>JANBPO010005995.1:0-1200000 GCA_024336825.1 Amorphophallus titanum
ACCCAAATAATCAAGGAAAGAAGGAGACATTCCTTTAAGAACAATTCGAATGGTAGAAAACCTCATCTTCGTTTTTGGCGGGTGACTTCAATGCCATTAGGTTTCTAAATCATACAGTTTGTGAACTAGACATAGATTGGTTGAAGGAGTGGATGAGGAGGAAGGCTTTGTCAGAGATCTACATGCCTAACTTCAGGTATGCCTCATCAAATTTTCAGCAAGCACAGTCCTTATCTAAATTGGACAGAGTAATTATTTCAATGAAGTGGTCAGAATTTTTCCTGAAAATAAGTGCAGAAAATTTTCCTAGACCCACTTTGACCATTCATCAGCAAAATCCAAATGAAGAGCGAAGACTGTTCAGATCTGGTTTGGCCTGATGTGAAGGGGAGGGTTTTGCAGACCCCATCAAGAAATGGTGGGAGGAAGTACCTGCGGACACATTTGCCTGCCACACTGGTAAAGAAGCTCAGATGGAGCAGATATTAATTGGAAAAATGAAGCAAACACACTTCCAGAGTGTTACTCATGGCCAGCCAAAGGCCTTGCAACGACTGGAAAATTTGATCTGAGCAATTCATGGAAGCTTTCATAGGAGATAGAACAATGGAATGGTTCAAAGGAAGAAGACTAGAAATGGCTGCTCACTAATGAAATTAAATGGTGAAAATGCCCAAAGAACATTGTCTGAACTATTCTGGGCAGAGTTCAGACCAATTGCTAATGTCCCTAAAGTAGACACCAAAAAATGTTTCATGACTGGCAAGCAGGAAATCAGAAATTAAATTTGGACAGCTCCAACATTTTCAAGGACTGGTTCTGTAGAGCTTTCTTGGTGGGGGCCAATGAGTACCATCTTGTACTTTGCTTATCGTTGCATTCCTTACAAAGTTTATGCACATCAAGAGGTACACTATTTTACAACTTGGGAATTGGTCTAGTGTATCCTTATCGCAATTTTACTGAAATGTGGTCTTTGACCTCCTTCCAGAAAAGTTGCATTTTCATAGTTTGATTGGATTTAGCATCCAAAATTATTTGGCAGAACTCATGGCTAGTTTAATGTACACATCTGATTTTTCTATATTGCTATCATAATTCTGATGCTGTACCTGAATATATATCACATGATAAATATATTTTCTGGAGTTCACCGAAGGGGCCAAAGTCCAAACCGAAAAACCATTCAAGACCAAGTGATTTGGTGCGGTTCAGTTCAGTTTGAAAGGAAGCTTGGTTCAGTTTCACAAATTTGTGAAACTACATCAAACCAAAAACCTAAAAGTTTCATTTTATTGTCTGGAAGATTGTGTTTTGTGTATTGTAATTACAAGTTCATCTGATTTTTTTAATTATTCATTAGGAAATAAAAAATTACGACAAATTTGAGTGAGCTTAACGATGAATTTTTTGTGACGGATTTTAGAGGGATTAGCGACAGATTATCTAATGAAAAGATAGGTCGTGTATTGTGATAGATTTGAGAGAGATTAGTGACGGATTTCATCTACGACGAATTTTAGAGGGATTAGCGGCAGAAAGATAGCTTATGTAATGAAAATATATAGCTCATCCATTACGACGGATTTGAGAAGTATTCGTAATGGATTAGTCTGCGACGGAGTTGGGATGGATTAGCAACGGATAATTGTTGGTTTTTGTGACAATTTAGAAGCAGATTTGCGACAAGTTAGCGGTAGATTATTAGTGACGCATCCGAGGTGAAATTTTTTGTCACAGATGAGCGATAATTTAGCGGCGCATATTTTTCGTCGCAACTTAGCTGTTGATTTGCGAGGGAAAATATTTATTAGCGAATTAGCGACCGGGAGTTACCAACGGAATCATTTCGTCGAAAAATTGCCGCTAATCGGTCGCAAATCAATTTTGTGACTGATTTGCGATGGAAATCAGTTGCCACAAATCCCGCCTTTCCTTGTAGTGTGCTCTTAGGAATAGTACTATGTGTGCTGGGTCAATTTGCTAAAACTTAAATCAGTTGGGTGGCTAGCTTCTGGAAAGCTAACTAGTGCGAATTCACCAAATAAACTAAGTCACTCTGTGTGACTAGGTGGTTTGTTGAAATCTGATCAAAATTCAATTGAGTCGAATGTTTCTAGAAGACAAGCAAGGAAGGTTCGCTGAGACCTTTAAGATCGGCTGATAGTTGGACTCTAGAAAACTAGTGGGTGTAACCTTTGAAGAAGGTTAGTGAAATCTCTTGCGAGTTTCAAGGGGACTGGACGTAGGTTTGTCGAGGAAGGCAACCGAATTAGGATAAAATTCTGTCCAATGTGTGTGTGCTTGTTGTTTTGTATATTATCTTCCCTTGTATTTTGTTGTTCAAATTTTTATATGTAATTATTTTCATAAGGCACACACATTCACCCCTTTCTAGGGTGTGGCTAGCTACTAACATTGTTTATGAGCCTCTGTCTCAAAAGAGACAGGAGGGCATATTCACCCCTCCCTTGTTCCCTATAAACGAATAATGAAACAGCGTGTTTGTTTGGTTGGAAGTGATTACATGGTAGAATTTACTTGGCAAGAACATAGTAATCAAAAATTAGTTTTGCATCTAGCTTTACAAATTCTTCAGAAAAAGAAAGTCAATAAATTCAATGAATTATTAGATACAACTCTTGCTCCTCCACCACACTCAACTCTTCTTAGAGTAATATATATTGCTCCCGTAAAGCCTGAAAAATCCACAGGTATAGATGAATCATCATCTGATCTTTTCTTTGCCAATTCCAACCTTTTAAAAGTAGCAAAATCAACTGTTTGATTTTTCAATAGTTCAAGGTTAGCACCATGTGCTACTAAGGATGATGTTACAGCTGGAGGAATAAGAACTTTATGTTTCGTGACATAATAAGTTAAACCTTCTAAGTTTCTCTCAATTCTATCCAACTGAACTTCCACTTTCATGATGTGGCTTTCAGCAAAGGTCGACCAGTGAATGAGGTAATTCAACTGGCGAGTTTCATCTTTTTGTAATTATGCAGAGTCTGCTTTGTGCAAGAGAAGGTAACTGGCATCCCTGTGGAAGACGTTTGGCCGCCCAAATTGGCTTACAAAATCACAACTTCAGACCAATTACAAACGGAGAAAGTGGAGTCTTTGTTGCCACACGTAACACCAACTAGTTGAGTCATCTTTGTAGTTGAAAATGATGAGATCCAAGCTCCAGCTAAGGTTGGAATTTGCAAAGGTAATAGTCCTGCCAAAGAATCCAAGTAAACAAGTATTCAGCCACATCGATGCTAGAAGATGCTTACTGAGATATATATGGCAGGGTTTTTTGAGCCTTCATATTGTAACACAATTTTTAAATTTTTTGCCGCACATATTGAATAAGGTCAACAAATAATAAATTGTCCAAAGATACATTCGTAGTATTTAATTCAGTTAGAACAAGATGACTTATCGTTTCAGGTAGGGAAGCCATAAATTGAGCTTAGACGATGGGTGAATAATGTTGTTCTAATATGTAGGCTTCCTTGGTGTAGCTGTTGACATAGCGCTCAAAGTCATCAAGACTTTTCAACTTCCTTCGTGCAAGCATGAGCATGCATGTAGAGGTTTGGTAAGCACGCACAGTGTAACGTCCCGGGTTTTTCAAATAGTTTTCAGATTTGGATCCATGGGTTTCGGATCACTTTCGGGGGTCCCGGAACGTGTTTTGCTATTCACGCATGTTTTTTCCTGACGGACCTTCGGAACCCTGTATAGGGTGAACCGTTGCGTTCTCTTACTCCCAGATGGAACTAGTGCGTTGAGCGTGTTTCGAAGATCGAGAAAATAATTTTTTATAATTTTTTATATTTTTTTTAATTTTTTAAATTTTCTATAAATAACCTAGTGGCAACGATATATGTGACCTCACGAAAACAAGAGAGGAAGGTGATAGAATTGTGACAAAGCTTGTTGGAATATTATTTATTCAAAAAGGTGGAGCCCGAGACAAGCCATTGGGGTAACTATGTGACCTACACATATCCTAATTATATAAGAAAAAGGAAGAAATATATATACCAAAATGAAGAGAAGCGTCAAATGATATCAACCCTGAAGATTGAAGACATCACAGGGTGCTCCTTAATTTAGCTATGCGAGTTTGGCATGCAGACACCTCAACCTAAATGGCAGAAATTGTTGGGCGCATGGTGTTTTGATGATGTCTTACTATATGTGAAGAAAATCTGAAGCATATTCTTTGTTGGCTGAATGTGAAGAAATTAACTAAGTCTTCATAGTTGCATCGACCCAAGTGCTCCAGCTGCGTCGACGCATCTTCAGTTTGACCGCTTACCAAGAATTCCTCCAAGGCTACGTCGACTCCATCCCTTCACTGCGTCAACACCAGCAACCACTATGCAAGCAATATCCTTCGACTGTGTCGGCTCCATCCTCATGATGCGCTGACTCGGGATGTCCTCTAGAAGCAAAGTTGAGTGTACATCAGTAATTATGTTGATGCAAGCATATCAATGCGTCGACACGGTGTCATCTCCAGAATAGTCATACAGGCAACACTCTTCAACTAAGTCAACATTACTGTTACAGTAGGTCAACACAGGGCTCTCTCACAGAACCCGCTTCGGATGCATCTTTACAAGGATGTGCCAAATCCTCCCAACTGGGTTGATGCACAATGGCTTAGCTCGCAACAACCCAAGCGGAAGGCTAGATGTGTCAATGCAACTCCTTCACTACGTCAATGCATACCCTATCAAATCTCACCCTGGCTGCTAGCAGCTCATGAAGATGGGAAGCTGCGTCGACACAGGGCACTAACTATATCGACGCAGATGAAGATTTTCATCTGACCAAAGCGTGTTCATTCAAACACACAATGTCCTCAAAAGTAAATGATGCAAGCTCCAAAAACACGCATCTCAAGGTCTAAAAAAAAGTCCTATGATAGATATTTGTCCTCTTCACCATGAGACAGTCATAATGCCTTTTTGTGAGAAGGATCTATCAGATAACAGATTTAGGAAAAGTCACTTTTCATCGTGTCCTTCTTTCTGTAGTCAACCAATAAGATTTCATCTCTGAAAAGTTTCAAGGATAGAGATCCGTCCTTCTTGTTAAGAGCCAATAAGGAAGCAGATCTAGAAAAGTTCTACAACAAAAGAAGCTGTGATCTCTCTCCCCCTCGTCGAACTTCTCCCCCCCCTTTCGTTCCACCTCCAGCTCCTTTTTTCTCCCTCTGACTGCAGACGACGGGTGGCTAGGAGGTGAAGTGGGCTTCGACAGGGGCGGGAGGTGACTCGTGAGGGCGTGAATAAGGAAGATCGTGCGAGTGGGTCGCAACTTTCAAAGCTTCATCAATTTTCGATGCGAATCGGCAATGACAGAGAGATCTAAGGTGGTAAAGTGACGTTTCAAGTAGGGGGACGGACCCTTCCACCTCTCCGCGTGTTTTCCCACCGATCCATGTAGATCCGGGCAAAAATGAGCAGGTTTCATTCTTGTTTTGGAAAAATCTCATGTTTTTGGGGTGGGCAACGATTTTTGTCGATTCGGGTGGCAATTCATAGTTCATTAGATGTGAATGGGCGTGTTAGACGTCGGAGAGTGATTCCCCATGATTCTTGCTCGCAATAGAGTGAGTTGGGCGTGGAACGGGCCCCCGAGGGGTTACCCCATTTGCCTGTCACCAGAATCGGTCGACCAGTTCCTGGCAGTGGGCAAAAAAAGTGTACAGGCTGGGATTGGTCGACTACCACTAGGGTTCGATCGATCGACCCCAGTTGTAGGTCGACCGAGCCTGGATAGCCTTGGAGTCTAGGCAAACTGGTTGACTGATTTTCCTAACCAGTCGACTGAAAGCCCCTGCAGGTCGACCGACCATTGGGTTTAGGCGACCGACCCTCCCCTGGAATGGCCTATTCGGCCCAAAAACTTGGATTTTCACCCTGGGAATTCAAATCAAGGTATTTATGGATAAAAAACATGAGAAATTAGCCGTGTAAATCTCGTGAGGGCTGTCTCATGGTGGGACGCCCGATGACTAGGTTTGAAACATGTAGGTACATCCCATATCAGGGAAATATATATAGATTATGGTTTTCTAACATAGCAACCTCAGTGACCTTATGCCTTGTGGATTTAGACTCGAGTTTCTTGTGATAAGTGTGTGTCCATGATCGGTGACACGTCAATGGTTTCACAACGGGACCTTACGTTGAGTGGTATTTTCCCACTAGTCGTAGCTTACCTGGGCACTGATAGCCACAAACACTCGTTGTTTAAAAGCCGTGTCATAATTTCAAAAAAAATTAACTGCACTCACTCACTTAAAAAGTTTAGAAAATCAAGTAGAGTGGAGAGAACGGGTAGATCCCACGAGAAGGAAGAAACTTTTATTAAGTTGAAAATCTTCTTGTAATTTTTAACAAATCATGGAGTGAGTAGAATTAAGTGTTATCGTGAATGAGTATAACTGTCATGTTCTGATATTTCGCGTCAGGGCGTGATAGTTTTGTAGTATCAGAGCCTAGGTTTTCAAATGCCCCTAGGTTTTTAAGTGGTGTCGTAGAACTGTGACCTTTAAAGTCTAAGGACCCAATCGGTGAGAATTGGGTAGAGACTCGGGTTAAGTTAATTCACGAACCCTAAAAAGAAAATTTTTTGTTAGACTATTCTTAATTAATTATTTTTTTCCTACATGTAGGAGTCTGTCGATATGGTAGCAAAACGTGCGTAGTGGAGACACATGCAGTGAACTATGTAAGGTTTAACCCAGGCCCTTCAGCAAGTGTCCCAAGGTGCGGCACATCAGGGGCAGGTGACCTTCACTGAAATTTTTGTGGTTTAAATCCCCCATGATTCAGTGGATCGGTGGATCCCGACGAGGCCGAACATTAGCTGACAGAAATGGACTGAATCTTCAGAGTTATGCAGTGTAATGACGAGGAGTGAGTTCTCTTGGCGGCATTTCAGCTAGAGTGTGATGTGCGTGCTTGGTGGGAATCTGTGGAAACCACACTAGGCAATAGGCGTGCAACTTGGGAGGAATTTAAGGAGTGCTTTAATAGCAAGCACTTTTTAGATCGTGTGCAGGAGAGGAAGGCGGCAGAATTTACTACTCTAAGGAAGAGGAACCTATCCGTTGCAGAATATGAAGCCCAATTTTCTAGGCTGTCGTGTTATGTGCCTCACTTGATATCCACCGAGAAGATGAAGGTCAAGAGGTTTATGAATGGACTAAAGCTCCAGTATATCAATAAGTTGGCCCCGATGGAGATCTATAACTATGCTGAAATAGTTACAAAAGCGCAAGTCCCAGAAGATACAATGGAGATGATGGAGCAAATCCATGGGAGAAATATCAACAAAGAACATTCAACTGGGTCCGTCAATTTCAAGCCCAACAACAACAAGAAGAGGCCCACTAGCGGGTCTAGCTCATCGAAAGATAAGAAACTGAGAGACGATGAGAAGAAGTCTGGTCCGGATGCACCATCAAAAGCTATCGGCAAATACTGTGACCGTCCGGGTCACAAGATGGAAGAATGCTCACGCAAGCTAGGCGCTTATCTTCGCTCTGGAAGTCGGGACCACCATATTCCTGAGTGTCCCCTCTTGTTAGATCAAACTACTCCGAACAAGCCGCATGGAGGCCAGAAACAGTAGGGCAAGCTCCAAGCCCTACAGGAAACTGAGACTGAAGCCACCGAGGAGGGTGGACTTGTTGAAGGTACACTTATTCCCAATTTTTTTGTTTCAGCAATAAATTAGGAACAAATTTCCTCTAACAAATATAGATTCCTTCCTATGATCTAGTCACTTCCATTCCTAGGAAATATTTCAAATCTCCTAGGTCTTTGACTTTAGATTCAGCAGCTAGCCCATCTTTTAAACTTTGGATTTCTGCTACATCATCCCCAATAATGATCATGTCATCAACATATACAAGTATTGTAATATAACTATTATTCCATTTTACAAACCATGTATGATCAGCATTTGACTATTTGAATCCAAATTGAATCACAAAGTATGTCAAACCACGCCCTGGGTGACTGTGTCAGTCCATATAAGGCTTTCCTCAGTCTGCAGACCTTTCCTTGTGTATCAACACCAGGAGCAGGCAACATGTAAACTTCTTCCTACATATCACCTTTTAAAAAAGCATTCTTCAATCCATCTGACACAAGGCCCAAGAATATTGCACAGTGAGTGCCAAAACCACTCTGATGGATTTTAAGCTTTGCCACAGGTGCAAAAGTCTCCTGACAGTCAATTCCATAACTCCGTGCAAATCCTTTAACAGCCAATATGGCCTTGTACCTTTGCATCACTCCCTCTGCATTGTATTCGATGGTGTAGACCCACTTGGATCCAACTGGAGTCTTGTCTTTAAACAGATCAACTAGATCCTATGTCGCATTTTGGCTAAGTGCACTTAGCTCCTCTTCCATTGCTCTCTGTCAATTTGGATTTTTTAGGAGCATTAAAAAAGGAGGTAGGAAAAAAGACAGAAGACAAGGCAGATAATAATGAAGAGATATACAGGAATAATTTACAGAATTGGAAATGGGATACTTAACACAATGACAGACTCTGTTGCGAACAGCAAAGGGAAGATCTAAGTCAGACCCAGAATTTGACAGATCAGGCTCTGGAGGCGCAACAATCTTTGGACTTGGCCGGTCAACAGTTGGTCTGTTTTTAAATTCTTTCTTCTGTAGGTGACTAGGGTTTTTTCAGATCCATGTACACTATCATCAGCAGAACCACAAGACACCCTGTGTAGCAGAAGTAGAGGCTTGAAAAAAGCAAGGGAGGAAAGACAGGAGTAACAACAGCAGTGTCAACATTGTCCTTTATCACTAGATTCTCCCCTTGAGGATGAGGCTGGAGAGAATAATAGGACTCATACTCAAAGAAGGTGATGCCCTTCCGAACAATATTATGGCCAGTGGAAGGATCATAACAGTACCCCTTTTGAGTAGTGGAGAAACGGAGAAAAACATCTTGAACAGCACGCGGGTCTAATTCGCCGGTTTGCCGCCGCGACCGCCGGGCACGTTAATTTTTAGCTTCGACTTTTGCATTGAGTTGGCGAAGCGATAGGTATTTTGAGTCAACTCCGCCAAAATTCGATAATCGTCAAAACTTTTAGCGAGAAATTTCTCTGCCTGTTCCATGTCGGAAATGTCGTGGCTGTAATTGTAACGCAAAACCGATTCCGCCGCGCGCACTTTGGCCGAATAATTTTCCGCCATCGCCTGAATACAATGCGTGTCATTCCGCAGCCGCTCAAATTCCGCGCGGTTTTTGGTCACGAGCGAATCGGCGGAATCCGCAAACGAAACTGCGTTGCTTGCTTCGTCCAAAACTTCCGCAATGATGGAATACGGCGTTTCGCCGACGTGCGGCTCGTGATTCCATTCGCGTTTCACAAATTCATCCAGCCGTTCGCCGGGCGGCGCTTGCGACAACCACAAATCTTCAATCGCGCCGTATTTATTTGGGTTCACCAGTTGATCGAGCGTCATGCCCAGCGAGAGCGTTTGACGATTTCCTTCCGTGATGCCAAAACGACGGATCAAACGCGGCGCGACTTCACCGGCGTTGTTGTAGGCGTCCAAAATTTTTTCCGCCGCGTTCGTATTGCCGTAAAAATCCGCGAGCCGCGAAACCCAATACGCGCGGTCGGCGTTCGTATTCACGTCGGGATTCCACGCGTAACGCGCCCACGCCTCGAACCAAATCCAGTCGCGCTGCCATTGCAACAATGGCGGATTCGCGATGTCCGGCGAATATGGCCAGTTCCAATACGACAGCGGATAGAGATGAATGCCGCTTGCGCCCAAACGATCACGCGCCGCGATGACGGATTTGCGGATGAATTCCGTGTCGCCGTAACGGAACGGTTCGAGATTTGAGAGGATATGGATGTTCGCCAAATGCGGGCCGAGCTGGCTCATCGCGATTTGAATCGCCGCGTCTTTGCCGCGCGGTTCCCACGTCGTGAGCGATTCGCCGTTGTATTTTGATTCCGTCCAAATGTTTGAATAAATCTGATACGCCGCCGGCATGATCGCATACGGATCCATCGCGTGTGTGCGGATGACGACCGGTGGTTCTTCTTTCAAATTTGCTGCGCGCATTCCGTCAAGCACGCCGGGCAAAATCACATTCGTGCACCATTCCAGTTGATTCGCCGTGCCTTGCAACGCTTCGCCGAGGCAAGCCATCAGACCGACGTTCGGGTATTGCTTCACGAATTCCGCGATGGATTTGCGCGTGTAATCTTCCGTCAACGGCGTTGGCGTGGTGTGGTCGGAGAGGCCATATCTAGCAGTTCTGCCGAGGCACCCCTACTGTCTCGGTGACGGGGCGGCCAGTCCATTGGAGTAGCTGTTCATTGGCCGACATCATCTGGGGTGCCCTCCTCAGTCTGCTGTCGGGGGCAAGAGGTGGTGTGACGTTGGGGAGTTCCCGCCGGAGCTCTAGCCAAGTCGGTTTGAATGGCTGTCTAGATGCTTAGCCGTCTATCCTCTGGAAGGGGCGGTGGAGGCCTTGGATGTGCAGCGGAGGATGTCAGAGGTGTCTGGGGGAATATGGGAGGTGTTGCGGGTGTCCGATGGCTCCTTCCTGGCAGTGGGTCAGGATGTGGAGGCACTGGCGCGTATGACGGAGATAAGGCCCCTCGCAGTGGGTGGTGCGGTCCTACGGATTCAACAGTGGTCGTAGTGGAAGGGGACCTTCCCTAATCTGCCGTTGAGGCGTTTTAGGGTGATCCTCGAGGGGATCCCCATTCTCCTCTGTGACGAATGGGCGATCGGCTTCCTCGTTCTGAGCTTTGGGAAGATTGAACGCCTCCTTGGGATTCTCTTCGGTGGCTATGGTTGTAACCTTGCAGGTGGCCTCTCTAGTGGCAATCCCAGTGGTGGTTTCAGTGGAGCTAGCTGGTGTTGCCGTTGTCCTCCGTTTGTGGGTGAAGGGCGAGCTATGCGAGGTGATGCCGCCTGTGTTAGGGAATTGTTGAACCCTGAAAATTACTTTAAAAAAAATCTCAGGGCAAAAACCCCCTCCAACTGGGTGACAGCAGAGGGAGCCCTCTGGTGTACAGCTAACCGGAGGGGGGGGGCTCCGGTCAAAACAGACCGGAGGCACCCCTCCGGTGTTGCAGGCCGGAGGGGGTCCCTCCGGTCAAAACAGAACCAGAGGGGACCCCCTCTGGTCACTGCATGACCGGAGGTACCCCCCCCTCCGGTCCCTTTTTTATGGCCCACGTATTAAAAAAAAAAGAAAGAAAAGAACAGAAAACATGTAGAAAAGAGAAGGGGAGGAGCCTCCAGTTGACAGGTAACCGGAGGATCACCCCCTCCGGTTTCACCTGTTCATATTTCAAGACACCCCCTCCGGTCCCCTTTTTCTGGCCCATGCAAGAGAAAAAAAAAGAAGAAAATGGGTAGAGAAAGAGAGGCCCACCTATTGGTCTTCCACCGGAGGGGGTGGGGGAAGTTTCAACCTGAGGCATCTCCCTCTGGTCAACTCACCAAGTAATTGACTGTTGAACTTCCACCGAAGGGGGTGGGGAAGTTCCAAGCGCAGGTCTTGGATTATATGATTCATGGGTTTCCTATTTCACTACTGTGAAGTCATACTAGCCCCTCGTTGCCCTCTTGAAGAGATGCCAGAGGTCTATAGCTTGTGATGATTTATTATGCATGCGAGAAATATTATGTAATAGGGGATGTTTGTCCCGATTTTTTCCTGATCGAAATCCATGAGTTTTTTTCGAATCAATCCCTGTTGTGCGTGACGGAGGCCTGAGATAGGCCATCTCATGTCCCTTTGTCCGCTTTAAATGGGAACATGATACTGTGCCGTGGGTCTCACCCGACGATTGCACAATCTCCTTCGATTTCGTCTTAATCTGATACTCTATTTTTTGCACTTATCATCAGTTTTCTGAGAAGGAGAGCCCTCGCTCGGTCGCGCCCTTCTTGCCAAATCCCCAAAGTCGGCCTGGGATATGTCGCCCCGGCCCCACCCAATCGCCCTCGGTGCCAATACCCTGCATTGGCGCGCAAACCCCTTTTCCCTATTATCTTGCGCACTGACCCCTCCTCACCATGTCGTTTCCCCTTTGGCCACCGACTCTCTCTCAAGAAAACCCCAAGACGGCATGGTTATGTTTTTTTCCACCGAGTGCATCAGCCGCATGCTGCCGCCGACCCATGCGTTCCACATATTGCCACTGAGCCTTCTCTTCCCCATTTTCCCACCGTGTCCCCACGCGCTGGTCCTCTTGCCGCTGAATGCATGACCCACTCATCACAATTCATGCATGAGAAGCACGTTTGAATAAGTTAAACCCATACATGTGTATGAAGTCCACCCAGCTGCCATATATAGGTGAGAATATATGTATAGTGTATGCATGCATAAATAAACCTTCAAGCTGCATGAAGCCCATTACGTGAAAGCCCTTCTGCCCACCCATGTTTAAATATGCATAGTAAATGCATGCGCTAATCCATCCTCAAATGGCCCGCTAATCAACATTAGCCGCTGGTTCCCACATTTGGTTATGTACATCTATACGTGAGAATAAACACATGCATTTTTCATGGATCAATTCTGTTGGGTCATTCCTATCCAATTCTGTGGGAAGCAGAGGAGCTAGATTAATGGGGTTTATCCTTACATTTTTCGATCGACCGTAATATTTTTATCCTAACCCCATTGATCCACGGAGATCTGCCACTGCATGTTCTCTAGTGGTTTCTCGAAAGAGGGATATTAATAAAGTGCGATATCGGCGAATGGTGTTTCATGGCACTTCTGTGCTCCGGATCTTGGGTTACGCCCGTCTTTCTTTGACTTTCGTCTCGACACCTCTGCCCTTCTCACCCTTTTTCTCTCGACAGTCATGGCCTTCATCGAGGACTGCAGCACCTTCTCCACGGGGTCCTTGTGCTTGGCCCCGCGATGCTCGAAAGTCCCATCCTGAGTGATCTGCTTGCCCTTGTCCCGAACACGGAAAGAACTCCCAAGAACCTGAGGTCCGTAGGGAGCAGATGCCTCCTCCTCGTTGAGGATCACTACCTCGGCCGGTGACACCTCCTCATCGACTTCTCGCCTCGAATCTGAGCAAAGAAAAGCAAGCCATTAGCAAGAAGTTCACTAATGCGACCCGACATCAATGCAAGGCTCCGAAGCCCTTACCTGGAGGCTTCACCATCCGAGAGGGGCACTCCTCGATGTTGGCCTCAGTCATCAACTCGGCGGTGGATCTGCGATTCTCCTGAAGAAGGGCAGCCTTTTTCTCCACCTCTGGGGAAATCACTGCAGGCTTCGGAGGGATGTTAGGGTGAAAATTGGGGATCAGCGGGAAGTTCCAAGTCCCACTGCCCAAGGTTATGCCCACCCAAAAATACTGGGTCTTCCAGCCCATGTGGGAGGAATCCCTAGAAGAGAGGGTCATGCAGCTCCTTCCCCTCTTCGTCTGAAGCAAGAAGAAGCCCTTACCTACGTGGGCATGCTCCTTCAACTCAAAGAAAGCATGGAAGAGATCCAACGAAGGCTCGATCCCGCACGAACGGAAAAGGAAGATGAAGGAGAATACTAAAGTATAAGAATTGGAGACCAATTAGATTGGAGCTAGTCGGCAGAACCGAAGTAGTTTGGCAACGAAATGATGGAGAGGAAGGTGGAACCCGCACTTCCAGGCCAAGAGAAAGGAGCAGAAGTGGCCGAAGTGAGTGTCCAGACTGGACTCATGGGGCTCCGCCGGAGATAAATAGTACTTCCACGATAGCCTATATCGGCGCTCCAACTGCTTCACCTCGTCCTCAGTCAGCTCGCTATGTAGAGGTTCCGTCGACATCGTAAATGCCTGAGAGGCCCGCCCAACTTCTGGCACCTCGTCCTTGGGATGCTGATCTGCCATGGAGCAACCAGGAGAGCTAGAAGAGGAAGAAGAGGTCACTGTGTCGGATGACTCAGGGGGAGGGAAAAGTTGGCAAATCACGGCCGCCGTAATCTCTGCAAGCTCCGCGAAGGTCACTGCCACTCTTTGCCCTTCAAGGTCAACCTCGCAGCATATGAGCCTTTCGCAAACACAAAGATGGTGGAAAAAGCCCTAGATGATGGAGGTTAGGAACGACAGCACGCGTTATGCTTATAAACCCCTCGGGGAGGCAACGCAAAGTTCCAATCTTCAAAAAGAGGGCTCCACACATCAATTCGTAAGAATTATCATCATTATGGGTGCATCCCCAAGACAGTCGCAACAAGTGGCCCCTGTCAGAGCTAGTCCCCACTCAGCTCGAGCCACTTACACCTGCCCCAAATGCTACTTGACCGAGCCTAATCTTGGCTCGGGAGTAGGAGGGGGAAAAGTGTAGAGGGGGATTTCTACGGCCCAAATAGAGTGGCCAAACGAGGTCCCAACGGACCAAACGAGGCCCAGCTCCCAAGTGATAGCCCCTCCGAGGGCCCACTAATCCCAATAACTCACTGGGATTAAGGGCTTCCTAGGCGACCTTCGGGCTCGAAAGTCTGAGCGTCAAGTCGATTGGGAAGCCTCTACGAGGCCTTATGCATCCCACCCGAGCCTTGTAGCTATCACTCGGGGAAACCCCCTGAAGTCGGTGCCATATGCTCAGACCGACTGGCGGAAGCTTATCCATGCGACCATTGCTTGCCCTTTAAGAGCTGGAGATCATGGGGATAATGGCGATTAAGAGCCCTCGCGCCTTAACGAGCCCACGAAGGAGACGTAACCTTCCCTGAAACTCCTCGCCTCGCAGGGTTCCTACGTTCATAGGTCACTATATAAACCTGGGAAACCCTCCTGCTAAAGGTAAGCACTATTAAGCAATATCAACCCTGAGCTAGAGCCACTTCATCACTTGGTGGAGAGGAATCTCGCGCCCTCATCTCCTTCCCTTTCTCCCTTGCACCCAAGCTCTACTTCCATCGCTGACTTAAGCATCGCAGGGTTTACCCTGGGGATTCATCCCTGGGCACCTCTGACTCATTTCCCTCTTTACAGTTCTAGCATACGTGGACATCTTCCTTTGCTCAGGCACCGCGCGAGATAACCCCTCTTCAAGTAGTAATGGTCATTTAGCTAGGGCTATAAAACTCATGTATTTTCATTATTTTGATAGAATTAATGCAAAACAAAACCAGAAAATTATCTTGAAGCCCAAGGGCGCCCCCTCTCTCTCCTCTCTCCCACCCCCTTGTAGTTGAGAAAGCTGATCTTCTGAGGTGAGAAGCCTCCATATCTGGTCACTTTCTGAGTGAGAAGCTCAGCACTGCCGCCGCCGCTGACATCGAGCCGCCATCACACCACCACTACCTTACCATTTCGGTTCTGTCCACTGCCATCTAGCAACCTAAAGCTCAAATTTTCCCTCCCAATCCACAGATCTGATCGAGCTAAAAATTTGAGGGTGAGTTCCCCACGTTGTTTCCACTCTCCACAAATTTTCACGTCATTCCACCTTCATTTTCCCCGCTAGTCTGTCCTGAGATAGGCCAGCAGAAGGAGGATCTCAATTAAATCCTCAAGAAATATGCCGATGCAGATTCAGTGACCGCCACTCCTGGGGGTCAACCAGGGACCCTTCGTCATCGTCCCGGTGACCCATCGCCTTCAGAAGGTCCCCGGAGATCGACATCCCTTTGGAAGCCCTTGTTCACTATCCTATTGGCCAACAATTTCAGATCTGGAGCCACAGCCCTCAACCACCCGGTACCCCACCAACACGCTGCCCGTCATCCCAGGATCGACACTCCCGGATAGCTGTTGTGGCCTTTTACCTCCCTGCGTGGAGTGGGCAGTATGTTCCATGCTATAATTAACCATATTTATTGTACCGGGAGTTACGAATCTTGGCCAGGAAGGTCTTTTCCACGCCCTGAGCGTGTAGGTATGTTTTTGCCCCTCTATTTGTCACATTTGTTTATTTCGTATAAGTGTTTATTTGCCGCTACTTGAGTGTTAGGATATCTAGCTCGTTCTAATTTTATCACCGCTACGAGAGTGAGTGAGTATGACCAGTCCCCTGACTCGACCCGAGCACAGGGAAGAGTCGAACACCCTTGACTCATTGTCGGTTTCTCAACTGCGCAGATCCGTATGCTTCCCTCGCGTAGGACGATCATGATCTTTGCTGGTCGTGTCTTCAATTTGGTCGCATCATCTCCTAGAGTCCCAGGTTCGCTTCCAAATTGGTGTCGAGTGCGCATCCCGTCCCGCATCACATGCACAACGTACACATGGGCATTTGATTGTCTTAGTACCAGGTATAATCTCAAATACAAACTGAATAAACTCATCAACACTGTCATAGTATTCCTTTGCATCCCTTAAAGAAGTAAACATGTAAAAAGGATGTCAGCTAATTATCCATTCCAAATTAAACATAACATAAGTTTACTCATCTACAATAGATAGCCTTCCCATGAGGTGCAGACCACAGTCGGGGTAGTAAAGATGGTTTTAGTACCAAAGTAAGACTTGTCATAGGATTACACCATTCGCATGCTCAATTCTATTCCAATATCATCCATCTTACAAATGTCTGGGCAAAACCAATCCCAAGCAAGCCAACCTGAAAATTGGGTTTGAGGTTGAGGAACCTCTCCTCACCTCTTTCATTGTATCACCTCCATTTATCTCTATAAAATTGGTGGTACAATTTACTCTTTTGTCAAAAATCTGAAAATTGGGGTGGGTAGGGTTGACTGGCTGAGCTGTCACTAACTTTGGTTTGGTTGTGGTTGAGGTCATGCTCAAGCCAACCACCCACATGTCGATCTATGATGAGCCTTCAGACAATATAATTCAGTCCTCAACATATTTACCATATATCAAATTTTATAATAATTGTTGAAGGACCTAGTGCCCAGTAGAAGGGCATTTTTGTCCTCTATTTTTCTGTTTTATCTCTCTATTTTCTAGTGGGTCTGGTTCTTTGTATTTTCCCCCAAGTACAAGGGGTATTTTTGTCCTGTATTTTTTAATAGTGGAAGACCTAATAAAGATAAGAAGAGAGGCCAGCAGCTGGCTGTTCTAGATGCGGCTCCCATTCTGCACACGTCTCTCCTCTTCTCCACTTGCCAATTTCTCCAAGTGTAAAGTTTCTGAAACATCGATTGATAAGATTGATACTATGCCTAGATGTCCTCTGGAATTCTTTGCAATACAATGGTTGTAAGCAACCCAAGCTAGCTAGGCCAGATGAGCTGCAAGAGTTGAATAGGGCCCAGCCGAAGTAAGCATGGTAATTTCGGTTTTGGTCGGGTCTGAAACCGAAATAGTATCGGTTTCGGTTTCGACCCGAAACCAAATAAAATACTATTTTTTTGCAGGAGAGTTGGCGTCCGGTTTCACCCTGTTTCACCCGGTTGGTTTTGGATCATCCAGGGCCGAAACCGATACGTTTCAGCCGAAATGTATCGGTTTCAGCCGAAACTGTCATCCATGAGCCCAAGAGGCATGCTGAACGAAATGTATCGGTTTCGGCCGAAACTGCCAGCCATGAGCCCAAGGGACATGCTGAACTAAGACCAGGCCCTCAGATTAATGGGTTCTGCAGGATTGCTGATTCCAACTTACCAAAATCCAACACAGTCACACGAAAGATGAGTAGGCAAGGAATTGAAGATCGGATTGGATAGGATCAGCTGATCCAATGGAAGCAATCCAAATCAACAGAAAAAAAAGTAAAAAGTAGGTTTCAAAGAGCTGAGACGTGCCTCCCAACATCCAGGGTTGGGCTTCACCCTCGAAGAATACTATTATAGCGGGCGTTATGGAGTGGACACTATCTCCACTTTATACCTGGCGGAAGATCGCTCACCAGGGGCAACCTTTGATAAATACCCGACAGAAGCTAAACATACTGAATTGGTTCAACCAATGGACCCTAAATCAGAAGTCATATTCACAGATTGCCATGAAACTCGATATGCATATTCCGGCCTCTTGCTGCCGGGAAGAGAGATGGTGGGATATCTGCCTTGCGATGACCTGGATGCTGTCCAATTAAAGCAGCCGGTGGCAATGTCGATGACATACTTTCCCTGCATTCTTTCAAGTGATGGGGTAGAGGAATTCTTTACGGGCATTGTTGTTTGATTTCTGCGCCGGGGAGGCGCGGTAGCTGGCACTGATGGCCGTCTGAGGAAGGATGTGGGAGGCCTCTCTTGGAGGCCTCAACCGGGGATTGCTGTTTATGCTGCTATTTGTTCTTCGATGTAAGTTACGTTGAACCGGTAATTCATCATGAGCTTTTCCTGCTGGTAGAGATCGAAATCATCCCACTCGATCTCCAACGGTTCGTTGACAGGCAAGACTAGATTGACAGCTTGACGCAGATACTGGCGTTCGTGCTTGGTTACACTCTGGTCTGGCGCGAACGAGGGATTGAAGCTATTAGCGAATGCATTACCGAAAGTCTCCTGTAACCAAGTTTTGCATCTCTCGATAGCGGGCCTGATGAGAGGCACATCAACTTTGAACTTGTCGGCTGCGAGGGCGAAGGCTGGTTCACCGAAGCCCTTCGCCATTACGAAATTGAAGAGGGCTCGAATCGTTTTGACCGGCAATTTATCTGCTCGACGAGTCCAGAAGTTGTAGAAGTTTGCGCTTTTGGCACAGCCGCATGATGTGGTGTGACCGGATCGAAGTTCAGATAAGCGAACGGTGAAGGGAACCATATTTCCGCAATCGCATAGGCAAAGCACCCTGAGATGACCATCTGGATGGGCTGGTGCCCCTCCAAGGACCAGAGCGTGATGGAAGCGCTGGACTCGATGGTGCGCCACCGGATCAGGACGGGGATATGGAAACAATGGAAATACCCGCGGACAAAGATCAGGAACCTGCGGAAGCTAGGAGCCAGTCGGCGCAATGCGGAACGCTGGGGAAATCTCAGTTGGGGCTGTTACCGGATGGGGAACCACCCGGCCACGAACACTACTGTCACCAACGCGAGGCTCCTACGGCTTGGTTATGTGGGATTTCATCGATGCATTGGCCTGCGCTTTCATCTTATGGGCTTGGTGCGTCTACGCAGCTTGGTCTTGCGTCGACGCTACAACCTTCATGGGCCCTATGCACTTAAAAAAAGGAGGATGAAATAAATTAAAAAATGATAAAATGTAAAACACCGTTAATACAAAAAAGATAAAAATATGAATAGCAATGATAAATATGATAATAAAAAATGATAATAACAACAGCATGCTCCTCCCCATTTGACCCTATGTAAAGGAGATATTAATGAGGCTCTTACAAGTCATGTTTGGACCTTGGGGGTTACCCCATCATGGCCATAGTTTGATCCTGTTCCGGGCCAACACTCCATTACTTTTAGCCCCTTCCTATTGGAGGTTAACCCCACTTCTCTAACTCATAAATATTGAACCTACCATGTTCTTGGCAGACATACGCTTATAAATCTGGACCCATGTCCAAAAATGATTTCGTCAATAAATGACCAGATTTGTTCAACCATTTGCCCCTCATTGGGGGATGTTCTACTAAAATTCACAAATTTCATTATCTCTCTTCATCAATATTAATTGTAGGCCCGAGGGTCCCTTTTCCTGGTGTTTAATCAAAGGTTTTCTCCCCTCGGGGGAGATGTAATTAATGTCGTGACCTTTATGACACGATGAGTTTTAGTCCCGACCCGATACCCACATCATCTAGTTAGTTAGACGGAGTGCACCACTGGCTCCGGACCACTCCAGTCTTGGAGCTTGAACAAACTGTCACTTTTGTGACTGGCACGCCCACGCACTTAATAAACCAAATAAATCAAGAATGAAAAGATGATAAAAAAATGAATAAATGATAACCAAAAAGTGCGTCCAACTGGTTCATAAAAAATCTCTCAAAAATCATCATTCCTTTGACCAGACTAACAAGAAAGGAAAATCTTTTTGTATGGTCAGAAGAATGTGAGGAGAGTTTCTTGACTCTCAAGGAACATCTCACTACAGCACCTGTGCTAGCACTGCCAGTTGAAGGTGGTGGTTTCGAGGTCTACACCGATGCATCAAGCATAGGCCTCGGTTGTGTTCTAATGTAGCATGATAGGGTGATATGTTATGCTTCGAGACAATTGAAGTGTCCTGAGAAGAATTACCCGGTGCATGATCTAGAACTTGTTGACGTTATCTTCGCCCTGAAGATATGGAGATATTATCTTTACGGAGAGAAATTTACAGTATTCTCAGACCACAAAAGTTTGAAATATCTTTTCTCCCAGAAGGAACTAAATATGAGGTAAAGAGGATGGCAGGTCATCAAAACAGAATCATCAAAACAGAATATGATATGTTGCTATCATCAAAGCTAGACAACATATGCACAACACAGTTGATTACCAGAAATCCAAACACTATAAGTATCAGGCAATCTGGTAAAGGATTTTGCTCTTATATTGTTCATAAGATATTTTAAAGTACATCTGTTATAAAACCAAGGAATACGCCATTTAGTAAAAATTGTAAAAAGCCAGAGCAATGGCAAATTTTTGAGAAACTAACCATCCAGATCAATAAAATTTAGAGGTCATGTCATGATAAAATAAGCTATCTCTATTCAAGAATCTGAAGCATAAATGTAGATTGCACTAAGTAACCAAGGATTCTGGTGTCTAATCAACATGTTTTCTTGAGTAAAAAGGTGTAATCTAATTGGAATGCTCAATAAAATAAACAAAAGATCAAAGAAAAATGGTTGACTTTGTGTTATATTTCATAAATGGAAAAACTTCATTAAGTTCAATATAAGACAGATTTTTAAATCAGAATTGTCTAATGAAAATAAAAAGTAAGATGAATGATTTTCTAACTGGGCATATTACTTTGATTAGAAGGTTTCATCACCATTGATTCTATAATAAAGGATTAATTTTAGAAGATTAATGGTGTAAGATATAATTCCCATAGGCTGAAAACCATTAAAATGTGAAGAAAGGTATTTTATGTAGAGGTGAAGGATAGTTTGGGTACTAAGTTTTGAATTTGGTAAAATCAGGTGGATTCGAAGTATAACGTTATCTTTTTTCTCAAATTCTCTTCTTTCTAAAACCCACATATTTAGGTCAAGGCTCATCTCTCTACATGACGCTCCCTACATCCGTGCTAACCCTCTCCAAACCTGAGTCTTGGACCTTCAGTGTCATTCTCCACATTTCTCTTACCCGTCTTACTATTCTTCGTCCTTCACTCCCCACCACTTCCATCATGTCTTCTCCGGCCGCCAAGAGCAAGGGGAAGAGGAAGGCAGTGGAGGAGCAGCAGCTGGCGGACCCCTTGTCCATGCAACCTGTCGTTGTTCTACACTATGAAAGAAGAACGAAGGAGGCACATGCTAAAGGAATCATTTCTAGGGTGGCTAAAGAGAAATCTGGCAAAGGCAAAGAAAAGGTAGCAGAAGGTCCAGCCAAGCGGAAACGAACCTCTACAGCAAAAAGTATTCGTCGAGAACCTAAAAAGGTTGAACATGAACCTAAAGATCCAATGTAGACTGAGTCAATGATTGAATCTGGTAAAATCCTTTTCCCAAGATATGTAGACTTTCATGTTGGTGGCCGGGCAGCAATACTATATCCAAATCCTTCATAAGGCGGGCGTCGGCACGAATGATAACTGGTCCGTCGGCTGGTTGCAGGATCCCACCGGCACGAATAATACGCCGGGTGGAATTGTGCCGGGTTATCTTTTATCGCGATATTATCCGCCGTTGCAGCAAAATAATCCGGGCACACTTTATTCGGCCAATTTGCCCCGTGATTAATGACGATGTTTACCCTAATGCAAATCTAATCCAATTCAGTCAACTTAGTTCATGGTCAATTCATTTTTGCTCTGATAAGAGGAGAGTTAATCAAATAGTAATGACGGGGGTTAATCTATTTTTAATCGAGTGTGATTTAATAAATAATAAAAAATATTTACTACACATTAGGTGTGTGATAGTTGGACGTACACCCGCATGTGATTAGAGTCGATGTGACATGAGATGGAATCTAAATTACGTAAACCCCATGCAATTTAAGTATTACGACTAATATTTTCTATCCACGTGAACCAATCACACATGATTGTGCGTCAACAAACGTACAGCAAGTCATCCTAGATGAGTAGATATAAGTGGAGTACTGCCTGCCAACTAGCAGAGTAGTGGAGGCCAAACGCTCAAGGCTGGGAGTTCCAAGTATCGACATCAAGGTGGGGAGCCCAAATTCTAAGGAAATCTCAGACTTTCTTCCTCCTATTCCTCGTGTGTCTGTGGATGCGCTTGGTAACCGGAATCGGACGCTCTCTAAGGTCTCATTTGGAAGTTTTTTAGGCGTTACTTTTGAACGGTAATTCTTCGACACTATTTAATCTCTCTCAAGTATCACATTACACGGTGACTTTCATGAAGGGGAGATTATGACACTGGAGAGAAACTCGGACACACAAAAGTATAATTCTCATAATCTCCCGAAATAATCTCAGAGTTATTTATGAAGATTTTAAATGATGAGTAATCAGATAGAACTTGCACAGTACGGTGACAAAATTATCTAGAGAAACTATAAACAATGGGCATTGTCAAAGGAACCCTAAATAGGAAACCGAGTTCGAGAGTTAAGACGAAGAGAATTTTCTTTGCACGAGGGTCCTGATGGTTTTCTAGAAGTCGTACATGTAGCTGATGACTAGCCTTTCCGTTTCAATGTGTTCCAAGGGCCGAGGACCACCACGTGCATCAGATGTACTGCCCATAGATTTTGTGTTGTGACCCACCGTGCAACTATTTTTTTGATGGTATTGTAACTTTGCTTATAGATTAAGCTTTTAGGCGACTTGTTTTTTTGATTGTGGTTAATTATTGGGAATGATGAGACTTGGTGTGTTTAATTAATTGGTATTCTATGGTTATGATGGAATTATTTCTGACTATGGTATTGTGCTGAACGTATGGATTCGTTAACCCAAGTCACAGCATGTCTAGATATCAACATATTTTAACTCTTTCTACTGCCGTGTCCCGATATTCCGCGTCGGGGGGTGACAAAGCCTTTAATCAACTAAGACAAATAATGAAAAGACATCGAAAAATGCAATATGCAAGCAGGCAGATGGGTGCTGAAAATGAAAGATGATCAAGCAATCATGCAATCGAGCAAATGTCTTTTTTTTGTTTGTTGTTGTTGTTTTGTTTTGTGTCCCTTTTTTTATTTTTTTGTGTCTTTTTTTTGAAGAATGGAAATATGTGCGTGCCATTAAGAATGTTACTCGCTCACTACCTTAGACTCATTAATTATTCTTAAGCAGATTAACAAACAGTTAACGTGTTGGGACTTGGCTTTTACTTGGCATCTCGCACAACACACCCTCCTAGGCTGGTCTTTACCATCCCTTGAGCTTATAGTACACCTTAGAGGGAGAAGGAAGGCAATAAAGGAGGGATGTTTATGAGGGGGGGCCGAAAGGCCTAGATACGTTCCTCTCCCACCCACCCTATTACCCGTTGGGGTTCGATCTGTGGCTTAGGAAAATTTTGGTTGCCCTTAGAATGCATGCTTACGACTAAGATTTTTCCTACGGGGACTTTGCCCTCTTGACATGCTCTTTTGATTAGAATAGACTTTACTTCTCGTGCATGCTTATGCCTAGGGTTTGCCCTGCGGGAACTTTGCCCTCTTGACATGCTCTCTTGATTGGAAATGACTTTACATAGGGTTTTGGCAGATTTTACTCTCTTTTGGGCCTTGACTTCCACCTACTAGGGCCGCGGACAGGTACGGTGATCTAACTAAATTCTTACTTTCCCCCTCGTAAACCAAAGAGAAGAGAACAGGTGACACCTTTTGCTATTGGTTTGGCTTCAACTTGCCATGGATTCAGTGTCATTTGAGTTTAAGAGCTAAGCGTGAAGTGTGTGTTGGTGTTAACCCAAAGTTAAACTGCAAAGACTAAAGAATAAATTAAAGGTTTTGATCTTTCATGCTTCTTTTGGCACGCTCATGATACCAGCCTCCCTTTTTTGTTATTTTTTTTATTTTTTTATGTTTTTTTAGTTAAGGGTAATAATTTTTAAGATACAAACTATTCCAAGGATGAGTCAATTCTTCCCCATTAGCATTAACTAGTTTATAAGCTTTACCATTATTCGTGTAGAAGGCGGCGAATGCGTTGCTGTTGTCGGCAGTTTCATGGTGGATATTCAGCCTGACATACATCTCGATACAGAAATCGACATTCGCGCCAATGGCGTCAGCGCCGAGTTGGACCGTTACACCGCTATTATCACGCCCAAAATAATCGTACGTCCCGTCATGGTTCGCGCTGTCCGGGCACTTAACCATTGCGCTACCTTCCACGGAGGGTGATTCCGCGATATACGGTACGGTTACTGGCTGCAATCCCCATCGATCGGTTATTGCATTGCTCTGCGCGGTCCAGATAGCGCCGGTTGGGTCCGCCGTGAGGCTGGTGTTGAAATTGAGCGAGGCAACAACCTTGGCGAATATCGTCATCGTCTGTTCGACGGTGGCAATGGCGCCGGTGGCGTCCTCCACCTGAGCCACCCACGAGAATGTGCCATAGTCGCTGAAGGTGCCGGTGACATGCCCAGCCGAGTTCATGCTCAGGCCGGTAGGGAGAGACCCGGATTGGATGGATACCACGCGGGCCAACACGCCGCCGGACACGGCATAAGTGAAGTCAGCCGACTCATTGATTACGCCTTGCGACAAGCTTCCGCTGATCGCAAGAGGACTGATGAGGCGGCCGGAAGACGAGTCACTCGCCCCTGTGTCGAACTCCAGCGCCACGCCGTTCACGATCACCGGATTGTGGTTGTCACTCAGCACTCCCGTAATGCGGCGGCGCTCCAGCACTTCCCCGGCCTCGTTCGACGTATTCCAATCGAGTTGATAGATACGGCCGTTGCTGTAATCGCCGGCAATCCACGCGTTACGCCACTTGGTAAGCGTGTTGATGCGCCAACGGTCGAAACCATAGGACTGGCGTCGATGCCATTCGCCGGAAGCGGCGTCATAGCCCCACGTCTGTCCGTCCGGAAAAGTCAGATAGAAGATTTGATGCCCGCGATCCTCGAAAACGAAAGCGAACGCCTGAGCGGTGTTGCAGCGGGCGATTGCCTGTTCAATCGCGTGCGTGGAAATACGCGCCGGGCTGTAGCCATTGGCGCGATACACCACGCCGTCATCACCCAGCCAGAACACGGAATTGTCCATCTGGCAGATGGCATGGCGACTGGCCGCGCCGATCTCGATCACGGTGCCACTGGAACGCTGGAACGTGCCCGTGGCCGCTCCAGTGTTCACATATGGCTCGATGGTGCGCTCGCCGAACAGCCACCATTCGCGATGCGTGACGATCTGGCCGACCAGCTTGTCGGGCGATCCTTCCGCCTCGTAACGGTCCCAAGCGCGAAGCGGGGCCGATCTTCAGCGTGGCCAACATGCTCAAGCCCGGCAGCTTCGACCTTACGCGCCTGGATGGCCTCCTTGGTGTCGACGTCGTGGGTGTCCTTGAAATGGAAGCCCGAACAGCGGTCGTGGTACTTGACGTAGACCTCGACCGGATCGACTTCAGCGATCACGTGCTGGGCGGTGTCGCAGAAGAAATAGACCAGCTCCGGATCGGTCCAGGCGTAGAATTTGTCGATCTGCTCCATCGTGCGGATGCCGCACCAGAATTCGTGGTGGATGCTGGTCTTGACCCCGTACTCGCGGGTCACGGCTCCAACCCTGTTCCACAGCTCCGCCAGGGCGCGGATCTTGTCGTCGGTGACCGGCTCGATCTGCCAATAGGTGTTCGTCGGCATGACGATCAGGCCCTCGATCGAGAGGTCGCCGCACTTGTCCATGATCTGCCGGCAGTTGCGCACGATGTTGTCGTGATCGGCGCGCTCGTGGAAGGCCCAGCCCGGGCTGACATTCGGCTTGGCCAGGAAGACGTTGACGATCTTCTCCAGCCCCCGCTCGCGCATGAAGGCCTCGAAGGCGGGCAGCGAGCCGAACATGGCCTCGAAGGTCGGCAGGCTGAAGAAGAAGGTGTCGATGCCCTCGAAGCCCAGCGCGGCCAGCTGCTTGATGAAGCGGTCCATGTGGCGCACGGAGCCGTACTGCGTCGACAGCCCGCGCGCCGACGGCTCGCGCCAATGGTCCATGTAGGACCAGCGAATGTTGCCCACGGGGACTCCTACTTCAGGGGGAGCAAGGCGCTCCCTGGATTCATCGAGATGGAACCGCCGCCACAGCGGGCAGCTCAGGTAGCGCTACCTTTGGGCGCGGCCGCCAACGCTGTCAAGCGGCGGTCGGTGAGCGGACTAGTTTGGCAAGGCATAGGCGTAGAGCGTGTCGTCAGAGGCGATGACGACGTACTGACGACCGTCGAGCATGTAGGTTATGGGCGTGTTGGTCATCCGGTACGGCAAGCTGGCGTGCCACAATTGACGCCCGTTGGCCGGGTCCGTGGCGACGACGAACCCGCCCGGACCCCCAGCCGGCGCGCCGGAGAAGATCAGCTGACCGGCGGTCGCCAGCAGGCCGCCGACCTGATGGGGACGCGGCGGGTTCCATTCACTGCCGGCGTAAGAATGCGACCACCGCACCTTGCCCGTCTTCACGTCGATCGCCCGCAGCGACATGTCATAGCCCCCGACCGCCTGGGCCATATGAGCCAGTTCGCCGGTGGCCGGATCCGGAGCGGTCTTCTTGATCTTGCGGTTGGCCCGGTTCATCTCGTGGCCGGTCGTTTCGTTCTCATCGACCGTATCGCGCTTGATCTCCTCTTCCGTCGAATGGTCGTTGTAGGAGGGAAGCGATTTAATCTGATCCTCGTCATAGCCTTCAGCGATCAGCTCGGCCTGCGTGACCGGCGTCTCGTGATAGCAATATCCGGACTCGCTGATCTTCCCGAGCTTCGCGCGCCGCGCGATGCCAAACTCTTCAGGAGGAACACCCTCGACCCTGGCGCAGCCATACTCCTTGCGCTTGACGACCGTTACATCATGCGAGGTCAAGACAATGGGTTGCCCGGCCTCGTCTAAGGCTTCAACCTGTGTCTCGATGTGCTCCTCAATTTCAATGCTTTCGTCATTCGCGAGAATTGCGAAGCTGTCGTCCGACAGTTCCGAGTACGTCTCCCGCTCCTCTAGCTCCTTCTGCTCCCACCAGACTTTGACAATGCCGTTCTTCTGGAGGAGCGCATCCTTGATGAAGGAATAGAGCACCAGGAAGCCGGGGTTCTTCTGCATGAA
Organism: Amorphophallus titanum; assembly: GCA_024336825.1. Classification (NCBI taxonomy): domain Eukaryota; kingdom Viridiplantae; phylum Streptophyta; class Magnoliopsida; order Alismatales; family Araceae; genus Amorphophallus; species Amorphophallus titanum. The sequence continues at coordinate 27,293 of JANBPO010005995.1, forward strand.
GACGTGATTGACGTAATCCGTCTCCTGCTGGGCTCCCTCCTCGTCCTCCTGCCCAACGGGCTCGAATTCCACCACCTCGTCGCCGCCGGCAAAGATCTCCATAAGCGACGGCATCAAGCCTTCGACCGTATCGGCAACGTCGGTAGAGACCGCCTTGGATCGATCGACCGGCGCCGGCATGTCCGTGGTCATGTCGCCGAGGTAATAGTCCATCGCCCTGGCTCACTCGTCCGAGAGCTTCGACGCTTGCATGGCGGACAGGGCGTCCGCCTTTTCAGCCTCCAGTATTGCCTTGATCTCGGATTCCGATAACGGCATCAGGCAATCCCAAGCTGCGGGTAGTTGATCGTCCGCGTGAAATCAGCCGCTCGCGACGGCTCCTCGTACTGAACGGCCATCAGGCCGAACGCATCAGCGGCGTGGCTCGACCAGTCATGCTCTGGCCCCATGCCGACGTTCCGCTCTTCGTCTTTCTTCTCGTGGTAGTAGCCGAGAGCGTCGCGCCCGGCTTGCGTCGTGTCTTCGTTGAACCAGCACCTGCTGAAGACGCGCCGCACGGCCTCTATGCGCATCATAGCAGCACCCCTGCCCTGGTTGGGCAAGGGAGGCGGCACGTCAAAGCCTGCGTCCCTCAGATGCTCGGCATACCGCTTGCCGGTAATGTTGTTCTCGTTGATGCCGTCATGCGGCAGATGGCAGATGGCGTCCTGATAGCCCTTGCGCCTCATCTCGGCAGAATACGGCCCACAGGCAGCTCGACCGGCGCTTCCGCGCGCGCGTTCGGCCTGCGAATGGTGATGACTTCGCCCATGTTCCGTCCCGATCCCTTTGACTTATCCACAGGGTGCGCATGGCCGGACTCGCCGTCAACCCGCATCGTGTTGGCGCGGGAAAGCGAATCCGCCCGGCTTGATGGGGAACGAAAGGAGTCCCCCACATCATCTTGAGTCCCCTCGGCTTTTGCCGACTCGACATCTGGTGGTGTGGCCCGGAGGACTCGCCGGCGCGATTTTCCTCAGCGGAGCCGAATCGTCCGCTGGATGCCGATGGCCTGGAAGGCGCGGACGCCCGCCGCCCGCAGCGCGGCCTCGCCGCACAGGCCGGCATCGACGCGGCGGTCGCAGCCTTCCCCGATAGAGCGGCCATCACCGATGCCCTCATTGCCGCCGCGACCGCGCTTGATGGCGTTTCCGACCTTGAGGACATCCACGCCCACCGCATCCGGCGCAAACTGAACGAGATCGATGCCGCCCTGCTGCTGGCCGCCGGCATTGCGCCGATTGCCTGGGCCGAGCCCAACCGGGTGGCGCCGGGTGAAAAGTCAACGCTCAGCATCGCCACCGGGGCGCATGCCGTTTCGGCTACGCCGATAGCCCGTGGCCCGCTGCATGTCGGGTCGGCGGCGCCCGCCGATGGCGTCATGCACTATCCCATCGCCGTCAGTTCCGAGGCGCCGCTGAGCAGCCTCTATCCGCCGGGATTTTCCAGCCTGGGTGGCAATGGCGAATTGAGCGTGGCCCTGGAGACCACGATCGGCGGCCGCGTGGTTCGCGCGACGATCGAACTGGAGGAGCCGTTTTCAATTGGCCCGGCGCAGTCGGTGCAATTGCTGCCCGAAGCGGTCATCCTGCCATCGGGCGAACCCAGCCGGCCATTGCCGATCGCCATTCGTTCTCAATCGTCGATCGCCAATGCCACCCTGATTGTTCCGACCGGATGGGGTGCGGTCCGCAGCGAGACCGGGGTTACCGTCAGCCCACCGTCGAAGTTGCCCAATGGGCTTTATCGCCTGCCCCTGATGGTCGACAGGCGCCTGGCCTACCGCCAAACCCCGATCGACTATCCCCATATCGGCCGCAGCCAGTTCCTGACGCCGCAGGAATTCAACGCGCGCTTCGGGCCCTCGGACGCGACGGTCGCACAACTGACACGCCACTTCGCCGCCGCGGGACTGCAGGTGAGCCGCGCCAGCACCACGCTGTTGAAGATCACCGGCAGCACCAGCGCGGCCAAGCCGCCCGCTGCCGGAGATCTGGGTGACCGGCACGCGCAGCCAGGAAGGCCTGACCTTCGACGACAAGGGCCGGCTGTGGGAAGTCGAGGACGGCCCGCGCGGCGGCGACGAGCTGAACCTGATCGAGAAGGGCAAGAATTACGGCTGGCCCATCGTCACCCATGGCATCGATTATCCGGGATGGGTCGTGGGCATGGGCATCACGCACCAGGAGGGCCTGGTGGACCCGCGCTATTACTGGGATCCCACCATCGCACCTTCGGGCATGACCTTCTATTACGCGGACCTGTTTCCCGCCTGGAAGGGCAGCCTGTTCGTCGGCGGCCTGCGTGGCGGGTTGCTCGACCGCCTGACGATCTCGGCCGACAACAAGGTGGTTTCGGAAGAGCCGCTGCTGGACGAGTTGCACCAGCGGATCCGCGACGTGCGTGTGGGGCCGGAGGGCGCGGTCTATGTCCTGACCGACACCAACACGCTGGCGAAGATCACGCCGCGATAGCGGGGATACTTTCGTATAGGCATGCGCACCGCTCGTCGCGCATGCGCTGCGCGCACGTTGCGTAACGCACACCACTCGCTTGACCATTCGCGCCGCTGACGACCGCGCCTCTATAGAATTCGCTTATATCTGCGAAATCAATTTTCGGTATTGTCGTCACTTCTTCTCCCCATCAAGGTCGAACGACAAGCACAGCGACGGATCGCTCTCGCTCCAGTGGAGTGCGGCGAGACAATCCGGGCCGGGGGGCATACGCACATTCCCGTTCCGTCTATCTCCGCCGGCTGTACGACAAGAACCAACGTTGAGGAGATGTCGAATGCCCGCAACCGTCAGCCATTCCATATCGTCACCGTGCGCGATCCGGGATTTTGCCATGATGACTGTCGGCGCCGCCGCCATTCTGAGCATGATGGCGCCGCCCGCCCACGCGCAGCAGGCCGGTACCGGCGTCGAGCAGGTTGTCGTGACTTCGACCCGCATCACGCGCGGCGGCTTCGACGCGCCGACGCCGACGACGGTGGTGGGTGCGGACCAGATCGAATCCAACGCCGAGCCGAACGTCTTCACCACCGTCAACCAGTTGCCGACCCTGGCGGGCAGCGCCGCGCCGGCCACCGGCACGACCAGCAGCAGCGCCGGCACCGACGGCCGCTCGACGCTGAACCTGCGCAACCTGGGCAGCAACCGCACCCTGGTCCTGATCGACGGCCAGCGCGTGGTGGGCGTGGACACCACCGGCGGCACCGACATCAGCGAGTTTCCGCAAGGGCTGATCCAGCGTGTCGATGTGGTGCCTACAGAGCTCTACGGCAAACCCGCAAACGCCTTTGTCGCCGACTTCATTGGCGTGATGAACTTTGTGTCTGGAACCTACCAGGGATGCGAAGGCACCGAACGCATCGTCGAACTTGCGGACGGCATCCGCTTGCGCGTGCCAAAAGCCGGAGATGACAGAACGGTCAACCTCGCCGGACCCTCGGCGGTTCATCTCGCCATCAGACCAGAACACATTCGCCTCGCGCCAATCCGCCAAGGCAGCAGCAGCACTCTTACCGGCGTGGTGGAAACGTCGGTCTTCTTCGGCTCGACCCATGTCCTGCTTGTCCGTATCACAAGATTGCATGACGTCGTGCTGCGGGTCGAGATGCCAGCCAGCGAAGCTGTATCGTTCATCAGTGGAACCAGTGTTGAGGTCACCATCGATGATGCGAAGCTGCAGATTTTTCCGTCCAAGGAGGCGCTCACCGAAACGGTCTATCGCGAGATGGCGGAAAAAGCGCTCGCCCGCCTCGATGAGGTGATCGCGGCGGAGAAGACGGAGGAGAAGCGCATCTCAGGCCTGTTCGCTCATTTCGGCCGCAATGCCGGGAACCCCGATTATCGCGGCTGCTCCTTCATCCATGCGAGCCTGCAGGAAGCCGATCCCGCCGGCAAGCTGCATTTCGACAAGCCGGAGATCGAAGGCGACGCGGTCGTCGCCTGGCGCCCCGGCCGCTCCTGATCTTCCCCTCTCTGTTGATGTCGCCCTGCTGATGCGGAGTGGCTTGTCGCGCCTTGGAGGTGCCCATGACCGTCGAAACGCCTCCCGGCATCGTCAACGACGTCTCCACCGATTCGAAGATCCACCGGCACGCACATCAGGCAAGGGCCGGGCATCCGGTCGGATCGTTCGCGGGGGGAGTCTCCTCGTTCGGGACGGCGCACGGGATCTGCTACCCGGCGGCGCTCGCTGTCACCCAGCAGGGATCGCCGACGATGGGCGTCACCGTCGCCGCGGGCACCGCGCTGGTCACCGGCACGGTGTCGGCGGAGCAGGGGCCGTACTCGTTCTACAACGACGCTCCGGTCAACCTTTCGATCTCCGCCGCGCACGCGACGCAGACCCGCTACGACCTGGTCATCGCTCAGATCCGGGACGACGACTACTCGGGCGCGGACACTGACGCCCGGCTCACCGTCGTCACCGGCACACCGTCGGGGGCGCCGGCGGATCCGTCGCTGGCGTCGTTCCCGAACGCTCTCGTCCTCGCCCGGGTGACCGTCGCCGGCGCCGCCACATCGATCACGAACGCGAACATCCTCAAGCAGGTGGCGCCCCATACCTACGTGATCATGGGCTTCCCCAACTGCGCCGTCATCGTCGGCGACAAGGCGAGTCTGGTGGTCGACACCGGCCTCGGCAATGCCAACGGCAAGCTGCTCACCGAGGTCGCCCACAAGCTGGCCACCAAGGGCCAGAAGCTGATCCTCACCACCACCCATTTCCATCCCGAGCACGCCGCCGGCCAGGGCGGCTTCCCTGCCGGCACCCAGGTGATCCGGCCCAAGGTGCAGCAGGACGAGATGGACGCCGACGGCAAGCAGATCATGGACGCCTTCGCCCGCGCCCAGGCGATGAAGGCCTACATGCAGGACGCCGCCCTGGTGAAGGCCGACACCCTGTTCGACCGCGAGCACGACGTCGACCTCGGCCAGGTCCACGCCAAGCTCTACTGGTTCGGCCCCGCCCACACCCGCGGCGACGAGATCGTCTATGTGCCGGAGGACAAGCTGATCGTCCCCGGCGACGTGGTGCAGAACAGGATATCGCCCAACGTCATCTGCGAGACCTGCAGCCCGCGGCAGTGGGTGGCGGTGGTCGACGAGGTGGCCAAGCTGAAGCCGGAGCGGGTGGTGCCCGACCATGGCGACCTCGGCGACGGCTCGCTGGTGGCGCAGGAGCGCGGCTTCCTGGCAGCGCTCGACGCCCGGGCCGTGGCGCTGAAGCAGCAGGGCGTGCCGGCCGACGCGGCGGGCAAGCAGATCCAGGCCGAGTTCGAGAAGACCTACGCCGGCTGGCAGGGCCTCGGCAACATCCCGCAGTCGGTGCAGCGCGCCTACGCCGATCCGCGACCGTAAGGAGTACAGCCATGGCCCTGAAACGCCTGATCGACCTGCCCGGCGTGCGCGACCTCGAGCACAAGGCCCTGATGAAGCCGCGCATGGGCGACGTCGACGCCCGCCCCGAGTTCCCCGAGATCGACGAGGTGGTGCGCGCCAACTTCGGCCTGACCGCCGACGAGGCCGACGATGTCGAGCGCCCCGCCGGCTGGGACCGCATCGACCGCAAGCCCGAGCGCGACCAGGCCGGCGCCTTCGAGGCCGAGGGCTGGGACGTGACCGACGACAAGCGCCGCCCCCTGCGCACCCTGATCCACTTCTCCGCCCCGATGTGGCTGGCGATCCGCGGCGTGGCCGGCGCCGTGCCGTTCGTCCCCGACGAAGAGGGCAAGACCGAAAAGGCGATGCTGTCGTCCCTGGCGGCCGACGCGCTGCGCTTCAAGCGGGACCGGCGCTAGACAAAGTTCTTTATTTGTTCTAACGACGGGAATTATTTCTGATGTTGCTGGCGCTCGTACTGGGGTACTGGATTGGCAGGGTATTGAATTTGCAGAAAATTTCCAACCGCGTCGGACGCAAGGCTGCCGAACAATTGGCGATCGCACAAAAAAATCGACCGGGCCGCGTATCCGCCGGGATCATGGCCGCGACGGCTCTCTTCTGTGCCGCGCCCTTGGGCATCGTCGGGGCGGTTGTGGACGGGCTGAAAGATTATTTTTATGTGCTGGCGTTGAAGGCGGTCATGGACGGTTTGGCCATGGCGAGCTTTGTGCGGTTGTTTCCCTGGCCGGTCGCGTTATCGGCGATCCCGGTGCTGGTCTTTCTGGAGGGTATTACCCTCACGACCCATGCCTATGCCGCACCCTTTTTGGCAGCGCATCATTGGACAGACCCGGTTTGCGCGGTGGCCGGATTCATTGTTCTTGCCACGGCCATCGTGATTTTTGAGGTGCGCCGCGTGGAATTGGCCAATTTTTTACCGGCTTTGGTCTTGGCCCCGTTACTGGCCCGTTTGTTTCAGTAAGCAAAAATCTTCAGGCTGTAAATCCAGCGCCGGCGGGCATCCCCTAAATTGGCCGTTAAAAATATTTGAAAATTCCCTCCGGCAAAAATAATCTAAGGGGGTGCCACATAAACGAAAACCATCAGCGCATCAGAAGCAAATCCGTTTTTTTGCGATTCTTTTTGGCGCGATCATGATCGCGGTGGTGATTGGTGTCCTGTGGTTGTTAAACCGCACCAACTCTTTTAATCGTTGAATTCAACTAAATCGCTACGGTTGAATCAGTCCGCGTTTCCGCAGTAATTCTTCCATTGCCTGGTCCATTATAAATTCCGCAAGTGGTTTAGTCGCTTCGTCCAATGCGGCTACGGATGTCTGCAATCGTTTCAGGTCACCAGCACCAGTTTCTTTTGTTTCCGTAGCCAAAGCGGCTTCCACTTCGCTGACCGCCGCAGTCACTTGACCGCGATATTCGTCATCAATGCCGCCAGTACACGTAGCGAGCGCGTTCTTGGTGGCCGCCAAGGTTTCATCGGCCTTTAATTTGGCCTCAATCCAACGGCGGGCTGCGAGATCGGTGAAGGCATGCTCCACGGATTCCTCCACCATTTTTTGCACGGCAGAGTCGTCCACATCCACCGCCGAACGCATCTCCACGGTTTTTTCGCGGCCCGTCTTCGTATCGCGGGCCAGCACGTGCAGGATGCCATTGGCATCGATCTCAAACTGCACCCCCACGCGCGGTACGCCTCGAGGAGCGGCTTCAAATTGAGTTAGGGCGGCAATGTCGCCTATGAGGCACTATACATCTCTCACCTGTGCTGGTCGCTTGTTATGTAGTATTGCTCAGATCTGGTCAAGATTCACTTCGATTTCGCTATGAGTCATGAGGAATCTAAGGAATTTACCTGACTTTACTTTGAATGCATACTTGCTCGGGTTGAGCTTCATGTTGTATCTCCGGAGTGTAGCGAACGTCTCTGCCAAGTTGGTAAGATGTTCGGTCGCTCAGAGGCTCTTGACGAGCATGTCGTCAATATAGGCTTCCATGTTGCGGCCAGTATGTGCATCGAACATGCGGTTGACCAGGCACTGGTACCTAGCCCTCACATTTTTCAACCCGAAGGGCATGCGAGTGTAACAGTATAGGTCGTGGTCAGTGACGAATGTCATTTTGTCTTGGTCTGGCTTGTGCATGCTAATCTGGTGGTACTCGGAGTAGGCATCCAAGAAGATTAACATTTCGTGCCCGATCGTGGCATCGGCTAGTTGGTCGATCTGTGGCATGGGCAAACTATCCTTGGGCATAGCTTTATTGAGATCAGTGTAGTCTATGCACATTCACCATTTTCCATTGCTCTTGGGAACGAGGACCACACTAGCCACCTAGTCCGAGTACTGCGTCGGCCGCGATAGTCCTGAGTGAAACTTCTTGCTCACTTGCTCTCTGATGATAGCCTGTCGCTCGGGGTTGCAGTGCCTCCTGCCTTGCTAAATCGGGCGACAACTGAGGTCTAGCTTCAGTTGGTGGGTTGTTACTTCTGGAGGGACTCTAGGGAGCTCATCCTCGGACCAGGCGAATACGTCCTGGTTTGCCTTCAGGAAGCTCGCGTAGGCTTCCTTCTCCTACTCAGATAGGGTTGCGCTAATCCGAAGCGTCCTGCTCGGGTCATCCCCCACCTGGATGAGGTATAGATCCTCTACTAGGGCATTTGTGCCCAGACCCAGGCCTTCCATCCTCGACCTTTTCTCGGACGGTGCTTCCTTGTTCTGTCGATCGCCTGTGGACATCAAATAGCACCTCTTGGACTCCCTCTGGTCTCCTCGGACTTCTCCCACCTTGCGAGGAGTGGGGAAGTTCAGTTTTTGGTGGTAAGAGGAGGGGACGCCATGGAGGGTACCAAGGATACCTCGTCCTATGATGGCGTTGTATCCGATCATCCAGCGGGCTATAGTGAAGTGTACTAGGAAAGTCACGTCCCTCAATGCAGTTTCTAATGTGATCGGCAACGAGATGCATCCTTTCGAGAGAATGGTTGTACCAAAGAATCCATACAGACGCCGACGAACGCAAATTTCGCTGGCAACTATCGCATTCCGATTGGTTCGACCATTCGGGGTGGGATGGCGTTTTCCAATACGAACCTGATCTGGACCGATCTTGACCTATGGCAGATGAATTATATCGGGCAGCCGGATGTATTCGGGTTCAACAAGATTGGATCGGGAGCCGGGTTGGCGAGTTCGCACGCTGCCCAGCAGTTGCGCGGCGCGGTTTATTGGATGGGCAGTAGCAACTTCTACATCTTCAATGGCGGTGGCGTGTCGGTCATACCGTGCCCTGTTTGGGATGCCGTCTTTCAAAACCTGAACACCGACTACATCCAGAACGTCCGCTCGCTTCCCAACACTCCGTTTAACGAAGCAGGCTGGGCATACCCGTCACTTAGCAGCGTCAGTGGTGAGTGCGATTCCTACGTCAAATTCAACATTACCGATCCGGGGCAGCCTTGGGACTATGGCACGCTTTCCCGGGCGGCTTGGTGCGATCTATCAGTCATCGGATATCCGCTCAGCGCTACGCCAGCCGGCCTCGTGTTTCAGCAAGAGTCTGGACCGGATGCCGACGGTCAGCCGATAACGTCAAGCTTCACGACGGGGTACTTCTTTCTCGGTGAAGGCGAGGATTATGCGTTCGTCGATCAAATCCTGCCGGATTTCAAATACGGAACGTTCGGCGCCGCGGCTAATGCGCAAATCCAGATGACGTTCAATGTCATCAACTACACAGGCGATACACCGCGCACCTATGGTCCCTACACGGTTACATCTTCAACGGATTACCTGACGACGAGATTCAGGGGCCGTCAGATGAGCGTGACTGTTCAAAGTTCAGACCTCGGCAGCTTCTGGCGCATTGGCCGGATTCGATGGCGCTATACACCGGACGGACGCAGATAATGGCATCGCTTGACGACGTTGTGAGCTACCTCAAAAGCGGGGTGCAGAACATAGGTCTGTTGAATCAGACGCTTCAGACGTACTTCCCGCAGGTGAAGACGCTTACGATTGGATCGTTTACGGCGGCGGCGGCCACCAGTACGACGATTTCTCAACCATTAATGGCAGCCAATAGCGCAGTCATTCTTATTCCGACTAACGCAGCGGCGGGGACGCTTATGGCGGGCGCAAACACGCTGTATCTGAGTGCTCGAACGGCGAACACCAGTTTTAGATTTTCGACGGCTGGCGGCGGATCGGCTGCCGCGAGAGCCGCACGCGCGAGGACTGGGCCGCCATCTCGGCGGAATTCATGCCGTTTGCCCGCGCCTTGCCCGACCGCGGATTTTTAAAAAATAAAATAATAAATAAAAGATTTAAGCGGAAAGGGAAGCATGCGTGGATGCTAGAAGGAAACATGATCACTAAACACCGCGGGCCTCAAAGGAATATAACAATAAAGCAAAGGAGGGATCATGATAAATACCTTTGAAAAGTACGAGGGAGATTGTGAGTGTCACATTCTCTTCCAATCGGTCGGTCGATGAAGAGAGCTTTTCTTTAGATTACCATTGCGAAAGAACAAACAACCAACAAAGAAAATATGAATTAGAAACCAAAGTGTGTAGCATCAAACTCATCATAAATATGAACATGAAAGTATGGGTTTAAACACACCTTGTTGGTGTTGACTTTTGAACCCCTATTCAAAGGGTAGGAAGAAAATATGATGTGATGATAGGAGGGCGCAAGTGTTGCACAATTGGAAGGATCTCAATGTGGTTGAGAGATAAATAAATAGAAGTGAAATATGATGCATGCAATGCTAAAGTGAAATAAACACAAAAGAAAGAGGAAAATAGTAAGGCTTATTGGTTTATTTCTCCAAAAGGGGCTTCAAAAGATCTTCAAGGGATGAATACACTCCAAGGGATGTAGCATTAGGCACATGGGAGACCACTCCTTGAGTCTTCAATCCAGCAGCACCTCTCCCAAGATCTAAAGTTCAGCCTTTAGCATAAGGGAGAGGGGGTCCTATTTACAGAGTGAAAATTTATGTGTTTAATTGTCCAAAAATATAAAATCAAGTTTTAATTGGATTTGGAGAGATACAATATTCTACCATGTGTCCTCACAACCTTAGAAAGTCTTAGGGACCCTTTCCCAAGTGAAAAAGGAGCTCAAAATAGGGAAAGGAAGTGCCTCTGTAGGGATCATAATTCTGAAGGAATTGACGTCTGACCCAATTGACGTTAATTAATTAGCGTCAGCATAGAGAGGTGCCAATTCTGAACCATTTTTAGAAAGTTTAAAAATTAACAAAATTAGAAAGTAATTCACGCCTAGGGGGACCAATGTGAATTAGGTATTTTTATGAATTTTGGTCAAAATTAAAAGGCCAAAATATAGAAATGAAATCCACATCCATCGGTCTGGACGCGTCTTTCAATTCACGTTAGGAAGGCAGATGCCAATTCATGAGTTTTTATGGAAAGTCAGAAATTACCAAAATGTGGAATTTAAATTCATGTCCACCAGGACAGACACGAATTAGGAATTTTATGGAATTTTGGTAAAGCTCAAATAGGGAAAGATAATTAACGTCAATGAGGAGGATGCCAATTAAAAAACAGCAAGGGACCAGCCCTCACATCCTCCACTCGGCATCACCGAGTTACCCACGGGTTCGGGGTGAGTGTCGGGTGAGCCAGCCGCCAATTACGGCCCGTTTGAGTTGCGAATTGTGCTTGCTAGTAGGTCCAAGGTTGTGTCACATCAATTGTCCCTAATGAGCATTCTGTGACAACTATATATAAAATGAGCGGCCTCCCCTTGACGGGTGCCCCCAGCACGGGTAGAGTCTTCAAATATTCCTTTAACTAGTCGAGAGCCTTTTGACACTCCTGATTCCAACAGAAAGGTGCATTCTTTGTCATCAATTTGTGGAACGACTGGCAACGTCCCGATAGGTTAGAGATGAACCTGCGTATGTAGGCCAACCGGCCCTACAACGACCTTAATTCTCCCAAGTTTCTCGGAGGAGACAGCTCTTGAATGGCTTTTATTTTAGCAGGGTCGATCTCGATCCCCCTATATCGGACTATAAAGTTGAGAAACTTCCTGCTGGAGATGCCGAAGGCGCACTTCATTAGATTCATTTTCAACTCGTACTATCATAGCCTCTCGAAGATAACTCTGAGGTTAATGAGGTGATCCTCTCTTTTCTTAGTCTTGACGACTAAATCATCAATGTAACATTCGACCTTACTATATAGCTGCTCGTCGAATATCTTGGTCATCGCCCGCTAGTACGTGGCGCCGATGTTCTTGAGGCCAAATGGCATCCTTTTGTAGTGAAATATCCCTTTGGGCGACCGGAAGGCCGTGTGAAGTTGGTCGTGCTCCGCTATCCAAATCTGGTTGTAGCCGGATGACCCATCCATAAAGGACAAAGTCTCATGGTTAGTAGTTGCATCAATCATTACTTCGGTGATAGACACCGAGAAGTCATCCTTCGAGCATGCCTTGTTCAGGTCGCGGAAGTCCACGCAAATCCTGATCTACCCATTCTTCTTCTTCATTGGTACAATATTGGCCAGCCAAGTGATGTACTGATTTTCAGCTACAAAGTCAACATTAATAAGCTTGTTAACTTCTTTACAAATTTGGTTGATTAATTCAGGCCTCATGCGCCGGGGCGGCTACTTGACTGGCTCAAGCTTGGGATCAATGGCCAAAAGGTGTTGAGCCACTGTGGGGCTAAGGCCGGGTATTTCTTTGTAGTTCCAGGCAAAACAGTCCCAGAACTCTTGCAGCAACTTCACTTATTGCTCCCTCTCCTGTGGAGGTATAAGGGCACTTAAGAAGGTCGGCCTGAGGTCACTTTCCGTGCCAAGTTTAATTTCGATGAGCTCGTCGACGGTAGCCTGTCCGCCATCTTCAATTTTCAGGGGTGCCGACAGTAGGTTGACGAAATCTTGATATTCATCATCCTCGGCTTCAAGGACGATGTACGCATCCTCTTGTTCCGCCTCGCTGGGTACTAAGGCAATGCTTACTTCACAATCTCCCTAGCTTGCTATCTGCGGCCTTGAGGGGCTCCCTTGTGTGGAGAGGCTCAGGACTGCTATGGGATCTCCTTGGTAGTCATCATAGATAGCCTCCACGGGGGCCTAAGTGATTGTTTGCCATGCTTGGGGCTGCTTTATCGCCGATGGCCTAGGTCGCTCATTCTTAGCTGCATCTTCAGGGGTCTGGTGTTGAACTGATATTGCATAGACACCCCTTTTAGGGCTGCCCATCACATGGGGACGTGGCGGGGCCAACACATAGTCTCCCATTCTGAGCTCATCCCTGTCAATCAGCTCTTGGGCAATATCTTTAAAGACATAACTATCTTTGATGAGGTGACCCAATATTTGGTGATAGGGGCAGAACAACGGGCTACCACTCCTTCGGGCATCTTGCAGCCTCTTGGACTTCGGGAGGGAGACCTTGCCGTAGTGGCAGGCCCAGTCGAAGATCCCTCGAGTCTTATCCCTTGGGAAAGAGTAGGGCTTTTGCAGCTTCTCCTGTGGTGTAGGGGTTCGTTCAGTCGGCCGTCTGGCTGAAGAGCCGGCTACCTTCCTTGCCTCTTTCCTCAAGTGCATGAGGGTGTCAGGCCTTGTGTTCAGGGACCGGAACGTGTCTTCACCTCGAAGGCGGGAAGCGCCCTTGATCAAATCAGACACGAGCGCAGTTATTTCAGCCAGTCGTGCCTTTAGCATTTCGATCTCCCGTTGTTGCCGATGATATTGAGCAAACGGGACGGGATCGTGCCCGGGGGGCCCTGGAGCGCGGCTTATATCAGCATTCTTTGCTTCATTGACAGGCGGGGGCGAGGGCACCCCAGTATTGTGACCATTCGGGGTCGACCCCTCAGAGGAGGGTGAGATCTTCCCCACGCCCTTGCAGTGAAGAGGGTTCCAGAGGAACACTTCCTCATCTTGCACTTCTTCAGCCGGAGACACATGACGCTTGCGGCGGCGGACTTCCTGCGGATCTGCAGCTTTCGCAGGGTCGTCACCGAACGGAGCTGAAATTGATATCATGTCGGCTTCGTAAGGATATTCTATTGAAAAGCCCAAATCGGGATGCTTGGTGATTTGCAGTAGTCTCCGGTCCAGGTTCGGTGGGTTCCACATTCTTTTAAACATTTCTCTCCGACTGGAGGGTTGATAAAAGGGAATCCCTTGTTTCCTGGCCAATCCGGCTGCATGGCCAGCTATGTCAGGGAGTCCCATGATCGGGACGTATGGATCATGCAGCTCGTCGGGGAGTCGGCCATCATCATCTCCTCTGACTGGCTTTTCTTCGGCTACATAGAAGATAGTGGGTGGCCCTTCAGAGTTAGGCACCTCGAAAATCCTCAGTGACTCGGCTACTTGGCAGTCAGCTTCTGCTACGGGCTTGACAATCCCAGGTGGGACTCTGACATCCTCCAGCAAGTCTTCAAGGTACGGCGTCCCCAGTGTAGGATAGATGGTAAGGGGAGCGGCCTTAAATACTCCTTCTTCTTTCGAGATGAATGAAACATGTGGGGGAGCCGCATAGCCTGGGGGTGGCGGAGGAAACCAGCTATCAGACTCCACCTTCTTCTTCCCTTTGTCTTGGGCGACTTGGGGAGCTTGCCTCGGCTTTTCCAGGTACAGAGTGGCATCTGACAAATGGCACTCGAATACCTTAAAAGGGTGGAGGTCGGCGAAGATTCTGGCTTCTTTCCCGTCGCAGGAGTACTTGATGCATTGATGCAGGGTGGATGGCACCACCCTGTTTTGGTGCAGCCATGGTCGGCCAAGTAATGCCTTGTAGGAGGTGTTTGAGTTGATTACATAGAACTGGACCTTGGTTGTGAAATCACCGAGGGAAAGGTCGAACTCTGTGACCCCCATGGGGACCTCACACTTCTGGTTGAAGCTAGCGATCTTGACATTCCTGACCTCGACTAGGTGTACGTCAAAGTAATATTTCTGGTACACCCGATAGGGGAGTATGTTTACTGTTGCCCCTGGGTCGATCAGGACTTTGTTGATAGGCTGCCGGTTCAGCTGCCCCTTCATGTAGAGTAGCCTGTTGTGGCTACAGGTGGGCAGGAGCATGTCTTCCTCTGTGAAGGCCACGGCCACCTCAGGTGGCATCTCTGCCAAGTAGGCTTCGAGGTATGCTGGTGTCTGGAGTGCAGCAATGATGGCTTGCCTTGTTTCTTCATCTAAAGATAAAATCTCTCAGATGGTGAACCGGGCTGGGATCTTCTTCAGGTGCCTGACTATTTAGTCGGCGGCCCGAACCTTAAGCAGCTTCATTTCTTCAACTTTGCCACGTCTGCCCCCACCTTGGACCTGGAGAGCTGGGTCGGAGGGTGCCTCCTCCATTGGATTTGGTACGACTGCTTGAGCTTGCAGGGCTTGCTGGGTCACCCCTCTTTCTTGCATAAATTTGACAAGGTTCAGAATGTTATCAAACTCTTCTCTCGATCGAGGAGGGGTTGCTACTGGTAGAGCCGAAGGGCTGCCTGCTTCTTTGGTCAGTTGGAACCCTTGGGGGTGTGATTGCCTTTCTCTTCGAGCCAACAGAAACTCGGTGAATGAAGGGGCACTTCGGTCGCTTGGTTCTTCAGGGTAAAGACCCGATGGAGGGGGGGACCTCCATGCCTTGAACCTTAGGCTCGGGGACATGGTACGATTGTTCTCCCCTGAGCAGGATGTTGTGGTTGGCCTGAGGAGGGCGTCCCCACTTCCTTCCCGATCTGGTAGCATGTTGGGAAGTAGACGCTTCAGCCTGATTCACATCTGCTGGTTTGAGAGATAGCCCTTCCTCTTCCTCTTCCAGGGAGTGGGCAGTGTCAAACAATGTCGAGAGGGTGTTGTATGCAATGACGACCTCCTTCTTCTTCTTGCTTTTGGGCTTTCTCTTCTTCGTCTTCTTTTCCCTGGCGGCCGGTGGTTGTTCTTGGGGAAGCTCACCCCACAAAAGAGGATCTTCTTCTGCCTCGGCTTCTGCTTTTAGAGCCAATTCGAGGGACTCGAACTTCTCCTAGGGAACATATTCCTTCAGCTCGACGGGCTGGATCTTGGGCTGTTCATAATCTTCCAGCCCGTCAATGATGGCCTGGAGTCTTTCAATAGCAGGGCTGACCTCCTTATGCACCCGCATCAGGATGTGCTCCTTCTTATTATAAGTGGGCCGCCTCATAACTAGCCGAGGGGCCGTGTTGTGCCATACAGGGTTCACCGATGGCAGTGCTGGTCGGGGTGTAACACTCCTCACATGAGCTCCTGGACTGGGCCGGGGAGCTCATCTTCTTCTATTCTTCTTTGGCGCGGCTTGCCAGCCTCCTTGGTCTTGAGCCGGCACCATGATAAAAGTCTCATAGTTGACGTGAGTGTTGGCTTCCAACCATTCTTCAGGTAGCTACTGGAACAATGACACCATAGTGATGGTGGCGGCCAAATTGGGCATCTCATGAGGCTGCGGGGGATCCACCTTGTATTCTCCCATGTCCAGCTCCCCTTTCTTGATTAAGGACTCAATAACGTCCTTGAAGACGTAGCATTCTTCAACGATATGCCCAAGCATCTGGTGGTATAGGTAGAAGCGAGGGTCATCCTTCTTCTTCAAGTCACCGGGCCTCTTCGGCTCTGGCAATGTGATCTTGTTGTACTTGGTTGCCCATTCGAATAGGACCCGAGACTTGTCCCGGGGAAAGAAATATAACTTGTTCCTCATTTTCTCCCTCAATGAGGGACCTTCCTGCCGTTCAGTGGACCTGGGCAGAGGAGGATTGGCTGCCTCTCTGGCTTGCTCTTTTTGCTTCTCAAGAGTCTTGAAGTCCAACGTGTGAACTTCGGGTGGCGTTAGTCTCTTCTCGGCCTGCTGGCTCTCTGGCTCGGTGCAACTGGAGCAAAAGAGTATCGGGCAAGGAATGCCTTGATTTCAGCCACTATATCATTTAAACGGTCAAATGACTTGACCTCGGCACCAATCATCCTTTCCAGGATTTCATTCTTCAGATTCTATTTGTAAATCTGTACTGCATCCTCCTGATGTGGGGGATGTCTGCACCTCATACTGAGGTTTCTCCATCTTTTAATATGATCGAGTGCCGACTCATCATTTCTTTGTCTTGTGGCATAGAGCTCTACCACAGTGACCTCCCGTTCAGTAATATAGAATATTTCTTTGAACTTCTTCTGCATGTCAGGCCAGTCAATGATAGACCCGACGGGCAAGCTCGAATACCACTCGAAGGCGAGCCCAGTGAGGGTTGAGCCGAAGAATTTGAGGAGGTAGGCTTCATCTGTAGCTAAATCTCCCATGACATTTACATAGTAGGCAATGTGCTCCCTAGGAGACCCTTGCCCATTGAACTTTTCAAACTTCGACGGCTTAGTGATGCTGAGTGGCAGCTTCTTGGCAGCGTAATGAGCTAGGTAAGGCACCCGGTACACATCGAATGACGTATGGTCACCATCGCCCCTCTCCGCCAACTTCATATCTATCATTTGTTCGAGCATTAGCTGGCTCACTACTGACGCGTAGACCAGGCTTGGATAGAAGTGGGCCGGTTGCGCCAGCGGTGTTGTCAGCACTATCGCCTGCGGTGCAATGGTGGACCCTTGAAATGGCAGAGTCAGTGGCGGGGCCGGTGTTGTACCTTGTGTATATTGCATGGGCATGCCCCCAGCGTAGTCGGGCATTGGTGGAGACACTGTTGCTTGCGGGGAAGCTTTCGAGGCCTGACTGTTGCCCCCAGGGGTTTCGGGTAAGGCTTCGGTCTACCCAGATGTTGAGGGTTGGGCATTCCTTTCAGTCAGCTACTTCCTCAGCAATTCGATCTCTCGCTGGTACTACTACATCATACGCAGTACCACGGGGTCGCTCATGGAGAGGCTTGAAGTGCCCCCCCCTTCTTCGGATATCCCCTCCTCAGATGACATGGATGCTCCGCCACTAGTGCCTCCAACAATGACAACATTGGCAGCCAAGGCCATTGGGAGCTCTTCATGGGCAAGCTCTTCAGTGCAAACTTGTGCCATCTCCCGTGCTCGCTGCTCTTCCCCTCCTGGTGAGAGGTCCTGGTCTTGTGGCAAGTATAGCCACTTCTTCAGGTTTGGTGGGTAAGGCGCCGTACCAACTGAACACTTCTGCCATGTTGCAGGTGTAGACCCTCAGGTCTTTGCCTCTTCTTGCCGTCCTCTTGGATGGCCTACCTGGAAAGACCAGTCTATCAAAGACCGACCTCTGGGGCTTCGCTTCTTCCCGCATAGGGGATTGATGTTGCTTCTCCAAGCGGTTCATCGACTCTGCACTGGGTACAGGTCGGGTTTCTTCCTCTTCAAAGGTGGAGACTACTGCCCCTAGTAATCTCTGGTGACCCAAAGG
The DNA here is from genome assembly GCA_024336825.1 of Amorphophallus titanum. Taxonomy (NCBI): domain Eukaryota; kingdom Viridiplantae; phylum Streptophyta; class Magnoliopsida; order Alismatales; family Araceae; genus Amorphophallus; species Amorphophallus titanum. The sequence continues at coordinate 45,113 of JANBPO010005995.1, forward strand.
AGTGCTTCTTGGGCCACGTAGATAATTCCTCATGGCTTGCTCCACTCCTTCCCAGTCTTGGTCAGGAGGAGAGGCTGGTGATGGTGCACTGACGGCGGCAGCAGGGCCGTAAGTTGAAGGCCTTATGCAGACGGCTTGGTGACGGCACCGATGGTGTTGGCGACGGGTGTCCTCCGGTAATGCCGATGTTGCAAGTACCGATTAGCAGACGGGGGTCACTATCTTGACCCTCTCTTCTTGTCGTGCCCTTACAGGGCGGAAGGTGCTGGGTCCTGCTTGGGCGGGTGAAGTGGTCTGGGCTCCCCTGGGGATCCAAGCCTACTTGAGTTTGGCCGGTCCACGGGCTGGCGTATTCTTCGGCGCTTCGGTCGGGACAGGAGGCATCATCTTGTTCTTCATCTTCTCTAGTGGCCAGAAGGAGTTCCACACCAGGACAGTGGGCACGACCCACTCTAGGATCGCCTCTGATCTTCATCCATTGAGAGGGACTCTCATGCTCCTGACAGCGACAGACTTGCTAGAGTTGGAGGTTCGCCCCTTGGGTGTAACAGTGGCGTGGCTTCGCCGAATCCTCCTCTGGTGGGATGCCGATCCTTGACGGGATGGCCCGACAGTCTGGAGCACGTGGTGCACGTTGCAGCTATATGTCCCCGTCGGGACAGTCTTGGCAGTCTTGACCAACGATCAGCCAGCAACAGCTTTGACGACTCCTTTGGGGGGAGCGTTAACTTCGGGCATGTCGGACGCTTCCACGTCCAGTAGATTTACGAAGGCTACCCCAAGGAAATTGGGGAAGCCCACAATGGGAGGGAAGCTCCCGAAGTAGAGGGGAACGACCAGGTAGCCATCCCTGATGTGACGTTCGATGACCTGGGGGCCAAAAGTGACCGCCATTCTTGTTGTCGAAGTGTGATTTTTTTGCATTTACAAAATAAAGTAGTTAGTATTACAAGAAGGGGGCCGTAGGGCCCTTAATTCTGGCAAAGAGATGAAGGGTGGATTAGTCCCATCGGGCGTGCCAGACTTGTGGATGCCCTGGTAAATAATATTGACCTGCGACGGGAAAAAGAAGACCTGCTCAAAAACTTTGACCGGGCTTTCCTGAAACTGTTCCCCAATTTCGTGGCCGAGTTCAATGAACTGTTCAAAGAAGAAGACCGGGTGGAACTGAAAGATGATGAGCTCCTGAACACCGACCTGCGGATATTTGCACTGGCCCGGATGGGTATCCATGAAAACGAGAAGATCGCCCACATCCTCACCTATGCGATGGAGCTTCCGTCCGACATCACGATCGAGGGCAACGTGTTCCATCGCAGCACGGGCAGCTACCGCTATTCATCGGAGGACACGGGGGCGCTCGTGTCTCAGGGCAACGACATCGCCCTGGAAGCAGGAACCCTCATGCAGTACCAGGACACCGAAACGATCGAGGACGCCGCCGCCTGGGCGACAGCCAACAACACCGAACAGGGCAGCACCTTTACGGTGCTCTGACCCAGGACTAACTGACGGTTTTGTCGCTGCCCGTTCTCCAGGACGGGACAATCCCTAAGAAACCTTAGAGCAATCCATACTTAGGAACTCTAGGGAGAATACAATTGAGTGATATCCAAACCGACGCTGTTGCGTCGGATGTGGCTCAGTCGGAGGGAGTAGCGGACGCTACCAACCCCGTTGAGAGTGGGCCTGTTGGAAGCAATGAAGCGGAAAGCGCTTCTGGCGAAGCATCGTCTGCATCAGCCGAACGAATTGACCTTAGTGCTTACGGGGATCACCTCGTAACCATCAAGGTCGATGGTGAGGAAAGGGATGTTCCCCTTTCCGAACTGCGTAACGGCTACATGCGTCAGGACGCCTTCACCAAGAAGACGCAGGAAATCTCCGCACTTCGCACGCAGCTAGGTCAGGCAGAAGCCCTGATGACTGCGTTCCAGACGAACCCGCAGGGCACCCTACGCCAGCTTGCCGATCATCTCGGCATGACGGTCGCTGAGGCTCAGCAGCACGTTGATGATGCTGCCGACTTCATCGAAGAAGTAGACCCCGTGGTTGAGCGGTTGGAGCGCATCGAGCGGACCTTCCAGTCCCAGCAGCAGGCGGAAATCTCAGCGCAGATCGAGAACGAGTTTGCCACCCTCGAAGCGCAGTTTGGCGAGATTGATCGAGCCGAGCTGGCATCCCATGCCATGAAGCATGGGGGCACCGTGACCGACGCCTACAAGGTTCTGAACTTCGACAAGTTCGCAGCCAGGGCATCGAAGCAGTCGCAGGAAGACGGCGTGGTTGACGCAAAGCGTCAAGCACAGATCGTCCAGACGGGTGGGAAGCCACGTACCGCTGCCGTTGGCAAGGCCCCGCAAGGCGAGATGTCGCTGCGTGAGTCCATTGCCGCCGCAGTTCGTGAAGCGCGTTCAGCAGGTTAACCAACCCACACCACTAGCACGGAGTTTCTACGTACATGGTTGCGAACGCCAACTTTGACACGATTCTGGCGACCACCCTCAACAACCACCTGCCGAAGCTGGAAGACAACATCTTCACCGCTCGGCCCCTGGCCTACTTCCTGAAGGAGTCGGGTCAGATTCGGACCATTGATGGTGGGGCGAAGATCGTCCTTCCCCTCGTCCACGCCCTGAACAGCACTGCTGGTTCTTACCTCGGCTACGACGTGATCCCGACCACCCCGCAGGACGGCTTCTCTGCCGCCGAGTACGCCTGGTCGCAGTACGCCGCCAGCATCTCGATCTCGGGGCTGGAGGAGCGCCAGAACAGCGGCGACGAGGCGGTCATCGACCTCCTCGAAGCCAAGATCATGCAGGCCGAGGAGTCCATCACCGAGGGCCTGGACGTGATGTTCTTCGGTGACGGCACTGGGAACAGCAACAAGAACTGGAACGGCCTTGCCAACCTCGTGGCGCAGAACGCCACTGCCGTTGGCGGGATCGACCCGAGCACCGACACCTTCTGGCAGTCGAAGATCAACACCACCGCTGAGGTGCTGTCGATCTCTCGGATGACCAACCAGTTCAACACCCAGGCTGTCGGCAACGACCAGCCGAACGTCATCCTGACCACGCAGACCCTGTACGAGAAGTACGAGAGCCTGCTCCAGCCTGCCGTGCGGTACGAGGACACCAAGGTCGCCAACGCTGGCTTCCAGAACCTCACCTTCAAGGGCAAGCCCGTCACCTACGACGTGAACTGCACCGCTGGCTACATGTACTTCCTCAACACGAAGTACCTGCGCCTGGTCGGCCACAAGGACGAGTGGTTCACCCCGACGCCGTTCGTGCGTCCCGAGAACCAGAACGCTCGCTACGCCCAGATCCTCCTCACTGGGGAGCTGACCGTCAGCAACCGTGCCCGTCAGGGCGTCTTGACCCAGAAGACGGCCTAGGCCAACTGAACGAGTGGGGTGGGGGCTTCGGCCCCTGCCCCGCAGGTTTCTCGCACACTCTCGAACGAAAGACAGAACATGGCTGCTGATATCACCAATTCCCCGATCCACTGGGTTGAGGGCGCTCTGCGGGCTTCGGGCCAGACCGTCCTCCCTCCGATCACCGTGACGGGTGCTCGTGACGAGACGGAGGGCGCTATTGCGAACCTCCTTGCTGCCCTGGAGGATCTTGGGCTCATCGTCAACAGCACCACGGCTTCCTGAGCATGGGTGCTTGCACCTTCGCCGTGACGGGTCAGGAGCGCCTGAACGGCAAGCACGTTGTCAAGGGCACGCTGACCTTCTCAGCTAGCTACGCCACTGGGGGCGACTCGCTCAACCCCAAGGTGGACGCTGGTATGGGGGAGATCACTGGCGTGCTCGTGGAGGGCAACGACCAGGGCGCTTCGATCGCCTACGGCGGTACCGCCGCTGCGCCGAAGTTCCTGCTCTACACGGGCGACGGAACTCAGGCCAGCAACGCCAGTGACAACTCGGGCATCGCGGTGCCCGTCTGGTTGCTCGGCACGGCGTGAGCCAACTCCGCTCTGCGGTTGCGGGGGGAGGGGAGAACGTTCGTCCCGTTGGGACGAACCAGACCCCCTCCTCCCACGGCGGCGCACCCGAGGGGTTGCGCCGTGTTGTCGCGTCTGACGACTGGGAGCCCGAGATCGTGATTGACGAGCGGCACTGCCAGGCCATCCAGGCCGATGGGAGCCAGTGCAAGAGCTGGCCCATGAAGAAGCACGACTCCGTGTATTGCGCTGGTCACCATCGCTCACGGACTGCACAAGACTTCATCGACACTGCTCTGGCGGGTGTCGATGCTGACCCCGCTGAGGGCTAGTGGACCTTCAAGCCATCCGAGACTACGTGCGTGGGCACATGGATCTCGACATCGAGGATCTTCCCGATGTCGTGCTCGACGTGTTCATTCGGGAGGGCTCGAAGCGGATCGAACGGGCTGAGGCCCGTTGGCCCTTCTACGAGAAGAGCTACACCCTCAACACGATCGCCAGTCAGAACGACTACACGATCAGCGACATCGGTGACGGGGATCTCATCGAGATCGCAGCCATCACTGGTCCCCGTTGGGTGCTCAATCAGCTTGGGCGAGACGAGGGCGACTACGACTACCCGCTGAACGTGGACTCCACCTCGGAGCCTGACGATGGCCCGGTCCTCGTGGGCCACGATCTCAAGCCCGGCTGGCGTGCCTTGCTTCGTCTCCACGTGGTGAACATCGACTTCGGCTCGGACAACGCCACCTTCGACACAGCGCTCGCCCACGCCGTCATCTTCCCCGACCTGGAGCTGTGGGCGACGGGTGTGATCCGTGCTGCGTTGGCTGCTCGCGGTGAGTCGTATGCGGCTGACGTGTTCGTGTCGAACAAGGTTCCTGCGACTCGTCGTGACCGGATGGTGATTGTCCGGCGTGATGGTGGCCCTCGCCTGGATGTGGTCCGTGAGTCCGCTCGGCTCGGGGTGAATGTGTGGGGCAAGACGGATCGGGAGGCGACGGACTTGGCGCGGCTGGTTGCTGCGCTGTTGTGGGCGTCGCCGGATGGTGACCCGGTGTGCAAGGTGACCCAGACGGGCGGCCCGGTGTGGATTCCCGACGAGTCTGGCACCCCGCGCGTGTTCCTGTCGTTCGAGCTGATCGCTCGCGGCAGCGACCTCGCCTAGACAAACCCAACCCCAGTTTTGAGGATTCCGAGCCGATCTCGGTGCCTCTGCCATGCGCGCACATGGCTTCCCCAATCGGCGGCAACGTCGCCACGCATCAGGAGGAAACATGGCTCTCACGAGCAGCAATGTGCGCGTCGGCGTGTCCGGCGAGGTCAGTGTCGGCGCGACGTCCGCTTCGGCCCCGGCATCCGCGGTGGCGTCCCTGGTCGGATTCACCGGCCTCGGGTACGTCAGCGAGGATGGCGTCACCGAGACGATCGACCGGAGCATCGACGACATCAAGGCGTGGCAGAACGCCGCGACCGTCCGTTCGGTGGTGTCGGACGCTTCGGTGTCGTACTCGTTCACGCTGATCGAGACGACGGTTGCGACGGTGGAGACGGCGCTCGGCGTGACGGTCACGCTGACCTACACCGTGACGGTGACGGATTCGCAAGGCGCGACCGCCACCCAGACGATCACGGTCGTTGTCCCCGGCGACGGAACGCCCGCGGTCGTGTGGATCCACACCACGACCGACGGTCACGACAATCTGTGGTCCGACAAGCTCAACTGGGGCTACGGAACGGTTCCGACCAGCGCCGACGACGTCATCATCAGCACCGACCAGTTGCATCCCGATACGCCGTCCTATCCGGCGGTCATCGACGGCCCGAACCTTGTCAAGGGCCGCACGCTCGGCAAGCCCTCGCCCGAGAAGTCGGAGCGGGCGCAGCGCATCAGTCAGCACATGAGCTGGCAGCTCCTCGAAGAGGAAGAGGAGTGGGCCGAAGACGACGGCGTCGAGAAGCGGGTTGGCTTGGGGCAGCCCGAGCGGCTGGCCGCGCGCCGCCTCGTTGAAGAACGCGTCGATGGCGGGGCGGGACGGATCGAGCAGTCCCGCGGCGGCGAGGCGGTCGGTGAAGGTGGCGCGCACGGCGAGGATGTCTTCGCTGGCAAAGAAGCCGGGGATGTAGAGGTAGCCGTCCTGCTCCAGCCGGGCGCGGAGCTCGGGGGGGCGGTCAAGCAGGTCGGCTGAGCGGCGGAGTTCGCCGAAGTGCGCGCCATCGGAGGGGAGGGCGCGGCCGATCGAGACAGGTTGGGTGAGCGTGTTCATGGGAGAGGTCGTCATCCTACCGAAATCAGGCGTGCGCGGGAATGGCTCGCGTGGTAGAGAGCATGTCAAATTTGGCATGAAGCCCGCCGCCCCGAGATTATTGTTGTCCGCCCCCATCCGCTCTCCGCTGGGGGCGATCACGCTGGCCGGGGCGCAGCGCAAGCGCGGGTGGAGCGGGTGGAAAACGCCGCGGGTTTTCGGCAGCTACGCGGTGGTGCTCATCACCAGCGGGGTGGGTTTTTACGAGGATGCGCGCTCCGGCCGGCGGAAGGTGGAGGCGGGCGACCTGATCTGGGTTTTCCCCGAGCTGGGGCACAATTACAGCCCGGCGGCGGACGGGGAGTGGGAGGAATTTTACGCGGTGTTCGCCGGCCCGGCGTTCGACTGCCTGCGGAGCGCGGGGGTGATCGACCCGGCGCGCCCGGTGTGGCGGGCGAGGCCGGTGGCGCGCTGGCTGCGGGTGTTGCGCGCGGCGGTGCGGCCGGCGGCCTCGCCGGGCGCGGCGCTGCGGCGGGTGGCGGCGTTGCAGCAGGCGGTGATCGAGCTGGCGTCGCGCCAGGCGACGGACGGAGGCGACGGGCGCGACGCGTGGGTGGTCGAGGCGTGCCGCCGGATCGGGGAGATCCCGGCGGGGCCGGTGGACTGGCCGGCGCTGGCGGCGTCGATGGGGATGTCCTACGAGGGCTTTCGGAAGCGATTCGCGGCGCGCACCGGCATCTCGCCGGGCCGGCACCGGCTCGCCGGGGTGATCGACCGGGCGTGCGCGCTGCTGCTGACGGGCGATCTGGGGCACAAGGAGATCGCGGCGCGCTTGGGCTTCGCCGACGAGTTTCATTTTTCCAAGGCCTTCAAGCGGCGCATCGGCATCGCGCCGGCTGTTTTTCGGGCGATGGCGGGCGGGTGGAAGTAATCGCGGAAGCGCGGAGGGGTGGTGCGGAAGTTTTTACCGGAGGCAACAAGCCGCAGATCTTGGCCGAGACCGGCATGGCTCAGACGGTCTCGCGCAGGAAATGCGGAAAGGCGGTGACCAGGACCGCAAGCTGGGCGGCGGTGCCGGCCAGCTGGATGGCCGCGGTGATCAGGGTGAAGGTGAGCGGCGCGGCGCTCAGCAATCCCGTCACCTCGAAGATGCTGCCGATCATCTGCTGCAGGAACATCAGCGGCACCTCGATCGCGAGCACCGCACCGATCGCGAGCACCGCACCGATCGCGCTGGCGTCGGGCGTGTAGGGGATGATTTCGGTGCCGAGGTCAGGCCGCAGGTAGTAGAACTGCGACTTCCGGTTCTCGGCGTAGGGGTGCTTGCACGCATATTGCGGACGGAAGCCGCCCCCGCCGGTCTGGTCATGCTGCGACGTGAAGATGACCTGATTGTCCACCAGCCACTCTTCGAACGTCCGGCCCTCGACCTGCGACCGCTGGATCCGGTTGTGCTCGTCATATTCCGGGCGGACGGCGTGCTCGATGCCGAAGGTCTTGAGGTAGTTGTAGAGGCTCCACATGCGGGATTCCGGGTGACGGAGCACGCCGACGCGGCGCCAGCGGTCGTAGCCGAACGGCACCCCATCCGCTTCCATGTGCCGATAGGGCATGAAGGCCTTGGGATAGGCTTCGAGCACCCGGCGATAGAGACTCCCGGTGCCGGTGCGCGGCGGGAGGATGACGACGGTCTCGATTTCAGGGATAATCAGCATTTCCGCTCTCCGACTTCAATAAAAAGGTGAACTTCCGGGCACGATGCCATGCTTCGCGCAATGCGCCTCCCAGCCCCGAGCATCGACCCACCCGCGGTGCGGATCGTGGAATCCCCAACGCCGCATTGCGGGACCGGTGATGAAAATGGTGCGGGCCGGATGCTCGTAGGTGTAGTATTTCGTGCCGGGGAGCGGCCCTTCCTTCGACAGTTCGAGCCGATGCGCCTTGTGTCCGGTCCACCGGAAGGTCATCGAGCCAGGCGGGCACCAGCGGCGCTCGTGGATGCCGCCCTCATGGATGACGTGCTCGTGATACCCGCCTTCGAGGACGATCGAGAAAGACCAGAAGGGGTGATCGTGGAGCGCCCGGTCGTCGTCGCTGCGGTGGACGATATGGTAATACACGCTGCCGAACCATTTCTGCCGAAACCGCCACCAGCGGCGCATGTAGGCAGGGGTGCCCAGGTCCTTCGGAATCCGCACGTCGCAGCCGCGCGAGCGGGTTAGTTCCCGGTGGCCGGCGAGCAGCCATCTTGTGACGGGCTCGGGCAGTCACATGAGAACTCTATTGTTTGCGTCAAATATGGAAGAGTTATTTCGAGATGGACTTTGAAAGGAAATGTTGAAGGGTGAAACTCTCCCTTATAAAAAGCCCATGGAGGCCGCCCACGAGAGCATATCCCCCTTCTTTGATTTCCTTTTCTCTTCTCCTCTCTCTTTCTCTCCTTCGCAGGCTTCTCTCTTCTCTCCCTTTTCTCTTCTCCCTCTTCTTCTCTGCTCCTCTCCTCTTCTTTCCCCACGGCAGACCCCCTCTCCTTCTCTCTCTTATCTCCTCTCTCCTTCCTAGTAGAATATGGTAGGCTTCTTCTCTTCTCACCCTCTTCTTCTTACTTCCTCTCCCTCACACCCCATCTGCAATCTTTCTCTTCCCCTCTCTTTCCTCTTCCTTTCTCCTTCCCCATTGCAAACACTCCCCTCCCCTTCTCTTTTCTCTTTTCTCTCCTTCCCCTGCTAACCCCCACCTTAGTGGCCCTGTCTCACTGGAGCCCCTACTTTGCCTCCACTCTTCCTCTCCTCTCCACCACGCTGCTCTCTCTCTCCTCTCCTCTCTTTCTTCTCCTCCTCTCCCACCCCGCAGCTCTCCCACCGCGCTGCTCTCCCTCTCCCCCTCTGTTCTCTTCTATTCTCGCTCTCCTTGTTCTCCCTCCGCCGGAGCGAGCCCCGCGACCATCGTGGCACCCTTGCCCCCCCTCTTTCTATCTCTCTTCTCTCTTCTCTTTCTCCTGCTTTGTGCATCACTTCTCCATCTCCCTTCTCCTCTTCTCCTCCTCTCCTCTCTCCCTCTGCCTCTCCCATCTGTCACCGCTGTCGTCTCTTCTCTGCTCCCACCGTCTCTCTCTCCCTCTCATTTCCCTCCATCTATTCTCTTCTCCCTCACACCTCTCGATCTCTCTCTTCTCTCTATCTCTCTCTTTTCACACAACACATGCACACATAATTTTCATTTTTTTTAGTTTTTTTCTTCTTTTATTTTAATTCCTACCTCCACCTTTCTCTCTGTCTTTTTCTCTCTACATCTCCCTCTATTTCTCCCTCAAAATCTCTCTCTCTAAGGCTCTCTCTCACGGTGACGTCTACACTGAGTTGGGCAACTCTCCAAGGCCCAAGGGCGTGGGCGATAGTGTTTCTCACGGCTATTTCTTCTCCCTATTTCTCTATTTCTAGTTGAGTTAGATTTTATTTGGGGTTGTAATTTTTATTTTTCTTATCATCTTGTAAACATTTATTTTGGAGTAATTAAATTATATTGGTGTTATTTTCTCTCTCTAGCACTTTTGAGCACTGGGCTGACGATTAGGTAACGAACCCGTGCGATCACTGGCTTGCGATCGCACGCGGGTTGTTCGTCGCTTTCTCCTTTCTGCGCCCCCTCGGGGCTGGTTCGAGTCACGTTTGCGGCAGTTAGGTGCCGAGTAGGGTTCGCCGACGCATAGGCGTGGGCGTCAGTCCGGCGAGCGGAGGGGGTGCTGCGAGCGTTGTGTTAAGCCGATCCCCAGACAGGTGCTACACCGTTGCCGTGCATGCTTCGGCGCGGGTGTGACGCGGTCATCGGCTCCGTGTGTCGCAGTCAGGTGTCCCTCGTTGTCCTCGCCACAAGTCAGGTGCACCACCCAGGGTTCAGCGAATATTAGGATCTATTGGTCCTCGAACCCTTAGGGGGTTTAAGGCTCGGAGGGAAGCCACTCCCTCCGAGCCGATCAAAATCTAAGCTCTGTTATCGTGTTCACTTCCTCATGATTAGTTCCTCCAGGTGCCTGCGCGGCCCTACCGCGCGTTACCTCACGACAATCAACCGGGCGGCGCTCGCTGCATTTAGGTGTCTCCTACGCTGATGATTTGAGCCTCACAAGTCACGCCCTCGGAGTATTGAAGGGCGCCTTGATTGCTGGGGTTTAGGGCGTGCCACCGCCCGCGCCTGCGCCACTCCCAGCTAACGCGCTGGCGCTCAGAGTGTGTCTATCGCACCACGCAAGTGGCGTCGGTCCGGTCAATGCCGATGACCTCGTGGCGCTGTTGGATCAGGCCGCGGATCGTTTCCAGGTTCACCGGGAACTGGCTGCGAATCGTGACCTGTACCGTGGTCGTGTAGTGATCGGGCATCACGCAGTGGCCCTCTGTGACCGGGCGCCCGTCGCGATGAATGTACTTCATGGGAGGCATGCGATCGTCTCCAGGGTTTGCGGGTCTCGTGTCGGTCAGGTCGGGACGATGGCCGGCGGCGAGGGCGACCGCCTCGTCGTGGAAGAACAGTGGCGTCCACCGATTCGGCACCCAGAGCTCGCGATGACGGGCGCGGAAGCGGAGCGCGCAGGTGATCCAGAGGTCGCTGGCATGCATGCGCACGATCTCGCGGCCGCGCCGGCGTAGGCGGCCGTCGAGCTCGCGCCCTACCTGCACGGCAAGATGCCGGTCGAGGTCAATCTGAACAGCCGCGGCCTGGTGTCGATCGAGTTCGTGCAGGGCAACGCGGCGAGCGACACGGGCGATCTGCTGATCGCGGGCGAAATCCATCCCGATCCGACATTCGAGGCGGACGGAAACTACCAGAATCGATCCTGAGACAAAACTTCTTCGTATGGAGCTTTTGGAACTTCTCGAAAATGTTCCTTCGACTCGTTACGATTCTAAAATCAGGGTCAGATTTTTCAGATTCTTTTTGATGATATCAATAACCTCAGAGCGTTCATTGGATTCGGGATGCTCCAGGTGTTTAACATTTTCATCGCTGCATGGGTGTTGATCCCGAAAGTGAATAAGACTGATTCGTATCTGTGGCCGGCGTTCATTCCCTTGTTTGCGAGTGTCGGGATTTATACAATCGTGACTTTCATCAATCAGAAAATCTTCAAACAGGTTGCGGACAAGAAAGGCGAAGTTCAGCAATACATTATTGAATCGTATGAAGCGAAACAAACGATTAAGAACTTTCACCGTGAGGAAAATTTCATCAAAGGATTCGTAAAACTTTCGACTGAAGAAATGAGATTGTTTTTCAAATCATCAATCGGTTTTGCTTTCTCCGGCCCATATGTAAAACTTGCCATGGGATTGTCACTGATCTGGGCCGCGATTCTGATCCGCATTCATGGTGGAGACACTTCTGATCTCGTTTTCTTTTCAGGGTTTCTTTATCTGTTTTTGGAGCCGATTCAATTCCTGTCTTGGGTGGCGGTTGTTGTGTCTCAGGGATTTGCGGCATGGAAGCGAGTGAAAGAACTTTATGCGGTTCTTGTCGTTCCCTCTCAGGCAGAGAAAGAACTCGAAACAGCTATTGTTCATACTGATTCGCATTCCATTGGCATGAGTCTTCTTTTCTGGGATCGTCCGATCGATCTCTCACTTGAGAAAAACAAGTGGACTGTTCTTATTGGCGAAACTGGAAGTGGGAAGAGCTACATTCTGTCTAAGCTCGCTACAGGTCTTATTTTGAAAGGTGTTAAAGTTTCCATGGTTCAGCAAGAGCCATATCTTTTCAACGATACCATTCAGGAAAACATTTTTCTTGGCCGCGTTCCGGATGAAGCGACTCTTCACAAAGCAAAAGAACTTATGAAGATGTTCCAGTTGGATGGTCTCGCAGATTCAACTGATGAAGTTTTAAAACTCGAAGTTGGCGAAAACGGCAAACGCCTCTCTGGTGGACAGATGAAGCGAGTGGCACTTGTTCGTTCATTGATGTCGGGAGCGAAAGTGATTATCTGGGATGATCCGTTTTCATCAGTGGATATTATTCTCGAGAAAAAAATCATTACCAGTATGAAATCGAGTCCTGATTTAAAAGATCTCACATTTGTGATTTCAAGCCACAGGCTTACGACGGTACGACTATCAGATGAAGTTATTTATCTGGCTCATCCGCAAGGGCTTCGCCTCCAAGTTCGCGCTGGTGCATGACGGGCATCTGGTGATCCCCATGCGCCACGTTACCTCCGGTGAGCTGTGGTCAGCGCAGCTGATCAACGCTGAAGGGGAGAAGCGCTTTCTTCCCGGAGGCAAGGCCAAGGACACGGTTCACCGGATGGGAAGTGACCGAGGGCGTGCATGGCTGTGCGAGGGGTATGCCACGGGGCTGTCATTACGTACAGCTCTGGAGCGGCTGCCTGGCCCCAACCAGATCATCGTGTGTTTCAGCGCCGGGAACCTGGAGCAAGTCGCGCCAGCATTCTTGAATGCCGTGGTATGCGCCGACAACGACGCGAGCGGCCGTGGTCAGGAAGCGGCAAAGGCAACCGGATTGCCATACGTGATGCCGCCTGACACCGGAACAGACTTCAACGACCTGCACCAAAAGCAGGGCGTGTTTGCCGTAATTGACGTGCTACGTGAGGTGCTCAGGGCATAGGAGGCATCCCCGAGATGGATGCCAGCGCGACGGGAGCCGAGAGGCCTTGGGACGCGCTCAACAAGTAAGCCCGAGGATAAGTGCCGACGCCGCTAGATGCGTGTCTGCATGAATTCTCCAACCTTCCAGCCATTTTGGCTTGGGGGGTTGGGGGGTTCTGCCTCCTCCGCTTCTGCGTGTGTTCGGAATGCACAAGGTCTAGGTAAGAGGATCTGATCCGAGGTATGAAATTCCTGATTCGGAAGCAAGGCGAAAAGGTCAAGGCGCATTACTGGGATGGATTCGATACCGCGTGCCGAATGGCGAGCACTGGTGGACTGAAGATGGATCGTTTCGTGGTGATGGATTCGCTCAACGGGAATCTGATCTGCCACATGTGCAAGGTGAAGGTCGATGGACTGGAAGCGAGTCTGAGTGAACGCCGGAATGATGCCGAGACGACGGCCCGACGTGAAGAAGGACGTGACGAGATCGTGGAACTGTGTCGTCCGCACGATTCGCGTCTCGAGCAGCGATTCGTTGTAGATACGCTCCTGAGCCGCCTTGGCCCGATAGTAGGCATACGGCGATCGGTCCACGTTGATGATCGACAGCAGTACGGCGCGATTCACACCCCAGCGCGCGGCGGCGTGAAGCAGGTTCTGGGCGCCGACGGTCAGGGCCGGGCGCGACGCACGCTTAACGCCGTTCGTCGTATCAATGAGAACGTCGACACCGTTCAGAGCTTCATCCAGACCCTCCGCTGTGACGATGTCCAGCGCGAGATACTGTGCGCCGGACCGGAAGGCGGGGGCGCAACCTAGGAGCCTTGACCTCCTACATCTATGTGTCGGGTCCATCACCGCGGCTTACACTATAGGTTGCTACACTAGCGACCTCCTTCTAATCCTCCCTACACCCGATGAGCCTAATGCCCTCCATGAATTGGAATTGCTTATTTCGGGTAGAGTGTCAAACTATCCCTTCATGGCCGATCAACCCACTAAAGACTTCGGCCCAGATCTTTCTTTAGAGGATGACTCACCGTTACTGGAGGACCATGAGGACCTAGCCCTCTGACTGCCCCACTTTCTCTCTCCTCCCTGACCTGGGCGTGCCACTCTCACTCTCTCTCCTCCTCTTACTGTGGTGGATGGTGCTGCTAGGGAGTGGCCGACGAGTGGAGGTCAAGAACGAGAATCCGTCTGTTCCCGCTCCTCGTGTGGCTACATCTAGAGGCCGGACACTTGAACAGCTAGCAACCTGACGAGCCTCTACTCGATCTTCTTCAGGCATCTGGGAATTAATTAATCCTGTGAAGGTATAGAAATGTTCTCCCTAAGCGAGTTTCCTTTGCTTGTTTTTGATTTTGATCGCCAGCAACGATCCACATCCTAGGGTTTCGTTGTTTCCGCTGCACCTCTGATAGAAACCATACAATGGTATGAGAGCCAGGTTACTGTTATAATCAAAATCAAGATTATTTTATTATTTTTTATCGTTCACGTTCATGCATAGGGCTCAATCCTGGTTGCTCGATTGGGTCGCTCATGGGATGAGTATTGGTCGATTGATCCCAAGAATTGTTCCCGAGATTAAGAGGATCAAAACACGTGATTTTTTACGTTGATTAACCCACTGTGGAGCACGAATCGAACACCTCCTCACGGCCGCATTCGCCATTCGCACGCGGAGAGGGAGGCTATTTTAGGCGAAAAATCTACAATTGCACATGCGCATAGGGCTGGTAAGAGACCCTGGATGGTCCTCCATGCCATCCTACTACATTTGGCGGCGTCCGGTGGCATGCGGTCGACGGTCAGGCGACTGCGGCGACGTTCGCAGTGAAAAGGGCGGGGGGCGTGTTCGTCGCGATCGCCTCCTCCTGCGCCGACGACGGGGGCGGTGGCCGGTAGCCCTTCCAGCGGGTCCCCGACGATCGTCCGCGGAGGCTGGGGGTGGCGGACGGGCCCCCTTCGGCGAGCTCGCAGCGGCTAGGGTTTTAACGCTAGCCGCCTACGTTTTCGAGTGGGAGGGATGATCCCTCCTGCAGGTGGCTAATGGGCCAGATCTAGCCCGCGCCGGATCCGGACCGTTAATTTATTGGCTTCCTGCTGAGTGCATCTGCTACAGCATTAGCCTTGCCAGGATGATATTGAATAGCAAAATCGAAGTCCTTGAGATACTCCAACCATCTCCTCTGTCTCATATTTAACTCTTTTTGAGAGAACAAATATTTCAAGCTTTTATGGTCTGAGTAGACCGTGAATTTCTCTCCATAAAGGTAATGACGCCAAATCTTCAAAGCGAAAATAACAGCTGCTAACTCTAAATCATGCACGGGATAATTCTCCTCATGACGCTTCAATTGTCTTGAAGAATAACAGATTACCCTTCCATTTTGCATGAGAACGCACCCAAGGCCAATGCCAGATGCATCCGTGTATACTTCAAATCCACCACCTTCCATCGGTAGTGATAAAATTGGAGCTGTAGTGAGGTGGTCTTTAAGAGTTTGAAAACTCTCTTCGCATTCCTCTGACCAGACAAAAGGATTTTCTTTTCTTGTAAGTCTAGTTAAAGGAACAACGATATTTGAGACGTCCTTAATGAACCTCCTGTAATAACCAACTAGACCCAGAAAGCTTCTAATTTCTGATACAGTCGTACACCGACTCAAAATTTTGACAGCTTCAACCTTAGAAGGATCCACAATGATACCTTCTTTAGAAATAATATGGCTTAGGAATGACACTTCCTTAAGCCAGAAATCACATTTATTCAATGCATAGCTTGAGAGAGCCATCCTTCTTCTTGACAAATAAAACTGGCGCATCCTAAGGGGATGTGCTAGGTCTGATGAAGCCCTTATCTAATAATTCCTGCAACTGCCTTTTCAATTCCTTAAGGTCTATGGGGGACATCCTGTATGGGGCTATAGAAACATGTGTAGCTCCGGGAATGAGTTCAATGGTGAAGCTTACTTCCCTTTCGGGTGGTGAACTAGGTAACTCGGATCAGAATATGTCTGGGAACTCATTTACTATGGGGATGTCTGCTAGGATGATCTCCTTAGACTTAATAATTATGATAGAAGCAAGAAAAGCTTCACATCCTTGCGAGATAAGTTTACAAGCGTGAAGAGAGGAAAAGATTGTAGGATGTTTCCTATACTTGATGCCAAGGAAAGAAAATCTCAGAAGACCTGGTTTACAGAAAGATATAATCCTATTCCGGTAATTAATATTGGCATCATGATCTACCAACCAATCTACCCCTAAAATAGCACCATAGCATACTAAGTTTGCGGGGAAATTGTGACCTTCTTCGATCACTTCACTATCTGGATAATATTTGGTAAGTTTGGTTCCAGAACCTAAGGGTGTAGTAGTAGCTCGATTAGGGCGGAGTGCCACTAACCAAGGAAAAGGTTACTTGATTAGGGCGGAGTGCCGCTAACCAAGGAAAAGGTAGTAGCTCGATTAGGGCGGAGTGCCACTAACCAAGGAAATGTGGCTCGATTAGGGCGGAGTGCCACTAATCAAGGGAAAGGTAGCTTGATTAGGGCGGAGTGCCGCTAACCAAGGAAAGGGTAGTAGCTCGATTAGGGCGGAGTGCCACTAATCAAGGGAAAGGTAGTAGCTCGATTAGGGCGGAGTGCCACTAACCAAGGAAGTGTGGCTCGATTAGGGCGGAGTGCCACTAACCAAGGGAAGGTAGTAGCTCGATTAGGGCGGAGTGCCACTAATCAAGGGAAAGGTGCTGGATATATATATGGACCAGGAAAAAAGATGTGTTACTTTATGTCACATGAGTTTACATCCTAACCTACTCTTTGAGATTAAGGAGTTACAGGATATTGACCCAGTGCTAGTAGAGATTAAAGGCAAGCTAGATCAACAGCCTGATTTCAAGCTGGCATCTGATGGAAGATTGTTATTCCGTGAGAAGACTTATGTATCGGATTTCTTGGAATTGAAGAACAAGATTCTCGAAGAAGCTCACCGATCAAAAAAGACCATCCACCCTAGTGCTACCAAGATGTACCAAGACTTGAAGAGGAACTTTTAGTGGCCCAATATGAAAAGAGAAGTGATGGAATTCATTTCTAGTTGCCTTACTTGCCAAAAGATAAAGGTGGAACATCAAAAGTCCGCCGGTAAATTACATCCCTTAGAAATTCCTAAATGGAAGTGGGTGAATAGAGGGATGGACTTCGTCATGAGTTTGCCTAAAACCAAGGGCTGACATGATAGGATATGGGTGATTATAGATTGGTTGACCAAGTCTGCACACTTTTTACTCATTGAGAGTCGATGGTCAGTTGATGTGCTAGCAGCCCTATACATCAAAGAGGTCGTCAGATTGCATGGAGTATCTGTCTCAATTATGTCTGACCATGACCCTTGCTTCACATCACATTTCTGGAAGGGTCTACAACATTCTATGGAGACGAGGTTAAATTTCAGCACTGCATTTCATCCCCAAGTAGACGGTCAGATAGAATGAACAAACCAAGTAGTGGAAGACATGCTCAGGACATGTGTCATAGATTTCGATGGGAGCTGACATGATCATCTGCCACTAGTAGAATTTACCTACAACAATAGCTATCAGGCAAGCATTCAAATGGCACCATTCGAGGCATTATATGGAAGGAGTTGTTGCTTGCCTCAGTGCCCAATCCCCTGGGCAGCCAAAGGGCTGGCCGCCCAGGTGTCCGGGCGGCCAGACCAGTGGCCACCCAGCCCTGCCCCCTGGGCAGCCATCGATTTGGCCGCCCTGAGCTAGGCAGCCACTTAGCTGGCCGCCCAATGCCCAGTTGGTCTGAAGGCTAGGCGGCCAAAGAGCTGGCCACCCAGGCTTCTGGGCAGCCAGAGCTGTGGTCGCCTAGGCCCAGTGCATGGGCGGCCAGTGGGTTGGCCGCCCAAACCTCTAGGTGGCTAGCACTTTGGCCTTCCAGGGCCTTCAGGCATGTTTTGTCCAATTTCCAATTTTTCGCATGTTTAGGGGTTCTGATCTTCGTCGTTCACTCTGACAATCATAGATTAGCTATCTGGCTAATGTTCCTTGGTTCTGTGTTAGTAAGCTGCCTCGTGGTGGTTTGGTACGAACCAGTGGTACTCCGATGGCTTTCGTGATTTCGACGGGCTCTCACCCTTTAGTGACCCTACCCACTAGATGTAGTTGACTTGGGCACACTCGTATGCCGACCCACCTGGGAGTAGTGGAGGCTTATCCCGTGTAGAGGTTTGTAGGCCGGTTGCCTGAGGGCCACTTGCACCTGAGTCTGGCTGGGGGGGAAACTGGCTAGAGGACCCAACCTAGAGTAGTTAATCTGTGTGTGCACACATAGTCGGGGGCAGTGGATGCATGCTGACGAGCACGATCCCAGCTAGTCTTTGTTCTGTGGTATAATATACCATGTCTCAATTTTCGCCTGAGGGCGTGTAGGGAGACACTTGAGGCTATGGTGTAAGTCATCGGAGGACGCTTCCAGTCTCGTTGTTAGTGGGATAGTGCTCTTGTCACTTGGGTGGTTTCGGCTCGGGTTTCTTTTGTTGTGGTTTACTCTTCTGGCGGCTCGGTCTGTTCCGTCCCACGTGGATGAGGCTTGGTTTAGCGGCAGGTGTAGTGGTCCTGTGTAGAGTTCCTTACTGTTAGTTCCTTGCCCTTCTTGTTATTTATTTACTACTCTTACATTTGGTTATCGCACTGTTGTTTTCCGTCATGTTAGGTGGGGATTCGTGGGACCCCTACTAAGCTAATGAGACGAGACTCACCCCCTTTATTTTCAGGTGAGGTGAGGCTTGCGCGTTGTACTTCCAAGGCTATTCATGGTGCCGGTGGTCAGGGTTAGACGTCAGTTTTCCAGAGCCGGGGTATGTCCCGTGTACTTGTACCTTTCTTTTGAGTTGATTGTACTTGACTTGTACTCGTAGTTCTGGACTGTATAACTCTATTAAATCTTGTAATAGTTTGGCTCTTTAAATTGTGCATTATATTCATGCATTTATTTTAGCTTCTTGTACACTCCCACACCAACATTTAACCCTTCTGGGCCTCCTAGCCCATGGGTGGCGTTTCAGGATTCGAAGTGTCGGGTCTTTTCCGATACTTGGATTCTGGGTCATTACAGTCGGTATCAGAGCATGGTTGTAGAAGTGTATAGAAACTAAAATAATAACAGAGGTTCAAAAAGTCCATGGCATTTTGTACAGTTGGCAACTGGCTTATGGCACCAGGTGTTTTATTAATTCCATTGTTTTGTTTTGTGCTAGAGGAGCATGGCGCCAAGGAGGAGGGCTCGCTCCCTGTCAGCACAGTCGATGGAGGATCGGGAAGGGTAGAGAAGAATGCCAGCTGATGTAGAAGGAGCAGAAGAAGCAACTAGAGGCTAGGGGCGTGAGCAGTTCTTTGAGGGCATGTAACAATTTTTCCTCCTGCAGCATGGTGGAGAAGCCAGAGAGGGCTCGTCTGCTCAAGGGGGTCATAGCGGTGTGTTGAAGGAGTTCTTGCAGTTCCACCCGCCTCAGTTCAACGGACAGCCAGATCCAGATGCAACGAAGGCATGGGTAGATGCTGTAGAGAGAGTGTTCTGCGCCATGGAGTGTGATGAAGAGGAGAAGGTGAGGTTGGCCACGTATCAATTGCACGGTCCGACTCAGGCTTGGTGCAAGACTGAGTGGGAGTCATCATTTCTTTCTCGCCCCCTTAGGCAGATTCAGTGGCAGGAGTTCCTTGAAGCGTTCGAGCGTGTCTTCAACCTGGAGCATGTCAAGACAGAGAAGATGTATGAGTTTATGGAGCTGACCTAGGATGACATGTCAGTGATGCAGTACAGGTCTAGGTTTATAGAGTTGGGTCGATAAGCTCCCCACGTGATGGCAGATGAGAGGTTGAAGGCTCGACAGTTTATCAGGGGTTTGAGACTAGAGCTCAGACATGTTGTGATCGGGAGCCGTATTATGGGCTTGGAGTCAGTATATCAAGCGGTGACAGATCTGGAGAAGGATCTACAGAGGACCCAAGAGTGGACCAGGGCTGGTCAGTCTCAGTCCGATCGTGGGCAGCAGAGGTCAGTGCAACAGGAGAGTGCCTTTCAACATCATTCAGGTAGATTTGGAGTGATGCCTTCTGTGCCAGCAGCATCGGGTTCGTCATCCTTCAGTTTGAGGCTCAAGAAGATGTTTAGGAGAGGTTTTGGTCAGAGACGTTAGGACTAGTAGGAGCAGAGGCAGTCGTCAATGGGTAGTGTGTAGCAGCCCCCTCCACTTCAGCGACAGGGCTCAGCGGGTGGTCAGCATGGATTGTGTCCTCGATGCAGTGACTTTCATTCAGGCAGGCAGTGCTCGGTGCCCGTGACGTGTTACTGGTTTGTTCAGTTGGGGCACATGGCTCGGGAGTGTCCTCAGAGGCCGTGCCAGTCTTTCCACTTCTAATCGTAGCAACAGCAGCAGGCCCAACCTCTACCCCTTTCGAGGTCCGCTAGTATGAGATGGCAAAGATCTCGAGGGCGTGTGATGGACATAAAGAGAGTAGAGTCAAAGTCATCCCAGTTGGTAGAAGGTACCATTCCAATTTTTGGTCGTGCCACCCGAGTTTTGTTCGATTCTAGTGCTTCTCACTTCTTTATATCCGAGGATTTTGTTGCTTGTATTGAGGAGCCCGCTATAGAGATGTCGTGTGACTTGGCAGTAGAGTTGTCCACCGGTGATTTCAAGCTCACCCCTTATTACCTTGAGACGGTACCAGTGTGGATTGGAGGGCAGAACCTACCAGTCAGACTATATGCCTTGCAATTGAAGGATTTTGATGTGATTCTCGATATGGATTGGCTCGAGGCCCATGGTGTCGTGGCAGATTGTAACTCGAAGAGGGTTTATTTCCAGCGTCCCCGAGGACCTACGTCCTATTTTCATGGTATTCGATCTTCCTCTTCCCGTTTCCTTATTTCGACTATCAAGGCTCGCAGATTGCTTGACGCTGGATGTCAAGGGTTTCTTGCTTCGGTCGTAATGGTTGATCAGTAGCAGTAGGGAGTGGAGAACATTACAGTGGTGTGTGAGTTTTTCGATGTTTTTCCTGATGATTTGCTAGGATTACCCCCGCAGTGAGAGATTGATTTTATTATTGAGCTCGTGGCTAGCACGATGCCTATGTCCAAGGCACCTTATCGTATGGCACTGACAGAGTTAAGGGAGCTAAGGGCTCAATTGTAGGAGTTACTTGCTAAGGGCTATATTCAGTTGGGAGGATGAGTAATGAGGGGGAGAGAGAGAGTTGATGAGGTGGAGGAGAGAGAGGGAGGGGAGGAGAGAGAGGGGGGTGCCCCCTAGAGAGAGAGAGAGATAGAGAGAGAGAAGAGAGAGAGGGAATCCACCCTAGAGAGAGAGAGAGAGGGGTTGCACTAAAATGCCAATTTTCATTCAATTTTTCATTACCTCTCAAATGAGGGGATGGGGTCCTATTTATAGGAATCTCACTTTTACATATAAGTCCCTGACTCTTGGACTAATAACAATAAAGCAAGGGAAGGGGGGCGCCCATGGGCCTAGCCCATTGAATTGGGCCCATTAGCCTAATTTAATTAATCCTATGACTCAAGACTTAGGTAAATGACTCATTAACCTAGGTAGTGGACTCAAATAAAAGAAAAATTACATAATTATGACTCAAGAAAATATGAAAATTATATGCCATGACTCAGAAAAAATGTGACGAACATCTTGGAGCATAGCCGACGAGCAATGGGACCTTCGAAAAATGTGGAGTGGTAGGAGATGTCCCCATCACTTTTACCATCGTTTATTCCGTTTATTTGTTGCTCCCTTTTGACCTTTAATTTGTTATTGCCCTAAAAGGGCTGGGGTATACGAAGCAGGAAGATGTGTACTAGCGAAGAGAGCGTGCCGATGAAGGATGGGTTAAGGGTGTTCCGCAGGGGAAAGCACAAGGCATGCTGATGACGAGGAGGCTAAAGGTTGGGGCTGCACCGAGCTGGGAGCACATCGGCGAGGTGACTGGGGTGTGCTGGGGAAAGGCACATGGGGTTATGCCAGTGAAGGGGGAGCCAAGATGTACCACTGGAGAGGTAAATAGAGACTGTGCTGGGTTAGGGTGGCTGAAGGGGTGTTCGGAGAGCGAAGGCACAGGCGTGCTGGTGGAGAGGGGCACGAGTGTGCCGGGTTGGGACGGCCGTGAGTGCACCGGGGAAGAGCGCTAGGACTGTGCCGGGGAAGAATGTAGCGAGCGTGCTGGGGAAGAAAGGGGGCTGATGCGCTGGCGAAGAGATCAAAGGGTGTGCCGCTGAAAGGAGGGCTATGTGGTTTAAGGCCAGTGGGAGGAAGAAGGCCATGGGGGCCTTCAGATTTGGCCTAGCTAACAAGGAATCTCCAGCCAAGGAAGGGCAGATGGGGACTGGCTGCACGAGGAGGTTGGGGAGGCACTATCGCACCCACGAAGAGGATGAGGCTGGGAGGGCCGTCACCTGCGAACGAGGGGCCACTGGCAGGGAGAGAAGAAAACACCAGCCTCGACAAACTCACTAACCCTTCAGGGGCCTCATCAGCCTCTTGGGTGGCGTCCCCAGTCCTTGGTGGCGGTAATTCGATATTATCGGGTTATCGGTACCCTAAACTCTGGGATGTTACACATACTCTGCTTCATTATTTGTGCAGGGCTTGTTAATACAGCACGAAGTGTGTACCACTTTCCCGTCTAGAGATTTGAGGACAATGTCGGCTCTAGCCTATATTTTGGTATGCCTAGAGGAGGTTGTTTCTGTTTTGGAGGCCCCGTCAAAATACAGCTGCCAGACGGCCTGCTGGACTTGGTCCGCTTCCAGTATTTCATCTTCGGGTAGCTCCATGGCCAAGGGGAGTCTTCGGGCATGGGGTGTGCTGTGAAGAAGTCCGTGACGGCCTGCCCTTTAATGGCCTTCTGCGGCACGTAAGTGATGTCAAACTCCATCAACAGTACAGCCCACTTGACAAGACGTCCCATCGGGACTGGCTGGGAGAGGATGTGTTTGACAAGATCGGCCTTGGAGATCAGGCTCATTTCATGGGACAACATGTAGTGCCTCAGCTTCTTGACCGTGAAGACCAAGGTGAGGTAGACTTTCTCAATTGGAGTGTACTTGGCTTTCGCTCCCACCAATCTTTGGCTGAGGTAGTAGAGAGCCTGCTCTTTCCCTTCTTTGTTGTTCTGGGTGAGCATTGCCCCCAGCGAATATTCAGTAGCCGCTATATAAAGGATGAGCGGTCTACCTTTGACAGGTACCCCCAGCACAGGCGTGGTCTTCAAATAATCTTTCAGATGGTTAAAGGCGTGCTGACATTCATCACCCCAGCTGAACGGTGCATTCTTCATCATCAATTTTTGGAATGGCTGGCAGCGTCTCGATAGGTTAGAGATGAACCTGCAGATGTAGGCTTGCCAGCCTTGCAGAGACCTTAATTTTCCCAGGTTCCTCGGGGGCGGCAGCTCCTGAATACCTTTTATTTAAAAAGGGTCGATCTCGACCCCCTTGTGTCGGACAATGAAGCCTAGGAATTTTCTGCTGGAGATGCCGAAGAGGCACTTCATCGGGCTCATCTTTAGCTCGTATTGCCAGAACCTTTGGAAGATGACTCTGAGGTCACTCAGGTGATCACCTCTCTTCTTCATCTTGATGACCAGATCATCAATGTAGCATTCGACCTTGCTGTAGAGCAGCTCGTCGAATATCTTGGTCATCACCCACTGGTACGTGGCGCCGGCATTCTTGAGGCCGAAGGGCATTCTTTTGTAATGGAAGATCCCCTTGGGCGACCTGTAACGACATGCGTAACAGGCGTGAACAGCTTTAGAATTAACGACGGATAATAAGGCGTGAACAAATTAACGCCTTATACAAGGGCGCTAACAAGCCATGTAACGCCTTGAACAAAGGCGCTAGTAAATCAGAAACTATAATTTAACCATAAAATAACGACTGGACGTACAGGCGTGAGTAAATTAACGACTTATCAAAGGGCGTTACTAATAAAAGTCACGCCTTGGACAAGGGCGTTAGTAAATCAAGTAACGCCTCGACCAAGGGCGCTATTCAAAACTTTACAGAAAACGACAAAATACAGTCCTATCTAGCTAGATGTATGCATGCTTTAGAATTTAGAATTTAATCCAGTGCTTGATAGATTAGATCCCTACCTGATGGTGTGCTGGGTGTTGATACGAAGGAGAAGAAAGAAGAATAGGTTCCTGCCACGTACAGGAACACCAACAACAGCAATAAATAAGACGGGTAATTGATGTACTTGATTACATGCATTGGAGTTTCTCGAACCACTGTTGATTTCGTGAACATGTTACTTTCATATTGAGACTAATTTGTTTTTGAGTCACTTTGTAGAAAATTGAAGTCCAGGGCAAAGAATTTAAGTGGTCACCAAGCTTAAGGTAAAGTTACATTTATGTCTTGGCAAGAGGACTAAAACATGTTAAACTTTCATCCTTGTAGGACATAGGTCAACCTTCCACTGGTTGAGGTTGACCGACCTACAACATGCCTTCTAGATGGGTTCGAGTATGAGCAGAGGTTGACCTATGAAATAGAGAGGTCAACTAATCAAGAATCAAGGTTCTGGAAACATCTTAGAATGAGCAGAGGTCGACTTGTGAAATAGAGAGGTCGATCGATCAAGAAACATGCTTCTAGAAAAATCACAATATGCACAGAGGTCGACTGATCAGTTGAAGAGGTCGACTGATTACGGATGATGGCAAACACGTGTCAGCTCGTGTCGGCCTAAGGCGATCAGTGGCACGTGCAAGCAGCCTTTAGGCATCCTTTTAATGATTGTCTCATTCTCTCCCACGTGCCAGGAATGAGGACAAGGGAATAGAAGCTTCCATAAGGCCATATTGTGGATGCACTTTATTTTATTTTATTTTTTTTTTTTTAAGATATGTTGTTGTCTATTTATTTATTTGTTGTTTATTGGCGTGCCAGTCACATGTGTGACAAATTCATTGTGCACTTGATCTGACTTGGTCAGTCGATTATAAGGTTCGGGTCGGGACCAGAAGTCCGCCATACCATAAAGGCTATGGCGTTAAATAATTTATGTAAAATTTTGAGGTATTACACCCCAGTCGACCCGGTTGTGACCCAGTGGTCGACCCTAGGCCTCGTGGATGTCCCAAACACTCGTGGGTTCTGTGTTCGTATTTTTGGGGTGTCCGGAGGTGCCGAGTTACCTCGATTAGCATGCCTGTAGGTCTTGGGGGTCTGGGTGACCCCGTGTATTTCGGGCTTCTGTGTTTTTGCTAGATCAAGTTGTCGTGAGTCAGCATCAGTGCGAAGGGCTTTCCCCGCACGACGTGGGTTTCTCCGGATGGTGGTTTCCGAGTGAGCCATGTGTATGACCTTGGACTATGACTCCAATCACCTAGCCTGGGGCTGGAGGTTTCCCGCTTTCCCTTGGTTAGAAGATTAACTCAGCGACTTGTGAGTTACCTTGGGAATCATGCTACCGTGATTTCAGACCTAGGGATTAGGCTAGATTAATCGCACTGTGCCGTCACGTGCAATGGTCTTGACCCGAGTCGGGTGACTCAAGGACCGTTGGGTTTATTAGGTCTAGTGGGTTGTCCAGAGTCTGGTGGCCTCAAAGCACCTGTTACTCCGCGTTACTTGCAATGAGTGCGTGAGTGGTTTTCAGTGTTCGCATTTAGTGAGCCCCCACTAGTCGTAGCTTTTCTGCGCACATGTATGCGGACCCACCTGGGAGTGGTGGAGAGCGTGACCCAAGAGAGACGATTTTTAGGCTGGTTACTGTAGGGCCCCTCTGCGCAGCCTGAGTCTGGGCTTTGGGGAAGAACTAGCTAGAGGATCAGACCTAGGGCGTATGGTCTGTATATGCACATGTGACTGGGGGCATCGGACCGCGCTGATGAGTATGACCCCAGTTAGTCCTTATTCTATGTTCCTGGTTACTGTGAGGTGTCTCAATCTCTGCCTGGGGCGTCGTAGGGAGACACCTGAGGCTGTGGACTAAGTCGTCAGTGGACGTATCTGGCCTTGCTTCTAGTGGGCAGGTACTCTCGTCACGTGACGTGAGCTTGTCGTGACTCTGTTGTGATCGGTGCTAAGAATTCAGAGGGGGGTGAATGAATTCCCCTTTAAAAATTTTATACTCTACTGAAATAGATCTATTTCCCAATCTGGAAACTATATGCAGCGGAATAGGATAAACTCAAGATCAATGGAGAAATAGATCGAACAGATCAAGCACGTGCCTAAGCAAGCATCTAACGTTGACAGATAGAAGCAGGCAAACCACAGAGTGCACAGAGGGTTTTTAGGTGGTTCGGTCCTCCAGACCTACGTCCACCCCACACTCCTGGAGGAGAGGACCCGAGAGCTAGAGGAGGCAGCGCGCCTGATCAGCGAGATGGAGCACACTCGCCTAGGCGTCGTCGAGACAGGGGTACTCCGAGCCCGTGCAGCTGACGCGGACGCCTACCAGGCGGAGCTCGAGAGGACCCAGGCAGAGCTGGTGCGGACCCGAGGGGAGCTGGCTCAGAGCAGAGTTGGCGGCCCGGACGTGGAGCGCTACCGCGCGGAGGCAGAGCAGGCCCGTCTCCAGGTTGCCCGCCTAGAGGGCATGGTGGAGGGGCTTCGCGAGGCGAGCCGGAGTCGCAGCCGAGCGACTCCGAGTGGCAGCCACGGCCACGGGTTCTCAGCTAGGACCTACCTCACCGGTTCCTCTGGTCTGCGGAGGAACGAGGAGGAGGAGAGACACCGTCGTCAGCGGGACGAGGCCACATCGTCGATGCCTCCTCCGAAGAGGCACGAGGGCGAGAGCGAGAGCAGCCAGGGAGAGGGGGAGGGGCAGTCCTGAGTTTTTTCTTTTGTTGCACCCCCTTGTACTGATTTGACATCGATATATAGTGAGTTCTCTTTTTGTTATTTTTCTTTGTAAATGCATGAATGGAATGAGAAATACTAACTAACTGACAACTAACTTGAGGGCTATGAGAGACTGGAGTGGACTTGACATGAGAGAGCCAGAGAGCAATGTTGACTTGAGCGACGCGAGCGAGACAGAGAGTGACGTCGACTTGAGTGACGCGAGAGAGACGGAGAGCGACATTGACTTGAGTGACGTGAGCGAGACAGAGAGTGACGCCGACTTGAGTGATGCGAGAGATAGGGGAGTGACGCCGACTTGAGTGACGTGAGGGACAGGAGAGTGACGTTGACTTGAGTGACGTGAGAGACAGGGGAGCGACACCGACTTGAGTGATGCGAGAGAAGTAGGAGAGCGACGCCGACTTGAGTGATGCGAGAGAAGTAGGGGCCAAAAGTACCTTGGGTATTGGACGGTCTATAAAAGACCACTTACTCAAAATAGACTGTCATTTACCGTCTGCCCTGCTGTAAACGGTCACAACACGACCGTTCTATAAAGGAACGGTCGAGACATGACCGTTTAATAACTGGGCGGTCTATCGACAGACCGCCCCATGCTTCGAACTGAGAAGTGCAACGGGACTCTCCTTCTAAGAGTCCCAACCCGTGGTGACTTTGGATAAACCCTATCTAGACCCGTCCCAACTCAATCTAATCCCATTCTAACCCAATCCTAAGAGGTTTCAACTTCTAATCACACCTTATAAATAGGAGATCCTGATTTTTAGGTTATTACATTTTCATGCACTGCATCATTACGAACATGATAAATTGGCTAATCACTTATATTCCGCTTGACAAGAGATATAATTCCTACTGAGCTTTTTGCTCATCCAGTCTATCTTAACATTTTTCAGGTAATGACATCGAGGATAATCAATCTGACGGGGAAGGGCAAGAGTGATGAGTGCCTGGACCTTCGAGTCTGTATCTTCTATTTTTTTCTCTTGGGTCTTGTCTTGAGTCTTTTTATTTTCATTAGAAGGTAATAGTGAGTCCTTTTCTTTCTATATGTAAGTGAAGTCCAGTCTTGTAATTCGAATATTAGAGTATCAATAAAGATTGTGTTTTGCCATATTAAAGGGCCCTAAAATCTTGTGTCTTATGTTTGCTCTGATTATTCACGACTGTTACACTGCCATGTTCTGAACTACGCGTTCCACTGCTATCAGTTCGGGACGTAACAGTGAGGGGGGGAGATGGGCTCTTATCATCCCCCCCCCCTCACTTACACTATATCAAGGCAGAATAGAAGGGGGATCGGTGGGATAAATCGATGAAACCCACCTAGACTTCACCAGGAAAAATAGAGTATCGGCTTCGCGACGATTCTCCGATGGCTCTAGAGCTATTCAGGCAATCAAACAGGGAGGACAGCGGCGGAGAAAACCTACTTCTCCTCCAAGACTCCCTCTCTCTCAGATGAACCAGCTCTCCCAATTGGATCTCTCTCTCTATTTTTTTCTTCACCTCTCTACCCTTGTTCTCTTCAAGCCCGGTTGCTCTCTCTTCAATTGGCCCCTTTACCAAGTACAATTATATAGGAATGGCCTAATACGGCGTGAAGAATGGCACGCCGTGGAAGCCTCCCTTCACCACTTTGCGCGTCAGATAAGGGGGCGCTGGAGTAAGGGGCACACTGGTGAAAGAGCGCGCTGGATAAGCTTCACTTGCTTGTCGTGGGTTAGACGGTGGGTCCTGGGCTGGTTCCGGGAGTCACTGTGTGTCACGCCCCAAACTGATAGTAGCGGAACGTGTCGTTTGCTAGGAACGTGACAGTTAATCAGTCGTGAATAATCAAGAGCAATCATGTAAGACTAAAATAATTTAGAGCAACAATAAAACATTATTTCAAATGTAAGTCTCTTACAAATTCAAAACTCTGTTGTAAACCTTGTTTTGATGTTTTGATGATGGCCAACTATATTGGTTTGATGATGGCCTGCCTTGTTCAGTGCTCCTGTGCCTTAGCTTTGTAGAGTCAGAGCTTCCCTTCAGAAGAGCAAGAAGACGTCGTGGCCCCCGTCGCCCGTTCGGCACCGATTCGCGGTCTTCGCCGCGCAAAAGGTAGGGGATCAGACTCCTTATCTCGCCAGGAATCCATTGACGCCCTCTGCGTCGCCATCCATTGTCATTTGTCTCGTTTTCTATACAATTTCTCTTTTTGAAGATTTTAAGATTTTGATCTCGATTTGCGTGCTCTCTCGTTTCGTGGTCCAGACGACTACTAATCGAGGCCAGAGAGGTACCGTTGGAATGGTTGCGTCGTGAGGATCGCGTTGACATCCTCAGTTCCTCGATTTGTGCAACATGGAGTCAAGACAGATCGCGAGGTGCCATTTCTCCCTCACGCCGATTTGCTGTCAGATTGCCGTTTCTACCGTCACCCAAGTAGGGGGATGGAATCTCTATCGCGCTAGGACACCGCTGGTATCACTAGCGTCGTGATCCGACGTCAGTTGCATTGAAATTCGTGCACTTTTCTATTTAATATATTTTATTATGTTTATTATGGAATTTATCATTTAATTGTCAAATTAATTCCATTGGGCTGTGTAATTCATTTCTAGTAGTATGCTTAGGCTCGTGTGATTGGTATGAGTCGGTAGGATTTACAGGTTTTGTAATTCGTCGCGTCTCCCGTCGATTTCGATCGATCGGGTGGGGTTTTCGATTCTGGTTCTCACAGTCACGAAACCTAGGTGATATAACGTGCCTACCACGGTGCGTTAAACTCCTTTAACGGGTCCTTATCAATGCGTTATGTGAATAGTATCCTATGTTTTCTGAGAATTCTAACGTTCGGGTGGCTTTAACGCACCTTAGGTAGTGCGTTATAGTCCATTATTTTGGGTTCAAGGTCCGTTGTCCTTAACGGCCCCACCCATGTGCGTCATGCAATGTATGATGCCCCTCTATACGTGCGTTATATTCCGTGGTTTCTGTAGAGTTAGACGTTCTGGAATGCATAATGATCACTAGAGGCGCGTTATGTATAGCATAACGCCTCCTTGGCAGTCTGTTATACTTCCTGTGCCATGCGTTGTGTGTGTGCTGACTTTAACGCCCATGTGCCAGTGCGTTATAGTCCTATAGCGCCCCTGTTGAGGTGCGTTATAGTCTGGGTTTTCTGTGGATTTCCTGTGTTCTGTGAAGCATAGCGGTCCCGTGCTGGTCCGTTATGGTGTATAACGGGGCAGATCCAGTCCGTCATACACCTGGAGATTTCAAAAGGTTGCATGTGTATTTTCTAAGCAATCCATGTTACATGGCGTGCATGTTTAAACCCCTCATAGCTAGGGGTCACCCCCATACCCATCCACCCCACTTTCCCTCCCATAAATCCCATATTCCCCTTATCATCTTCAATCTACAGTTCTCAGCTCGGAGGTAGCAGAGGACCGACAGATTGTAGAGGAAGCTGCAATGTCATATGGGTGATTCAGGAAGCGCAAGAGCTTACGATGGAAGCGTCACCGAGTCTTCTTCGCATCGGCGGTCATCTCGTCCTCTTCTGAATTCGTGGCTGTCCGGTGGAAGCGATCTACTCCGACTGCGCAGAAGAGGTCCAGCCAGCAACCTAAGGCTGCTTGCAGAAGCTGCCATGACCAATCTTCTGAAGATCTGGAGGAGGCGTTCGACCGGGGCATTCTACTACGAGTTCCCCCCTCCTCCAAAAAGTGGAGCTCTATTCGGCCACCGAAGCGGTTTCTTCTCCCTTTTATCCCCAGAGTGCGCAGTTCTGTCCACCCTGGGACTGAACTGACACCCTGTCAGTGTTCATATTTTTGCGGTCTGCTCCGACATCGGCTGGCACCCCTGTGGGTCTCATCTCGACGGCAGCTCATAAACGGTTCCAACGCCACTGACCGCGCTCAATTTGAAGTTCGGGAGAGCTCGTGGCGGCTTCATCTTCCTACTGTAGTAGTTCTGAGATAGTCAGGTGCAGGAAAAAGAGTCCCAGTTCACAGCCTCGCCTCGACCAACGCCGGCCACCAGAGCTCCCGCCAAAAATCAGATGTCTTCCTGGGTCAATTAGGGAAGATTTGCCACTGGTATCGTCAACAAAGGAGTTCATGAGCTACCACAACAATTCCAGCAGTGACTGTTTGTCCTCTGTTCCTGAGAGGGGACAGAATCGACTCCGACACTCCTTGAAGCTTCTTGTCTACTTCTTCCCCTCCCCACTTGGCCGGCTAAAGGCGCCTCCCTGCGTGGAGGTAGTTTTAGTTTTACAAACTTAACCCCCACCCCAAGACCCCCGCTCCTGTGTGAGGTGTAGTGCTATAACAAATTCTATTTCAAGCCAAAGCTACACCGTCGCGGCGTGCGGGTGCGTTCCCACGCCTCCCCACTCACCCACGTCTCCGACCGGGATCGGTGTATTCATGCCGATCAGGTGAGCTCGTAAACACTTCTCAATGCTGGGATTTATTTTCTTTGTTTAGTATTACATTTGGGTTGCTCCGTCGGCGGTGAGAGAGTGCCCGATCCCGACTTCGATAATATTTGAGTGACCATCGCGGGCGAGTTGTGAGAGAACCATTACATCCCACGCCCCCGGCGTGCTGGTTGAGTGCTGGTTGTGATAGAATATATTTAAGCGGATCTGCTTTGGAAATCAACTTTATTTCATGCGACAGCATATAGTGTCAGAGCTTCTTGACTGCGAAGACCAACGCCAAGAAGACTTTCTCAATGAAAGTGTATTTTTTCTCAGTTTTGGCCAACCTTCGACTGAGGTAGTAGAGGGCTCGTTCTTTCCCTTCTTCATTATTCTGGGCTAACATTGCCCCTAGGGAGTAATGTGTGGCTGCTATATACAGAATCAGCGACCGTCCTTTCACTGGTGCCCCTAGCACTGGAGGGATTTTTAGATAATCTTTCAGCTTGTCAAAGGCTGCTTGACATTCTTCATCATAATAAAAGGGAACATCCTTGATCATCAACTTATGAAAGGGGTGGATATGAACCGCCGGATATAGGCCAGACGACCTTGTAGAGATCTCAGCTCGGAGTGGTTCCTTGGCGGAGGTAGCTCCTGAATGGCCTTGATCTTTGCGGGGTTTATTTCAATCCCCCAGTATCTGACAATAAAGCCCAAGATTTTATCGCTTAAGACTCCGAATGTGCACTTCATGGGGTTCATGTTTAGTTCATACTGCCTGAGCATCTGGAATACGACTCGGAGGTCTTGCAAATGGTCTTCTTTTTTCTTGGTCTTGACCACCAGATCATCTATGTAGCACTCGAACTTGTGGTAGAATAGCTCATCAAATAATCTGGCCATCGCCCGCTGATAAGTTGCACCGACATTCTTCAATCCAAATGGCATCCTTTTGTAGTGGTAGATGCCTTTGGGGGTTCAAAAGGCGGTATGGACCCGGTCATACTCCGCGATCCATATTTGGTTATATCCAGACGACCCGTCCATAAATGACAGAGCTTCGTGGCTGGTTGTGGCATCGACCATGACTTCCGTGATTGGCATCAGAAAGTCATCTTTGGGGCATGCTTTATTCAGATCTCAGAAGTCTACACATATCCGATTCCACCCATTCTTCTTCTTCAAGAGCACAATATTAGCCAGCCATGTGGTGTATTGGTTTTCTTCAATGAAACCCACATCAATGAGCTTGTCAACTTCTTTGCATATCTGAGTGATGAGTTCTTGCGTCATGCGCCGTGGCGGATAATTTACTGGCTCGACCTCATGGTTTATAGCTAACTCATGTTGGGAAACTACAGAGCTAAGTCCTAACATCTCCATGTAGGTCCAGGCAAAGTAATCCCAGTATTCTTTTAGCAGCTGGACATACAGCTTCTGTTCTTCAGTAGATAACTGGGCACTAAGGAAGGTTGGCCTAGGATCATCTTTAGTTCCCAAATTGACCTCTATCAGCTCATCGACTGTGGCTTGGACTCCGTCTTCTAATTCCTGAGGTGCTAGCTGCAGGTCGACAAAGTCTGGAATATCATCTTCGAGTTTGAGCACCTCAGGCCCTTCATCTTGTTTTGCCCGTACTCTGCCAGGGGTTTCTAATTCAGCTGATGGTGGCTGTATGAATTGTTCCATCAGTAGGTCCTCTATGGCTATGACTTTACCAGATGAGCTGGCAGCTTGAACCTCTGCTGATGTGCTGACAACCTTAAAGGATTGACAGTTATTTCTTACTGAGCCGGGGGAACAACATCACAATTTTGTGGTATATGAAGACAACTCTATCCTTTTGCCCTCTTGAATCATTCAGCCTTCAAAGAGGATGACCCATTCTTTTACAGCAACGGGTACTTCCCGATCAATTTCAGTAGATACTTCCTTGATCGGTATAAGAGGTGATGATATTTTTGCCTGGGGAGAGCTAGAGGAAAAGGATAGGGATACCCCCACTTCCTTGATATCTTTGGCTTCACTGTTGCTGGGTGTGTCAAATTTGACTTGGAGAGCCGTTTCTTCAGGGTAGACCTGCTCCTAACATCTACAAGGAGGTATGGCTTCTAATTTCGAGTCTCTCGGTTGAGCCAGTCCAGTGTGTTCAGCTTTCACCGGGTATTCATCAAAGGTTGCCCTCGGTGAGCTATCTTCTACTGGGTAGAAAGTGGAGATGGTGTCCACTTCATAATGCCCACTCTAATAATATTCTTCAAGGGTGAAGCCCAACCCCGGATGTTGAGAAACACGTCTCAGCTCTTTGTCCATGCTGGCAGGATACCAGAGCCTTTGGAATGCTTCTATCTCTTTGTGAGGCTGGTCGGAGGGAATATGCTACCTCTGGAACATCTTAGCCATTCGATTTGCTGTGAACATCAACCCTTGAATAGGGACTGATGGGTTCTCGACGCCTTCAGGGAGATGACAATCGACGTCTTCCTGTGCAAGGTGCTCTTCAGCATGTAGAACAAGCTACTATGGCCTTTAGACTGTGCCACCTCCCATGCTTTGAAAGGCTCAACAGTGACAGTATCGAGGCCAAATATTGGCCTGGTAAGACCCTCTAGGATTTCAATGAGGCCATGGTGCTGGTCGACCTTGGCTTCATTAGCTTTGGGGTAGGTGGCGGGAGGCACTGCTCTGCTCATGTCTCTTGTGCTTGCAATATGCGAGACTGTCTTGGGGTTGACATATCCTGTGACAATGGCGGAAACCAATCATCACCGGAGGTACTTTTTGATGCCCTGGCAGGGGTTTTGGCTTCGGAGGTCTTGGTGATGACTCCGCATACAGAGAAGTGTCGAGTAGGTGGCACTCGAACACTTCGAATGGGTGGAGGTCAGAAAATATCCTCTCCTCCTTCCCCTCTTGGTTGTATTTGATGCACTAATATTGCGTGGAAGGCACCACCATATTTTCATGTGGCGAAGGATGGCCGAGTAGTGCCTTGTATGAGGCACTGGAGTTGATGACATGAAACTGCACCCTGGTAGTGAAATTTGCCATGGTGAGCGTGAACTCTGGCACTCCCAGCGGCACTTTAAATTTCTGATTGAAGCCGGTGATGCACATATCTCTGACTTTGTCGAGGCGGACATTGAAGTAGTACCTTTGATATATTCTGTATGGCAAAAAGTTGACGGCTGCTTCGGGATCCACCAGAATTCTGTTCAGCTCCCGACCATTCAACTGCCTCTTCATGTACAATGGTCTGTTGTGGCTGGTCATAGGGAGTAGCATATCCTCCTGAGTGAAGGTCACA
Organism: Amorphophallus titanum; assembly: GCA_024336825.1. NCBI lineage: Eukaryota > Viridiplantae > Streptophyta > Magnoliopsida > Alismatales > Araceae > Amorphophallus > Amorphophallus titanum. The sequence goes on from JANBPO010005995.1 coordinate 79,570, forward strand.
TTGGCCTCCGATAGTGCTTCAGCCAGACAGGTCTCAAATTAGGTAGGCGTCTGTAAAGCAGTGATGATTTCCTATCGGGTTTCTTTGCTTAGGCGGAGGATCTCCCTGATGGTGAACCTTGCTGGAAGCTTCTTAAGTAGCTTCATTATTCTGCTTCCAGCACAGGCATTAGACAACTTCATTTCTTCTGCCAACTTGGGCTTGGAAGAGCCTTGAATTGCGACCTCTGACGGACCTACTTCATCGGGCTCCGAGTCTGCACCTTTCTACTTGGTGTCATCCTCTTGCTGTCCCTTATTGCCTGTCGCCGGGGTCTTGTCTTCATCTGGAGTACCAGAAGGTTGCTGAGGCTACGAGTGAGTACGCCCGGCTGTAGGGCCGGCATCTTGGCATAGCTACTTGCCCTTTATCATCCTCAAGAATTCCAAGAAGGAAGGGGCGGCAGAGTTGCTAAAGAAAAATGACCGCAGTCGGCCATGCACATTGCAGTATACATCGGGGCCAAAGCCATAGAAGAGGGGTGAAGAACAAGAAGAAGAACATGGAGAAGAAATAGGAGGGGAGCTGGGATCGAGTAGGGCGATGGATCCTTGCTAGACCTCACTCCCCCGCTACATCACCGCTCACGCTCCCTCTCTTTCTTCCTCTCTTACTCTCTCTTGCCTGGTGGTCATCGGAGAACCTTCACGCCGGCGCAGCTCCTTCTTCCTCTTCTCTCTTCTTCTCTTCCCCCTGTTTCTCTGTGCTTGTGTCTTCCTCTGCATCTCTATTTTTTTTCACCGAGGGAGAAAGGGCTTTATATTCCACGTGGCGGGAGCCTTCGAACGCAGATGGTGGACGCGGGAGCGTGAATGCATTAATGGGGATTTGACTTCGGCATCCTTCGGTGGCAGGGGGTAGCCTGCATGCCGCTTCCTCCATTTGACACCTCAACAAACCCATTGCACGCCAAGGATCTGTAGGGGATGGCGTTAGATTTGATTTGCCGGAGGTGCCGGTGGAGAACACGCCCAGGCGTGTCGTTGAGGGGCCAGAATGTTGTGCTACTGGCAGGCACAGCAAGCGTGCCGCTGAGAGGCTGCCAGGGTGTGCCGCTAAGGAGCCGTGAGGGCATGCCGCTGGAGGAGCTTGCAGGCGTGCCGCTGGAGGAGCTTGCAGGCGTGTCGCTGAAGACACCCAAACTAGGTGTGCTGGTGGAGTGTCCTGGCCGAGCGTGCCGCAGGAGGGCCACCGGAGGGGTGTGCCGCTGGAGCGCCAGAGGAGTGTACCGTTGAACGGGGTGGGGGAGCGTACCGCTGAGCGGGGTGTGCCGCTTGGGGCACTCTAGCAAGTGTGTCGCTGAAGGGGGGCACTAGAGCGTGCCGCCGGAGCTCGCAGGGCGTGCCGTCGGAGGCATGTTCAAGCCCATTGCGAGCACGAGTTGCTACTCATTTGATTTTCTTCGGGGCCCATGGATTGTGAGTCTCCCGGGAGTTGGTTTCTCTTCGCTGTTGTGACTCCGGAGACAGTTTCACGGTAGTGTGTGTTTGTTCGGAGAGTCCGGATGGCCCGTCTTCTCTGCAGTTTCTTCAGTTAGAGTTGTTGTTTGTTGAGTCCCAAAGGGTGGCAATCAAGAGGGGAGGGGTGAATTGATGGCCGATTAAAACTATGTGCTAAAAATAAATCGAACTAGGCAACAACTCGAAGCAAAGACACAAACGTGAATGCGTGATGGTGATGTGATTTCTTAACAAGAGTAAAATCTCATTTCGTCAAGACATGAAGAATTTAAATCATGTTGAAAACACCAAGTCTCCATGACCAAAAGGCATATGTAGATTGAAGCTCAATGAATGACTTGGCTTGGAGGATACAAGACAAGCATGATGAGGTCAACTCCATTCTTGATAAGGTCGACTCCTCAGAACAAATTTTCAGCTATTGATTGTCTTGAAGATGATATTCATCATGGGTTAATAGCTGTAAAATAGGATAATGGAATAATGAGCACCTTGGTTAGCATTCTTCAATGAACTATTTGAAAAACACATACACATACAATTTGTCATCATTAAAACATAACAACCCAAAATTAACTAGGGGATCCAACAAGAGGAATTTGAGATATTGCAGTGATTAGAGTCCATATGGTCCAGTACAGTCGGTAGCTGGCTTAGGATTTTGTGTTTATTTTCTGCTTTGTTTCTCGCATGAGAGTTTGGGCGCGCTACATTGGCGGTGTGATTATGGTTGCTGTTGTGTCAGAGTGTCAGTATGGGGTCTGAGGATTGAGGTTAAGAGCTTTCTCCCTCATCGGTGGTGGCCCTGGTCGTGCTACGTTGGGTAGAGGTTGCCGGCAGGTGTGTTATTACGGTGCTGCGTTCGAGAAATCTGCAGCGAGGTCAGGTGGCTGGCGAGGATTGTTCGTAGTTAAGTGGCTGAAAGCATGCTCTAAGAGAGCTGCTGTTGGTTTTGGCTGCCCCAGTCTGTGGTTGTCCAACCCCTGAGGTGTTAAGATCGTGGTTTAAGGTGTCGGAGTGGGTGCTTTGATCGAGAGGTATGCTCGGGCGAGCGGAGGATCTTCTATTGAGTTGCTGATTATCGAGCCTAATGTCCTCGTCGTGTTCTGTGGCGTCAGAAATGACGTGTCAGTCCCTAGTGTTTCTGTGGATGTGGCAGGATTGGGTAGGGTTGTGTAGATGCCTTATTTTGGACATCCCGCGGACCATGTCTAGCCATCATAGAAGTGACACTTTTTCTTTGGTTGATTGAGAGCGTGGGGTTTTATCTTTGTTTAGGTAGACTCCACCCTGTCCCTTTGCGGATCAAACTTTGCGGTAAGTTGGCGGGGGGTTGCAGGGGGCAGCATCCCACTGCCCGTAAGGTCGGGGGTTCGGGGGCGTGAGCCCCGAGGTGAGTTTCTTAAAGCATTATACACATTTTCCACAGATCCCTGGAAGGCCAAAGACTTGGATGCCCAGAACCCATGGCGGCCAGACTGCTGGCCGCCCAGCCCATTCCAGGGCGGCCAGGAACCTGGCCGCTGTGATCTCTAACTACGCCACCTCCCCCAGAATCACTGGATTTCTTAGTTGCCCCATCAGTGTTTAGCTTTAGGGATGGCCAAGGTGGGCAAATCCATTTTATGGTCTTAAGAAGCTGTCGACCAGGGGTGACAGTGTGAAGGCCAAATTCTTCCATGATTTTCCTCTTGTTGTGATTAGATTCCTTGAGCTCAGTTGCTAGGCAAGTTTGCTTCACCTTGTAAGAAATTTTGTGAACAAGACTCTGCTTGGAGATCTGTTTACCATCATATTTAGCATGATTTCTAGCACTCCAAAGATCCCACATGCCATAACCGATAACAGCTAGAGTGAAAAGACCAAATAAGGACTTTTGCTGGGTGCTACTAATGGAATTCAGAATGAATGCTCTGACAGAGTTACCTTCAAATTGCATACCAATAGATCTGAAGTATGACCATACATGTGTAGCAATCTCACTAGTGACAAATAGATGATTTATATCTTCTTCCTTTGACTGTTTGCAGCAGAGACATTTAGAACAAAGAGATACACCCACCCGCTGGATAGTTGAGTCAATGGGGAGACAATTGTGCAAAATTTTCCACAGGTGCACAGACATCTTGGTGGGTAACCAATTAGACCAAAGCCGGGCCCACGGTATGAAGGTCTAATAGTTGGCGCTGCTGCAAGTGATTTTATAAGTAGAAGCAACATTACACTTCCCAGAAGATGAAAGACTCCAAATCTCCAAATCCTGTTCCTGATTCAATGTGACATTTCTTAGAGCTTTACTGATATCAGGAGGGAATAATCTGTCTTGCAGAGTCAAATCTTCATTGGTTGGATGCATTAAGAAATCTCAGACAGTCACCTTTGGGTTCGGTATGCAGTTAGCAGGGACTAGCTCAGCCAGAGTGTGATTGCCAAACCATTTATCATACCAGAAATTTGTGTTATTGCCATCACCAACAACTACCCTTTTATATTGGAGGATGAAGTTCTTTGCCTTAGTCCAACTCCTTCTAGCTAAGCCTTTCATGTTTTTAAAATGGACCTCAGATAAGTGATTGTTTCGGATGTACTTGGCTCTGAAAAACTCTGCCCACAGAGAATTAGAGTGCAGTGCCTGCCATAGCATCTTGACCCGCAGAGCAGTTTCCATATGTCTTAGGGACATGATGCCAAGATCACCATGAGAAATTGGCTTACAGATGGACTGCCAAGACCTCCAATGCCTTTTATTACCATGGGTGGATGAACCCCAAAAGAAGTTGGCAAATGACTGCTCCATCAATTGATGGATAATCGAGCCCCTCCACTACCGCCTGATCATGAGGACTCGGGGAGTGCATCAGCCTGAGGTGGAGTTCCCCGACAGAGATGACGAGCGCCCTAGAAAATCTTCGAAGGGCATCAGCAGTGACATTGATTGGAGCACTCGAGTAGCAAAGCATGTGCAGGATTGGGCACAGAAGGGTCGGGTAGTGAAGACCCGAGCAGCTAACGATGAGGCCTACTCTCAGCGGTACGGCGACCAGGTGTTTCGAGGCACCCGACGACTGGTACGAGCTTCTAAACTCTAACTCTTCCTATTGAATTAGTTTATTCCTACGTGCATTGACACTGAGACTTGCATATGCAGCTAGACCCACAGGGTAGGATAGCCAAGCTCCAGGGACTCCTTCATGTGACGATCCAACAGCGAGATGAGTATAAGGCCGCGCTGGAACTTCTGGTGAGTTTTCTAAACCTTGGACCTAATTTATCATGCGATGCTTATGGTTGTGCTTGGCTGACTTTGACTCCTAAATGCAGAGAGCCGAGGGAGCATAGAGGGCGGGACCAGATGCTCCGTCCTCATCTTCACAGCCTACGGGAGGTAGGGCAGAGCGTGATGCGGACTTTGCTCGGGCAGTGGCTCGGGCCGAGGAGGCCGAGGCCACCCTTGCAGAGCAGGTAAGCAACACTAAACTGAATTTCCTTAGACTGTGTTTATGCAAATGCTTAGACTGATCATGGTGAATGCAAATACAGGTGAGAGAGCTGACCGCAGCGGTGGCCTAGGTAGAGCGGGCTCGAGCGGAGGCGACGGAGGTTCCTCGCCTTCGGGCAGAGTTGGAGAGACTTCGGGCCAGGGCAGTCGACTCAGAGCGTTACCAGATCGAGGTGCGAGAGGCACGACTTCAGGCTCATGATTTGAAGGTCAAGCTCCGAGCGATGGAGAGAGCACTGAGGATGGTTGGCCGAGGACCTGAGAGGAGTGTTTCCCAGAGCGGTGCACGGAGTGGTACCCAGAGCAGGTCGACAGTAAACTACCTCACCAGTTCTTCCGATCGATGGAGAAACGAGGAGGGAGACCAGAGACGAGGACGAGAGGAGGGGAGCACAGCCATGGGCCCGTCGACAAAGAGGCATGAGGGCACTGGAGACAGTGACGGCCCGGGAGATAGACCGGCCGAGTGATGTTGTTGCATTCTCCTTTTCTTTCTTTTTTTGACACACACTTACACATTTGACTTTATGTTGGAATGAAAATCTTTTTTGTCATTTTTATTTTATTTTGTGAAAAATGTGAATGGATGCATGAATGGAATACAGTGGAAACCCTAACCCTAGCCGCCAAATTTAGGTGGATAACCCATGGACTCGGTCAACTGCGAGTTCTACGCGGTGGACTCTTCTAGTCGATCTCCTTGATCCTTCACGCCTCTTCCTTCGAACCCACCTCCATAAATCAATGCCTAATACTCCAATAAACCCTATTTTACCGCTGTAGTCGCCGACGTGAGTGATCAAGGCCGTGGGGCGGTGAAGAACATCGAGGGTTTACATTAGGGTTTGGCGCATTTCTTCCCTTTTTCCTCAATTAAGGTAGGTTACTCTCGGGATAAATGTAAATTAAAATGTGATAATCTGTAAAGCTTGACGTTAGCTTTCTATTTATCATATTTTACCTAATTTTTGTCATCTATATCATGCGTATTTATTATTTCATTGAAAGCATGTGATTAGGGTTTTCTGCCTTCCTTTTTCGTTTGGTTTATGTAGGCTAATCAGAGTTCAATCTTGAAATTGATCATGCCATGTTTTGCATTTTTAAGTCCTCTATCTATTGATAGTTAATTGCCCAATTTTCATGTCGTATTTAGGTCTCAATCGTGCTTTAATCAAACATGTGTCAAGTTTGCCGTATTTGGGCTCGGGTTCAAAGAAACGGTCGTACCAGGGACCGCAATCAGAGTAGCTGTCTCGCGATAGACCGCCTCTATGCGGCCTCGATTAAAAAAAAGAGAGAATGTTTAATGCGGCCCTAAGATGACCGTTGTTTGCGTACGCGGGGGAAATTCTCGTTTCTGGTTCCTTTTCCCTCGCGGCAGGGACGTACACTCGCCTTTTACGGAAGGCCGAGATCGGTCGATTTGGCACGCGAGGATTCCATGGGTATTGAAAGGAGGGTGAAAAGAACGAAAGGAACGCATTGGAGGGAGTGGCGTATAGTTGATCGTTCTGGAAGACTGGGACAGGGATGGTTGGATGGAATGCAGGCGTGCCAATCGATTTCTCGACGATCACCTATGGAACCTGTCACGCCCCGAGGGCGAAAGATTACCCGGAAGTGGCGTGACGATGTCTATAACATTCATGTCAATAAGAGCGTAGTGCATTCAACACATACAGACAGAGTGCGCAAGATAGAAATAACCCAAATCTTTATTCATAACCAAGTTTCTCTCAAATAGTATGAAGACTAAATGAGAAGAAAGTTACAATCCTTGACTCAAGAAAATAAAATTACATAACTGACTAGAAAATAGACAAACTAAAGATCTCTTGACAGATGGACGGCTCTAAATATCACTCTTGCTCTTCCCCATCATCATCGGGCCGATGGCAAACCAGGGGTTGTCTTCCCTTAGCTGCAGCTAGCAGTTCTTTTGCGGCCTTGGTCCTCCGAGTACTTGGCCCTGGCCTCGCGGCCAACTGAGCTAACTCGTGAGGATCTTCGGGGAGCCCCCCCCATACTGGCCGAATATGCCGGCCATATTACAGGTGAAGACCTGCATCCTTCTTTTTCGCCAGTGGACCCTCCTCTTAGCTTGATCTGGGAAGGTGAGCCTTTCAAAGATGGAAATTCTTTCCTCTTCTTCCCGCCGAGGGGCGGTGTCATCAGCTCCAATATGGAAGCCGTCTTCATAACCATTGTCGTCAACTGACGACATCATCTTTCTTTCTTCTTCTTCTTCCACTGCCATTGGTGGGCAGTAGTCTTCTCTGATTGCGACCGCTTGCATCAGTCATTGTTGTCCCAAAGAGGGGTTGCCCAGCCCTCGGAAATAATTTCTGACCAAAGCAGTCATCTCCTCTTGACCCCATTCTTGATGTGGCACGGGGGACAGTTGTTGACCTCCCGCAGGAGGGATGTGAGCAAACCGAACCCGATTGGCGGGCTGCTGAAATCTTCGTCCCACAGTAGGGACATTAGCTTGGTGGGCACCGGCTCGAAAACTTCCGCGGTGCGGAGGGTCCGCAACCACTTCTCCTTCTTTCGGGGCCAGGCCCCTCTCCTTCTTTACTACCGATCCGTCACGAGCAGGACGGCAGCGGACCGGTGCAGCAACTTGGTGGGCAAGCTGGACCCTCATAGAGACCCACACCTGTTTAAACTTCCTTGGCCTTGGGGACAACTTCTCCTGGCCATAGTGGCCGGCTTCTTCTCTTTCCGCCCTCCTTCCAGCGAGAGCTTGGCATGAATTGTGAACAGGAATGGTGGGGATGACCCGATCAGGGACCACCCCGGTGTCACGTCTATCGAGGAAGATGCGGACTCCGCCAATCAGTATTGATTTTCCAGACTGAGAGAGACGTCCGGTAACCACAGCAGAGTTCTTTTGGAAGCCCTTGCGTTGGTGACTTCCGGAATTCTTGTTGATGAGAGCGGGGCGGGCCCCAGGGACAGCATGGTGTACCAAGCAACTGGCGACCAGGGCTGGCTTCTTGGGTGAATCCCGGCAGTGCCGAGCCTCCGAGGACCCGATCTTCCTCACAGCTTCCTTGTTAGGCTCAGAGGGCTCTACCTCCAGCATGTCAACGAAGGCCAACCCCAAGAAGTTGGGGAAGCCGACAGCAGCAGGGAAGGTGCCGAACACCGTGGGCACCGCCAGATATATCGAGGGAAAGGAAGTTTTGTGGTGAGGAAGTTTGCTGGCGGTCGTATAGTGGTGTCTGGCGTTGTCTCCGACAGCGTCATGCGGTGCTTCCATCGTCTTCCACAGCAAAGATGGGCCCACGATAGAGGGGTTGCTCCGATGGCATCCAACCGTGAGCTACAACATCGGTGGTGACGGCATCGCGGTTTCAGGCCCCGTCGCCGTCTCTGGCGGCTCCGACGACACCGTTAAGATCTACGACCTCTCCTCTTGCGCCGAGGTCGGCTCCCTCACCGACCAGCGCGGCGCCTTCTACGGCCCTCCTCCCTTCCCTTCCCATGCAACCTAGTGACGGGCTCCGACAGCGGCGTCCTCTCCATCTACGATGCCGACCCGTTCGTCCACCTCAAGAGCATCTGCGTGGTCCGCCGGAAGGGGGCGGGCGTCGCCGACCTCGCGCTGCACCCGTCGGAGCTGCTTGGGCTGACAGTGAGGCGCGGGAACGCGAGGGGACCGAGAGGGAGGGAGCGCCAGGAGAAGGGACCAAGAGAGAGAGAGGACGTGACTCTCTTTAAAAAAATATGGAAAGACTTGTTTTTATTTTGAGGGAAGTTACAACGAAATGAAATTTCATCCTAAAAAATTAGAGAGTCTTACCAAACGTGGTTAAGTAGGTTGTCAATTCCTAATTTTTATTTTGAGAGAAAAAAGAGGTAAAAAATTGTAACCAAACATCCGATAAGTCTCCAAGGGTTCGATATATAAGGCAAAGAGTTGCCAGGCAGATGGATAATCTAGTACCCCAAGCCATCCAACATGCGGGAAAAATAGCCTCTGGCCGAATGACGCTTTCATCCCCATAGGCTAGTGTTGGGTTCGTGGCACTCTCTCTTTGTCTTTGATAATGATTTTGATGATAACAATATATTGTGTGCATTGAGTGTGTGTAAAGTGACGCTTGTGTGTACAAGTGATGTGCTAAATGAACTCATATGTTGCTATCTTATTTTGCAGGTTGCATGTGAATTCTGAGCTCTTCAGTGGCTCTTCAAATAGTTTGCTGGATGGTCCTCCAATGGTTATACTCCTTTGGGTTATTCTCAACAAACCTTGAGAATGTGTTTTAATGTCATCAGGCATACCTTGATTGAGTTTAATTGAACCATACTCCGTAAGAGTTTGGTTCCTTGTATTGTGTGAAAGGTTGGCCATTTCAATCTTTTATTTTGGTGAAGGATCCTCAAACTGCATGAAAGCATGAAAAGTCCAAACTCACCTTTTAGAAGTGTTTCATGTTGCTCCACGGACTTGACCTCAGACCTAAAGTGAATGTGCATGGACTTAGTGGTCATACCAAAAACCCGCACGGACTTCTATATGCATGGACTTGAGAAGCAAAACATGCACAGACTTCTTCATGCATGGACTTGACTTTTTGAAAGGCTGAAACATGCACGGGATATGGGAACGTGCTCGGACTTTGCATAGACAAAAAGATGCACGGACGTTTCGATGCTCGAACTTTAAATGCTTATGCTCGGACATACTATGCATAGACAAAAAGATGCACGGACTTTTCATTGCTCAGACTTCAAATGCATATGCTCGGACATGACTTAAGTGGAACTGTACATGCTCAGACTTGGTCTTTCAACTAGAAATAAATGCACGGACTTATTTTGAGAACCTGCACGGACTTAATTGAAACGCTTGAGACTTATGCATGGACTTTCAATAATAAGCACGAACTTCACAAAAAGTAGACCAAAGAAGCTCAGACTTAGACTGGCCTTTCACCGACTATGCATGGACTTAGTATAAGGACATGCAAGGACTTGAAAATTCTTAAGTAACATGTGCGCGGACCCGTTGTTGACGCTGACTCTCTTTATGCACAGACAATCATTGAACGTTAAAGCAGATGTATCTCAAGAAAAGCACAACAATTAAAAATAGTTAGATAACAGATCAATCAAGATGTCGACAAATAATGTATGCCATCATCAAAACAGTAGGAGTGCAACACGAGTCGTGAGACTCAAGGATCATACGTGAGTAGGTCTAGCTGCCTTGTCCTGAGTTGTCGGTAGTGGCTGTGCTGCCATTGGTGCTTCGAAGTACGTGTGATAGTGCTCTCTCACCTGTCTGTACTTCTACACTCATGTTTTGAGTCTCTATGTCTTGTGAGCCTTCACTAATCGTAGCCTTATGGCACGCTTCGGCGTGACGGCTCTTGTAGTGGGGCACTTTCCCGATTTACGATTCTTAAGCTAGTTTCGTGGGCCCCTGGTCCAACCATAGCGTCTTTCAGAGGGGGAATACTAGCTAGAGGCCTGGCTTAGGTAGTGGGCCAGTGTGTGCACATGTGTTTAGGGGCTTTGGACTTGCATCGTTAGATGTGACCCTGACTAGTCACTCGTGTTATGGTAATGTTCTGGTTCTGGCAGTGTCTTGGTCTCGGCCTAGTCCTTGCGGTAGGGTACGTGGACAAGATGCTAGTAGGCATAGCATAAGACAATAGTGGACTCATCTAGCTATTCTTATGGTGGTGAGGCGCTCTAGCCACGTGGCACGTGACTCTTCGCGGCCTGTGCCTGCATTCAATGTTATCAATGGAGGATCACATGTAGGAAAAAAGTTGGCCATGTAGGAATTCATGATTCTTCCTGTTAGGGCCTCTTCATTTAGAGAAGCTATGAAGATGGGTGTAAAAGTCTATCATAACATGAAGGCTGTAATCAAGAAAAAGTATGGCCAGGATGCCATCAAAGTAGGAGATTTGGGTGGTTGTAGTCATGGTAAGAAGGCCAGTGATGATACCATTGATCAGATTGCCATCAGAACTAATGTTTTGCCATCTATTAAGAGTTTGAAGGGCATGCATAGCTAGGCTGCTGAAAGTTTGATTGGGGATATCCTAGCAACAGTAAGAAACAATGAGGAGGAGGCTTCTACACTTCTGAAAGCGATGATGACAAATGACCTTTGCAACCAGGAAATGAAACTTCAAAGCTCAAGCACCGATCTGAAGGACCACCGGGCATACAGCAGGCCTTGTTTCAAGGAAGACAAAATGTCTTACATGTCATCACTGGGACCGACCACTATAGCAGAGGACAAGCTACACGTCCAACAATGGTGGGAAGCTCCCCCATTCGGTGCACTCTCGAAGCACCTTAACCGATGCCCCCCCTAGGGCCTCCCATCCGGCGCACTCCTGAAGCTCTCCACCTGGTGGGCCCCCCATATGCCCCTTTAATAGGTACACTCGTCACGGCCTTCACCCGGCCCACCTATTAAACCGGTGCACCTACCAACTCTGACCTAGTGTAGTTGTCATGGACTCCGCCCGGTGCACCCGCAAGCCACTCCAGCGGTGCACCCGCAAGCCACACCACCCAGCGAGGCTGTCGAGCCCTTTACCCGGTACATGGCATGCCCTTGTTCATCCAGTGAGGGGCTCCACTGTTTGGACTAGCACGACCGATAGTGAACACGGCGGTCACTGTGTGTGACCCTTGGCACGTAGCAAAATCACATCGATCCAACTGGGATTTGCTCAGCTGCCGACGCCCCGTCCAAGCAAGCAGGCATCCCTTTGTCAAAGACAAGACTAAGGTCAACCTCGAATTGACCGAGATTACATGTGAACATCAACGTCAGCCGATGTATATAAACCCATGGAGAAGTAAAAGAAGGGGCTAGCACTTTCTTCAGCTGCGTCCACTCAGCTCTCCCAAGGCGTGGACGCACTTGAACATCTTCTTGACGTAAAGTCTTCTGGCTTTTCTTCTTTGTTATCCTTCTGCTGCGTCTACTCAGTCACTCAAGGCGTGGACGCACTTGAAGAGTGTCTGTTATAACTTTGAACAATGTAATGCTAATTGTTTCATCTTTGCAAATGCAGGAAAATCACACTTCAACCTCGAGAATGGCGGTCTCCTTTGGCCTGCAAGTCGTGGAGAGCCACGTCCGAGAAGGCTACCTCACCGTCCCGCTCTGCTTCAGGAGCTTCCCTCCGGTCGTGGGCTTCCCCAACTTCCTTGGGGTAGCCTTCGTCAACATCCTAGATGTTGAGGCGCCTGACAAGCCCGAATCCAACGCTCCCATCCCAGGAGCCGCCGAAGCTACTACTGGCCGAGCTGTGGCCAAGAACACCAACGGCGTCCCGACAGGGACGTTGAGCTGCAACGTGCACCATGTGCACCAGGCTGCCGGTCCATCGCACCAGGGGTCGGCATCCCATGGGAGGAGGCTCCGAAGGAACAATGCTGGCTCTGGCACAGGGCGCCGAATCTCTAGCTTCGGCAAGTCTATAACTGTCGGGACCATCCAAGTCCATTTCAATGGACAGAGGTCCAAAGTGGTCCCAGACCGCATCATGCTGGCTATTCCAGTCCGTAACTCCTTCCAGGGACTGGAGAAAATAAAGGAAAAGATGGTGCCCGCCATTCCGGTCGCGGCACCGAAGGACACGCCAGCTTACAAGCCGACCAAACTGAAGCAAATTTGGGTTCCCAAGGAAGCCTAGCCCACTGCAGCTGCCCAGGTGGGGCCCATCTACACCCGCCGTAGAAAGGGCCAAAGAGATGAAGGGGTCGAGGTGATGGCCACGACCCACCAACTGGCAGTCGCTGCACCAGCACTGCCCGAAAATGCCCACCGCCAACGTCACAAGCGTCGTCACCATGCTGACCACTCAGCATTCGCAACTTACACTCATCCTGCTGTCGCCATTGACACGCAACCATCGACTGCTCTCCCCGACCAGGAGTGGGAAGGGATCGAGCAAGCCATGAGAAACTACCTCCGGGGACAGAGTAGTACCCCTGTGGGTCGTCAGAGACTGCTAGGGGCAGTGGCCTCCGCCTTTCGAGGAGGAGAAGAAATCCAACCTGTGCCCAGCGCAGAATCAAGGAACCAGTCGCAGGAACGATGCCAGTCCCCTGTGCAGTAGGAAGCGCCACCCCAACTGTCGGTTTTCGACAGACTAGTGTTCCAAAATAAGCCGTCAAGGAGGATGGCGAAAAGAAATAGGAATTAGAGAATTTCCACCTGTAACATGGCAGGAGTCCCTAGTTGGTATGCGGCTTTGCCTACTGACCCCGAAGAAGTGGCCAGGCTCGCCGCCAGGCCCAGTCCCCTCACCAGGAGAGGAAGAACAGATCCATTAGCAAGAGTGCATCTAAAATTCTTCAGTATAATATACAAGAATTGCCATATTTGATTATTATTATTATATATTTGTAATTTCTCCACAAAATTAGAACGTTTTTTTCATAGCTGATACACAGATGATGTTGTTCAAAAGTGACCAGGATGGATAAGTCCAGATTAAGAGTAGCTGAATTAGTATTCCATGAGTTCTTAGGGGAGAAGTTTCATTTAATTCCAAACTGTTGGAAAACCAAATATTTCTTTTCTGGGCCATTTTGTGCTAAATCAAAATATTCAACGACATGACTTACAACAAAAGGACCCAAATTTTCCTCAATCTTCTTCACTGAAGCATTTCTCTGAGTTTTGTAGTGTTTTGGATGATGGAAGCCCTTGGATGTAAATCTGATCTAAAGAACAGAAAATAGATGGAACTTGCTGGTAGATGATACCACAGGCATTGTTTCTTACAAACAGGCTCTGTTTAACTTACATTAATGCAACAACTACTTGATAGCCCCATATTAGTTTCTTATCTCTTATAAAGTATGAGTCCATGAAACTGGGGCCTTACAGTTCAGCTGTATTAGAGAAGTCAGTGCATTAATGTATCATTATTTTTTCTTGAATATGGTTAAACGTCTTCATGCTTGCCTTATTTTACATACATCTTCATCTGCATCAACTTTTGAGAGCAGGAGTGTTAATGTTTTCATTCAAAAAATTTAATGGTGCTGACTTTATGAAAGATCTTTTCCTAGGTGCAAAGTATGTGACCATTTGACTTCTTTTTTAGGTTGGTAGACTGCCAAATAGAATATTCTATCTGTCAATTCCTCCAAATTTATTTGTTGATGTGGTGCGATGTGCTACTCGATCTGCTTCCTCTCCAACTGGTTGGACCAGGGTCATTGTTGAAAAGCCATTTGGTCGTGATTCAAAGTCATCTGCAGAGCTCACACGGTGTTTGAAGGAATATTTAACAGAGGATCAGATTTTCAGGTACGTTAGTTCATGTGCCCGTGCAAGGGCTAAGTATACTGAATTGTACATTTTGTGGATGACTTAGCCTGGTATGGACTCTATTTTTTTTCCTTTCAATCATCATCATCATCCCATTGTTTGGGGTCGGCTAAATGAATCTTGTTCCGCCAAAGAGTTCTACCAAGTGCTATATTTGCATTTAAACCAAAGAAACCAATGCCCCTTCTAATAACATCACACCTTCTCATTTAGGCCTTGCACAAGCTCTTTTACTAGCATCTGTCACATCTCATTTTTTCTTTTAATATACATACCTAATAACAAACCATTAGTTGGGAGGTAAGATGAAGTCTTTAAAATTCTTTCCATGATGTTAGAATGCTATTCTTTTGTGGTGTCATCTTTCTGATAAGTGATGCATTTTTTTTTCTTATGTAGGATTGACCACTACTTGGGAAAGGAGCTTGTGGAGAATCTTTCAGTTCTTCGCTTCTCCAATCTTGTTTTTGAGCCATTGTGGTCTAGGCAATACATTAGAAATGTGCAACTGATATTCTCTGAGGATTTTGGAACAGAGGGACGAGGCGGGTCTGTAAAATATTTACATTTTCTCTAGTGAGATACTATGTGGTTTAGGTGGGCTAGTTCTCATCTGTCTCTCACCTGCAGCTATTTCGATAGCTATGGTATCATCCGGGATATCATGCAGAATCACCTTCTGCAAATATTAGCTTTATTTGCCATGGAACCACCTGTCAGTTTAGATGCTGAGGACATTCGGAATGAAAAGGTCACTGAAGTGGCAATATATTTATATTCTTTGTCAGTGATGGTATTCCTATTGTAAATCATCAATGATGATCCTTTCTTCAGGTAAAAGTCCTACGTTCAATGAGGGTACTGCAACTTGATGATGTTGTAGTGGGGCAGTACAAGGGCCACACAAAGGGTGGAAAGGCTTTTCCTGCTTACACCGATGACCCAACTGTTCCAAAGAATAGCTTGACTCCAACATTTGCAGCTGCTGCTCTCTTCATCGATAATGCCAGATGGGATGGGGTGCCTTTCTTAATGAAAGCTGGGAAAGCATTGCATAATAGACGGTACGAACATATCCTTTTTACATCTTGCATTTCTGTTGGGCCCACAATGGCTGACTGCTGTTTCATTGATAAATCAGTGCAGAGATCAGAGTTCAATTCAGGCACGTACCAGGTAACCTTTACAGGCGGAACTTTGGAACAGATCTGGACAAGGCGACCAATGAACTTGTCATCCGGGTGCAGCCTAATGAAGCAATATATCTGAAGATCAACAATAAGATTCCAGGCCTGAGCATGAGACTAGACAGTAGTAACCTGAACCTCCTCTATTCTGCAAAGTAAGGACAGCAATAAATCCATGAGTTGGGAGATATGCTTTTAGTTTCCTGACCTTCATCTGTTCCATGACAAAGGAGCATCAATGTTTTACATTTGCATTGTTTTGGCTAGAAGATCAGTGTTTCTTTTCCAGATATAGGAGTCTTTTGTGATGCATAATTTCGTAGTATTGGGATTTGTTTGTCAAGAGTTGAGGTATTCCCAGTTTTATTTTCTTCCCTTGCCTACATTCGTGACCAACCATCGGAATTTGTCTTCACTGACTGAACAACAGTTTAATTTCATTCTGTGTGCCAATAACAATATCTCAGTCTTGTCATACTCTCTCTTGATGATTCCATAGACACTTTTCAACTAACCAAAGATTTCTTACAAAGTTTCTTTTTTGTACCCACACTCTCAAGAATTTCCTTCTTTCTGATATACATGATAGGAAAAATGCTGCTTTTACGTCAGCATTTAGCACTACTGAATACTAATCACATGATTCATTTAGGTAAAAATACATCCCATCATATGCGTCAGTGGAGATGTTAGGATATTAGATTATTTTTATTCAGTCTTGGTCTGTGTGGTGCCTATTGTGCATATTGCTTGCTGACATCTTAACGAAATAACACTAATTAGCTGATACTTCCAGGTTACTTTCTGAATGATTGTTTCAGTTACAGGTTTTTAATGGCTTCATGCAGCTGTAGGAGAAGAGGACAAAAAAATATGGCTCTTAAAACAGTAGAACAGGACTCAAGATAAAAGCCTGGATCCAAGGGTTTCATGAAAATTGTATATCATAATGTGGGAAGTGTGAGAAGGATAATCGTCATGGCTTGTACATAAAATAATTCCATTTTGTATGAACAAATGTAGAATGAGATGTGTTATGTTTTCCCACTACTGTCAATTCCAATCTTGTGGGGAAATTTTCTTCTACTCTGGCAGAAAATGAATGAAAGATCAATTGCTGAATCTCCTGTCTAGGTACCCAAGGGAGATACCAGATGCATATGAGAGATTGCTCCTAGATGCAATTGAGGGTGAGCGTCGGTTGTTCATTAGAAGCGATGAACTTGATGCAGCTTGGGCTCTCTTTACCCCACTGTTGAAGGAACTAGAAGAGAAAAAGATAGCACCAGAACTTTATCCGTATGGCAGTAGAGGGCCAGTGGGAGCACATTATCTTGCTGCAAAATACAATGTCCGATGGGGTGAGACTGTTGTGGTTGTTGTTAGACTTGTACATTTGTAAATTCTGGATTATCGTTTATATTTATCACTCTGATATATTTTTAATTACTTCCGCACTTTAATTTATTTTCCTACCCCAATTAATATTACACGTGATGTAATTCCAATTATTTATACGCCTCCTCAACAGCCCCCACTAACCCTTCAGGGGCCTCATCAGTCTCTTGGGTGGCGTCCCCAGTTCTTGGTAGCAGTAGTCCGATACTTGTATCGGGTTATCGGTATCCTGAGCTCTAGGCCATTACACTCTGGCCCATCTTGAGGCTCGAAAGTTGAAGGCCCGGAAGGTCTGCCCCAAGCATCCTCGGCGATGGCCGACCCTGGCACTGACCCCACCGGTGTGGGAACTGCCTCAGTTGCACACCCTCCTGAGGCATCCGGAGTTGGCGATCCCTCCGATGAAGACGAGTCCCTTTTGTCCTCCTCTTCCCCCGATGTCGAGCCAGAAGATTCTGAGGTCGCTAGGTCCGAGACGTAACATTGACCAGAGGGGAAAATAATCGTCCCTGGCGCCTGTTCCTCTGTCCAGGATATGGCCTGGCCATAGCCGTGCTTGAACCCCTTGCGGATGCCCTGGCAAAGCTCAGACTCATAGTAGGGGAGGGCATCCCTCTTAAGGTTGCTCCGGTAGGCCTCCGAGCATTTAAACTACTTGAGTGCCTCCACCTCGACCGATCCCACCCTACTAGTGAGCTCGGCCTTTTCCCATTCCTCCTCAGCCAACCTCCGATCTGCCTCGACCATCTGCTTCTCTGCCTCGGCCTGATCAGCCTCGGCCTCCAACCGAAGGCGCACGGCTTCCTCCACTCGGTCTAGTAGCTCAGCACGCTAGGCCTCCCACTGGCCATCTCACTCGGCATGGGCCACAAGCTCCTCCTCCAGAAGCTTGCTCTTGCTCTCGAGCGGCTAGCGTGTCCGAGCCAATTACTCGGACAGGGCCGGGGCCTCTGCCCGACTCACCGTCGCTACCTCTTTAAATGAGGAGAGCTCCTGTCGAAGCCCATTGTGCTCCTCAGTGAGCCGAGCTATCCTCCTATCGGATGCACCAAGGGTCCAAGCAAGGTTCGCTCAGTCCAACTCTGACTGAGCATAAGCTTCAGCCAGGGAGGCCCCCATCTAGGCTAGGATTAGGCCACCCTCCATGACCATTTTGAGGGCCGCGGTCGGGGAGCGCTGCCTGTCTCCTCCTCGCACCACCTTAGTGGCTATGCTGTAACACTTCTAGTATAGAGGGCCCCGGATGCCCAGCCCCCACCCCACTCTCTCACTCTCGTCGATCTCTCTCTCTCCCATGTCACTCTCTTTCACTCTCTCTCTCTCCCGTCACCACTCTCTCTCTCTCCTTGGGGTTCGGGCAAGACGGCGACAGATTGAGACGAGGAGCGCGCCGTTGGACTCCTTGCAACGAGTGGAGCGTGTTGACGCCCACCTCGACGTAGTTCGCGGCTTGCGGAGGCGGGACGGGGCGAGAGGGCGATGGCGGTCTTCCTCCCTTTCATGCGCCCTTTTCGGTTGATTCGGCTCGATCTAGGTAGGGGATGGAATCCTAAGCTCACTAGGAGCCTTCCCTGTAGCATGCCCATCGTCCTTATGTCTTTAAAGCATGTCCATTATCTATTTCTCATTTTTCATGCTATGAACATCATTTTATGTTTTAATCAACCATGAACATCGTTGCTGAGTTTTATAGCGGTAGAATATTGTTATGCATGCATGGTTTGGTAGGAAAATAGGTTTCACAGTGATTCCTATCGATTTTGATCGACCCAGTGGTGTTTCGGTTCCAAACTGAACCCACTCGCAACCTAGACGGTGTGACGGTCCTTCCAAGAGCCATCAAACTGGTAATGCCCCTCATTGGGTGCATTACAATACTGTGGTGGACCAATAGAGGTGCGTCACAGGTTGTGTAATAGCCGGGCATTCGACTGTTACATCCCTTTGACCATGAATGACTTAGATAGGGTGGTTGGCCTGACGATCAGTCGTGGGACCGTCAGAGCCTTATAACGTGCCAATAAGGGTGCATTACATTTTCTGAGAAACTATGGATTTTTCAAACGTTCAGGTGACCTTAGCGGCCCTATGGGGGTGCGTCACAGTGCTGTAGCGCACCACCCTTAGACCGTCACACCCTATGATGTGGTAGCATTAGACCATTATGTTCTCTAGCATTCTAGAAGTAGCATGTTCAATTCTTAATGCATTCCATATTACATATACGCCATGTTTAAGTTATTTTATAATACAATGGCTTAATTTTAGATCCCAGTAGAGTGCTTTCACTTTCTTTGTGATGAAATCACTAGTCGTAGCCCAGCGACCCCTAGTGTCGGCCCACCTGGAAGAGGTGGAGGGGTATTTTCTATACACGATTTCTAAGCTAGTTTCATGGGCCCTCGGCCAATAGTAGCGTCCTACTAAGAGGGAAAACTAGCTAGAGAGCCTGGCTCAGGCAAGAGTCAGTGTGTGCACACGTGGTCAGAGGCTTGGACTGGCACCGACGGGTGTTACTCTGACTAGTTACTTGGTTTGGATGCGAGGACATAAATGCAAACCTAAAAGACATAAAGGTAAATAAAAATACTAATGTCCGGAGTCGATTCCTATCAGACCTCCTCCGATCGAGATGAGTTTCAGCACTACTCCTCCCAAATGCTCCTAGCTCGAGTCATGGAAGGGGGACTTTTCATGGCCTAACTAGGGGCCGAGATCACAGACCACCTGGCACGAGCGGAGAGGGCAGAAGCGGCAGAAGCCAAGGCCCTCATCGAACTGGACCTTAAGGTCACCCATCTCACTTCTGAGAGCAACGCGCTTCATTCAGAAGTGGCATCACTCTGCTCTTGGACTCGAGCGGAGCAAGATGAAGCGCAGTCGCTTGCGGAACAACTTTCCCAAGCTCTGTACTCTGTCAAGCTCAAAAGTGGGCTTTTGGATAAGGAGCGATAATCCCATGAGGTGAGCTTGAGATCATGGGAAACTGAGCGGGAGGAGCTCAAGGGCCGCCTCCTGAGAAAAGAGCGGGGGAGAGTAGAGGCCAAGGCTAAGTTGGTAGAGGTCGAGGCAAAGATAGTGGGGGTCGAGGCAAGGATGGCGGAAGCTGAAGCTCGAGCGGTAGAGTGATTCTTAGCCTCAGAAGAGTACTGAGAGGCCCTGAAGCAATCAACCTTTTCCTAATACCAGTTGGGCTAAAAGTGTGGGCTGTGAAAGGGCTTCGCGTAGGGGTTCAAGTGAGGGGTGTGGTTGGTACAAGCCCAAGCCCCCACCGAGCTCGTCGTCAACTTTGAACAATGATACGACTCGGGCGACGAATGCACAACCCCTCCTTGTACACCCGAGCTCAGTACCTCGAACGAAGAGGACGCGGGGTTCCCCTGACCCTTTAGAAGAAGAATGGCCACCCTCAGCTGCCTCAGGAGGACATTGTGCCGAGGTAGTTCCCACACAAGTGGGGTCAGTGCTTTACTGAAAGGTAAGAAACCTTCACTAGCACATTTCAAGGTCTTTGGTTGCAAATGCTTTATTCATGTTAATTTCAAAAGAGACCTTAATAAATTTGAACCTAAAAGTGAACTTGGAATTTTTCTAGGTTACTCTAAAAAGTCCAGAGCCTATAGGATCTATAACATTAATTCACAAACTATTGAGGAATCACCCCACATTGTCTTTGATGAATCTTTTAATAAATCTGAAATTGGCTTCTGCAGGGACAAAGCTGATGGAGAAATTCTTGAGAATAAAGAAGAGCAGAATGCAGAACCTACAGAAGAAGGTGAGACTGATGGGTCTAGAGCTCAGGGGGAGGTAAATGCAGACACAGCACTAGGTCCCTCTCTCTCACAACCCACGGTGACCGCTCGGAAGTGGAACACTCCGAGGTCGGGCGCTCTCTCTCTCTCACTCAACGGAGCAATTCCGCAGATATTAAATGAACAAATACTAGTGAATGAGCTAGGTTTAGAGCTTACCCTGTTGGCTTGAAGAAACCAACCCCGTTCGGAGATGAGGGCGAGTGGGGAAGTGTGGGTTCCCCGCACACTGTGTTGGTGAAGCTTCCCCTATTCAAATTTACATGCACTACTCCCCTCGTAGGGGGGGGTTGGACTAGGGGATGAGAAATTAATATTACAAACCAAACACTAACTCCTCACAAGTAGGGGTGCTAAGCCGGCCAGGCGGGGAGGGGATTTTGCTACATTAGCTTCGAATGGGTACTTCGCTTAGTATTGTCCAGTTCTAGAATGACAGGATAGGGGGTCGATGCAGATGCCGCTGCGCACTCCCCCGAACTCAGAAGTCACCGAAACTGGTGCCGATTCGTCGCTAACAGACCCTGGTACGCTGGAGAATTTTTGTGGAGGAGCCTGTTGTCATCACCGGCCAGGGTGGCTCCTGGAATAGGACCTTTACGCTCTGGTTCACACTGACCTAAGGGTACAATAGTAGATGGATGTAGGTGCCACGGCCGCTCCCGAAGTCCAATCGAGACGGGACCAAGTCGATGATAACCGTGGGTGAGTCTTCTTCGATCCGAAACCAAGGGGAGCTCTAGATGATGTCAGGGTGGGGAGGAGGAACTCGTTGAGTGAAGGGGGTCGGGTCTGGTCCTGGGTGACCTGTTCTGCGCACGTAGGGAAAGAAAATTGGTAGATACTCCTTCGGATGCCGAACGGGATGCCACCTTTCGATGATGGAAGCCTATTGGTTGTAGAAGATCTCAGCCAAACAGCGACTTCAGTAGTGGTGGGGTGCGACCATGGGAGCTCCAGGAAGTTGCCTCAGGTCACCCACTGGTCTGGATCTGGGCAATCGAGGGAGATCGGACCTCCCGAACAGCTGGGAAGTCAAATGCTGGCGAGACCACCACAGCGATGAAGCGATCTTGATGAGTTTTCCGTCGATATCTGGTGCTCCTCCAGCTAATGTCGAACGACTCCAAAATGGCTTCTGCAAGTTGAGCTCCTGCTGCTGCCTGTGAGCTGGGTGTGCTAAGTGGTGATAGATGTGGTAGGGGTGGAAAGGGGTGATGGGATTGTAATGGGTTGAGGGGCTAATGGCTGTGGGAGGTGGAGGGGGAATGTTGGGGGTTAATGAAGGGGTGTAGGATTTAATTTTTTTTGTGTGTTTTTGAATTGCTTACTTGGGAGCCTGACGGTTGGGTTGTTGCTAGTGCAGAGGCGTCCTTGCTCTTGTTGTTAGAACGACGAAGGTGGGAGACTGGCTCCAAAGAGTGCCTGACAGTGGTTCTGGAAGGGCTTGGCTGGCCCTATTGTTTGGCTGGGAACGGGAGACTAGGAGCCGAGACTGGTTCAGCCTCCCGTGGGAGAAGACCAGTTTCACTGGTTGTGGGTGAGGTGCATGCCTTAGTCTGGATGGCGTGTAAACTCATGCTCTGGTGCATAGTATAGCTTTATGTGCTGCCATTGAGAGGCGAGAAAGATTTGTGACCCTTGTGATCAACGACCATGTATGCCCCACCTTCGTAGGCATCGCGAATGATGTATGGGCCTCACCAATTCGGCCGAAGTTTGCCACTAGAGTGGCCTGCCATGACTTCCTTTTCCTTGATCATGACGAGGTCACCTTGCTTGAAGGCTCGTTACTTGACTAGCTTGTCAAAGGCTCCCGCCATGCGGGCCTGGTATACTTGCAGGTGCTTGTAGGCTTCGAGTCGTTTGCCTTCCAGATTAGCAAGCTCTTCCAGCCTTCTCCGGTATTCATCTTCATCGGGACTGGCCAAGCTGGTGTGCACTGTCACGCGGTACGAGGCTAACTGGATTTCGATGGGGATGACAACTTTTGCTCCATAGACAATGGAGAACATTGAACATCCCATGGAGGTTTTATAGATCGTCTGGTAGGCCCATAACGCCTCGAAGACCTTTTTACCCCAGTCACGTTTCTGGTGGATAACAATCTTAGTCAAGATCTTGCAGAGGGTCATGTTGAAGGCTTCGACTAAACTGTTGGCCTGTAGGTTGTAGACTGAAGAGGTCCTCCAGTCGATATGGAATTTGGCCGCCAGTTGATATACAGTCCTGTTCTTGACTGCTGTTCCGTTGTCAGAGATTATGTGACTGGGAGTACTGAAGCGGTAAATGATGTTATGTCGGATGAATCTGCCATAGTGAGTGTAAAGTCTGCCACTCCCAGTGGCACTTCAGACTTTTGGTTGAAGCCGACGATACGCATATCTCCAACTTTAGCGAGGCGCATGTTGAAGTAGTACCTATGGTAAATTCTGTACAGAAGAATGTTGACGGCTGCTCTGGGATCTACTAGGATTCTGTTTAGCTCCCAACCATTCAACTGCTCCTTCATGTACAGTGGTCTATTGTGGATGATGGTGGGGAGTAACATGTCCTCCTGAGTGAAGGTCACATTGGCTTCCACGCGAGTGTGTGGCCTTCCCGATAGGCATAACCTAATGTTCGGGCGACACCTTTTGATATACCGAATAAAGGTATGTGATGCAAATCAAAACACACTCATTTTTTGTTTGTTTTGAAAATAATGATGAACCTAACTGGACTTAGACCATGCAAAACTTGTGCAATGACTACCCTAGACTCAACTCTCTCTGATACCAAACAGATGCGAGATGGACAGGGGGACCGACTCTATGTGATGTGGACCTCGGACTCTAAATGAAGATGCGACCAGCAACATACGAGCATGAGAGACACTAGGCCCGACACTAAGAGCTCCTAAGGGCTATACGCCGCTAACACAAACGCAAGCTCACTCGTTGTCCCAAGCGAGGGAAATGCGGATCGTGCGCGGTTGAGGAACCAGCAGAGTTCAAGGGTAGTCGACTCACTTCCAAACTCGGATCGAGTCACGGGACGGGTCACTCTCACACTAACAGCAGTGACATGGACTCACGGGCTAGGATCCTACGCTCTCGCAGCGGCATATGGCCAAATACTAGCTAAGCAAATGAACGCCAAGAAGTTAGGATCATTACCTCCACACTCCCGGCGTGGGGAAGACAACCCTGGCCAATCTTAGACTCCCAGTTAACAAAATTTTATAGTGGTATAAAAATTTGACCCACTCCACGCAGGGAGGTAACAGGTCACATGTGGGGCCTGGGAGTCGCGACGATCAGGTTGACGGGCTGCATCTTGATGGCGTCCCGACGGTGCCAAACCCGCATTTTGGTGCTGTCTGGACGGCGCGATCTATGGGTCCGTGGGTTCCACGGACCATTCAGTCCTCCGGATCTACTAGGGTGGGTCCCTTTGTGATGGAGACCCCTGGTGGCGTGTTCCCCCAGAACGGCGGTCGGCCGGAAACACCGGTCAGAGGCCGATTGGCTCCGATCTCCAAGCTTTGGAGTTGTTGCTCACGGAGCTGCAGGTTCTGTTTCAGGCACGCGCTCCGACGAGATCGGCTGCTGCGTTCAATCTAGATGTCAGATCGAAGCATAAAAGGTACTATCGAAAAGTTACTTCGAAGCACTTCGATCTAAGGCTAGAGAGAGAAACTGGATCGGCACAGATCTAGCCTTGATCTATTTTTGAAGTTTCTGTTGGATAGTGGCTGAAATCTCATAGTAGTAGGGAAGTTTCCTGAGAACCGCCATTGACCGCAGGGTAAACCTTTGATCTAGAGATTAAGCTCTTTAGGAAAGTTGTAGATATGGACGTGCAGAAGATGAGGGTATTTTTTTGTACCCCCAGCAAGCAAAGAGATTGCCACCGGTCTCGCTCTTGAAGAAACTGGCACCAAGGTAAAGGAACTCTTCTCGGTAACTGTTATTCGTGGGGGAGGCTCACCCTTCCCTAAGTAGCCATGGATTAGGACATGTATCGGCATTCAGTAGATAAACTCTTGAACTTTGAAATGCATAACCAGCACGGAATTATCCTGATCCAGCTCATCATCTCCTTGGGGACTAGACCTGAGGGGTACCAGAGGTAGCCCGCACCCGCTCCGTGGGGTGGAAATAGGTGGAGAAAGGGGTGGAGAACTCTTGGAAAGCATGGGTGAAAGTTTAGAAGGCATAGAGGGCTTAGGCGGTGGAGGGATGGCGATAATGATAGGCTCAGGTGGGGGCAAAGGCAAAGGTGGAGGCGTAGGAGGGGGTAAATACGAAGGTGGAGGTGTAGCCTGCTCAGGCTTGGGTGACGATGGCGAAGGAGATGGCAAAGGTAGAGGAGATGGTAGAAGTAATGGAATAGGGGTCGTTGGGAGAGGAGGCGGTGAAGGCGGTGGTAATGGCGGTAGGGGCAGTGGAGATGGTGATGCGGGCAATGAAGGCAATGAAGGTGAAGATGGCGAAAGTGGTGGTGAGGCGGAGGAATTGGAGGGTCGTGGCGCCCACCTTCAATGTATCGGCATGGCACGTTGAGCGGTGTTGGGAGTAGGAGTAGTGGCGGTGGAAGTGGTGGAAGTGGAGGCACTAGCCTAAGCAAGGGATTGGGTTGGCGGGGGTGATGGAGATGGTGTAGGAGATGGCAAGGATGGGGTAGATAACGGAGCGGGTCAGCGCTAGATGAGGGATCACAGGGGTGCCCCTGGTCTTGTAATGGAGATGGCTGCCTGGGCGACGATTGCGACTGCTATTGCTTACTGCTGAGATGTAAAATGACTTCATGTATGGTAGCCCAATCAATCATCTTCTTGTCTTCCAAATCATAAACAAGTTCCTAGAACTCGGGGCAATTCTTAACCAAATGCCCCTATTGGTGATGAAAATCTCAAAATTAGAGCAAATCTTCGACCGCGGGTCGACAAGGCATAATCGGAGGGAGTTGCAACGCGCGAGTGGCCGTCAAAGCCCTGAAAATATCAGTAAATGACTCAAGTAACAGAGAACGAGGAGCCCGCTTCAGGCAAAGCGGATGCCGAGGGATGTGAGAGGATAATGGAGGTGGTTGTGGGGGTTGCGTAGGCAATGGCGCATGGCTAGGGGAAGGATTAGGTAATGGAGTGTGCAGGGTGGGATGAGGGGGTATTCACCTGGCCTGGAAAGCTCTCTGGAAGACCTTTCCAGTGATGTAGGGCTTGCCACCAGAAGAGTCGAGGAAGGGTCAAAGCAGATGCCGTCTTCAGGGAGCCTGCTGTCTGCCTGCGAACTGCTCAGCTGCTGCACTCTTGTATTGACCGATGGAGATGAGATCTATGCCCTCGTAGTGGACATCATGATTGCATGCGATGTAGACAGAGTCAACTCCAAGTGCCACACGACGGCACCTCCCCCATTTTCAGCCACTATATATATTCATTAGGATTATGTCGAGAAAAACACAATGATGGCGTCAAAGCCATCGACTCACCCCATGCATTACCAAGGTCATACGTAGATTATCAAGGCATAAAGCCCTCTGATCTCTACATGTAGTGCATCTCATCCCACCTGGATGCCAGTAAAGTAAAGCTATAGACACGTATCAGACATATGTCATAGCTTCTAGATTTTCGAATGAGACGACAATCAAGATCACCGACCACCATCGACTATATAAAGATAGTTTCCACGACAGTAGGAGGAGGTACGACGACGACGACAATGACAACAACGTTATGTAGAACATAGGCCCCTCTTTTCTTGAAAATATGTCATTTTCCTTCTTTTAGCTTAAGTGTCAGAGAGTTTTCCCTGGGAAAGACTCCTAGGGGCCCCTGATCTTCTTTCCATAGTGACAAGATTGTTGGCTAGGGAGACATTGGGGACGCAATCTTTGAATCATCCAAAGGTCCAGAGCGACTGCAAGATCTCGACCTCTAGAAAATCTATTTAGATATAAGTACTTATGTAATTGTCACATTCGAGGAGATCTTGTTTATCGGGGGTGTTCAAAGGAGAATGACTTATTAGTCCTTTTTTCGGTGCAAGAAAGCTTTAGGATGGTGGGGAACTGATGTAGTCTTCATGCACTGGGAGGCCTTCCCAAACTCTTTTGAACCCCTATATAAAGCTGATAAAACAACCATGCCTCGGGGATTTAAATTATCAAAAAAGTACTAGACAAATTTTGGATAGGGTGGCAATTATTAAAACTTGACTGTGATCCAGCTAGTTGAGCCATGAAGATGGGAGCGCGGGACAAAATAGTTGGATCAAGCCCGGCAAAGGCCAAGGCACACTTAGCCCAAAGCCGGCTCTGCCAATTTCACATAGGCATCTGAAAAGCCTGGGCTACCCCATTTACATGATGGAAAAATATTACTAGGGTGTTTAGGAGCACTTTTTATTTTTGAAGTGATTTCACTCTAAAAAAATAGTCTATCTCAAATTTTGTAGACCGATTGACGGCTCGTTCCGCTTTGTGCGATGATCTTGACTTTGAGTCGTGAGACTCAGGGATCGTTGTAGTTCCAGGTCTAGTCGCCTTGTCCTGAGTCTATTGATGATTGGTGTACTACCTTGGTGCTTCGTAGTACGTGTGACAATGCTTTCTTGCCTGTCTGCACTCCAGCACTCATGTTTTGAAGTCTGTGTCTAGTGAGCCTCCACTAGTCATAGCATGACGGCACGTTACAGCATGTCGGCCCACTTGGGAGTGGTGGCGTGGTAGTTCCTAAGATACAGTTTTTAAGGTAGTTCCGTGGGCCCCGATCCAACCGTAGCATCCTACGGAGGAGAATACTAGCTAGAGACCTGACTTTGGCGAGAGCCAGTGTGTGCACACGTGGTTAGGGGTGTTAGGACTTGCGTCGACGGGTGTGACCCTGACTAGTCACCCGTTACTGTAGTTCCTATTCTGGTTCAGCATGTACCTCAATCTCCGTTGTTCCAGGCGTCCGTACAGTGGTACTTGAGGCACAGCATAAGACGTCAGTGGGCACAGCTGGCTATTCTTCTAGTGAGGAGGTGCTTCTATCACGTGACTCGTGACTCTCGCGTTTCGTGCGTGTCGTGACCTTTTCGGGTTATCCGTCTCTTGGCCTTGCCCGAGGTCAGCATCTTATTCTGTGCATGACATTCCAGTCGTGTGTGGTTGTGTCTAGGAAAGCGTGCATGACAATCGAGTCGTGTGTGCTTTAGAGTCTGTCCTGTCTGTCTAGGTCCTTTTCTAGGCTTGTTGTCTGGTCTCGTCGACCTTTGTCTTAGGCTGCATGCTTATTTGGTAGATCGGTAACTCCTGACCCTTCGAGTTCAAGGTTTGCCTTTCCGTTGTTATTTGGAGTAGCTTGGGAGCCAAGGTTAGTTTGGCGGCCGTGCTTGTCGACTTTTCCCTTTTCTTTTAGCGGTTCTACTCCTTCCGTTTCGGCTTTCTTTTACAGCTTTGTAGTTTAGTTTTCCTACTTTACGACTACCTGCTATTTTAGCATGTTACTGCATTATTTTTCAGTGCAGATCCACGTGACCCCTACTGAGCCAGTGACACGAGGCTCACCCCTGCTTTTCAAGTGGGTGGCATCGTTCTGCTTCTGCGGTTCCTAGTGTGGCGTGTCCATAGCTGCCAGCGGTACCTACGTAGAGCTTCCCCCACCTCAGTGCACGTCTTTCTTTTCTGTTGACTATACTGCTTATCTTTCCTTTGGATTGGACCATGGTATAATTTTTAAATTTTAAACTGTTAAAGATCCTTAGGGGTCAGCCTAAGCCCACTAGGTCCTCTAGAATGTTCGGGTCCCACCTCGGACCCTCGCCATCATCCGCCGGTCACCATTGGGAGATTGTACGCGCCGTGCAAGTGAGTCGCTAATGTAAGTCCGTGTTAGTCCTTGTATGCTTACGGGTCTAAGTCCTAGGCTCATTGCATCAGTCATCAACATCTCTGGGCTGTGCCACATCACCGTGGACCCCGAAGAGAACTAAGTGGACCATTAATCAGGCTCAAAACGGGCCCAAGTTTACCTCAATGGCACACTCTTGCTACCTTCAGCGGCACACCCGTGCCCCTTCAGCAACATGCCCAGGCACCCCTTCGGTGGCATGCCTTGAGCGCCCTTCGTCGGCACGCCCTGCGTGGGTCTTCACCGGCACACCCTTGGAGCCCGTTCAGTGGCACGCTCAGTGCTGCCTTCAGCGACACGCACCGGTGCCTCTTCCCCGGCACACCCTCGGGGTTGCCCTCAGCGGCACACTCCCTATGTGCCCCCTTCGCCGGCACGCCCCTCCTGGGCTCCTCAGCAGCACACCTCGCCTGCGCCTTCACCGGCACACCCAGCTGGGTGTTTTCGCTGGCACGCCCCTACGTGTCCCTTTAGTGGCACGCCCAGGGTGGCCTTCCAGCGGCACACCCAACCATCCCTCCAGCGGCACACCCTCCCATCCTTTCAGCGGCACACCCTAGTGCCTCTCCCACAGCGGCACGCCTGCAAGCCCTTTCAATGGTGCGCTTCCTCAACGGTGCATCCGACAGAGAAAATCTCCCGCCCACATCCTATAGATTCTTGGCACGCAGTGGGGTTGCTGAGGTGTCAGATGGAGGGGCCAGCACACAGGCTACCCCTCTGCGACCAAGGACGACCAAAGTCAAATCCCCATTAATGGCATCCCATTCCTGCCTTCGAACAAGCCGCTGCTGCATGGGGTATAAAAACCCCTCCTTCACCGGCGAACAAGGGGAGAGAGACACACAGGTAGAGAAGCACACACCAGAGAGTAGAGGGCCACCCTCTGTGACGCTGCTGAGTAGACCGGAAGAGAAGAAGAAGAAGAAGAAGGGAAGAGGGAGTTTCCCCTCCGATGACCACCAGAAAGGAGAAAGTAAGAGAGAGAGAGAGAGGGAGAGAGAGAGAGATGTAATAGAGGAGTGGGGGAGGAGCAGGGAGCCGTTGCCCCGGCTCAACCCCCAGTCCTTCCCTGTTCTTCTTCTTCCTTCACTCCTTCCTCTTCTCGTATTTTGATGTATTCGCCCTCCGAGAGGCCGGAGTCGCTCGAGTCGTGCTGCGTGTCTGATATCGGCGACTGGCTCTCATGTCCTCACCACGCGAGTATCAGAGCGTGGCGTTGGCGCGATCCCATTCATGGATTCAAAGCTGGCGTGGCTTGCTCGTGTGATGATTTTTGACATTTTGTGGCTGTTTCGGTGCGTGAGATCTTCGGTGGAGGTAGGGGCATAGATACCCTACTCTTTTCCTACATTTTCTTGCGATTTAGAGTCTTCCATTGGGGTGAAAAGTATATTTTGGGGTGTTGCGCTGAAATCGCCATTCCAGGCGATGGTTTTCAATTCAAATGGTAGAAACTGAACCCTCAACTTGTCGAGATTCATTTCCCGCCAGTTTTACTGGATTTGGTCGTGATTTGGGGCCAGTACGAGTCTGGTTTCCCTCGTGAGTGGTTTTGAGTGAATTCATGGAAAATCACCCATTTTGTGGCATTTTGTGTGTGGTTTGATCCCTTCTGGCTTGTGGAAGGTTGATATGGTGATTTCGGATGTATCCCCGTCATTTTGGAGACGATTGGGGCATGGAATGGTATTTTCCACTGATTTTTCTGGTTCCCGAGTTTGGCGTATTAACGCGGTGCTCCCAGGGGGGGCGTTTATTAACGTGCCACATCATATGACCGCGTTCATCTAAGAAGATGAATAGTAGGGTGGTAAAGCAGTAAGGGACGCGGTCCTTGTTTTGGACGTGATCTTGAAGAATGCGACTGAGGTAGTGGCCGTGATCTTGATTAACGCACTCGAGGTGTTAACCACGTTCTGTTGTTAACACGCTCGAGGCTATGGCCATGTCTATTAACGTGGCCTAGGCCTGTGTCACGTCAATGCGTTGACGCGCTGTAACCGTTGGATGCGTTCGCTTGGCATTGTGACGCATCCTATGGACCCGTTTATCATCACGACGTAGGCATGCACCACATTCATGTCTTCTATTTTTGGGGTTTTATGTAAATTGTCTCAGGCTCCAGTGAACCCAGAATTTGATGCCTTGTTGGCATTTGACTCGATGGATGTCTTGGGCATTCCGTGAGAGTCATATCTATGTGTCGAGGGATCCTGGAAGAGTAGTCTCATTCCGAGCAGTGTTTAGTGTTTCTTCTATGTTTATTGGCTTGACTTCGACCCCAAGGTTAGCCTATTGTACGTGGATGTCGTGGACGTCCTATGAGGGCTGTGACCATGTGATAGGGTGTTCGAATGTGCCATTTCACTGAGTAGTGTTTTATATGATTTCGAGGCTCATTATGGTTTCTCGTGAAAAAACCACGGACCCTACAATCCTGATGTTGCTGCAAAGGTACCAACAGGAGATAAAACTGCTGAAGAGAAAATTAAATGAAAAGGTTAAACACACAGCAATGCCCATACAATCGAGGGCACGAGACGAGCCATCACAGGAAGGTTTCAACCTCAGGGGTGCTCCTTCACCGCCCATTCTACAAACTGTAGCTTAGAACCGGGTACTCCCGAGCATTATTCCCAGCGGCTCCAGCCAGCACGACCAATGCCCCTTCAAATGCAGCGGCGGGCTCTCCTATCAGAGCCTTTGCCACCCAATGTTATGGCTTCGGCCACATTATTGATGCAGCCCACCCACCTCTGCCCTCAACCGACAGATCCAATTATGATGGACAAGTTGATGGTGGAGCAAATGATTGAAGCAGGGTTGGCAAAGAGGGGTGGTGATGACTATCCCCCCTTTGACATACATGAAGTGCCATATCCAGCCCACCATGTTGACAAAAGATTACCGCCGGGTGTCAATAAACCCCCAAAATTTTACATATACAACTGGCAGGGCTCCCCGAAAGAGCAAATGGCGCACTATATAATAGTCATGGTGATGCGGGATGACTATGGGACTCGACTCGAAACTGAGACTCTAAGTGACGACGCGACTCTTTGGACGACGCGACCAGCAATGACACACAAGACTCGACACCTAACCGGGTTCCTAAAGAGGCGAATGGCCCCAAATAGAAGTACTCGCTCACAGTCGTCCCCAGCGAGGGAAACATGTCGATCGGCACGGTTGAGAAACCGGCTTTGAGTCTCGGGTGGTTAGCTTACTCTCGTGCTCGGAACGAGTTACGGGACTGGTCACGCTCTCTCAACTCACAGCGGTGACGCCATAAGATGAGGCTAGGAAAGTAACCTACTCACATGTAGCGGCTTCTAGAGTATATACTAGCTAGCAAGGCGACAAATAGAGGGGGCGGGTGTACCTCCACGCTCGGGGCGTGGGGAAGACTTCCCGGCCGAGATCCGTGACTCCCAGTACAGCAGTGAATATTAAATTACAGCATTCATTCTACAGCTCACTCCACGCAGGGGGGTAATAGGCGACATGTGGGGTCCGGGAGCACTAATCTTGGGTTGACAGGCAGCAGTCGGTGGTGCTCAGGTAGACGCGGTCGACTGGTTCAGCACTGTTCACTCGTGGTGAGGACACGAGAGCCAGTCGTCGATATCAGACACGCAGCACAACTCGAGCGACTCCGGCCTCTCTATGGTTGGGCGACAGCATGGAAGCCCCGCCCGAAATGATAACTCCCGTGGCAGGCACGGTATGTCAATGTGTGGGAGTTGAAATTTTGGCATGGGAAGCTTCATAACGCTTAGGGCTCTTGGAATATCTTCATGAAAAGTATTTGATAACATGGGCACTTGTCCCTTGCATGGAAGTGTAGATGGAGTAAACATGGTGTGAAAACTTCTAGCAAGGGATGCCCTAACCTGCCCTTGAGCATAGACTTCATCATCTCCTTGGCAGCAGAATGCATCATGACGATGCTGGAGGAGAATCCCTTATCTTGACCAGGTGCTTGTACTATGACGGAACAAGGGGCAATAAGAGCTTTGAAGGTATCTTTACCAATGAGCAGCATCACTTTGATAATCTTGACCTTGGGTTGGCATGGCATCAACTCTTGACATTCTTTCTTGGTGAGCACCGGCATAGACTTGGCCTTTTCAAACTTGACCAGTACAAGAACATGAATCAACATCTGGTAAATAAAGTCTTGAAATTTGAAAGGCATAGTTGTAACCAAGTTCTTCTTGTCCAGCTCTTGAGCATCATCTTTTACACACGTGGTTATAATCATACACCCGCTCCAAGGGGAGGGAGGTGAGATGGAGGCGATAGGCTCAATGAATGATGGTGTTTTAATTGAAGGCATTATTGCGAGGGTAGGTGGAAGTGGAGGTTCAAACACTGCGAGTTTCACCCTTTGCTCGGAAGTAGACGGGGTTAGCTCGAGTGCAAAAATTACTGGACTATGCTCAGGGTCAGCCACGGGTTTGGGTAAGTGGTTAAGTGGAGGGCTAAGAATGATTGTCTTTTGGATTACGGGGATAATGGAAGGCTTAAATGGCGGCGATGGAGGGATAATTAGTTTGGGAAGAGGAGAATCAATGGAAGACTTAGAAGGCTTGATGGATGAGTGGCTAATGGAGGTTGATGGCACGATAGTTGGAGGTATAATGGTAGGAGGGTGAATGATAGTGGGTTTAGCACAGATATATCTTTTAATTTTGGTGGAAGGAGAAGGTTTAAGAGTAGGGAGTTGTGTGAAAGGTTCATGGTGCATTGATGTGGGTTGTTAATGAAAGAAGTGTATGTCCTACAAGCCAATCACTTATGAAGTGATGGCGTCATTTTTTATATATTCTCATTCATATTTTTAGTAATTTTTTCATTATGTCTTATTTATTTATGTCTATTACCGCTTGATGTAATGAAGTCCTTGAACGCAGGCTATGAAGGTTGAATCATAATGAGATTATGATAGTGAGATCAACCTTCTAGATGCATGTGTTCTAAATAATTGACTAAATCTGGACATTTTCTACCTATTAAAAGTTGATGGTTGGTGGTGTGGACACGTAACATTTCATCCGTTTGTACATCTCTCCCGACCCCGCGTCAACGTCAGAGCTGAAGAAAGAAGCCCCTGGAAAGATGGAACACCTAGACTCCGAAGGCTGCTACTGCCCTTGCGGGGAAGCAAGAAGCAACTCCCCAAATGTGTACACTGTCGTGAAGCCATCATCGGAGTCCTGACAGTAAAGAAGAGCCACCCCCAAGAGACTCACAATCCCCGAGGTCCTGAAGAAGAATCAACGGGCTGCAACCGTTGCCGGTAATGGGTTCATCCGTCCTCCGACAGCACTCCCCTAAGAGACCCTCAGTGGCACACCAGTTGATGCCCTCCAGTGGCACTCCCTGGTGAGCCCTCCAGTGATACACTAGCTGGTGCCCTCCATCGGCACACTCCTCTGGTGCCCCCAGCAGCACACCTTTTTTAAGCCCACCAGTGACACACTTCCTCAGCCCTTCCAATGGCGCGCCCAAGTGCCTCCTCCAACGGTACACCCAAGCGCCTTCTCCAATGACATGCCTTATTGGCTTCTCCAACGGCACATCCCATTGGCTTGGCTGAGCACTGTAGCGTGCCGAACACTATAGCAAGGCCGAGCACTGTAGCGTGGCCGAGCACTGTAGCTATCCGAGCAACTGAAGGACTCCGAGCACTGTAGCAACCTGAGCTACTGTAGCAAACCCGAGCATTGTAGCAGGCCGAGCTATTGCAGTAATCTAAGCTTCTGAAGAAGTCTGAGCGCTGTAGCAGCCTGAGCTACTGTAGCAAATCCGAGACTGTAGCAGCCCGAGCTACTGCAGCAAATCTGAGAACTGTAGTAGCCCCAGCTACTGCAACAAATCCGAGCACTATAGCAGGCCGAGCTACTACAGTAATCTGAGCTTCTGAAGAAGTTCGAGCGCTGAAGCAGCCCGAGCTACTGCAGCAAATCTGAGAACTGTAGTAGCCCGAGCTGCTGCAGCAAATCTGAGAACTGTAGCAGCCCGAGCTACTACAGTAAATCCGAGCACTGTAGCAACCTGAGCTACTGCAGTAAATCTGAGCACTGTAGGAATCCGAGCTACTGAAGGACTCTGAGCACTGTAGCAGCCCGAGCTACTGTAGCATTTTTTTTTATCAAGAAACCTGATGGGGGCATCTCTCGCCCTTCATATTTTTCAAGACCCCGGTTGCTTGCCAGTATGGCTCCATTGTGTCCGTCATATTTTTCTGAGTCGAGTCGTGTAATTTGTGTGTGGAGGGTGGAGGAGTACAAACTCTCTCTCTAACTCTCGCCTCCACCCTCCTCTCTCTGCCTCTCTCTCTCTCCTCCCCTATCGCCCCTACGACGAGCCCGTGGTGGGGGCATCGACCCCCGTGCTGCGCTCGGAGCTGAGCTCCGAACCTCCCCCTCCTCGTGCTGGTGGGATGAAGAGCCCGATACATATGTCGTGCTGGCAAAGGCGTTGGAGTGCCCCGCCGCTCGGGCTCTCTCGCGTCCCCGCTGTAGTCGCTCCTCTGTCACCCACAGCCGCTCCTGGACTATGACGAGCTCCATCCGGACGGCGACGAGCTCTCCTCTCTCCCGGTCCCACTCTGTCCTCTCGCGGTCCCACGCCGTCCTCTCCCGGTCAAGCTCCTCGCGATCCCGGGCACGCTCCCTCCGCTCGATCTCGAGGTGGAAGCGGAGGTCCTGGGCGTCCTAAGGCAGCTCCTCGCGCTAGCCCGCTGCAGCGGTGAGGCCGGCAACCTCCTCCTCTAGCTCCGTGACCCACTGGTCACAGATGGCAAGCTCGGCCCCAGCCAAGGCAGCCCGGGTGCTCGCGTCTTGTAGCTCGGCCTCCTGCATTCAATAGAGTCAACTATCAGTTTTGAGTTGGATTTCATCATAACTTATTTGAAATTAATGCTGTTGACTTACCCGTGCTGTGAGGTCGCGCTCTGTCCCACGCTGGCCTAATGCCCGCTCCAGCTCAGCGATCCTCTCGCTGCGAGAGGCAATCTCTGAACGCGCCACTGCTAGCTGCCTCTTTGCCTCTATCATTTCTGCTGCCTGCATCACATTACATTATCATTAGTCTTTGCAAAAATTGAAGAATATCATGAACATATTCAAGTAAAACTCACCAGTGCGCTGCGGTCGCGGTGCTGTCTCGCCACACAGGCGAGCGTATCCTGGAGCTCCTCAGTCTGAACAAGGGCATAAAAGGAAATCATAAGCTTTCACGAATAAATAAGAGCGTAATTGAACTTAAGTTTAAGGGCTTACCTGTGCGGCGAGATCCCACTCTGCCGCCTCCGCTCGAGCAACTGCGCCTGCCAGCTGCTCCTCCAACTCCCTGGTCCTGGTGCTTGGTCCTCTCGAGCTCGAGGCACCGCCAATATCCCTCGCCACCACTCCCTGCTGGGCACACTGCATCCAAAGAAAGATTGTCAGTGGCTAATCATCAATAAAAAAGAAATTCATATGCATTTAATTTAAACACTCACCAGGGTCGCCAAATCAGCTCGAGCAGCCGCCAACTGGGCCTCTAAGCAAATCACAAGAAATAAGGGGCATTTCACTGAACACCCTCCAGGCACTGGCTAGCCAGCCCTTTCTACAATCCCATGGGTCCGTACAAGGGCCCTGATCGACTTGCCGTGATGCACGGTGACACAAGCAACTACCCGGAGTCAACTCCGGCCACTCACATACGGGCCTTGCCCGTATCCTACATCACCGCCCGAGCCAACCCGAGGGCGCCCCGACGTCGAGCCATGCCACATGGCACCCAACAAACATGGTCAAGGGGCCCACCCAAAAGTACGTCTTTCAACCCTCTGAGGTCAAAGGGAAACCTAACTAAGTCAACCACGGGCTTTGGAGGCCCACCGCACGGATATACGGCTCACACGGGTATGTTCGGCATTCCGTCGAACACCTTGTGGGCGCATATGTTCCAGCCCATCTACACCTTCCAGCTCCTCAGTTGGGTCCTACAACGACCCCTTAGCAAGTCAGGGCTAACCCCAACACTTAGACACGTGCCAATAAGCCACCTAACTCTAGCACTCGGGCCAACCCGAGGCTACCTTGACAACCCACCGTACAACGTAGCACACAGCTCGAGGCATGGCTCATAGTCACAAAGTGCCTCCCCTTAGCTCCCACGAGCTCCCGTCGTCAACCCAAGGCCCGCCGTGCTGCCCCCCCCAGCCATCTACTCAAGACGTTCGGCAATCCAGGGTGTGTCGGGTATTTACCCGGACACCTTGCATGCGGCTACGACAACTCAAAGAACGGCGGCCCCCACGGGCCCATTCCAGCCTTCCGAAGATCAAAGTCCAGTGAAGGATAACCCCAGACGGCGCAAGAAGACCCCGGGGGCCATCCCCTGGGGTTACGACATCCCTCGGGGCCAGTTCGCTCCAGGGGCGGCCGTGCACCACAGGGAGGGCAAACCCCCTGGGGGCCACACTCCTCCCTCCAGCCCGGTGGTCCCATGGCCCCACTCCATCCCAATTCGTTCGATTTATGGTCCTACGATGCAGTTCAGGGGCCGTACGAGTTCGAGAAGCCGACACGTGGGCACAAGAGCACAAAGCGACAGCACGGGGGAGTTCCTCAAGTCCGACACACTCGCAAGCTTCCTCGTATCCTCCCAATCAATTAGTTCTTTTCTTCTTAGTCAATTTAGGAAGAAAATTAATTAAAAGTTAATTTTATAGAGTGGGGACCGCTCCCCCTCTCTCTCCATGTGCCCAGCCTGCCTAAACCCCCCTGGGGGGGTTTACGCGGGCCAGCTTGGTCCCCCAGGCTGGTCCGCCTAAACCCCCTGGGTGCCTTCTGTTAGCGACGCTAGCCCTAGGATCTCTTAGTGTCGGGCCCCAAGTCCTCATGTCGGTGTCTTGCTGGTCACGTCTCACTTAGAGTCCGAGGTCCGTAGTCTCTAGAGTCAGTCTCCCGTGTCCGTCCCGTATCAAGAGGGGAGGAGGTAGTGTCCACAGAGCACACGAGTACAGTAGGCCAAAAGATGCCAGGGAGGGAGCACCTTCAACAGCAGGGCAAGCGAGGGAGGCAAGAGCTGGATGAGGACCACTGGCAAAAGAGACGGGTGACGGCAGAAGGCCAGAGGCCAATGGGGGAGGTGCCAACGGATCAGCAGAGGGCGGAGGAGTGCCAGCGGAGGAGACTACACGGCTAGAGGGAACGGTCGTAGAGCCTCCTGCAAAAGGTGGCGTGAGATGGGGGCATATACGTGTCGCCCAGCAAGAGGGGGGGCACAACAGAGGAGGAGGGAGCACCACCGTAGGGACCACCCGAGGAAGAAGGAAGGGCAGGCAGAGCCCCAGCACTAGATGGCACAGCCTTAGGACCTCCCACAGTTGTCAGTGGAGGGGGCACGCTAATGTCTGTACAGGCCAGCCTAGGAGCTGAAGGGGAGGACGCAGCGGCAGAGGCGGAGGCACGACTGGCAGCAGAGGATAGCGGGGGGAGAGGAGGCCAAGGAGGGGACGGGGGAGGCACAGGGCCTCCCCCCCCACCGACCATGGCTGGCGATGAACCAGCACGCAGACGGGAGGGCATTATAGCGTGAGCGGGAGCGGGGGTGGGAACGGGGGAGAGAACCACTAATCTCCTTTTCTCTCTACTTTATTATGTAGACCACTCAGTGTAATCAGAGTTTCTATACTCTCGTAAGGCAGTTCTAACCCTCACATCTTTTCCTTTTATCCTTCGTCGTCTATTCTTACCCACTGCTCCATCATGTTAAGGAATCTCAAACCTCAGATCCTTGTTATCCTTCATCTGGTCCTGTCAAGAGAGGAACATAAAGCTCATGATGATCAAGATCTCTATAGGTAGCTGCTCTTACAATGAAGGATTGCAAGGTACTTTTAATTGCATAAGAACATCTGTTTATTTTTGTTATTTCATTCATCTTTACACATGTGATGGGGGCATCACTTACCCCTCCACATTTTTTCAAAGCTCTGATGGATCGTCGGCTTGTGCCATTGTGTTCTCCACATTTTTCTGAGTCAATCTATGTAATTTTCATATTTTATTTGAGTCATAAACTATGTAATTTTCCCTTTATTTGAGTCCGGTACCTAGGTATAAGGGCTGGCAGTTTCCGACCACTGACCATAACCGGAGAATTTTTCAGGCACAGAGGAGTAGACATGTAATCGCCAGATGGTAACTCCACGAGCATCTCATAGGAAACTTCATTCACCGACTTTTCGATACGCGTAATAAAATCTTCGGAGATAAAAGAATGTGTTGCACCTGAATCGAAAAGAACACGCGCTGAGCGATCATAAATCAAAATCGTACATTCGATCAGATTAGACACCAACGCTTTCGCACGAGTAATGTGAGTAACTCTGGCTCTCGACGAACGGGTAGCTGCAGACGACTGCTGAGAAGGAGCGGGAACTTGCAATTGAAATGGTTGAGGTTGAGGCGGTGGAGGGAGACGGAACTGCAGCTGCTGTGATTGAGAAGTCTGCGAGAACTGCACCGTCTGTGGCCTTAACGGATAGTTTCGGGAGACGTGCCCCGACTGATTGCAACGATAACAGACAACCGACAGAGAGCACGGCACACCCGAATGACTGCCACCACACCTAGAACTTAACCTCGGCTGAAAAGTAACAAAATCTTGACGCCATCGAACAGAGGAACCAGATTGCTGACTCGGATCAGAAAACACTGGCTGATCGAACCTCTTCTTCTTTTTCTTAAATCAGAAACCCCTACTCTGAGATTGCGAGAAAGAAGCACTATCGGCAGGAGAGAAAGCGGGAGAAGTTCCTGAAACAGACGACTGGTGGGGCAGTTGATGCTGCACGACTGACGAAACCATCCCAGTCTGAGAAAGTCCTCGAGTCCTCGCCAACTCTAACTCTAGCACGACGGTAGCTTGATACGCAGAATCCAACTCAGTTACACGGGTAGCGAATAGCGGCAGGCTCAATTCTGCTTTCAGTCCTCGCAAAAACTGCTGAGTCCTCACAGTCTCATCGGCAAAGATGTGGGGTGCATACCGGTCCAACTCAATGAACTTATCTCGATATTGCAGCACTGACATCTCGCCCTGTGTCAGCTCCAGAAATTGATAGATCTTGGCTAAATTCAGACAGGCTAGAGTATAAACACGTTCGAATGCAGCAACGAACTCCACCCATGTGATCTGTCGAAGCGGACGGGAACGGAAGGCAACCTCCCACACTGTGGTCCACCAC
Organism: Amorphophallus titanum; assembly: GCA_024336825.1. Classification (NCBI taxonomy): domain Eukaryota; kingdom Viridiplantae; phylum Streptophyta; class Magnoliopsida; order Alismatales; family Araceae; genus Amorphophallus; species Amorphophallus titanum. Next base: position 119,441 of record JANBPO010005995.1, read on the forward strand.
GTGCGTGCAGTACCTTGAAGCTGATAAGAAGCCAACATAACCCTGTCGTCCTCGACGCACTCCATGCATTGGAAGACGTGCTCGGTGGCATCCAACCACTCCCTCGCTGCCTCCGGGTCCGATTGACCCTCGAATGTCGGTGGATGGAATAGCAGAAATTCCATATTTTGTAAAAAGTCAAAAAGTTTCTTAAAATTTATAAACACCCAATTCACCCCCCTCTTGGGTGTCATTGATCACGGGACTTCACCGCGGACCCCGATGTGACTGGAGTGGCTGGCAGTCGGGTGCCGGGGGCACCATTGTGACTGAGTTGTTGAGTGATCAGGTGCTACGGGCCCCAATGTGACTGGAGTGACTGGCAATCAGGTGCCGAGGGCACCATTGTGACTGAGTGGTCGAGCAATCGATGTCGCGGGCCCTGACGTGACTAGAGGAGCTGGCAGTTAGGTGCCTGGGGCACCGTTGTGACTGAGTGGTTGAGCGATCGGATGTTGCGGGCCCTAATGTGACTAGAGTGATAGACAGTCAGGTGCCGGGGGCACCGTTGTGACTGAGTAGATGGGAGCCATGAGACCTTGATGGTCGTGCTCGGGGCCCGTTGACTGGGGCAGGGGCCTGGCACTTCATCTTGCTCCGGGACTTGTGAAGTATGCCCATTGTCCAGGTAACAGCACTGAGGGTACACTTATCGAGGTGATACTAAGGTGGCACACAATCATCGAGATGGGGAACTAGGCTGGATGCTTCGTTTGAGCCATGTCTGATGGTACACGGTCATTAAAACAGAGACTGGGCAAAGTGCTCTCATCGAGCAAGGTCCATGTCGTGCATGAACGTCGAGGCAGGGCCGAGGCAGGGTGCCTTGATCGAGCGACATTTGATGGTGCACGATTGTTGAGGTAAAGACTGGGCCAGCGCTCTCATGAAGCGGCCTCTGGGTCTTGCACGAATGTCAACGCAGGGTTGAGCAGAGTGTCCATGTCGAGTAATGTCTGGGGGTGCATGACTATCGAGACAGGGCTCGAGCAGAGTACTTTCCCCAAGAGGCATCAGGGTCGTGCATGAATATCGAGATAGGACTCGGGCAGAGTACTTTCACCAAGCGGCATCAGGGTCATGCACGAATATCGAGATAGGACCCGGGTAGAGTGCTTTCATCAAGTAAGATATGGGGTCGTGCACGATTATCACGATGACATACATTCATCAAAACAGGGGGCCACCTTTGAAGAGGTTCGTGTTTGGGCTAGACGCCGTGTGAGGGATGACCATGCGGCATGCCCTCAGCGTAAGCCTACCAAAGACACACACAAATCTCCTTAGCGCACCTTTGTAGTCCGGGACTGAGCTCCTTGATGCTTGATGCTTCGATCCTTTTTTTTATCCTTAGCTTTCCAAAGGGGGGATTTTATACTGAAAGATGAAGGGTCAGAGGGGTTTAGGCGTTCAAGATGGCCTGAACCTTGTCAGGGTTGGCCTTGATCCCGCATTGAGTCACCAGAAAGCCCAGGAATTTCTTGGATCAAACTCCAAAGGCACATTTTGCTGGATTGAGCTTCATGTTGTACCTTAGGAGGGTGTCAAAGGTTTCACCTAGGTCGGCGAAGTGGTCCCCGGCCTTAGGTGTCTTGACGAGCATGTCATCGATGTAAGCCTCCACGATCCGACCAATTTGTCCTTCAAAAATGTGGTTGATCAGCCTCTGGTACGTCACTCTGGCATTCTTTAGCCCGAAAGGCATCCAGGTGTAGCAATATACATCGAAGTCAGTGATGAAGCTATCTTCTCGATGTCTTCAGGATCCATTCAGATCTGGTGAAAGCCGGAGTAAGCATCCAAAAAACTGAGCAATTCGTTACCAGAAGTTGAGTCGACTAGTTGGTCGATACTCGACAATGGGTAACAGTCTTTCGGAGTGGCCTTGTTGAGGTCGGTGAAGTCTACACACATTCACCATTTGTCTGAAGCTTTTGGTACTAGGACGACATTAGCGAGCCACGTCGGGTAAAGGACTGGTTGAAATAGGTCAGTTTTCTTTTCCTTAATAATCTTCTCTTTAATGATCGTCTGCTTCTCTAGGGCATGTTTTCTTCTGTGCTATTGGATGGGCTTCATCGACGGGTGTAGGTTGAGCTTGTGCACCACCATCTCCCCAGGGATTCCGGGAAGATACTCATCAGACCATGCGAAGACTTGAATGTACTTTGAAAGGAAATCTTTGTATTGCTCTCATACATTAGGTGGTAAATTAGCTCCGATTTTGACTTTGAGGGTCGAGTCGCCTTTGAGGACGACGGACAGCAATTTGCCACCAGGCCCTGATGCTGTCGGTTCATCCTCGACTCCCTTGACCTCTGTCTTTTTCCCTTCCAGCCTTATGGCATCGACTGAGATTACATAACACCTTCTAGCTATTGCTTGGTTACCCTGGACTTCCCCGATGTCGTAATTGGTGGGAAACTTCAACTTTTGGTGATAGGTGGAGGGGACGGCCTTCGTTAAACTGAGAATACCTCAGCCGAAGATGGCATTATAGGCCGACATCCCCTTAATCACTATGAAGTTAACCATAATCGTGATGGCCTTAGGAGGGATACTGAGAGTGACTGGCAGGCTTAGGGCTCCCTCGGGATAGGTTGCCTAGCCATTGAACCCGTAGAGGGGGGTTTGAATCGGGTGGAGCTTGGATGGGTTTTCACCCATCTTAAGGAAACACTGGTACAAGAGTACTCAACAGTTTAAGTGGTTAGTCAGTGGATAGCAAGCTGTGTTGCTCAGCAGTTGTAGGGATTCATCCCCAAAGTTGTAGATCAGTGGTTAAGTAGTGTATCAGTAGAAGCCACACTTAGGTTTGAGTGTGCGGTCGACGTAGGTCTCAAGGTTGAGACCAAACCACCTAAAAATTCTTGTGTCTGGTGCGATTGCCTATCTATTTATTGTTCTTTTTAGATGTATGATTAGGACCACAATCAGTTGGCATACGATTCTGAATGCATTTCCATTTGTATGATCTGAGTGTGTCATCAATGAAGTAGTATATCAAAAGGTGTGGCAGGGAAGATTGGTCAGGCCTATCTGGAATGTCACCTCTTGCGTGAGGAGATCTTATGTCAAACCTTCGCCTCGTATTATATTTGGTTGTTGGCTACTTTCTTCATTCGAGTGACATTTGCTGGAGTCTGTTTGCACACTATGTGATTTGTGTTGAGTCAGGAGTTTACACTGTGAGAAGAGCACTGCTCTCAATTTAGATCAGTAAGAGTAGTTTACATTTTTTAATTTCATAAAAGATTTCACTAGGATCCATTCACCCCCCCTTTGGATCATAGCCGTGCATGCTCCAATCCTAACACTAGTTATCAGAGTGGATCACCTATTCTATCATGGTCCAGAGGTTCTGAAAGAAGGAAATGAGAAGGGGGGTGATGCCCTAGGAAAAGGAGAGGGAAATCCAGAGGTTCTAGTAGGAGAGAATAGTGAGGGATGAGATGCCCTGATTGAAGAGATAAATAATCCAAAATTTTTGGGGACAAAGGTGAATTAGAATCAGCATGGAGAGGATCCGGAGGTTCTAGAACATGGGAGTTATGAAGGGACGTGATGCCCTAGGAGGAGAGAAACATTGGGAGGTTCCGATAAATGGGAAGGATAAGGGTATAAAGACCCGAGAAAGATGATTAAATGCCAACGCAAATGCATGAAATGCAAGGAATGAAGAAAACACAAGGATGTGATCCTCCTTCTCACCCAATGGGTGGCCCATAGGAAGAAATTAGTGATTAGAAAGAATGTTGATGGGATGGTATAAGGGGTGAGTGGATTGGTGGAAGGCCCCTCATCATAAGAATACCTGCAATTCAACGGCCATTTGCTTAATATTGCATTTTGCTCCATCCAATGGCATGCCTGAATAGATGGCTCAATTTGTGGAATCGATAGCCATAAGCTCTCATTTGGTGAGGCTCCGACAATTTTATAATCCAGAATGAATGGTAACTCCCTTGGTGAGTAGCCACAATGAAGGTTAGGGAGTTCCACTTAAAGCGGGGGAACCTTGACATAGCATAGCTTCGGCTTCCTCAAAGGTAACTCTCTTGAAAAGCAAAGAATATCAATATGAAGGAGTCAAAATTGTGGCATTAGAAGCTTCATGATGCTCAGGGCGGTTGAAATATCTTCATGAAAAGTAGGTGATAATACGGGCACTAGCCCCTTGCATAGAAGTGTAGATGGAATAAAGTTGGTGTTGAAAGCTTTGAGCAAGGGATGCCCTGCCCTGCCCTTGAGCATGGAATTTATCATCTCCTTAGCAACAGAATGTGTCATGATGATATTGGAGGAGGACCCCTTTTTTTGTATAGGTACATGTACCATGACGAAACGAGGGGTAATGATAGCTTTGAAAGTATCTTGACCAATGAGCAAAGAAACTTTGATAACCTTGGCCTTGTCCCTTAATGGCATCAATTCTTGACATTCTTTTCTAGTGAGCACCGTCAGAGACTTGATCTTTCAAAAAATGTCTTGTATAAGAACTTGAAATGGCATTCGACAAATAAAGTCTTGAATCTTGAAAGGCATAGTCGCAACCAAATTCTTCTTACTCGGCTCTTGAGCATCACCATTGGCACATGTATTTATAGAAACATACCTCCTCCAAGGGGAGGTAGAGGAACATGAGATGGAAATGGTTGGCCCAATGGGTGATGGAGGTTGAATGGAAGGCGTTGGAGGAAGGGTAGGTGGAGGTTGAAACAAGACGAGCTTCTCCCCTTGCTCGAAAGTAGATGGGGTTGGCTCGAGTGCGAAAATAAGTGGACACTGCTCAAGGTCAGCCATAGGTTTAGGTGAAGGGTTAAGTGGAGGAGCGGTAATAATTGGCTTAGGGGGTTTAAGGATAATGGAGGTTTTAGGTGGTGGCAATGGAGGGTTAATTGGTTGAGAAAAAGAAGACCCAGTGGAAGGCACGGGGGAGGCCGATGGTGTGGAGGTTAGTTGTGTAGTTGAAGGGGGCATGCTAGGAGGGTTAATAATGGTAGGTTTAGTATGGATAAAATGTCTAATTTTGGTGGGGTGAGAAGTTTCAAGGGTAGGGGATTGTGAAGAAGGTTCATCATGCATTGATGTGGGTTGTTGGAGTATTGACCCATCATCGTAGCACCATGAGGTTTCATAAATAGGGGTAACGATGGTGGCATCATTTAGAGTAGGGGGTTCTTATGGTAGTGGTGGAAGAGAAAAACGAAGTAAACTCGGAGTAGGTGTATCTTCAAGAACTTCATTATGTGTCATCTTTAATTCTTCATCATCAGATTCAAGTGGATGCCGTGGTGGAGGCGTATTAATGGGTGGTGAAGTATAATGTTGTGGAGGAATATGATGATGTGGAAGATTTTGTGGGTGTGATGGCGGAGTGTCATATGAATGAATGGGATGAATCGGTGGTCGCCGAACGGCGTCCACTTCATCATGAAAACTTATTGGACTAACTTGCTCACTCATATTTACAATGCCATTTTCATCTCTTCACTCCTTCCAATCTTTCTCCATCTTGGTTATTTCTTCCATGAAAGTGTGGAGGGGATTGACTTGAGGAGGAGGAGGAGGAGACCATAGACTTGTGACCCTCTTCAATTATTCCTCCATTTTAGCGATCTTATCAATAAGAACTTGTTGGAGGGGTTGGCCTTGAGACGTCAGAGGGGCTTGATATGCAGGCCGTGGAGCGTGAAGTGGTTGACCCACCAAAGGACCCGGTTGGACTGGAGTGCAAGGAATATGGTCCTTTGGGCCATGGAAGAGGATGAATAGAAGGAGGCGGGTGATGGGCCACCCGAGGGAAAGGATGGATAGAAAAAGATGGGTGATGGGCTACCCGAGAGGGAGGATAAGTAGAAGAAGGCAGGTGATGGGCCACCCGAGAGGGAGTGGGTGGAGGATTAGAAGAAGAAACTACACCCCCAACAATAGCCTTAAGGACTTGGATTTGTTGAGAGGTAAGATGCAAAACTTGGGAGACCTTCTTGTTATGTGTTCCGGGGGAGTAGCAACTCGCGGTTGATGCGAGGGACTATGAGATTGAGGATTGCCCATGGGGTTGACAAAACCATGAGAATTAGGACTAAATCCCTTATGAATGTTATGGTGAGAACCATAGATTTGAGGAGTATATGATGTGCTACGTTGGTCATCCTCAAGATCAATTAGACATGTTTACTTGATTACCAAGATGAAATATTATGCAAATTAAGTAATATTCAATCAAAACAATTTGCAAAGATATCAAACAAGTGAATGTTTACACTTTCCAATGCCCCTAGCACCTTCATGCAGTTGATGAGACAGGTTTTACGCCCAATGATAGGGGTCTTCTTGGTCGTCTACTTTGATGACATTCTTATCTACAGCAGCACTAGGGAGGACCACTTAGACCACCTTATATAGGTCTATGTTGTGTTGAGGTGGGAGAGCTTATTCGCCAACTCAAAGAAGTGTGCTTTCATGACCAATCAGGTTACATTCCTCGGGTTCATTGTGTCTAGAGATGGAGTCTCTGCTGATCCAGAGAAGATTAGGGCCATCAGGGAGTGGCCCGAGCCCCGCACACTCAACGATGTCCAGAGTTTTCATGGCTTAGCGACGTTCTACCATCGCTTCATTCGCGGCTTCAATTCTATCACTATCCCGATCACAGATTGCATCAAGAATGGGGCATTCGTATGGACTAAGGCTGCAGCCACTGCATTTTAGGACATTAAGGAGCGTATGACCCAAGCACATGTCCTTGCACTACCTGATTTTTCTAAGGTGTTTGAGGTCACATGTGACGCTTCTGGAGTGGGTATTGGTGGAGTGTTGAGCCAGGAGTCCCATCCCATCGCATTCTTTAGCGAGAAGCTAAATGATGCCAAACTACATTATTCCACATATGATAAAGAATTTTACATAGTCATCCAGACATTGAGGTATTGGAGGCACTATCTTTTAGATCAGGAGTTTGTCCTCTTCTCTGATCATGAGGCTGTACGATTCCTCCATACCCAAAAGAAGCTGAATGCTCACCATAGCCATTGGGTGGAGTATCTCCAGGAGTATACTTTTGGGCTTAAGCACAAAGCGGGGGCGGAGAACAAGGTGGCCGATGCGCTGAGTCGTCGAATGATGATGTTGACCACCATGACTAATGAGGTGGTAGGGCTAGAGAGGCTGAAGGATGCCTATGTTGATTGCCTAGACTTTGGTCTGATCTATGCCATCCTTCAGGCCGGTCCCTCGCGTGATTATAGCGAGTTTGTGCTACAAAAGGGTCACCTATTCTGGGGTGACAAGTTGTGCATCCCACGGACTTCTGTTCATGACTTTCTCACGTGGGAGTTGCATGTGGGAGGTCTTGCTGGCCACTTCGGCCAGAATAAGACCATAGAGGTAGTTGAGCATCGATTCTATTGGCCCAGCCTGAAGAGGGATGTTGCTCGTATTGTGGCCTAGTGTCGCACTTGTGCTATGGCCAAATAGAGGAAGCAGAATACCGGCCTCTATACTCCCCTCCCCGTCTCGGATAGTCCATGGCAGGACATTAGCATGGACTTCATTGAACTGATAGATATAGCAGTAAGCGATAATATTTCATTAGATCGGTTTGCTAAAGTAGCGGAAATAAAATTACTTTTTAATTAATAGTTTAAATTTAACAACTATAGTCCAGAGTCAAGTCCAAAGAAAAGACAACAAGTGCCAAGTACAGTCAACAAAAGAGAAAGGACGTACCAAAGAGTCGGGGGAAGCCTGACGAGGGTACCGACTGGCCACTACTAGATGCTATGAGCACACGCCCCAGGTACACATGGAAGCCAAACGATCAACGACCACCTGTAGAGCAGGGGTGAGCCTCGTGTCACTGGCTCAGTAGGGGTCACGCGGATCCCTACCAAGGAAAACACGCAGTAACACGCTAAAAATAGCAGGCAAGCAACAATAAATAGCGAGTAAGCAGTAAAGCAGGAAAGCTAGACTACAAAGTTGTAAAGGAAATAGAACAGGAAGCAGGAGCAGGGAATAAGCTAAGGAAGAGGGGAAGGAAGAAGTCGTACTAGACAACGGCTACCGAACTAACCTTGGTATCCCAAACTATTTCAAGCAAGGGTAGGAGGGCGACTCGAAGCTGACAGAGTCAGGAGTTGCCGAACTGTCGACGCAAGGAACCTGTAAAATAGACAAAAGAAACCTAGGAAAAGGCTAGACAGCCGACCAACACGGACGACGGATGACATGATAAGGACGTCATGCACACTGCCCATACACAATCGGAACATCATGCAGGCAACAGACACTAACCTTGAGTATAGCCATAAAAGGGCTAACCCAAGAGGTCACGACACACAAGAAACGTGAAGAGAACCGCGAAGGGTCACGTGTCATGTGACTGGAGTTCCCCACACTAGAAGAACAACCAGCTGCGTCCACTGACGTCTTATGCTGTGCCTACAAGCATCTCGTCTGCTATGCCCACAATCAGGCAGAGACCAAGTCACTGTCAGAACCAGAATAGTAACTAAGTCGCGAGTGACTAGGTAGGGGAACTGATGGGGTCATCCCTTGCCCCACTACATTTTTTTCGAGGCTCGGATTGTTCGTCGGCATATGCTATTGTGTTCATCATGTATTTCTGAGTCTAGTCATGTAATTTTCATTTTATTTGAGTCATGTGTGTGTAATCTTTCTTTATTTGAGTTAGTTAATAGGTTAATGGGCCAGTGTGTTAGTCAATTGGGCCCAACTAGTGGGCTAGGCCCAGGGGTGCCCCACCCTTGGACTGGTCTAGTCATTAGTCTATTTGTCAGGGTCATTTTGGTCTTAGGAAAAGTGTGGAGTCTATTTTAAATACTCAAACTCTCACAGAAAAATGTCAGAAAATAGCCAAAAAATTCCTAAAAATCGGTAGATCTGACAGAAAAGGATCCTGGTCCGAACCACTACGGATCCATTAAGACACGGACGTTACAGTCCCTCCCTCCTAATAGAAATTTCATCCTCAAAATTTAAAAGGAAAGGAACTAGAAGAACAGAAAGGGAAATTATACCTTATTCGAATAAGAAAGGAAAAAGCTGTCTCATCTCATCCTCGCGTTCCCAAGTAGCTTCATGACCTGAGTGACACTGCCAAACAACTTTAACTAGAGGAATTACCTTGTTTCTCAACTGATGTTCATGGCGGTCCTCAATTCTGGCAGGAAACTCTGGCGTGGACAAATCAGCAGTCACATCTGGCCACACTGAATCATCGAGAACATGAGACGGGTCAGATACATACTTCCTCAACTGGGATATATGGAATACATCGTGAATAGCTTGAATAGCCACTGGTAACCGAAGATGATAAGCTATCAGGCCTACACATTTCACAATAGGAAAAGGGCCAACGTATCTCGGACTAAGCTTACCACGCTTCCCAAACTTCGAAACACCTTTCATCAGAGATACTTTAACAAACACCTGATCTCCGGGCTCAAACTGGAGTGGACGTGATGTGACATCACCTTAGGGGTGATATTCACAAGACCGATGACCCCTTGGACCTAGCAAGCAAGCAATGCAACCGACCGGTGACTTCACTTCAGCGGACTCACCCACGTAGCGCACACTAGTGCCCATAGGCAACTCGGCGATGGTGGGAAGGGTCTAAGGTGAGACCTTGCTTATCTGAGGTTTGTCTTGCTTGTGGTTGAACCCCTAAGGGTCCTGGGATGCCCACTTTCATGGGCGGCCAGCACGCCGAGGGCATGGGATGTAATGGCTCTCTCACAACTCGCCCACAGTGGTCACTCAAATATAAGTAATTCAAGAACAGGCACTCTACTCACCACCCGACGGCACTAGCAGCGATACTAAACCAGCAAGGAAAGACCATCAAGGGAGGGTAACTGAGGCTCACCTGATCGGTGTGAAGACACCGATCTCGGTTGGAGACAAGGGCGAGCGAGGAAGCGTGGGCTTACCCGCACGCCGCGCCAGAGAAGCTTCGGTCGATGACCTGCTAATATATGCATTAAGCCCCTTGCAAGGGAGATGGACTAGGGGTGGGGAGTGGAATTACAACCAAAATGTACCTCCATGCAGGGAGGGGCACTCAGTTGGCTAGGCGGGGAGGGGATTGCTAGTTCTGCTAAACCTTTCAAAAATGATTAAAAACCCCCTTTGTCTCCCATACTTATATTGTTTCTTGTTTCTCACTAAATTTTAAAGTCTCATTTCTCTCTTTCGTTTCACCTTTTGTTTCCTGCTTTCGTTTCCTATGTTGGTAACTATGCTCAAAACCGCTTGCCTGAGCTCGATCCGCACTGGGAAGCGGCTGCCAACGACATCAACGGTAACTACGACTGGGATCTCCCTTACGCTATCAACCCAGACCACAACCTCCAGCTCGAGCCTGTTCTCGCCGATGATGAATCTGACCGGGCCCTCCGCAGCTGTTCTGAAATTGATGACGATGAATTCGGCTCCCATCTCGTCACAAAGGATGAGTGGGACACCGGACAGGCGTAACTGGGCTTTAACCTGTCGAGGGTTGGGGAACACCCACCCCTAGATATCTCCCATTTGATCGATCAGAGGACCGCTTCATCCACCATGATAGTTCCCACCTTAGCCAACACCTCTATTGCCTCCTTATCACCCCCGACTGCCAAGAACTCATTCCTGGTCACCCTAGTGATCGCCCAGCCTCCCCCTTCCTTGCCTTCCTTTAGCCAGGAGCGACCTCACCATCTCAACGTCCGCAATCCCCTTCACCACCATCAGATGAACACAATGACATAGACAATGGAGCCTCTCTTGGACGATGGACGACGGAGGGGAGCCAACATCCAAACAACCCTTGTCTTGGAGCGCCTCCTGAACTCCACTTTGCCTGGTCCTGACGTCCACCACGCCGGGCCTCATTGGGCCGCCGGGGGTCATCGATGACACTGGTCTACCCCCGAGAAGCGGCACCCTACAGCAACTCTGGGCATGCCCCTAGAGACCACAACGAGGGAGCCCGGCAAGATAATCCGGCCTCCCACTTGGAACCGGACTCGCGGGCTTCACGGCGTCCATGAAGGAGACCTTCCGCTGTCCCCCGGTAGTCTTCTCCACCACCACCTTGCTCCCCCTCTCCCTGCATACACGGCGCAGGTGACCTCCTCGCCCGAAATGGAAACAAACCGGGCCTAGAGAGCCCCGACGACTTGTCGGAGGCATCCCTGATCCCCAAGTCACTAGACCACCGGGAACGAAAGTTTTCCTTAGAGTCTCTCTCTAGAATCAGCTAGAGAGTGACAATTATTCGACTTTTTGTGCCTATTGCATGTTCAAGTGGCCTAGTCATTTTCCTAGAGGGTGGTGCCAGGTGAAGATCACCATGTGAGTTCTCTTCTCGGACATGTGGGGTTTCCATGGTGGGAATTGGGAAAGAAAAGAAGGAAGAGAAGAAGAAGGAAGAAAAGATTTGTAGGTCATCATACAAGAAGCATGTGTGTGAATGGTATTCTATTTTAAAAAAAGGGAGGGCTACATATGCTTTGGGGCATACCCCTGCTTTACATGTCAACACAAAAAAAAGAAAAAAAGGGGGGGCGACGCTCAATCTATCCCCCTGAAGATTTCCTCAAGAGGAAGAATTTCGACGTAGGGGAAGTTCACCATGTCATGCAGCTGGTGCTCCTGCCCTTCGAGGCGTTCCAGCTCGACCGACATAGAAGCTGCCTCAGCCTCGACAATGGCCAATCCCTCAATTTCTGCGGCCCTCATCACCTCAGCTTCGGTGAGATTAGACTCGGCTTCGACGAGCCAGCCCTTTAGCTTCTCTATTCTGTTCTCTAAGGCGTGGATGTTGTCGTGGCACTCATCGAGCGCCCTTTGGTGCTGTGCCTAGGTCCCCCTCCGTGCCTCTAGGGCTTGCAAATATTCGTCCCTTTAGGTGTTGATAGCGACAGCTTCAGCGGCGGCCCGCGTTTTGAGGAACTCGTGACAGTTCACATATTTCAGTAATAATAAGACCCGTCGCGACCACTCCTCTAGGGGGTAGCCCATCATCTGCAAGGCCCTGGTCAACTGCACAACCATGGTGTGCACTCCCCGGTATGTGAGGGAAGGATCAGCAAAGACCTTGACCTTAGCATCAGCAATGTTTGTCGGACCGGTGCGTCTGAAGTAGCATGACCAATTGAGGGTACGACCGGCGGATTGAATTCGACTGTTCTATCCACGGCCGCCCATAGCCCTGCATCCACCATGGCTGACGAAGAAGGGAGGGTTGAAGCCAAGCTGCTGGAGCCTTCAACCTCAGGAGATAGCTCTCGGCCAGCCACCACTAGGGGAAAAGGTAGTACCATGGCAGGACCACCCGGCGCCGCTATCATGTGAAGCTGCCCCACCTTGACTGAAGGATGAATCACCCTGGAGACCGGGTCAGCCACCATGACAGATGGGCCCGCTCCCATCTCCACTTCCCTGGCAGGGCTCGGGCCCACTGTCGCCTCCCCGTCTGGAGTCTCCCTTGAAGGTAGGGTGAGATCCGCTACCATTTTCCTCAAGAGCTAGTCTTCTTCCAGTGGTACGAGCCTCGGAAGAGATGGAAGTGGGACCCCGAGCCGCGGACGGGCCCTCGACTGCAAAAGCGATATCAAGGGTTTTGCACCCGATCCCATGAGAGTTGTCAGCCGTCGTGCCGCCCGTGGGCCGAAAGACATCTTCCATGCATAAGGTCGATGCTACCTTGCCTAGTCTTGTGGTCAAGGTCGATGCTAGTGGGAAGCACATCATACTAAGGTCAATGCCATTTGCATACAAAGGTCAGTGCTAGTCTGTCATCTCTCACGTCTATGCTGTGCATGTACAATCAAATCTATATGTAGTATGCATTGCTCGCACTTAAGTCGATGCTATTCGGTCTACGCATGTGCCTATTGACGTATGTCTTGCTTATGTCAGCACGTATTATCAAAGAGCTAATGCCTCTGTCTGTTATACTGCCAGGTCAGCCATATGATCGAGCATCTTACTGACAACCTACGAACTTATGTCACGTGGAGTTTAAGTGCCAGGTTTATAGCACGTGATCCAAGGTAAGGAGTGAGTTAGTGATCTTGACACGTGGAAAGTAACAACGCGGCTATTCTGACACGTGGAAAGATGGGGACCAGATCTGAGCGAAGCTTTTGGCGGGAATGTGGTGACCACACGTCGATCACCTGCTGTCTATAAAAGGAGGTAGATCGACCAAATTTCATGAGAGACAAGGAAGAGCATCTCTCACAGAGCTGAAGAGAGCGATACAGTGAGAGTGAGCAGCAGTGAAGGTTGAAGAGAGAGAGCTTGCAGATCAAGAAGAGGAAGAAGAAGTTCTGAGAGAAAAATAGAGTGTCGTAGCGAAGGAATTGTGAGAGTCAGAAGCCTATCTGTGTTCCAAGTTTCTGGTTCAAAACCAAAGCCAGTCTGCTCTAGTTGGAGCTATATTTTTTCATTTCTACTTTTAGTTTTCTATTTTCTGTCACGAATCTTCTGTTCACTCAAGTTATGCGTTAGTGGTTGTGGCAAGCTGTAAGGCCCAGTGACAGAGGTGGATTCCTCTGGGTAGCAAAGTTGTAAGGCTCAGCGGAGTGTTGGGAATTCTTTCCCCGAAGCTGTGGATCGGCGGATTGAAGCTGCGTATCAGTAGTGAAGCCTTATTCAATTGAGTAAGGGGTGGATGTAGATCTCTGGATAGAGATCGAACCACCTAAAACTCTTGTCTCGTATGCGATTGTTACTTGCTCTTGTGGATTTCATATTTCATTCCACTTGCCGTTAGAAGAATGCCTTGGAGCGATTGAGAATTACTTGATTTCAATTATTTTATTCTATCATATCTGCTTAAGTCTGTCATCTAGTAGGTATATCAAAAGGCGTGGTTGGAAGGATATGTTATGTCTATCTAAAATTCCACCTCTTGCGTGAGGCTAGACTCCGCCATCGTACCATACTTGAATGATTGGTTGTCTAATAAGCCTTAATCCCCTTAAAACATAATCGGTGGTGTATAGATTAGAGCATCAAATCTTTAATCTTGATAAAAGCTTTCAAGTAAAAGGCCAGAAGAATAAAAATACGATTACAAACCTATATAGTAATGCAAGTGGGCTCTCACCCGGTTGCATAACGAAGCCAACCTACATGTAAACCATATGTGTATAAATATATAAGAATATAAAATGACTCATATATAATAAAAGGGTCACAAATGCACCCTCCTACAAGGTCATCCCAAAACCATATATGGGCTTTTACCATGGACAAAGACCATAACCCACCTCTCAAAGAACCTAAACCCACGAATGTGGGCTTCCACCCAAAGCAAAGCCACACAAAAGCCAACTCCAACCTAAAGAACCACCCGTATAACCCAACCCACGTCAACCCAAACCCACAAATATGCATACGTACTTCAAAACCCAAATACACATGCAAGTAGTCTTTTTCTAACCCAAGCCCAAAACACATGCACGTGCAAAACTCCACCCAAATGCCCATATACATGTTTCGGACGATGCATAGGTTTAGCTTTTAGGGTTTTTATGGAAAAGATGACATGCGGCTGTTATTATGGTAGGGGGAAATGACGATGCACGGAAGGTCTTAAAAACCTTCCCGTTACGGACATTCGAACCCTCCAGAGCCCTTCATCTCTATAAGAACACCTCCCCCAAACACTGGAGCCTTCTTCTGGTTGTTGTTCATAAAGCCGCCAAAGGAGTCTTTTCCTGTTGCTGGAACGTGAAGGGTGACTTCTTCCTCCTGCAAGCATCCTGTTGTGTTGGCGTACAGGAGCTCTGCTCCTTTAGTCCTCTTCTTCTTCCTGCGGTTGTAGCGTGAAGGGCTCTTCCTCCCCTTCCCTTTCTCCATCCTATTGATTGCCTGCAACAAGAAGAAGCGCATTCATCTTCTTCCTCTTCACCCTCTGTTCCAGTGGCAGAACATAGTACTATTTTTACACTGTTCATCGTCTAATCGATCCAAAAGGTAGGTTATCTCTATCTCCGGCACAACCTAATTAATAGAATATGCATGCAACCCTGTTATACTCATGATAACATTTAAATCTTTGCTTAATTGATTTCTATAATTCAGGTAAAACACGATTAACAATTGATGCAAACATGTATATCATAGTGTCATGTTATTAAGATTTCATGTTCTCCCATGCTATTTTATGTAGGTCTTCTCTCCCAGATAAAAGCTATTAACTGCATGCTTAGTTAAATAGTTTGATTTTCATGATTTAAGCTTCCACCTTGGAGGACATGACTAGGATCATTGGGTTAAGGGTGGATGGTGAGGCAGTGAGTGGGGTGACCTACCCACACTATAGGGACGTAGCCCAGAGACTTCTAGGCATGGACACCACAACTGTTAGTCCTAGAGATTGTCGCATGATTTATCGAGCAGAGCTTATGGCGGTTTTGGGACTGGGGCAAGCATGATAGAGGATGGGAGAATCATTGGAGTAGTTTGTAGAAAGGATGACTGAGAGGGCTCGGGCGACCTACTGCTAGGACCCCACATAGAGAGATAGAGTTGACATAGATTTGAGGCAATTTTTATTTTTGATGCTGGGGAGGCTACTGCTAAGGATAAAGGGAGTTGACATCAACTGCTAAATTTTGAGTCTCTTGGAGGATTTGGAGCGAGTAGGGCAGTATGCTTGGGGAGCTGCCCTGCTTGCACACTTGATAATCGACCTATCTACTAGGACAGGTCATGAGACGACTATCAGTAACTTCTCACCATTCCTTCGGGTATGCATTTTTTATTTTTTGTATGCTTATGCTTGATGACCATGCTTAATGTTTATGATGTCAATGCTTATTGATTATGCTTATGCTAATGCTTGTGAATGCAAGTGTGGAGTCACTTATACATGTCGATGGACCGAGTCGGCCCCCTACATCCCGATGACTATCCGCTAGTGCGACGCTAGTTACCGTTGGTGTCCGGAGCACCTCACGCATATGAGTTGTGAGTGCACAGGCGTGAGTTCCGTGACTACCCTGCAACCTTAGTATGAGTGTAATTTATTATGCATTTTCTTATTTCATGCTTATGATGTAATGTATGTAGGTGGTGTGGAGGCCCTACTTAGGGATGCCAAATGAGGGCCAGCCATGGGTAGCATTGGGCCGACCTCTGTTCGGGCGTGAGATTTGGGTTCACTGCCTGAACGAGGTCGAGCCCTTGAGACTATGACTAGTGATAAGGACCCTGGGCTTGCACCAGGAGTGGATAGAGGTGGCGGAGCTTCGCGGCATTGGACAAAAGACGTGAGGGTAAACCACTGCGACGGACTGGTGGCTGCGCTTCCCCGAGTAGTACATAGACTGGCAGAGAGGTGGGACTCTAGTTGTCTCCCAAGTGTAGGATAGCTCGACACACTTACAGCGTTATTAGGAGACATACGTTGGTCGGCCTTAGATGAGGCCAATGGGGGTATGTATGCTATGAATGCATGTTTTATTTTATTCCTATATGCTTCTTAATATATACTAGCTAGTGAATGATGTAGGATGCACAGGATGCCGGATAGAAGCGTTTTAAATACAGCCCATTCCATGCATGAGATAATTCTTCCCCTTCGGCGTTTACAAGAAGATATGCATTCCCAGGATAGACTTGCTTAACTACAAACGGTCCCTCCCAGTTTGGTTGCAGCTTAGACCTAGGACCTCCTGTTCAGATGAATTTTCATTTCAAGACCATATTACCGATTTCAAATTTTCGTTCAACCACCTTCTTTTGAAAATGTCGTGAGACACATTTTTGATAAACAGAGACGTGATTGGCCACATTTAACCTCTTCCCGTCTAAGAGTTCCAACTGGACGAGTAATGCCTCTCGACGTTCGTCGAGATTAAGTTTCTTATCGAGCTGTACCCTTAGGGAATGGATTAAAATCTCATATGGGAGTACCGCCTCCATCCCATAGGTGAGTGCATAAGGGGTTTGCCCCGTAAGAGTACTGACAGATGTATGATAAGCCCATAGAGCTTCCACTAACCGTTCAGGCCAATCAGAAAATTTATGAGACTTGCATGTTTTCTTTATGATTTTAAGAATGGTTTTATTATTGGCTTCGACTTGACCGTTGCCTTAAGGATAATATGGAGATGAATGATGCAATGTAATATTAAACTTCTTACAGAGGTCTTGGAGCTCTTGTGACACAAACTGAGGCCCGTTGTCGGTGACGATGCTGCTTGGCACTCCAAACCGCGAGATGATGTTCTTCAAGATGAAGCGGCACATCGTGGTAGCTTTGATTTCCGCGTACGCTTCCACTTCGACCCACTTGGTGAAGTACTCAGTGGCGGTAAGGATAATAGATTTTTACTTGGTCTGAGAGTTGGGATCACCCAGTGGGCCTACAATGTCGAAAGCTCACATAGAGAATGGCCAAGGAGCAGAAAGAGGATGGAGAGATGAATCAGGAGAATGAATCTTATCAGCATGGAGTTGGCACTTGAGACACCTACGCACATAAAGGGAGCAATCTTCCTCTAGGGTGGGCCAATAATAGCCCTGCCTAAGAATCTTCTTCGCTAATGCCTAGCCATTAACATGATCTCCACACTCACCAGAATGAGCTACCTCAGTCACTTTCCATGCCTCATCATCATCTAGACATCTCATAAGCATTCCATCATCCTTGCAATACTGCTCAATTTTGTGATACCATGTCAGTTCTTCTTCTTCCAAGATCTCTTCTAAATCTGTTAAAGACACCTCTTTCAAGTTCTCCCTCTCAACCTTCTTCCCTACAGACTTCCTAAGGCTATCGAACCAAGGGTCCTGAACGGAAGGAGCATCTAACCACTGGACCACGATAGTCTTAGTAGAGCGATTGAGAGGAAAGGATAGGGAGGAGGCCAGCGATGCCAGTGCATCAGCAAGAATATTTTGAGATCGAGGAGTATGAATATAAATCAGTTTGCAGAACTGCCTAGCCAAGAGAGTGACCAAATCTTGATATGGCTTGAGCTTTGGGTCACGGGTGCGATAGGTAGAAAGAACCTGGCGCAACACCAGCTGAGAATCTCTTATGATGTTCAAATAACGCATGCCCAAGGGATAGGTGTGCCTCAATCCAACAAGGAGAGCCTTATACTCGTCTATGTTGTTGGTAGCAGGGAAAGAGAGCTGATATGCAAGGGGAATCATCACTCCCTCTGGGGTGAGGAGAACAACACCTATCCCTCGACCTTGAGAGTTGAGCACACCATCAAAGTGCTGGGACCAAAAGGGATGATGAGTGAGGACATCGACATGTTCATCAGGGAACTCATCTTGGATAGAATCAACGCAAGGAATTGGCAAATGGGCAAGATGTTCAGTGATAGTATAGCCCTTGATTGCCTTCTGGACAACGAAGGTGATATCGAATTGGAGAGAAACCTCTGCCAGCGAGCTAACCTACTAGATAGGACATGCTTTTCTAAGAGATAGCGAATCAGGTCCATTCTAGAGATCAGCTTAACCTGGTGGGCAAGAAAATAGTGCTTTAGTTTCTGAGCTACCCAAACTAGTGCGTCACAGGTCTTCTCCATGGCAGTGTATTTGGCCTTTATGGGGTTAAACAACCTAGAGAGGTAATAGGCTGCCCTTTCCTTACCCTCGTCATCAACTTGTGCCAGAGCAGCTCCTAGGGAGTTCTCAATAATAGAAATGTATAGGATCAGAGTTTTCTAGGGATGGGAGACTGTATAACTAGGGGATTAGACAAATAAACCTTCAAATCCTCATGCTTTTTGGCACTCTTGATTCCATTCGAATTTTGCCCCTGCCTTAGGCACTTCGTAGAACGGTCGGCACCTTTGAGAATGTTGAGATATAAACCTCCGAATGAACTGTAGGTGACCGATCAATCCCTAAAGTTCTGTGATGTTCCTTGGCGGGGGCATGTCTATGACAGCCTTTGCCTTATTCGGATCGATTTGAATCCCCCGTTTACTAACTATGAAACCTAGCAATTTCCCTGAGAACACTCCAAACACACATTTCTTTGGATTCATTTTTAACTTATACTCCCTAGCTCTCTGTAGCACCTTGGCCAAGACAGCATGGTGCTCTTCCCTAGCCCTCGATTTCACCAAAATGTCATCCATGTAGGCTTCCATATAAACATGCCTCATATCGTGGAAGATTACCATCATCGCTCATTGATACGTGGCACACGCATTCTTTAGATCGAATGGCATAACCACATAGCAATAAGTGCCCCAGGGCATGGTGAATGAGGTCTTCTCTTGATCTTCCAGAGCTAGACGGATTTGGTTATATCCTGAATAACCATCCATGAATGAAAGAGATTCGTACCCGACGGTGTTATCCACTAATACATCTATATGAGGTAGTGAAAAATCATCTTTGGGAGATGTCTTATTCAAATCCCTGAAATCATTACAAATTCGCACCTTCCCATCTTTTTTGATAATAGGGACTATGTTCGCCACCCACTGAGGATATAGCACAACTCTAATGAACCTAGCCTTATGTAATTTATCAACTTCTTCTTTCATTCTCAAGGCCATGTGAGGGTGAAATCTCCATAGTTTCTATTTAATGAGTTTTGCCCCTGGTTTGAGTACAAGTCTATGTTCTACCAAGGCAGGGTCAAGACCCGGCATGTTCTCATAGGACCAGGCAAAGGAATCGCTATACTCCCTCAAAACCTTGACCAACTCCTCTTCGACCTGAGGAGGGAGACTAGCAGAGATGATAATGAGCCTAGGATCTAGCTCTGTTCCAAGATTAATTTCTTTTGTAGGTTCATCCACTGCCGATGACGGCTCATCAAACCTTTTCGACCCTTGTGCATAAAAATCGACAGCGTCATCTGCGCCGCTATCCTCAAAATCGACGGGGTCTTTCTCATCCACAATCTCACAAACACCTAGTTCGTCGTCGCTCCACACCCCATCCTATTTTTCCTCATCATCTTCTAGGACGATGGTTGTTTCTACAAACTCCGGACATGTAAGGAGGGCATGACAGTGCTGAGCAAGATCCGGGAGGAACCTATCGGGGATAGATTTGGAGTGACATGTTATCGGGCGCGCCGCGAGCGTGGAAGGACTAGACACACTAGGACAAGACGTTTGAAGAAGATGGGTTGGGCTGATAATGGGTCCCCCTTTGTGTGCTCATGAAACAATTGGTTGGCTATGCACGAGTGTTAACCTATGTGCGACCTAGTGTGAGAGTGCCCAAGGACTAGACTTGTGGGAACAAGCCTATGATCGCTCTGATACCACTCGATGTGGCATAGCTCTGGCATGATGTTGGATGACTTGATAAGCCTGGGACCTAGACCCGCAAGCATACAAGGACATTCACGGACTAACGCTAGTGGCTCACTCGCACGATGCGTACGATCTCCCAATGGTGACCAGGGGATGACAGCGAGGGTCCGAGGTGGAACCCAAACATTCTAAGGGACTTGGATGGCTTAGGCTGACCCCTAAGGGTCTGCGACTTCCAACTTTGTGGGTGGCCGGCACGCTAGGGTGTGGGTTTGGGGTGGCTCTCCTTATGGTCCGCGGTGGGCACACTAAGAGTGGTGTGCGAGTTCGGGCTCTTGTCTCTCCGTCCGACGGGCCTCCAAGGCAATACTAAGCTAGCAAGGAAATCAACTAGCCAAGGTAGGACCAAATGCTCACCTGACCGGTGTGAAAACACCGATCCTGATCAGAGATGTGGGCGAGCCGGGAAGCGTGGGCACGTGCCTGCACGCTGCGTCAGTGGCGCCTGACCTGATAATAAAATTGTTACAGCACTACGCCTCGCACAGGAGGGGGGTTCTTGGGGTGGGGGTTAAATAGTTACAGCCAAAACTACCTCCACACAGGGAGGGGCTTTCATCTGGCCAGGCGAGGTGGGGGAAAACTAAGTTAGAAGCCGAAGTGATGAACTCCGTCGATTCTGCCGACTTTGGAATAGCCTGATAGAGGATCAAAGATGGCACCGCCACAGACTCTGCCGAATTCTGATGAGGATGAAACTAGTGCCAAAACTTCCTTCGTTGGCCCAAGAGGACGTCCAAATTCTTCGAGAATTTTCTAACAACGATGGTGACCGAGACAGAATCTGGACCAGGGTCGACCCGCTCTGGTTCTGACTGTGCCCAAACTGCTGCTGCTGGAAGACGAGGGCGCCACGAACACTCTTGGGATCTGTTTAAGGCGGGACCAGAATCGTTGCAATCGTGGATGAACCTTCTTCTATACGAGACTGACAAGGCAACCAGAGGAGGCTGGAGCTAGGTGCGAGAACCAGAATGGTGGGAGGGATTGGTTCTGACTCGGGGGGAACTGACCTGCGCACTCCGGGGAGAAAAATTGAAACTTGGTGCTCCGGGGTCCAAATGGTGTTCTTCTTCTTCGAGAAGAATGCTGGGTTGTTCGGTCCTTTGGATCACTTCAGAGACCTAGGACTTAGGCTCTGGTCTAGTGGACCTTGGCTTGAATCTTGGGCTTCGAACTTCTCTTCCCAAGATGGAGGTTGAGTGAGAAAAGGCGAAGTGCCAGCTTGGAGACTGTCCTGTAGTACTAGGTAGATCTGTGGATGCTACCCCATTGGCCAGGAGTCTTCATCACTTGATTGGTCAGAATAGTACTAGTAAGTATGTGAGTAGAGCCTCCCAAGTAAAATCTGTAACATCTATTTCTTCTGCTAGCTGGACTATCAAGAACGTCCTTTTGTCCTATGGGATCTCAGTGGCAGAGCATCTGATTGGGGGTAGGCAAGAAGCTGGGTATCAGGAAAGATGACTATTCCCAGATATGGTAACTTACTTTTCCATTGACCAAAAGGATTGATATAGCAAGCCAATGATGGCAAGGATGGTTGACTGAGCAAGGATACCTTTTCAGCCCTCAAAAAATATATTTTTTGGCATTTACGGTTCCTATTTTAAGTCTCTGGATTCTTTTTTGAAAAGGCTCCAGGTTTGCTAAAAAAGCCATTGGGAGCCACTCACTGAGGCATTTCATCAAACAAATCCTTCTTCTTTATTGAGGTCGATGCATATGAGGACTTGAGTAGTGAGGTCAATGCAGTTGGATTGGGCTCACTGAGGCATTTCATCAAACAGTATGCATGTGCATTGACCTTGGTCTCTACATGTGCACAGACCCTAAATATGCAGTACACAAGATGCACAGACTAGATTCTACATATGCCTTGACTTGAATGAACAAGATGCAATATGTGCTTCGACCTTAGAATGCAAGATACAGCATGTGCATCGACCTTGATAGTGCAGGACCTCTGCATGTGCACCGACCTGATATGTGCATTGACCTTAGTGAACTAAGGTTCAAATGTGCATCGACCTTAGAATGTTGAAAGAAAACATGCACAGACTTATATACGTTGAAGGCAAATATGCACAGACCTTTTATGACTTAGATGCAAATGTGCACCGACCCGCATGTGCACAGACCTTCTATGACTAGGTGAAAATGTGCACCGACCTGCATGTGCACAGACCTGATATGTGCACCGACCTTCTATAGCTTAGGTGCAAATGTGCACCGACCTGCATGTGTTGTCTAACATAATGTGCACCGACCTTGTATGCTTATATGTAGACATGCATCGACCTTCTGGCAGTGATGGCAAAACATGCATCGACCTTCTGGCAGTGATGGCAAAACATGCATCGACCCTGCGGAACTCTGCTGTGGGCGAACCGAGTCATTCACCCGGGTGTGAATGGTACCGTTGCGATCGGTGCATTCCGAGGATTGCGAAAAGCGGAATTCGAATCTTGGGTCATTACCAGAAAATGCACAAGTTGACGTATTGGCAAAATTGGCAAGCTCATTGGCAGTGCCGCCAAATGGATCACTCAGCATTCGAGTGATAAATCAGTGCCAAGTGCCTAGCATGATAGAAGAATCAAAAGAGGAAGAATTCGAGGCCGTCACAGTGGAGGTCGTCAGCTTACCCGACTGGAGGGACCCTCTTATGCAGCGGTTCAAATACCAGCAATTACCCAAGCAAAGAGAAGAGAAGATCAGGCTGATCAGAACAAAGGACTCTTACGAGGTCCGGAATAGGATCTTATTCCGAGTCATGGCGGATGCCAAGCAAAAATTACTCCTCCGATGCCCATCCACCGAAGAGGCCTGGAGAGTCATGAAAGAGGTTCACGTCGGAACAGCTGGTGCACAGCAGGCGGGGCCGAAAATGAAGATTGAAATAAAGAAGCTTGGCTACTACTGGTCGATGATGTTCGACGACTACTGCAAGTATGATAAGTCATGTCAAAAATGCAAGGAGCACGCGATGGTGCCTAGAAGACCACCCGTGCCGCGACATCCAATAGTGCCCAACTAGCCATTTGCCCAATGGGGAGCAGACGTCGTGGGTCTGTTACCTGCGTCATCCGCAGGGTGCAAGTATATTTTGGTGACAACTCACTACTTTTCCCACTGGGCGGAAGCTGTTACTCTAAAAGAAGTGACTGGAGAAATCGTGGTTAGATTTATCCGCCGCAACATCATATTCTGGTTTGGCACACCTGACCGAATTATCTCAGACAACGGCAGCCACTTTCGCAATCAAAAGGTCTACCAGCTGGTAGAAAAGTACAGGATCGACCGGAGGATGTCAACTCCTTACAACCCACAGGCCAATGGCCTCGATGAAGCTTTTAACAAGACTCTGTGCACTCTCCTGGCCAAAATTGTTAGTTCCAACAAAAGAGACTATGAAGAGAAGATGTATGAGCCACTATGGGTGATGCGGGACGGACCCACGACTCGTCCTAGGACTCTAGACAAACTTGCGTTTGTCCCTTAGCCAGGGAAGCGTGCGGATGTGCGCGGTTAAGAAACCGGCGTGAGCTAGGGTGGTCGGCTCTCTCGTGCCTGGATCGGGTCACGGGACGGTCACTCTCTCACTCGCAGCAGTGATATTATAGATTGAAAGCGGGCTAGGTATCCCTACCACACAGGGAGGGGCGCTAAGCCGGCCAGGCGGGGTGGGGGAGAAGACTACTAGGATACCGAAAAGGCCACTCGACCAGTTCTGCCAGCTTCTGGAAAAAACAGACCTACAGTCACTGTTGACGCCGTCACGCACTCCCCCGAGCTTGGAAGTCACCGTGGCTGGTGCCAAAATGTCACTGACAGGCCTTGGTACTCCTGTGAATTTTTGTGGGTGGCCCCGTCGTCAGCACCGGCCGGGGCAGGCTCAGGTCCTGGACCTCTGCACTCTAGCTCAGACTGGTCCTGGGGTGTAGCAGCAACTGGAAGAAGTTGTCATGACCACTCCCGAGGTTCGATTGAGGCAGGACCAAGTCGAGGACGACCGTGGTCTAGTCTTCGTTGAGCGGCAGCCAGGTAGAGCACCATACGATGTCGGGGTCGAGCGATATGTGCAGAAGAGTGGGAGGGGGTCTGGACAGGTTCTGACTGACCTGATCTGCTACTTTGGGGTAGAAAAATCGGAATGGGCTGCTCCGAGCTTCAATCTACACCCTGCTTGTTGCGTTGGATAGGTGACTGGTGGGACTCCACTCCGGCTAAGTGGCGCACCAAGGAGAGCTGTGGTGTGGTCGCTGGAGCTTCCGCAAGCTGCCTCTGGTTGCAGGCCAGACTGGTTCTGCACAGTCTATAGAGAATGACTCTCAGGAAGTCGGCACCGTCACGATCACTCCCGTCATCGAAATGGTGCGGGACCAAAATGGGCGCATCCGTGAATGAATCCTCTTCGATCTCCAACTAGGAAGGCCACCAGGGGAGGTCAGAGTAGGGAGATAGAGGACGTGGGGTGGAGGGGCATCTGCTCTGATTCTGAGTGGACTGACCTGCACACCCAGGGAAGAAAATTTGAAATGGACAGCTCCGGACTCCAAATGAGGATCCACCAGCTGTGTTGGACAGAGGACTGGTAGAAGAACATCCCAGCCAAACGGCGCCCCAAGGGGAGCTGGGGTGTGGTCGCTGGAGCTACAGTAAGTTGCCTCTGGTTGTAGGCCGGACTAGTTCTTCGCAGTCTGTGGAGAATGGCTCTCCCGGGCAGCTCTGAACTCGGATTGAGATGAGATCACCTCGCCTGTGAAGCTGACTGGGAGAGCTTTCCGTCGATGTATGGTACATCTCCTAAAGTCACCAAATGACCCCAAGGCAGGCTCTGCAAATCGGGCTTCTGCTGCTACCTACGAACTGGGCAGGGTATAGTGGTGGAAGGGGGGATAGTGGGGGAGATGAGGAGAGGGGAATGGGGTGGGAGCCGTTGAAGCTTTAGAGTGTGCCGTTGAAGGGGCCCAGGTGTGCCGTTGAAGGCTTCCTGGGTGTGCCGTTGAAGGCCCTAGGGGTGTGCCATTGAAGGCCCCAGGGGGGGTGTGCCGTTGAAGGGCCACTGGGTGTGCCGTTGAAGGCCGCTAGGTGTGCCGTTGAAGGCCCCAGGGGTGTGCCGTTGAAGGCCCCAGGGGTGTGCTGTTGAAGGCCCCAGGGGGGGTGTGCCGTTGAAGGGCTGCTGGGTGTGCCGTTGAAGGCCGCCGAGTGTGCCGTTGAAGGCCCCAGGGGTGTGCCGTTGAAGGCCCCAGGGGTGTGCCACTGAGGGCCCCAGGGGGGGTGTGCCGTTGAAGGCCGTTGGGTGGTTGACGCTGGGCCTTTAATGCATTGACACAGGGGCTCCCTACGTTGGCGCAGGGGGCTTCCTACGTTGAAGCAGGAGCTTCCTGCTTTGGCGTAGGGGGCTTCCTGCGTTGACGCAGGAGCCTCCTGCATTGACGCAGGGGCTACCTGCGTTGGTGCAGGGGGCTTCCTGCGTTGACGCAGGAGCCTCTTGCGCTGACGCAGGGGCTGCCTGCATTGGCGCAGGGGGCTTCTTGCGTTGACACATGAGCCTCCTGCGTTGACATAGGGGCTGCCTGCGTTGGCGCAGGGGCTGTCTTTTGATTGGGTTGACGCTGCCATTGTGATTTGGGGGATGGCTTCACGTCGGCACGGTGTCTCTTTGGAGAGTCCAGACGGGGCCGTGTCCCCCAGTGACTGACTTCTCTTCACCGTTGTGATTCCGGGGATGGCTTCACATCGACATGGTGTCTCTTCGGAGGGTCCGGACGGGACATGTCCTCCAGTGACTGACTTCTCTTCACCGTTGTGATTCCGAAGATGGCTTCACGTCGGCATGGTGTCTCTTCGGAGGGTCCAGATGGGACATGTCCTCCAGGGTTGACTTCTATTGAAGACTTGTTATTGCTGTTGGACTGGCGGGGACATATGGGTGTGCGATTTTGCACATCCACAGGAATCGAAGAACACAGGGGGAAATATCTTCTCCAACTTGCATACTGTCGTGACCACACTCTGTTTCATAGTTTGTACATCCCCAAGTTTGAGTTCTAATGCACATAGAATCCTGAAAAACTGACTCAACTCAGTCAATGCTCCCCTAATATACTTCGGCAATGTGTCATGGAATGTAATGGGCAGAAGTCTCTCCATGAACACATGGCAGTCATGACTTTTCAATCTATATATTTTTGTCTCATTGACATTCATACAGCGGGTATCAATATTTACCTCATAGTTTTCTTGAGTTCACCATTTGTCCTCAATTTCTTACTCATGTTGAATTGTTCATTCAAGAACCATTGAGTTTCAACTATCAATCACCATTGTATGATAACAAAAATTTGGAGTTCAAAGTATACGGAACCAATCCACTCAAAACAGAACCAATCCACTCAAGAGTATGATCGAGCCACATTGCATTCATTCATCATCAAAACTCATCAATCCACACATCATAACCTCGGGGGCAAACATTTTCGAGGGGAGATTCAATTAAGGCAAAGGCCTCCCCCTTCGGCCTATAAAAAGGTCCCGAAGGGTGTCTCTCCCTCTTCACGCCGCATAAGGCTCCCCTTCGAGTCAGTGGCTTCCTCCTTGCGTGCCTGTGAAGCGACCATCTTCTTTCTCTTTGATCGTCCTAAGGTGAAGCATGGAAGACGAATCTAAAGATGAAGACTACGACAGTAGCTGGGGCGTTCCTGCTACTTTGGAGTATAAGAATGGTCAACAATAGGGCGAACGACGTGGAAGAAGGGTCGACGCATGGCAACGGGCTCCCTTTCAACCTTCGGGCCACCCCCCCATCGGGGAGAGGGGAGGGGAGGAGTTGTTGATCCTCCTTTCTTTCACCCCCGCTCCCCATCTTCCACTCCCTTCTGGGGAGTGATTATCCTTTCTCTCTCTTTTGTTATTCTGTTGGCTTCTTTCACTCTTTGAAGGATGTTGGCCCTTTTTCATCCTATTTTTCCTTGCCCGCACCATCAATTCTTGATGGCTTCATTATGGTCCAAATTCCAAAGAGTTGGCAGAGGAGGCCTTCTCTTATTTTTTGCTAAGTTGGTACCTGAGCATCCCTCTCCTTTTCTCTCTTCTCTGATACAATATCTTTCGAACTCCCCGAGCAAACCAAGTCAGTTGTCCCGTTGTCCAAGCCAGTATCCACAGGGGGTGGAGTCAGGGCTTCGGCTTGGGGGCTACCAACCTTATCCACGTCGAGTGATCAGTTCGTTATGTACCAATTTTTCTCCTTGTTACATATTGTACTGGCTATGGCCTATTTGATGTACAAAAATGTTCAATATGATAAAAAGGAGAGATATTATCGCAACTTATTTCTTACATGTTATGGAAGAAGCTCAAAAATAAAACTTTCGCAATGTGGCCGCGTTCTAGGTCTGAGGAATAGGCATGCCTTCCATGGTAGCTAACCAATACGCTCCTTTTTTGAGCATCTTGGCCACTCGATAGGGGCCCTCCCAGTTAGGGGCCAGCTTCCCCATCAGACCCGCCCAGGGTCCTGAATGCGCAGGGAAGAGAGGGGTCTGCCCCTCCTCTCCCGTCTAGTGTTGTTGAGGGCACTCGACCCTCCCCTTATAATTCGTCCACTCATAACTTAGCCAATCAAATTCTTCACATGATGGCCCAGTTAGATCCAACCCAGCTTCACATCCTCCGTCAGGCTTTGTAGCGGCAGGACACCCCGTCTTCAGTTTCTCCCCGCAGCATGTCTGCTGCCGCCACATCTCCATCTTTAGTTAGTGGCTTAGGGGCTGCTTCTGCTGCGCCCATTGATCTCACACCCATTCATCCCCGGACCCTTCGCTTCCCCAATTTAGAAGTGGGACAAGCTTCTAGCTTGACCCATCAGATTCCTGATAAGGGGAAGACCCAGCTCCCCTCGTTCTCCTATGCAGACCCTTATGGAACTACCCCTCCAGCGCCGTAGGCCCTTGTAGCCCCAGCCGATTTTGTACATCTTCAATCAGGGGCCACCCAGTTAGCTCACGCAGATATGGGCCCATCTTTTGCCCATTATCCTTCATGCGGGCTTCCCCATCCATCTATTTATCCATCGGCCCTATATACTGGCTCTGTTCCTCCTGTTCTACCACCTCCTTCCCAGGACCGAGAACTTCTTGATAAGTGGGCTGCCATGCAACAACAGATTGACCTTCTCCACAAGTGGGAAGGCCAACAATCCCTTGCTGATATCGATGTCCCTAATTTCTGTGACATTCGTTTCCCTCCTCAGTCTAAGCTCCCCACGTACCGAAAGTACGATGGTAATGGCAACCCCTTTATTCATATAAGGGAGTTATTATACGAGTCAACACAATTCCAATATGATGATCGCCTCATGGCGTATCTCTTCCGCCACTCGTTGGACAGGGTTGCATTGGAGTGGTTTTATACACTGCCATTGGAGAAGGCAGAAAGTTTCAAAGATGTTAAAGAAAAGTTCATTCAGAGGTTCCAAGACAGGGTGAGCCCGGAGTATTCTTTTACTGATTTAGTGGCCGAGAAGATGAAGGCTGATGAAGACTTTGCAACTTATGCTGACAGATGGAGGCAGATTGCCTCCCATGTGCCCGGGCAGATTCCGGAAGAAGAGAAAGTAAAGTTGTTAATTTCAAATGCCACATCCACATTCCAAAATATTTTGGCAATGAATGATATTTCTAACATGCACCAGTTGTACAGCAAGGCCCGGTTTATCCAGACCCAATTTAAAGACTCCCCTATCCACTCCTTGTTCGAGGCCCAAAAGCCCAAACCCGTCAGGAAATCGGGAGAGAGAGAGGGAGACAAACAACAGAGAGAAAGAGAGAGAGAGAGAGAGAGAGAGAGAGTTTGGCGATGAGAGGGAGAGAGAGAGAGGGATCGACAAGAGAGAGAGAGAGAGAAAGGGAGAGAACTCGTAGGAGGGGGAATCTACGTGTGTGCGTGTGTGGGCATGGGAGAGAGAGAGAGGAAGAGAGAGAAGACGAGACTAGAGAGAGAAATAGAGAGAGATCGCGGGAGAGATTACAGAGGGAGGCTTGTTCGCAGTGATCAGAGGTGGAGATGGTGGCCCGCCGGATGGGCGGACGGTGCGGGGGGTGGTGAGAGCACCGGGAGTTTGGCGCGGCCAGGTGACGAGGGGCTCGACGGTGTGAGGGGAGGGGCTCCGCGGTGGGTAACTGGGTGAAGTGAGAGGGGGAGAGGGATGCCGCGGGTGGTGCAGTGGAGAGGGGAGTGGAGAGAGGGAGGCAGCCGGCGACGGTGGGGGTGGCAGTGGTGTTTGCAGGGGGTGCGGGGGTGTTCACAGGGGAGCTCGACGGCGGTCATGGGCGTGATAGTGGCGTGAAGGGAGATGGGTCGTCGATGGTGGACGATGGCAGGCACGGTTGGCGATGCAGGTGGTTGGCCGGTGGGGTAGGTGGTTGGCAAGGAGAGAGGGGAGGCGGGGTTGGCGATGGTGCGGAGGTCGCCGGCGAAGTAAGGAGGTGCCAGCAGGGTGGTGAAGTTGGAGGGATGGCGGTGCAGTGGCCGCGGGTGATGAGAGGTGAAGGTGTTAGGCATGCATGCAGGCGGTGTCGGTTGCGCAGGGTGGTGTGTCTATGAGAGGAGGAGGTGAGGAGCTCGTCAGCGTGCGATGAGAGGAGGTTGGGAGAGGTAGAGAGAGATGGGGAGAGGGTGTTGGCGACGTGAGTGCATGCGGAGGGGGGTCGCGAAGGGAGCTCGCCGGAGGGGTTGGTGCAGGCAGGGGAGAGCTGCCGCAGGGAGAGGTGGAGGTCTGAGGTGCAGGTGGAGGCGTGGGGTGGTGGAGCGGCTCGCGGTGGCTGCCGGAGGGTTGGGTGGTGCAAGAGATGTGCTGCGACGTGGAGGCGGGCGGCGGCGTGGTCTTGCGGCGGTGGAGAGCGCTGTGGGGTGCTGGGTTGTGGGCCACGGCGCCCGTGGTGGTCGCAGAGGTGGAGAGGGGCGTGCAAGTGAGAGGGGGAGGTCCGCGGCAGGCGGGGGGAGGCTGTGAGGAGGTTACATGGTGGCTGGGTATTTCGCCGTCGGGTTGTGAGGAGGTGGAGTGTGCAGGGAGGTTCCCCCTCTATCTCCCATAAAATGCCAGCTCCTAAATCCACTACCTTCCCTCTGGTCAACTCACATTCTTAGGCAGATCCAAATCTGTCCTATCAGATCTGGTTCTATGAACCAGCAAGTTGTAAAATCATCCAAGGCCACTTCATAGGCATTCAAATTTCTTTCTCTAGCGTGAGGTCGTATCTCTCTGAAATAGCTTTCCAACGGTGCCAGTCTCGCATCAATCAGAGGTCTTGGCTGATCGCAACGGCCATTCTTGTGGGGTCGCGCGCTGCAGAACAGCAGATCCAGCTCGTGGACAGCAACCAACGACCACCCCTGAGCCGACCGCCACGCCTTCCACAAGGCGAACCAACAGATCGCCTTCCCAGGGAACCTCCCTCCAGGAGCTATCGACACAGCGGTACCCTTCTCAGTCAACTCGGCCCACCAACCAGGACGTGGACCCCATGCTTGCCGGCGCTTGCCGCCACTGGAGCGGTCCAGATTGCTGCCCGTCAACCCAAGAACGGCCCTCCTAGGCCCACTTGTAGCCCTTTACCTCTCTGCATGGAGTGGGTAGTAAAATTTTATTTCTGTAATTATTTTTAACCAAGAGTTACCGACTTGGCCGGGGTCGTCTTCCCCACGTCCGGAGCATGGAAGTAAACTCGCCACCCTCCTCGTAGGATTGCTTTACTCGTATACATGTTTGTATGTCGCTGCATGTGATAGGTTACTTAGCTCACTCAAATTTCAATCACTGTTGAGAAAGTGAGCGTGAGCCGTCCCGTGACTCACTCTGAGTACACGCGGAAGAGTCGAGTACCCTTGACTCATTGCCGATTTCTCAACCACGCACGATCCCACGTTTCCCTCGCTAGGGACGAGTTGCGAGCTAGAGTCCCAGGTTCGCGTGTCCGTCCCACATCAGACCGACATGGCCCGCAGCTCGTATCCCGATGCAAACCTTAGTGTGTTTTATTCCTACTTCTTTCCTTTACAGTTAGTATTAATTCTTTTGACCGCAGTGCCCCTAATTTCGATAATTAATCAAGGGTGTTCCCTCGTATGGGGGATATAAATGACGTCGTGACCTTTATGGCGCGACGAGATTTGGTCCCGACCCGAACAACACAATCACCTGACGAAGTCAAATCGAGTACACCATGGGCTTTCATGAAGCCCGAATGAACCATCACCTCGGTGACTGGCACGCCCACGCACTTAACAAACCAAATAAAAACTAACATATGAAGATCTTCAAAAATAAGTGCGTCCACAAGTCTGGCATGTCGGGCGGGACTATCACAATATTAGTTTATTTTTCTTCTGCACTTAATTATTAATTATCGTTTAAATTAATTTATGCATTGTAATTCTAATTCGTTATACAGCTCCTCGACAAACTCCACTAACCCTTCAGGGGCCTCATCAGCCTCTTAGGTGGCGTCCCCAGTTCTTGGTAGTGGTAATCTGATATTATCGAGTTATCGATACCCGGAGCTCTGGGTCGTTACAGTTGGTATCAGAGCAGTGTTGAGGACTTGTATAAGAAATTGACATTGCATAGCGTTAGTCCAGAGCAAGTCCACTTGAGTCGTCTACTGCGGGCTTAGGGTGTTTTTCGTGATTGTTGATGTGATTTTCATCGGCATATGTTTCTTAGGTTTTGAAGGCGTGTCATCAGAAGGCGCGTGTTTCTAGGGAGGGAAATGATGCTCCTCCTCCTGTGGTTGTTGTGATGGTTTATGCGCCTGCGCCGAGTCAAGTTTCAGTGGTTCCTGCCCCTGTTGTGGGAGGCTTGCCAGATGTTCAGCGAGGAACACAGAGTGAACCTTTGCTGCCTCGTCTGTCGTCTGGAGTAGGGCAGGTGATATCTCAAGTGCGCGCCCAGGTTGAGTCCGCTCAGCTAGGTGTGCAGCATCACCTTATCCCTCAACCGATTAGACAGTTGCAGCAGGTCTATCTGCCGAGCATCCCCGGCACTCCTTCCGTTGTTCCCGCTGTCGATGGTGCTTCTTCCTCTAAGCCCAATGGCAAGAAGTTCCAGAGATTCAAGAATAAGGGGCGTGAGAAATGGCGTGCCCAACAGTCTTCTACCAGTACTGTTCCATCGTCAGTCCCATCTTCTCAGCAACGTCAGGGACCTGCTGTCCGTCAGTCGGGATCGTGTGGGAGGTGTGGTGGTAGCCACCCTGGCAGGCCATGTTCTTTGCCGGTGGTTTGCTTTCGCTGTGATCAGCCGGGCCATATTGTTCGAGACTACCCGTTCAGGCTAAGACCGATGCAGTTCTCTCCATTCGCCCAGCCACAACAGCCCCAGTTTCAACCCGTGTCGCCACAACCTCAGCAGAACTCACCAGCGTCTCAGCTTCCTCGTGCTGAGCAGTGACATCCTGACTCTTGGAAGGTGTGTCTTCTGTCTTTCGATTAGTTAATTTGTGTCTTAATTATTCCTGTTGTTTGAGTTTTATGTGATTCAGTCACCTGTTAATTGTTCATTATGGTAATATCATTTGTGTGATTGTGGTTTTCTCCTCTCCTGTCCTTGTCATTTCTCCCTTCTACTTTCTCCCTTGTTTCTCTTTTCCCTCTGGTTTTCTCGACGCAGGGCATGCGACCGTGCCGAGTTAACCTAGGTAGAGATGCGATGGAATGGGTTAGAACGTGATGAAATGATGGATGAGGTGGACGTTGGCACGATTCGTGGGTGGATCCTAGGCTAATGTGGCTTGATTATTTTATCGCCTGTGATTTTCGTAGAAGTCTGTTCCTTTGCATGGGCTCAGTGACTTGTCACCTGCAGTGTCGACAGCCTTGTGAAGTAGTCCACATTGTGCTTCGTGTCTTTCGGTGGAGTAGTTGATTCTACTCTTTCCTTGTTGTATCCGATTGTCCCGATTCGTAGATTGTTCGGTGTTATTGCTCGATGGCTATCTTTTATGCTGGTTGCACTGTTTGAGAATTCCTTAGTGTTATTCCTGTTGGCATTTCCCTTCTGGTCAGGATTTGCTGGTATTAGATTCTTTTGTCAATTGCTCAGGTTGTTGTTGACCATTTGAGTTGTAGCAATGGCCGTACATATTGTTACGATACTTTGATCATCCCAGCTTAAGTCTGGTTAGCTCCTGATGTGTTTCACTTCTGTTGAAGTTGAAGTGCTCGATTGGACCAATTTGGCTGAGAAGCTGCTCGAGTGAACTAGGCTCTTCCCTTCTTGGTGAGCTTCTGATAGTAAGCTCGATGCTTCCCATGTTGTTTGGTGGGTCTCATTGTGAGGTTGGCCTTTGAATTGCCGTTTCAGTACTACCTTATCCTGTGTCTACCCAAGTGTGGACAATTTAATTTGAGCTAGATCATCTCCTTGTTTTACGGCTGCTTGGCTTTGGACCTAATTTCTGTGTCGAGAGCTGTTGCACACTACGTCTCGTCGTGCCATGCCCAACGGCCAACGTGTTGAGAGGATCAATTACCCTTTACAGGACGTAAAGGTAAGCCGAGATTAGTGCTTTTCCTTGGGATTTGTGCTGAAGCTGGTGCTCTTCTCTGTTGCACTTGGGCTTTTTCTGTTCGTTCACTCGCTAGATCTGTGCTCGAGGCATGTTACATTGTGATTTTCTGGGATTGCGATGACGCTTAGTGTGTACTGAGATGCGAAGGCCAAGGTTCTTTCAGATACCTTCGTGCATTATTGAGTGCGTGGTGAAAGCATGTGGGCTGACAACCCACAAGCCAAGGTTTCTTTTCGTACAATTCTGCCTGGTCGAGAGAATTATTCCTTCTCGATGTGGCTCTGTCTTAGCTGCATGTGCTTAGACATTATCGTGACCATGCTGTTGTCGGTCATTTCTCTAGTTTTAGTGTGGCATTTGCGAGTGTTGGGGAAATCGTCAGCTCCTGCTGATAAAGTACCATTTACTCTACATTCATTCTCGTGGGTGTTGTGCTCTCGAGGCGTGTTCATAGTCCTTGAGATGCGTTCCCCGAGATTGTGGTGTCTCTTGTCATTTTGCGATCGATTTCAATTGTTGTGGGTCTTTCCTTGGTGAACGGCCTGATGCATGACTCGCTCCTTGTAGTCGTGTGCTCAGCTGTCGCGTGTCTTGATACGACCCTACTTGCAATATGTTCCATGGTTTTGTGTGCTTTACGGAGCTGGAATCCTGCAGGTGTTGTTGTCGTTGGCTGTTATTTTTGTAAGTGCTATTTTCGTATGATTCTGCGTTTATATGTTGGACCATCATCTCGTCTGTAGCTGGTTGTGCTCCTTTTTCCAGTGGAGTAGCACGCAACTCGATCTGATGTGATATCTAAGTGAGGACTGACTTAATGCTGTGTGTGGTTCAGTGTTGTTGATTTTTGCTGTCGTTCCTCCGTGTAATCATCATTGGCATCCTGTGTGCCTGGTGTTCCCTGTCTCCTTTGGCACAGAAGTCGATGATGTCATCAGGCAGTTAGCTGAGAGGACTATGTTTCCTTGTGTCAGCTGATGTTGGTTGTGCCTGTCACTTCTATCGATTCGTTTCTCGATGTTGTTTACTCTGGCAGTCGTGTCTCTTGCCTTGCGAGACATAAGTGACGTTGCCTTATTTTAGAGGTGTCAGACTTGTGTTCACTTGTGTTCACTTGTGATCATGCTCACTCCTAAGCGTGTATCCGTGACAACAGCCTGACGCTATTCCTCTGAACTTTATTTCTCATGTTTTGTGTCTGTATTTATCAGGTTGTTCTTCCCTGCCTTACTCTTGTTAGTCCCTAAATTTTGAGGATGAAATTTCTTAGTGGAGGGGAGGACTGTAATACCCTGGATCTTTGGCGGATCTTTATTGGGTCTTGCTAGATCTTTATTGGGCTTTTGGATCCTTTTAGAAGAGTTGGGGTATAACGCACCCATCTTTGTGCGTTATACTAGTATAACATGCCTATTGTGGTCCATTATACTTCATTTTGTTAGTGTCTTTTTTGTCCGTTGGACATAACGCCCCTATGAGTATGCGTTATGTTGATATAGCACCCTATCTTGGTGCGTTATATAATTTGCATGTGGTTTCAGGTCTAGTTGGCGTAACGCCCCACCCTTGGTGCGTTATGTTGGTATAACACCCCTATGCTAGTGCGTTATAGTCCTGTTGGCCGTGATGGCCATTGGTTGGTTATGTGTTTTGTGTCTGTCTATCTCAGGTCCTTGTTCAAGGGTGGTGTCTGTCTGTTGGTGGTTGTCTGGATCGGTTGATTTAGGTGATTGGGTATGGTCTTTTCCCTGACTATGACAATACCCTAACGACTCAATCTAAAACTGCTAGTGTCCTTGTCTCTGGTCGCGTAGCGGCTGCTCCTTGACTGTCGACTTTGTCTAGCGATCGAGTGATGGTTCGCTTTGCCCAGAGTGTTGTCGTTCTCCACTGCTCCAGTTTCTTTTTGTACATGTAGTGTGTGTGTCTGTATGTGTCGTCATTGTCGAGTTCCAGTCAACTTGGGGTCACCCAGCAGTTGACAGGCGACCTTGTCTGTGTCTCGGTGGCATTGTCCAATTCAACTCTGTGTTTTTGGATACCTCGAGGCATCGTTCTACCTCGATTTACATGTCCAAGTGTGCTGAGGGTTCTTGCTGTCCCCTCAGGTCTTCGTGCGTCGTTTTCTTGGAGCGTCATTTTCCTTGGCTTAGGATTAGATCGATTGGCAGCTTGTTCTGCTATATGCGATGATCTTGACCCAGAGTTGTAGGACTCAAGGACCGTTGTTGCTATAGGTTTAGTTGTCTTGTCCTGAGTCAGTTGGCAGTTTCTTGT
Source organism: Amorphophallus titanum (assembly GCA_024336825.1). Taxonomy (NCBI): domain Eukaryota; kingdom Viridiplantae; phylum Streptophyta; class Magnoliopsida; order Alismatales; family Araceae; genus Amorphophallus; species Amorphophallus titanum. Next base: position 155,667 of record JANBPO010005995.1, read on the forward strand.
GCTGCCTTTGGTGCTTCAAAGTACGTGTTGCAGGGCATTCTCGCATGTATGTACTTTAGCACTTGAGTTTTGGTGCCTGGTATTGTATAATACCTCTTTCGTTCACCGATAGATTAGTCTCCTCATCCATCATGATGGAGCAACTAGTCGTAGCCCAGCGACCTCTAGTGTCGGCCCACCTTGGAAAGGTGGAGGGGTACTTCCCGTAGACGATTTTTAAGCTAGTTTTGTAGGCCCCCGGCTTTGTACTGCAGCGTCCACAGGGAGGGAATACTAGCTAGAGGCCTGGCTCTATGCAGGAGTCAGTGTGTGCACACATGGTCAGAGGCTTGGACTGACACTGACGAGTGTTACTCTGACTAGTACTTGGTTGCCTCATGCATATCCAGAGAAATCGAAGAGGCGGATCCCGAAAGTCATGCCTTCTCAGAATTACCTCAAGGGCGCCGCTTCGCATTCCCATAGGATCTCGTAGCCGTTCAAAAGGCAGGAAGATACACGCAAGAGATTTTCTAGATTTTGCAAAGGAAAGAAAGTCTTTCTATTTCGAAGTCGAAGCATTACAAAAAAGGGAAAACTATCCTCAGGCAGAAATAGAGGAAAGTGAAAGGAAAAAACAAACAAGTGCGGGCGTCCTTTTAAGGATCCGCCCCGGATACATCATCACGTGCCCCAGCCTCTCTGGGCTCACGTGCGGCAAAAACACTGGCAGGAGGTGAGTTGCCCTCCAGCCCCACTACTTGGGCCTCCACTGTCGAGGTGTCTATAGGTGCATGCTCCTCCGTGTCTGGCACCGACACTGGCACCTCAGCTTCAGCAGGCTCATCCTCACCCTCGCCGGCCTCCGGGTCATACGGTGGCGAGGGGGGAGGAAGCCACGGGGCCTCGCACCCAAGACTTGACGGAGTAGCCTTCACAGCTGCACTCCAACCCTCCCGGAAGCCTCGATCATGAGCTGGCCCGCAGAACTCTAAGGCCACCTCCGTCAGCTCCTCCCGGTAGGCCGAAGAAGAATGGAAGCTTTCCACTGCATCCTCACCCGCGGTCGACAGCAAGGAGCGCAGCTTGGTTAGCTCGGCCTCAATCTCCCGAGCACGAGTCTCCGCGGCCTGGGCCTGCGCCCCCAACTCAGCCGCTCACTCCTCGGCAGCACCTGCTCGCCCCTTGGCCTCGTCCTCCCCCTTCCGAAAGGCATCACGGTCACGCTCCATGCCTGTGAATGCCAGACCTTGCTAGAAGAACTACTTGTGGAGTTCATTCTGGGCCGACTCGGACTCCTTCAAGCTTTTCTCCAGCTCCACCTGGGAAGCCTGGCTAGACTCCAGCTTCTGAGCAAGGCCCTGAAAATAGTGCCTCCACAGCCCAAGGGTACTCGCGACTAGGCAGACACTCCTGACAACTTTCGCTGTCAACTCACCGTCGACCTCGGGGCCGAACTCGCTCGAGGGCTGGTGCCAGCCGACGCTCCTTCCTATAAGGTCGACAGCCATAGCAAACTCATCCAACTCAGATGACAGATGTAACGACCCAGAGCTCAGGGTACCAATAACCCGATACAAGTATAGACTACTGCTACCAAGAATTGGGGACGCCACCCAAGAGGCTGATGAGGCCCCTGAAGGGTTAGTGGGGTTTGTCCAGGGATTGCATTACAAATTTATGAAGCATGCTTCCTTACCCCGTTAAGGGATCAGGAGGGATGGCAGTCAAAGCCGATGAAGACCAGAAAGAAGGCACCAGCCACTAGAACACCTGGCGCATCTGTTCGGAACACTACTCTGAAGCCAGGCCCACCCCCGATGAAGCCAGTTTGGCATGAGACTGAGACGAAGTCAGTCATCAGAATCCCTACTCGTAACCGGAGAAGATAGACTCTGTTGCCTGCACATAAAGAAATAAGTTCTGAGGCGAAGCGCCTTCAGCAGTACATCAATGGGCTCGATGAGTATGAACAAGCTGAGCCGAAGTCTCTACTAGTAAAGGACTGTATACCCTGGGAGCAGCTAGAGGGGCTGACCATCGAAGAAAAGCCAGAGGAAAGATAAGAAGATGATGAGACTGAGCCCTTCTAGGGGCAGGAGCCGAAAAAGTGGAAATGCCAAAAGAAGAAAAGACGGCCGAGGAATAGGAAAGAAAAGAAAGTTACAATAGTGCAATGCAATACCCTCTCCATGCTATTCACCTTGCCAGGGGTGAATGATGATGTAGGGGTGTCGGCCATGCCACTAGAAGCCAACCATGCAGAGGCCTCAACCTCGGTACATATTACCCGTTCTGAAAATAAATGGGGGCATTTGCCGCCGGCTAATCACAATATCATATTCAGGGGAGAACAGTCGTATCATGCACCAGAGCTAGAAATATGAGGCGCTGAGATTCCTCCTCCTGTGAATTTATACCAAGAAGAGAAGAAAAAGGATGAAGCTCTATCATTTCTGAAATTCTTGTCTAGTCTGGAAGGCAAAAAGCTAATACAAGCTGCATCATCTAAAAATGGCAGGCGTCAGTAGTCACCGGCTTTGAAACCTAAGCAAGATGATGAAGAAGGGACAGATACTCTGGTAGCACCAGGGGATGTCCCTACAGAAGAAGAAATCCCTCAAGAAGCTGACCAAGAGACTAAGAAGAGAAGGGGGCAGGCAATGCCGCAAGCACCTCATGAGCCTCCGAAGCCCCGCTGGGCAGAAGAGATGCGGCTCTCCAATGTCCGGGCAGGCAGCCGGATTATGAAAATGCTAAAAAATCTCCCTACTAGATTTTCTATCTGGCAGATCCTCTCCTTGAGCGAAGAAGCCCGCCAGGCAATTATTGACGCCTTGCAGTCTCCAGCGCAGTATGAAGCACTGTTGATAGAAGTGAACTCTGGACCAGCAGTCACATTCACAGAGGATGACATGTTGATTCCGGATCCCAGCCACAACAGGCCGCTATACATGAGAGGGTATTACCGCTCTTGGGAGGTCTCGTGGGTTCCAAGTGGTATCAGGTGTATTCGATAGTCCTATCGGGTATATCTGGTATCCGGGATCTGGGTCGCCACAGCTGGTATCCGAGCGTTGTTGTGTGAAGTACATGGAAATCTCAGATATGCAGTTACCAGAGTCGTAAAAGTCCTGTACAGTCACCCAGTTGATGGCTGGTGAAATTTGCTGTCATTAGGTTTCGTGATTCTATATCGTTTGGTTTCTCCGTGATGTCTGTCTCAACCACGTTGTACTTGGCAGTGTTCACCGAAAGGCTCGAATCTGCCACACATTGTTCGAGGTTTTCGTGTAAGTTGCTCAGGTTGCTGTTAACTTTTAGCATTAGTGTAATGGCCGTACACGTCCTTACGTTGTTTTGGTCACTCCGACTTAAGTCTATTTCAGCTCCTGATGTGTCTCGCTTCTATTGAAGTGCTCGATTAGATTCCATGATTGAGAGGTTGCTCAGGCGAGCTAGGATTTTCCCTTCCTGGTGAGCTTTTGTTAATGAGCTTATTCTTTCTCATCCTGTTTGGTGGAATCTTTTTCGAGGTTGGCCTTAGAATTGCTATCTTAGTGATGTTTTGTCCTGTATCTACTTAAGTGTGAACAGCTTTATTCTGATCCTGATCTGCTCCTTGCTTTACGGTTGCTTGGCTTTGGACCTAATCTCTGTGTCGAGAGTTGTTGTGTACCATGTTTGTCGTGCCGTGTCCAGTGGCCGATGTGTTGTAAGGGCTCATTTATTATTTTGGGATGTAAAGGTGAGCTAAGATTAGCACTTTCCTTGTGCTTTGTGCTAAAGCTAGTACTCTTTTTCCATTGCACTTAGGCTTTTTCTAATCGATTGGTCACAGGATCAATATTCGTGGCGTGTACATTGTGATTCTTATGAGTTGCGATGGTGCCTAGCGTATGCAGAGATGTGGATACCGAGCTATTTGTTGATTTCTATGTGCGTTGGATGAATGCGCAGTGGAAGTGTGTGGGCTAATAACCCACGGGCCATGGATCTTTTCGTAAGGTTCTGGCTGGTCGAGAAAATTGCTCTTCTCGATGTGACTTCATCTTGGCTTCCTGTGCCTTGATGTTGTCTATTGTAGTGCTGTTGCTGGTAATTTTCTGGTGTTGGCATTGGCATTTGCGAGTGTTGGGGAATTTGTCGGCTTATCTGCTGATTCAGTACCCTTTACTCTGCATTTCCTTTCTCTTGGGTGTTGTGCTCTCGAGGCTTTGTCTTGGTCCTTGAGATGCATCCCTTGAGATTGGGATCCGCGTGACCCCTACTGAGTCTGGCTGTGACTCACCCTTCCTACTTGCAGGTGGGCAGCCTCGACTTTCGGATCGTCCGTTCCGAGCTTTTGACGGTTGTGTCTAGTGTACACTAGTAGTAGTCAGTCAGTTGGTCTGTCCTTTTCTTGTACATTTGTCCAGGGTATGCCCCGTGTAGTTGTACTGGTGGACTTCTCTTTTAGTTGTGGGACTTGAACTCTTGTTAATTCTGGACTATTGTAAATATTTTATCACACTATTATTTTAATTTGCTTCCGCACTTATTATTAATTATTGTTTAAATCAATTTACGCATTGTAATACCAATTCATTATACTACTCCTCGACAAACTCACTAACCCTTCAGGGGCCTCATCAGCCTCTTTGGTGGCATCCCCAGTTCTTGTTGGCGGTAATTCGATATTATCGGGTTATCGGTACCCTAAACTCTGGGATGTTACAGTTGGTATCGGAGCGTGGTTGAGGACTTGTATAAGGAGTTGAAATTACATAGCGTTAGTCCAGAACAAGTCCAGTTGAGTCATCTACTGCTGGTTTAGGGTATTTTTCCATGATTGTTGATGTGATTTTCATCGACATATGTTTCTTAGGTTCTGATGGCGCGTTGCCGGAAGGCCCGAATTTTCAGGGAGGGAAATGATGCTCCTCCTCCGGTGGTCGTTGTGATGGTTTATGCACTTGAGACGAGTCAAGCTTTAGCAGTTCCCGCTCCTATTGTGGAAAGTATGCTGGATGTTCTGCATGGAATGCAGAGTGAAGTTGTGTCGCCTCAATTGCTATCTGGAGTAGGGTAGGTGATATTCTGAGCATACGTCCAAGTCGAGTTCACTCAGTTGGGTGTACAGCATCACCCTATCCCTTAACTGATCAGGCAGTTGCAGCAGGTTTGTCCGCCGAACGTCTCCGAAATTCCTTCCGTTGTTCCCACTGTCGATGGTGCTTCTTCTTCCAAGTCCAAAGGCAAGAGGTTCCGGAGATTCAAGAATAAGGGATGTGAGAAGCAGCGTACCCTACAGTCTTCTACTGATGTTGTTCCATCATCAGTCCCGTCTTCCCAACAGCGTCAAGGATCTACTATTCATCAACCGAGATCGTATGCGAGGTGCGGTGGTAGCCACCCTGGCAGGCTGTGTTCTTTGCCGGTGGTTTGTTTCCGCTGTGATCAGCCAGGCCATGTTGTTCAAGACTGCCCGTACAGATCGATACCAGTGCAGTTCTCTTCGTCAGCCCAGCCACAGCAGCCTCAATTTCAACCTGTGCTAAGTCCCTTTTATCATTATTGTGAATAAAACACTTGGAACTGAAGATTTGAAATAAGCCAGGTTAGATCTCTTACTCTTCAACAATTTATATGGGGTTTTCCTGTGGACAGGTCTTACCATTTCCCTATTAATTATGTAACAGGTTGTATTTGTAGCTTCTGCCCAAAATTTTCGTCGGAGTTGACTTTCAATAAGCATGGTTCTGACCATCTCCACTATAGTTCTATTCCTCCATTCAACAGGGATGGCTGGTGGGCCCTCTTCCAGCTCTCAAGCTCCTCCTCCAGAGGTCACCTCCATCCAAGACCAGCTCGCTAGGGCTGTGGCACGCACCGAGGAGGCAGAGGGGGAGCATACGGCTCAGGTGAGTGTTGTTTCAAGATTCGGATGTGATTAAGTCCTCCTTTTTTTGACCTCATGAGAGTATGGGCCTTGGCAGGTGGCGGAGATCCGAGGTGCGCTAGCTTGAGGCGAGGAGGAGTGTGATGGCTTGGCAGCCACCGTGGCAGAGCTAGAGGTGGAGCTATGATGCCCCGACACCAAGGAGTTGCCACGAGACATGTTGGAGTTGTGGGTTGCTATCCAAGTAGAGAGGAGAGAGGTAGAGAGAGAGGGAGTGGGGAGGGAGACAGAGAGAGAGGAGAGGAGGGCAGAGTGGTAGTAGGATTGGGACGAGAGGAGGGCTCTAGTGGCACAGGTGATGGAGCTCTAGCTAGGCCTTCAGGTTACGGAGCAAAGGCTGAAGGACAGCGAGGAGTGCTACCATAGGGCACGGGAGCGTGGGGTGTGCCTCCGTCAGTCTGGCTCCTCTGTGAGTAGCCTTTTAGTCTCCTCGGCTAAGGAGTGATGTCGTGCCACCGAGGCTGATTAGGCACTGTGGCGTAAGGCAAGTACTACCTCATAGACCTCGATGAGGCCCCCTAGGGATCCTCGTCTTAGCAGAGAGGAGAGTGATGATCAAGGGGACAACTTGGAGGGTAGTGGCGAGAGTTAGAGAGATAGTTGTACACCCACCTCCTCACTTATGATGTACATGTACTTGACAGTTTATCATATATGCATGGAATGATTTAGTTTCCTGTCACTTGTTTCTCCCTTATGCGTTCCTTCTCTTCCAGGCCTCTTCTCTTCCACACTGTTCTCACGTGATATGTTCGACAAAACCTCACCCTGAAATGGGGAATCATGTCTCGCCGTGGCCATTCTTTTCAAAGGGAATCTATCATCGAAATTAGGAACGATGACTTTTAGCTCCACTTCCTTTGTGACACTTCAAACATTCTAGGACTATAACGCACAGGAGCAGAGGCGTTAAAGTCAACAGGCACACAACACAACTAATAGGGATATAGCGCACCAAGGGTGGGGCGTTATAGGAACATAATGCACCTCCCATGGGCCGTTATGCCCACCAGAATGATCAGAATCCACAGGTAACCACGGGATATAACGCACCTAACCAGGGGCGTCATATGAATTTAACGCGCAGGGCCAGGGGCGTTAAAGGCAACAGACCTTTAACTCGACATGCAGGGACTATAACGCACCAGGCAAGGCCCGTTAAAGCCACCCGAACATGAAAATCCACATAAAACTCCTCAGTTCACGGATCATATAACGCACCTCTAGGGGTGCATCAAATGACTATAATGCACCGGGGGTGGCGCGTTATGTCACCTGGGTTTCGTGACTCCGGAGGTCAGAACCGAAACCCCACCCGATCGATCGAAATCGATGGGGGACGTGGCGAAACACAAAACCAAAATAACCTACCACACCATACCAACATTCCAAGCCTACACATGCCACTAGAAATAAAATATGATGCCTATGGAGATAAATTCAACATTAAAAGATAATTTCAGGCATTAAAAGATTAAAAATAAACTAATTAAGAACATGCATGAAATACGAGATAAAAGGCGTCGGACCACGACGCAAGTGGTACCAGCGGTGTCCCAACGAGGTAAGGATTCCATCCCCCTACCTGGATGACGGTGAAAAAGGTGATTCGGTGCCGATCCGGTGAGAGGGTGACGTGGCGCCTCCTAACCCGGTTCGACTCCACGCTTCGCGAATCGAGGAAAGGTGGGCATCAATGCGATCCTCACGACGTGACCAATCCAACGGTACCTCTCCGGCTTCGATCAGCGGCCGTCTGGACCAGAAATCGAGAGAAGAATGTAAATCGAGAAATTAACCCTAAAATCATCCAAAAAAGAATTACACAGAAAAAGAGGAAGATGGCGACGAATGGTGACGCAGGTGGCGTCAACGGATTCCTGGCGAGACGAGGAGTCCGCTCCCCTACCTCTTGTGCGGCGTGGACTGCGAATCGGTGCAGATCGGGCGACGGGGGCCACGTCGTCCTTTCGCTCGCATGCGTCTCCACGCTCCACGATCCGAGGGATGGAGGGTACTGGCGCGATTCTCACGTCGAGCCCGTCCCGTCGGTACCTCCCACGCGTCGATCGAGATCCGTTTGGAGCGCGAACCGAGAGAATGGGGGTGGAGGAGAGAGAACGTGTGAGGGTGAGAGAGAGGATTGGGAGTGATGTCGAGAGAGTGAGATTCTCTCTCCTCTCTGGTCCGTTCGGCATGGGGTGTACACCGTTGCGAAGCTGGCCGAGGCAAAGATGTATTGGAGTGATCGGTTCACGGCATGGGGTAGCAGATGGAGCGTGGTGGGCGCGATCCCTCTGTGGATTCCAAGAAGGCGCCATTCGCTTTCCTGGTAATTTTCGGCATGGTTTAGTAGCTTCGGCGCACAGTTTCTTCGGTGGAGATAGGGAGATAGATCACTCACTCGTCATCTACGTTTTTCCTGTCCCTGCATGTCATTTGGTGCTCGAACGAGCGAGATCTGGCTCGTTGGGGTTTCGTGGGTTTCGTAGGCTTCGACAAAAATCGACGACGGATTTTAGATCAGTTAGAGTCAATGGACTCCAGGAAACGTCAGCATTCTATTGATACCAGTTTCACGTCGATTGGTGGTCCCGGTTGACCGTGAGAAGCCTGGGAAGTCTGGTTGCTCTTTTTGGGTGATTTTGCTAGAATTGTCTGTTTCTTGCAATTCGTGCGTCATTTTGACTCCGATCGGAGTCCATGTGATTGCCAGGGTGATTGTGGCTGTATCCCCTTCGTCTTGGCATGAACAGGGCATGGAAAGGCCACGATCGGACGAACCCTTGGGTTTGCTCATCGTGACGGTTGATTGGTTGCACTAGAGACTGCCCAAGGTATGGGCGGCTGGCTCTGGACCATTCATCCTTGCTGGGTTTTGGGGCTTGTATAGTCACACGATAGACTACACATGTTGTGTGCGGCCCGGTAGGGTCAGCCCATTCCCCCTTGGGCGGCCAGGTTCTAGCCGCCTATCTTACTGTCTGGGTTGAACGGCCAGGATCTGACTGTTCATTCCAGTTAACCCTTGGTCAACTATTACGTGTCGGTCGTGTTCGGTGATCCGGTCAAGACCATTTTGACTGGCACTGTAGTAGGTCGGTTCCATTCAGCGGTCCAGTCAAGACCATTTTGACCAGCAACTGTCCTGGATCGTGGGCTTGAGCGGCCAAGACTTGACCGCTCATCCCCTTGGGCGGTTTGGCCCTGATCGCCTATTCCCCTTAGGATTTTAGGTTTCTGACCCTTGAGCGGCCCTCTCTGGACCGTTCATGCCCTTGGGCAGCCCTCTTGAGACCGCCCATCCCTTTGGTGTTGTCCGCTAGCTGTAACGGTTGTTCCATGTCAGTCTGTCTTAGGTTTGTGTTATACGGCGGTGTCTGTGTGTCGATAATCTCTGGATAGGTCAGTTCAGGTAACTGGGTGCGGTCTCTTCCTTGACTGTGACAGTTCCTAGAAATAAATAAATATTTTACAAGAATTTAATATTGTAATAACGAGTCCAAGTCCACTCAGTACAGCTAACAGAAAGAAGTATGTACACTATAACGAGCCTACACTGGCCCTGGCAGTTGGCAGCTACAACAGCACAGGCGCAACTCTCACCCACTAGTCTACGTGTCAAAGCAACAGACCTGAAAAGAAAAGGGGCAAGCCTCATTTTATTGGCTCAATAGGGGTCCAGCGGAGCCCTACCTCAACACAAACGCAGTAACAAAAGTCATAATAACCACAATTAATATAAAATGTAACGAGACTAGCAACTAACTACAACAAAAGTCACCATAGTCTACGTAGTAGGTAAAACAAAGTGAGGGCGAACACAACATAGCCTACAGTGGAATCACAACTTCTATAGCTACTCCATAAACACTACGAACGGAGGTCAAACCCTCAAACACCGGAATAAACACAGCTACACTAAAGAAAAACCCACGACACCTTAGTCATGCAGATCCATCCACACTGATGGAAGACCCGAGCTAGGATTACATCATTACCAACATAACCTCTTTCACAAGAGTACCCTGACCTCAAGTCAGAAACCTCAAATCAGAAACCCCGGTCTCAACCTAGGACAGAGCCATGGCCTCACCGCCGTGTCAACTCTACCTCCAAGCCAAGAGGCCTCACCAACGTCGTCGGTAACGTAAACCTCACGCGAGGGCCACAACAACGTAGTCGCCTCAACCGACACTCAGTCTCTCATGTCCCTCATACGTAGCCCACACCTCAAGGGGGGATCTCGTACGCACAACCACACCCTAATCTCGAGTGGGCAGAGCAAACATACACACCACTCCCTAGGACTGGCTAGGATCCGCACCACTGCAACCCACAGCACGGCCGTGTCCTGCTCCCTGACATAGGGTACCCGCCACTGCACCTGTCAATAACGTACTCTTGTCCTAACCAAGGCACTATACGCTCTAGGCTATCCTCGCCTCTGCTATACGAGCGTCGCACACACAAGGTTGTCCACGCCCGGTCCATCTATGGTACACAGGTTGCTCTTGCCTGCTCCTAACAGAAAACACACGTACCCCTCGCACGGTCACGGTCACGATCACGGATGGCTAGGCAACACAAGCCTACAAGCCGCACACCAAGAACCACTAACGGCAGTCTGGAACAGAAGCAAATGCACAAATTGCCAAAAACACAAGAGCTCAACTCAAGGGCAACACACGGTGCATTCATCACAAAGACTATTCTACAAAAGCCCACACGACAAACCACATACTCTATGAAAAGGAGCCCAAGACATGCCCTTGGGATAACAAAAGACATACAGTTTGGACAACAAAAAAGAGGGAAAGGGGCGATGCAATCAAATCCCAGGCTCACTCCCCTCAGTGCCTCCAAGCGAGACTTAATAGCTGCAAGCTCCACCTCCAAGGTTGACACAAGCTATACGCTAGCCTCGGCCATGGTCTCGGCAGCCCGCCACTCAGCTCTAGCGAGCTCCATAACTCGCAACTGCTCCTTCAAGGCCTTCTGTAAGGCCTTAGCCTGACTCTCTGCCTCGCCTAGCCGCACGACGTGATATCGGGAAAATGACATGGTTGCTTCAGCATGTCCCCTCCGCTTGGCCACGACTGACGTAAGCTGGGCCCGCTGCTCTTGTGCCTCTCGGATGGCCGCTAGCCACTGAGCCCTCTGCTCCTGAGCTTCTAGAAGTCATAGGTACTCTGCCCAGATCTTGGCCAAACCAGACATCCAAAGCTCGCGCGAAAAGCCAAGGCTATGATAGCCCTGGGTACACTCCCTCAACCACTGCCTAAGCTCCTCTGGAGAAGGTAGGGGGTCGCCTTGCAGGTAGCCTCGTGCTCTTTGGAGCAAGGCAGTGCCCACGCTCTCATCCAACATTGGCTCTGGCGGGGAAGGGCACGTAGGCCACTCAACCCCCAGGTCTAGGGAAGAGTAGGGAAGAGTGGCCCATCTCAGCCAGCACACCAGTAGGGCCTACACAATCCCACCAAACACAAAGGGAAATAAGCAACATCCAAAATTTCCCTTGACGAGACAAGGTGGAAAACCTCATAAAAGTCCCAGCCCTTACCCGGTGCAGCTCCCGCCATGCTTGTAGCCTCGTCGGCAGGGGTCGGTGAGGGCAACCTCTCCTCCACATCTGTAACATTGCCCGCTGGGGTCGGAGAGGGCAAAGGCTCCCCCACAATCCGGTCATCCTCAGTGGCCATCGGTGACGTGGAAGGCTCCTCCCGGCTGCTCTCGCCAGGAGCCCGCACGTGCTCCTCTCCAGACTCCAACCCTGTTCACAACATAATAGTATCAATATCCTATGATAAAACTCAAACAAGGGCTAGATAGGAAGGGGAGAACTTTTACACACCTTCCAAAGTAGCCTCCATCTCCGCTTCCCTGACAGAAGAGGCCTCAGAAGTGGAGGAGCTCAAGCTTGAGCTATCTTCTGTCTCCATCGCCACGTTGTCGCTACTCGGAGAGCTGGATGAGGCTTCTGACGAGCTCCCAGACATGGGCAAGCTAGTGGCACCTGTAGACCAATGAGCCAAGGCTGGTCACTACCTAGTCCAACCTCATATGAAGACAACTTGTCGGCTAAGGGTTTCAAACAAGAAACTCACCAATAGGGGCACCCCCTTCGGAAACCCCCTCAATGTCGACGATCTCCTCGTCGCCCCTAGTCAAAGCTGTGATAGTGGGCTCATCCCCTACTACCCCAGCTATGTCACAAGGGAGCTCACCCTCCTCCAGGGGGGGAAGAAGCACCTATAGCCAACATCAGAGGAAGCTTAGCATCAACAGACAATCTAGAAAGCCCACTACAATCAACTAAGTGCTTAGTCGCGTACCTGAGGGCCCCACACTAGAGGACCTGACCAGTCCCATAGTGCAGGCCGACACCATGGTAGGAAAAGGAGGGAGAGGCGTCCTCGCCAACAGCTGTGGTAGTATGCCTGCTGCATCCCCAGCTACGGGTGGAGGTAAAGGGGCCACCTGCTCAGATCCGCCCCCAAAGGATGAAAGAGCCACTGACGGGCCGACGCTGGCCAACTCCTGGATCATCTCTAGAGTGGCAGCCGCATCCTCACCTGGAAAACAAACAACACAAACCTAGTCAGCAGTTTCATCCCACCAAAAGCGTGATAAAGGCAAGATGATTCCCTTCATGGCAATCTAATGCTTACCTAAGCTATCGTGGGCCGCCACCGGCATCTGCTCTCCCGTCTGCGGAGGTGCCTCGCGCTGTGTCTCGGATGGGCCTGAGGCCCCCGATACCACTGCCGCCCCTGCACAGTACGAATGGCTATGTCAGTGGCCACAACCAGGCAAAGCCATAGTCAGCATATGTCAATTGTCGGAGGCTCTTACCTGAGCGGGCCTTCCCCAAAGCCTCCCATGACTCGAAGTCGGGGAATGCCTCGATGTTGAGGGGAATCTTGCCCATCACGTGAAGGAACCCCTCCATATCTATCTCACACTCGGCCCCGTCATCAGGTAGGGGGTCAACCTCCTGATGGGGTGAGAAGGCCGCCTCCATGCCGGTCTCTAATGGGTCTACAAGAAACAAGTCCAGCGAGATAGGGTTAGTCAGTTATCACGACCAAACTGGCCAGGAGTAAAAAGGTCGACGCGACACTTACTCAAGGCCATCTCTGCCTCAACTTGCTCGCTAGTCTCGAGTCCTCTGGAGGACCCGCCAACCTCAGTTGTCGCAGCCTCCACACGAGGGTGCTTTCGCCTGGGTTGCAGACCTCCGTCCCCACTCCCTGAGGACGTGTCCATGGACAGATGATCCCCCTCTACCACAGAACCTATCAACAAACACATCAACGTACAATGCCTCAGTCACATACCCCCAAAAGTAATGAAGCTAAGGTGGTATGCTGATGGAAGAATCTTACCTAGGGCCCCGAAAGGGGTCCCAGTTAGTTACTAGTGTAGCCGCATGTCACGACAAACTGGTTAGGGCCCTTGGCCGGACCCATGGAGTTATAGAAAGGGCTAGGTAGCCCATGCCTTAAAGGTGTTCGGGGAAATTCCTGAACCCTTATTCCTTGGCATTTTGTCGAGAAACTGTCCGAGTACAACAAATGCCCCACACGGGGCGTACGTCGAACGTGGAGATGAGGGCGTACGGCCCGTGAACCCCTCTTTTTGAGTTGTTATGGTTGTATTTTGACACTTCATGTGCCTTTTGCTTGTTGCATGGAATATGTTACTTTCTGGTGTGCTGATTATCTTTCTGTGCTTTATCTTGTAGCTATGGCATGATTCGGCAGAGACAAGCAGGTCCCGAGGCGTGTGGCCCAGGATAAGGATCATTGGGTACGACGGACGGAGTAACCCATGCATCCTTTGGGTCCACTGGGGATCACTGTGGCTAGCGTAGAGTAGCTGGACCTCGGTCGCATGACAATGGCTGAGGGTCTGGTTGGCGAGAGGGCGATCAGAGTTAGGACTGTGGAGGGGGCCCGGATCTTTGAGGCAGGCGGCTTATACACTTATGACCGCAACGGAGGTTATCCTATTGTCACACCCCGAGCGCGGAAGATTACCCAGGGGTGTCACGACGAGTCTATATCATTCATGTCAATCAGAACGTAGTGCATTCAACACAAAGACAGAGCGCGCAAGATAGCAATAAACCCAATCTTTTATTTATTCACAACCATCCTTGTTACATTCTCCAATAATTTGACCAAAATAAGAAGTAAACTACAATCTTGACTCAAGAAACTACAAGAGTAAACAAAGCTAAGAAACTCTAGACACGTGGATAGCTCTATGACTTCACTCTTGCTCATCCCCATCCGTGTTTGTTTCTTCGGCCTCCCTCCCCACCCTGCAACCCATGCCCCATCCCCCTCCAGGTACGTCCACGGCGACCCCGGCCTCCCTCGGCCTCATCCCCGTCATCAACGTTGAGGTTTCCCTGGTTCTGCTGCGCCTAGACCGGTAGCAGAATCATTGGCAAAGCTTGCAGCATTCACACCTCTATCTACTACACGAATCAGCCCGAGCCCCCTTCTATGGGATCGTTCTACTCCGAGTCCTCTTCGCAGCAGAGTGGTTTCGTCGCGTTTCGTCAACGGCATCAACCGCTACAGACGTTTCCGTACAACTGCTCCCGAACTATGCCTGTTTCTGAGTGCCCCATGGGAAGGCCAACACCAACTTATCCTGTGTGGATCGGCCAGAGCCCCCTTCACGAGAGTTCTTTCCCCTCGAGTCGCCTTCGACCCCCAGGTGGTCCCGTCTATTTTTGTCGTCAGCACAGCCCGAGGCATCCATTCTCCCTCAGTCGCGCCAGACCTGGAGTCCTCTGTTCGCCCAGGACAGACTGTTGCCAAGTCGGCCCCGACACTCCCTCCTCCTCTCAGTTTCAGGTCGAGCGGTCTTCTACAAAGTTGCGGCTTTTGACGATACGAAACCAACGCAAGTGGTTTCGTCTCGTTCCAACGTCAGCACTGGAAGTTCCAACACAACCATTGGCAACCTATCCTGCTGTTCACCCAGGAACCTGACGCCAACCATTCCAACGATCACGTCCAGCGAGGTGATCAGAGGGCCGCCATCTTTTGAGGGTTGTAGAGCTTCCTGTCTGCTATGTCCATGACTTAGTCCCGTCGCGTTTGGAGTTCGTCAGCGAGCGTACCTGTCGACGCACCACGACTGCGCTATCCAGTCCTGCGAGGCAGAACCACGCAGGCTAACAGCAGTGACCTCCTCCACCTTCCAGTGACATCGGCTCGATGTCAGACTTGCTGGCATCCTTCGGCATCCCCCAAGCTTCACCCCTGCGTTGGCAGCACCGCGATTGGACGTCGGAGTGCGTCGTACGATCACTGTTAGAGTTTTCCTCCCCTCATTCCCCCCTCCTGCGCGAGGGTAGTGCATGTATTTGATTGCCCCCACCCCCGGGATCCCCCTCCCTGCGTGGAGCGTATTAATTGTAATAGCAGGGACTTCGCCAAGCCTCCTCGACGCAGCGTGACCACCAGGTGCGTACGCTCCCGGGCTCGCCATCATCTCCGACCGGAGCCGGTCCTTCGGACGGGCTAGGTACGTGCGGCTGCCTCTCCACTCTGCTTGTCTAGTATTAGCTCCAACTAGAGACGAGGCTCTGATATCAATTGTTGGCCTAGAGAGATGGCGAACAAGAAGGGGGGTTGAATTGTCCCCTTGCCCAGATGGTGAATTTTAAAAATAACTCCAACTAATTACAAAAGAATTAAAACTAACAACATTAATTATCCTACACATATGCTAGATTAAAAGAGTTCTCTCAAGCTTTCCGATCTCACACGAGTTAACAATGCAACTAATCGAACAATCAAGCTCAACATAGATAAATTTATGCTTAACACAGATAACGGAGGTAGCAATGTGTGGAGGTGTCGTGAATAAAAATCTACAAGTTGACCTATGAAGGGAGATAGAAGAAATGGGCAAACACACAGGCAAACACACGAGACGTAGAGATTTTTAGGTGGTTCGGGACCACGACGGGATCCTTACGTCCACCCCTCACTCAACCGGGTGAGGCTTCACTCCACGCTATGAAACGTAGCAACACGGGGACAAACCCCAACCACACACACGCTACTTTTGCAGTAATACACACATGGGGACATGCCCCAACACGCTGCCACCGCAGCAGACACACGCACACTTTGAGAAACACACCCCAGACATTGAACCACATGGAGTCACAGCTCCGTCTACACACACGGACTCGGGGAAACTCGCCCTGCAATTAATCCACACACGCGGAGATGCAACTCTGCCTATACACAACGATATTCAGAGTTAGACAATGTAAAGATATACAATATACGCCTACAACAGTATGTAGATGAAGATTAAACTATGAATCACTCATAGAAGTAAGCATGGAAGGATGTAGAAATATCTCATTGTATGTTGGACGCCATGTAGATAGATCTTCCTTGAGGTTCTTGCTGGTGGGAGGACGATCTCGAACTATATGACCCCAGAGAAGCTTCTCCTTGGAGGTCTGACCACGTTGCAACTTGTAGGCTTGATGATGGATGAAGCTTTGAACCTCCTCAGCCTAGATCGCCCTTCAACTTACCCATGAATCCCTTTGATTAGAAGGTAGGGTGCGCTGGAGACCTTCAACCATGGAGTGGAAGCGACCAGTCGAGGAAGCTCCCGTGTGGAAGCTTGCGTTGAATAGGAAGCTGGATTGCAGATCTGAGTGGATGCTTGTGGATGGGGTCTTCAGCGCCTTCCTCTTCCTCCTCCAACAAGGTGCGACCCCTCTCTTCTTCCTGCAAGCAGATAGAACAATGTGAATCCCAAGGGATGCCACGATCGGACCAAATCGCAGCTTCATATAACCTACAACAACAAGCAGCTAAAGACCACAATACCATTATTTTTTAAGTTTTTTTATAGTTTTTATGTTTTTTATAGTTTTTTTGTTTTATATTATGTTTTTTTAAGAGGACAGAGGGCCCGTGGGGGTCAAGGTGTTCCTGTAGATCGAGTCCTTCTGGCTCGGCCTGCCCTTTATCCAGGCGCTGAGAGAAAGGTGGCATTAAGCGAGCAGAGCATTCCTGATGCTATGGGGGCACATGGTGCCTAATTTGGAAGTCGTAGTCCGGATTGTCAGACTGCGTGTGGACGGGGAGGCAATGAGCAGTATCACTTACCTCGACTACCAAGAGAGTGCTCTGGAGCTGTTAGGGCTGAAGACCAGTGCCATTGAGAGGCATAGATGGTTACTCGGATGTTCAGGCTGGAGGCGTTTGGGTTCATCGACGTTCATCAGCATGTCGATAAGAGCACCCCTAAGTTCTTGGCATGGCTGGACGTGAGCTGCTCGCCACGTCTTCTGCCATGACACGAGCAACCATGGACGAGTAGCTCGCGACCTTGTTCCTCTTCTTCTTGATGGTCCACCTTCTGCTGGGGACGAAGGGAGATGACATCCACCATCATTTCCTGGGGATCCTAGCGGATCTAGACTGAGTGGGGCTCTATGTGTAGGGCGCAGCCACACAATGCTCGGGTGGCAGAACTGGAGGCGGAGCGTAACGTACGGGTTGTGGAGCGGTAGTGAGGTCAGGATGAGAAAAGGGCACTAGAGGCTGAGGTGCTAGAGCTCTGACTAGGCCTTGGGGTTGTGGCGCAGAGGCTATGAGAAAGTGAGGAGCGACACCAGAGGTCACGGGAGCTCGGGACACGCCTTCGCCAGTCTGCCTCCTTCTCTGCGGGCAGCTTCTTTGTCACTTTGACAGGGGAACGTCGTCGCGTCGTCGAGGCTGGTAAGGCACTGCAGGGTGGGGGTGGTACTACTACGCAGAGCCCCATGAGGCCTCCTAGGGATCCCCATCTTAGGAGGGAGGAGAGAAATGGCCAGGAGGGCAGTGATGAGAGCTAGTGAGTTGCTTGTGCACTCACCGCCTTGCTTTATGGTGTACATGGCACTTTATATAGACTCACGAACGAAATGGCTCATGTTCGCGTTGCTTGTCTACCCTTTGCGCGTTCCTTCTCCTCTACGCCTCTTTTCTTCCACCTCGTTCCCATGTGGTATGTTCGACAAGATTTTGCTCCGAAATGTGGAATCGTGTCTCACTATGGCCATTCGTTTCAACGGGAATCTCCCGTTGAGATCAGCAATGATGACTTGGAGCTCTATTCCTATGCGAAATATGACTTATAGTGTTAGCCATTATCAAAATCATGAGATACAAATGACCAATAACCACAGGGGCACAACAACCTGAACCCTGAAACTCCATGCCCTACTACCATGAAAAGTCTGGCCCCTCTACTTCATATGTCCCTACTACCATCCCACTTCGGGCCGCTGCCCCTGCTATTCCTTTCACGAGGAACCCCTTACCTGCACCTGCTACTGTGCCCAGGCTAGAGTACACTCTGCCAACCGATAGGAGGGATGACAAGGGAAAGGGAGCCATCCCTAGCACCTCCCAACCAGTCCCTACCTCGAGAGTTTACTGCTTTAGGTGCCATAACTTAGGGCATGTTGCCACCAATTGTCCCACCCGAGCCTTGGTCATCAATGACCCCCAGCCTATGGAGCTTCCACCTCAGGAAGAAGACGCCATCGAGAGATATGAGGTCGATCCTAACCTCATCGCCCATTTTGAGGAAATGGACACAGGATTTGATGGAACGCATGTCGAGTACGTATAGGTTGGAGATATTACCGAGAGCTCTGGCCAGGGAAGACTAGATGTAGTTTGCTGCATCATAGCACACCCCCAGGAGGACTCCATCTTTCAAACCTACATCATGGTAAAATCTCAACTCTACAAGATAATCTTTGACAACGGGAGCTGTATCAACGCAATCTCTTCAAATTTTATCTACCGTCTAGGTCTACCTACGCACCTACATCCAAAGCCATACAACGTGACATGGGTTGATGACACTTCTATCCCAGTCACCACTACATGCATCATCCTCATTCAATTCCAGTCCTACCAAGGACAGATCATATGTGATGTAGTGCCTATGAAGGTCGGGAGCATCATCTTAGAATGACCATGGATCTATGATGTAGACTTTACTACATTTGGTCGAACCAATCAGTGTTTCTTCTCTCACTATGGGAAGAAGATTCAATTATACCCGGCACCCCCAAGGGTGACCCCAGGAAGGAGCTCAACTCCCACCCCCACTGGAACCCCCAAGGTTCAAGAGAATCCCCCAACTCTCATTGAATAGAGACCTCCCATTCCCTCTTCCCATGCACTTATCACACCCATTCCTAAGGTTGGTCAAGACCCAGTTAGGCACCTTAACTTCATAGATGTTCGTGAGCTGAATAGAGAGGTTGCAGAAGGTGCCCCTGTTTGGGCTGTTGATGCGGGACGACGACGAGACTCGACACCGACTGGGACTCTAGCAAGCTCGCGCTCATCCCTAGCGAGGGAAGCGATCGGACGTGCACGGTTGAGGAACCGGCAGCCGGCTCCTTAGCACCTCACTCGGGCCGTCAGCCCCGAGCCTCAGCCGAGCCAGCTCCTCGCACGGGTCTCCTGACCCAGGGGCAGGGCTCCCCAGTATCTCGTTCAGGTCACTGTTCGACCCAAATTTTTGAAGTGCAACTGCCTCACCCGATGCATCAACCCCCAGTTCGAGGCTGCTCAACATGCAGACCGAGCATGCAACCCCGGGGTTTCCCACAGACGACGCCTAGCATGAGTGATCCATGTCAGGTTTCGCACCCCTCGGCTCTGTCATGGGGGCACATTCCCTACAACTCGACGACGCCAACTCCCAGTATGGGCCTGCCTCTATGGGGCGTGATGACCTCGGTGTGGATCGAAGGCCTTGTAACCCACCTTCTGGTCCCGCCAGTTCCCAGACTAGGCTTAAGGCCTCGGGTTGTTGGCATCCCGACACCCCCTGCAGTGCCAGCTCCGGGTGCAAGCATGTCATTACGAGAATCTGCAACACTGTTATCAACTCGGGTGAGGGCTTACACTCGAGCCACCCGACCGTCGGCCTTCACTACGGACTTTGGGTCTTGGGGGCCGATTCCAATGTTGCCGATCGACGGCCTTGTGCCACCAGCGGTTACAGGCTGAGTTTTCTTGGTCTACCACCTTGGAGCAGAATCATCTTCGGCTCCCCAGAAGAAGCGTCGTCGTGGCCGTAATGGCAAGCGACCTGCTGCCGCCACCAGTTACTCTGGAAAGACCATTCTTGTCGGGAATCTACGGATTCGCTTGGACGGGGGTGAACCCATCATACCCCCAGAGAGAATCGTCTCTACGGTCCCTACTACCAACTGCTTCAGCCTTCTGTGTCAAACACTAGAAGACAAAGTGGAACTCAGAAGGGCAGACGCTCTCGCAGCGGCCCAGGGACACCAACGCTAGTTCGGTGTCTGAGCTAACAAGTCCCGTCAAAGAGATAGTGACAAGGGAGACCAATAGCCCGACTTGAGGAGAGTCTGGGTTACCCCAGAGGAAGCTCAAGCCGTCCGAAAGGTGCATCTTAGCAACCCCTTTTGGGCACTAGGACACCGTGCCAGGCAAGACCCTACTGATGGTGCAGCCGCATCGTTGGATGGTGCCCAGCCATTCGGTGCCTCTTATTCAGATAGGCGAAGGTAGAGACGGGCTCGTTCCTAGCCCCACCGACATCCAGCCTTGAGTTCTCCTCAGGCAGATGCCGTGATAGAGACTCCTCTACAACTCACCTTGGTCTTTAATAGGTTGGGGATGTTGTGCACCTCTTGTTTTGATGTGGGGCAAAAGGTACAACACTACCCTCACGCAGGAGGGGGGGAGCAAGGGGAGGGGAACACTAAGGTGCCGATCTGCTAACAGGCCTATTGGGATGACACCGATCATCCTACACGGTACACTGAGCATGGACGTCTGAATGGAGTGACGTCAGGGCTCAGACGAAGCCAGGGGAGTGCTGGTGTGTTCTTGAAAAGCTGATGTTGATCTGAGGTTGCTGGAAGGTGGAGGAGGTCACAGCCGATGGCCTGCGCAGTTCTACCTTGCAAGACTGGATGGCGCGGTTGTGGTGTGTCGACAGGTACACTCGCTGTAGAACTCCAAAAGTGACAGGACTAACTCGTGGGCGTAGCAGATAGGGAGCACTACAAACCCTCAAAAGCTTGTGGCCGTCAGATCACCTTGTCGGTCGTGGTCACCGAGATGGTCGGCGTCAGGTTCCTGGGTGAGCAGCGGGACAGGTTGACGACGGCTGTGGTGGAATTTCCGGTTTCGAAGTCAGAATGGAACAAAACCACCTGGGTTGGTTTCATGTCGTCGAGGGGCACAACTTTGGTGAAGATGCCTTGGGCTGAAAACCAGCAGAGGAAGGCGTGCCAAGGCTGAAAATTCTGCTGCAGGTTCTGGGCAGACTGGGTGGCACCAGTCAGGCGCAGTCGTAGGAGAACGGATGCCCCGGGCTGTGCTGACATCAAAAATGGACAAGCCCACCTTTGGATTGTCGATGACTCGACGAGGAAGAACTCTTCTGAAGAGAGTTTGGGCTGATTCGCGCCGTAGGAGACGGTGTAGCCACTACCAAATGGTACTCAGGATCAGGTGCTAATCTTGCACAGTTGCACGGAAATTGTTGGTGTGATCAGTGCCGACGTCGAAACAGGGCGGGACCACTTCTGGAGTGAAGCCGTCTTGA
This sequence comes from Amorphophallus titanum, assembly GCA_024336825.1. Classification (NCBI taxonomy): domain Eukaryota; kingdom Viridiplantae; phylum Streptophyta; class Magnoliopsida; order Alismatales; family Araceae; genus Amorphophallus; species Amorphophallus titanum. The sequence goes on from JANBPO010005995.1 coordinate 177,241, forward strand.
AGCATCACGCTGTCTCTGAAGAGTGCAGACACTGGTTTGCATCGTCTGGGGGTGCGGTAGAGCATTCAAGCTGGACCTTAGGTTTAGTTCGAGACTGCAAGCAGCAGGGTCGATGTAGCTCCAACGCAAAGCCGAGGAAGACAACGAGGCAGACTCAGGGCGGCTGGGAGCAAGCCTGAGTGTTGCTGGGGGTGTGAAACACTGTGGGAGGTGGCTGGAAGAGGGCTGGGGCATGAGGGGGCTGGAGAGGGGGCAGCTAGGGTTAGGGCTATGGGGGTGGGCGCTGGTTTGGGGAAGGAAAGGAGAGGGGGGGCGCAACCTATTTTGGTGGAGGGAAATATTTTTGGGTTTTGGAAATTTTCTTTGAATGGTGGGTTGCGTTCTCTGATCCCGAGATAGTACCACTACGTTGTGCATCTTCAGAGGATCGTGGAGGTAATTTTTTCATATTTTTATAAATTTCTAACTTTTTTTGATTTTTCTATATATAACCCCTTAACCCACTCTCTCTTTCTCACTCTCTCACCTCTCTTCCTCTCCCTCTCTTCTCTACGGTCGATCGGCCGCGACAGGTAGGGGCAAGGCGGTGATGGCGTGGGGGCGAGGACGGCGAGGATGGGTCGAGGATTGAGGGATGGTGGCACGGCGAAGCTCGGCCGCGAGTTCGGGGCGTCGGCGAGGGTTTAACGGCATTTTTTTCGTGGATCGACATACACGGTGTGCGAAATCTTTGGTGGAGGTAGGTTGATGGATCCTTAACCTCTGTACTTCCTTTACTGTGAGTTTTGTTGGCAGTGGCTAGCCGAGCGGGTTTATTTTCACATTTTGGGGAAAAGAGCATGTTTTGGGGTGTGAGCCCGATCTAGTGTTTTGATCATATTTTTAGGGTTTAAATGGGTCCTCTCGGTGGTAGAGAGGTGGGGGACTAGTTTTCCTTTATTTTTCCCTTCATGTGGCCGTGAACGGGGTGTGGAATTGAGTTTTTGGTGTGATTCGCTGTTTTCGGGTTCGGGACGACCTAGCGGTCCTTGCAGTGGCCGCTAGGGCTCTAGCGATCTAGTGTGCGACCACTAGGGTCTCCGTATGTCGGTTCGAGCTTTGCGATCACACGATGGACCGCCAGGGTCCTTAGCGGTCCAGGGGTAGATCGCTAGGCTCTGCCTTGCAGTCCAAGGGGTGACCGTTTGACCGTGTTTTGGGTCGATTTAAGGTCGGTGGGGTAGCGATCTTATGACTGACCGCTAGGAATCGCCTAGCGGTCAGGCAAAAGACTGCCACTCTTCCTAGCGGTCTGAGAAGCGACCGCTAGGTGTTTGTGAGTTCCTGGAGCTTAGCGGTCTAAGGGTAGACCGCTAGGCTGGCCTTAGGTAGGCCACTAGCCTAGCCTTAGCGGTCCTGAGGTAGACCGCTAGGAGGTTTTTGTGCTTACCGTGTCTATTTCGCGTTGTGTCGGTCTCCGGTCGGTTTGGTTGTGACCCAATGACCGTCCTATGACCCCGTGAGTGTCCTGGACATCGTGGACTTCATGTTCGTATTTTAGGGGTGCCTGGAGGTACCACGTTATCTCGGTTAGCGTGCTCGTGAGTCTTGGAGTCTGAGTGACCCCATGTGTGTTCCGAGTTCCGAGGGGGTCGTATGTATGGCCTTAGACTGTGAGTCCCCCTCTACCAAAAAGTCTCTCCAAAACCAATCCAAACCCCATGTAACTAACTGGAGCCCTTTTTATAGCCTCCATTGTCATCTCTCTCTCTCTTTCTATACCGTGTGAATGGGCTTGCATGAATAGCAGCTACTTTTGTTAAAGATGTGCATGAGGGAGGCTAGCGTGAAGGGTCGGGCATTGAAGGGAGCTTGGCTGCCCATGTGAAGATCCACATGCCACTGCCGTGTTGTGGGGAAGCTGCCCACCTTCCGTGGAGAAAAACGGCGTGAAGGGCCTGCATGGCCGCAAAGGAGGACATGGGAGGATGAGGGGGCATTGCATGGTGGGGCCTCTTGCGCCCGCTTGAGGAAGCCACTGCCCGTCATCCGCATTAAGCCTCCGCGTGAGAAGGTGCCTCCCTTGTGACGAAGCAATCCTCCTCCTCCCACGTGTGAAGCTTGGCCTCCCTCCGCCTGCCATCACCTTGCCGTCGCACCCACATGAGCCGTGGAGAATGGCCATGTTGGATGGGTTGTTTTGGTGTTGAAGAATCCTACAGGGGAGAGTGGCTACTGTGTTTGCATGAAGGAGCCTCTACATGGGGGGCCACAAGTGAAGATGCCACAGCCATGGGGAGTCCACGCCAACCTGCATGCATGGGGGCTTTGGCCATGTGAGAATCGTAGCTGGGTTCCGCAAAGGAGGGAGGCTGTCGTGTGAAGCTGTCAAGGGAAAATGTGGGGGAAAGGCTGGACCTCGGTCGCATGAAGAGGACTTGGGTTGCTGGCGTGAAGGGCCTACCGTGTGTTGACGGGAAGTGACTGTCAACTTAGAGAAATGCTCATATGAAGCTTGCATGGAGGGCCTGCTACGTTGAAGACCGTTGGCATGAGGAGGCCCACATGAGACACCCTTGACGCCATGTGAAGAAGCGGCTTGTTCGCTGTTGTTCTGACTTGAAAAAACATGGGCTCCATCGACATGAAAAAGTTGCTCGTGTGAATGGGCCTTTCGCCCACGTTGAAGCCGACTTTGGCCTATTTGCATGGGCAATTGGCACATTTGTACCTTTTCTTTTCATGCTAATAGTTCGTGCTTTAATCCAATGTTGTTGCAGATCTTCGTATATTTTATTCTTGCCTTCCTCTCGAGTCCCTACCAAATAACATGTTTTATTGCTCAAAATTTCATTAATGCTATCAAACATAATATTTTGAATCAAAATTATGATTACTTGTGATAAGTGCATATTTATTAATATTAAAGCTCATAAAAATATGTATAACATAAATTAATATGTAAAAATGGCTGACCTGGCAATTTCACAGTCATGTTATCGCAGTTGCATTGACCTTAGAAGAAGTAAAATATGAATATTGCTTAGACCTAGTACATCATGTGCTCTGACTTTGACTAGGTCTAATATGCATGATCTCTGACCATGTAACGGAAAATACACAGACGTTATTATGCTTATATGCATAGACCTTGGTATGAACAACCGAGAACATGTACGAGGTAAGCAATGCACCGAGCTCTATATACGAGCAGTAGCAAAGGTTGCACTAGCCTTAAGCTAGCCCTCAGTAAAAACTGCACGGACCTTAGTTGAACTAAGGCAAGGAGTGCACCGACCCATTAGGCAGAGCAACCAAATATGCACAGACCCATATGCATGAAGTAGAAGATGCACCTACCTTCATATGAGCATGTGTTGGACATGCCCTGACTTGCTATAGTGAAATGTATAGACTTTAGATCAGTCTAATACAAAAGTGGATCGACTTCAGTTACTTATATGAACATGCACAAGAACATGCACCAACTTCATGCAATATGTACTGACTTATATGAATGTGCACAGGAACTTGCACTGAGGCAAAACGTGTAGCAAACAAAGCAATGCACCGAGTATGGTTTGGCTTTGGCCAGGAGATTGGAAAAGTTGCACCGACCTTGTGCAGCCTGATGCAAAGTTTTCACTGACCGTGTGCCTTAAAAATAGAACATTGCACCGACCTTATTCTTTCGAAAATAGACATTGCACCGACTTTGTCATGTATGGTCGGACCTTGTTAACAAGGTTGCATAGACCTTGCTTGACACGAGCTGCTATATGCACTGACCACTGTAGTTGCATAGACCTATTGTGAGACATGCACCGACTTAATGCAACTTGCACTGAGCTTAGATGCAAACAGCTAGGTCCTAGCACCAACCTTAAATCTCAGCCATATGTACGCCTTATGGTAGCCTCGTGCAAATGTGCACCGACTCAATGTGCTGGATGAGGGAAACATGCGCCGACGAGAGACTAGAATGAAGATGAAATGCACGTACGCCGCATGCATCAGCTACAAGAGTGCACCGACCTTAGTTGTGCTTAATACCCTATATGCAGCGACGCTGGTTTGCCAAGTGTAAAGCTAACATGGACCTTGCCTATAACACATGACGTAAACATGAGATGCTGTATGAGACGCAGATGCATGCACCGAGTTGAACAACCAAGAGTCGACCGAGATGCATGCACCGAGTTGAACAACCAAGAGTCAATGTTGGAGTTGACATTTTTCAGAGTAAAACTAGAGAAAATCATGTGGAGAAGTTGAGAAAAGTTAAAATTTAAGAAAAATGAAAAAAATCATTCAAATAAATCGATTTGAGAGTCAAATTGGGACATTACAAGGTAATATGAGATGTGCTCAAGATAATGTCAAATTTGACATGTCTAAACCCGCCTGAGGCCTTGGGCTAAACCCTTCTGTAGCTCCCGCCGATAGCCCAGCTCGTAATAGGAGAAGGTGATTTGCTTTAAAGTTTCGTGGTACTCTTCCGAGCTTCGATAGTGCTGGACCACCTCCGCCCCGGCTCCTGCTGCCTTCACCTCAAGCTCGACCACCTTCACTTCGGCCTCCGCCAGCTTTGCCTCAGCATTGGACTGTGCCACTTCGGCCTCCCCCTTGTCCCGCTCAGCCTCCTGAAGCTGGCCCGTGAGCTCCTCTCACTCGGCCACCCACTGTCCTGAGCATTCCACGTAAACCTGATGCTCCTCTTCCAGGACCTCGCTCTTTAGCTCGACTATATATCGAGCTTGGGACAATTGTTCAGCCTGTGACTGAGCTTCCTCCTAGCTCGCCCAATCACGTGCCCGGAGTGAGGCCACCTCCCACCGAAGCAACCCAAGCTCGGAGGTCAACTGGCCAATCCTTCTGTCAGACTCCACGCGAACCTGGGACAAAGCCCTCCCCTCGCCTCTAGCCGCGCCACAAAATCTGCGATCTCTACCCCTAGCTGAGCCATGAATAAACCTCCCTCCATGACCCTTTCGAGGGGCATGGGAGGGGAACAACGCTAGAATTCCTTTCGAACAGACGGAGGTTCCAGAGCTCGGCATCGATTGTATAGGGAGGCCTGGACGGAGAACCACCCCTGCTGATGGAGAGGAGCCCTCTCTAGAGGAGTAAGAGCCGGGACATCCTCCCTAGGCGTCCCCAAGCCCGGGACTGCGACGCTTGGCTCAGCCTAGATCCGCACCTCGACATCCTCCTCCTCATTGCACTCCCCGGCCTCCTCGATCGTAATTTTGGAGCCAGCATCCTCCCCTCGCGCTCCTGCAGGTTCAGCAGAGGTCCTCTCAACTGTTGCGGGCACCTCTGGCTCAGTCGACGGGAGGCTTAGGTGACGGACATCCTCAACTGGGAGCTCCTTGGGCGGGCATGTGGTCTTCACCTTCTTTAGCCGCCTCTTCTCGGTGGTCAGAGCCTTCAACAAGGATAACATCAACCACTCCCCAGACTCCTTTCTCTTGGCTCCCCTTCTGTGATGACCCAAAACCCAGATACCGGATAAACTCGATACCACTTGGATCTTGAGACTCATTGATGATCTCATCATTTACAAAAGTATGAAATAAGTTAGAAAAGGTCAAGAAAAGAAGAAATTGAGCATCCGGCCAACAAGTCAAAGTCAAAAAGCAAGGGTCAAAGGTTTAGTCATGCAGAAATCAAAAAAGCTGAAAGAGCAGGTTGATATATCCACTATGCATATCTGTGCATAGACCAAGGTCAGTGCAACGTTTTCCTTAATAAAAGGAAGGTCGGTGCTATGACAAGGTCAGTGCAACATTTCCCTTAGCATAGAATTAGTTTGTGCAAGTTACTGTAAGGTCGGTGCATTGCTGGCTTTCCACACATAACCTCCGTGCAGTTCACTGTAAGGTCAGTGCATTTCTTGTCGCCTGTATTAAGGTTGGTGCATACTTTGTTAGTATGCATATCAAGGTCAGTGCAACCACTGTCGCAGTCAGTGCATATCACTGCCAGTCACAACACAAGGTCGGTGCTAGTTTTGTCTAAGGCATATACACGGTCAGTGCATGTTTGTGTCTACTTCATGAAGTCAGTGCTAGTCCTTGTAGCACACTCACTTAAGTCAGTGCATGTATAACACTGTTCACATCGGTGCTAGTTCTGACTTGCAGAACTTAGGTCCATGCACATCATTGTAGCAAGTCGGTGCAAGTTGTGCTCACAACATGATAAAGTCAGTGCAGGTTTGGCATCATGCATGATAAGGTCTGTGCAATTCTATGTAGTAGTCGGTGCATGTTATTGATGACAAGGTCTGTGCATAATAGGCTTTTGGCTTATAAGGTCAGTGCATCTTTAAGCACCATGCACATTCGAAGTTCGTGCATATTTCTATAGCAAGTTGATGCATGTAGTGCTTAAGGCGTTAAAGGGTCAGTACAATCCCTGTTGATGCACTCATGCAAGGGTCGGTGCAATCCTTGATTATTGCACGCATGAAAGGGTTCGTGCACATTTTCCATCAGGCATATATTGGATAGTGCACCTCCTTATCCCTGTGTAATACAAGTCTGTGCATACTGCCATCTTGCATGACTAAGGTCAGTGCAAGCGTGTCTTACGCTTGAGTGAAGTCGGTGCTGGTTCTTTCTATTGTGCATATAGAAAGTCGGTGCATAATTCTCCTGCACATTTAGAAGGTCAGTGCAAGTCTGCATATAAGTCTATTAAGGTCTATGCACATTGTAGAACATGCTAAATAGGGTCGGTGCATATTCTGCTTGTGCACGAATAAGGTCTGTGCACATTTGCATAATTGCACTACAGGGTCTGTGCATATGTGCATATAGATCCTCACGCAAGAGATGTCATTCCAGATAGGCGTGACCTATCCTTTCTGGCATGCCTTTTGATATACCTATTTGATTAACGAAGCACTCAGATCATATAAGTAATCTTGCATTCACAATTGAATTCTATTGGCAACGTTCCTAAACATTCATCTATCGAAGCAGATATTCAAATGAACAATCACATGATGGACAGAGATTTTTAGGTGGTTTAGTCTGAATCTTGAGACCTACATCTACTCCACACTCGAACCTGAGTGTGGCTTCTGTTGACTCACAGCTTGAACCACTGAGCAACACAGCTTGCTTAACAGCTGAGCTATACAGCTTACTTAACACCACTGAGCACCACAGCTTACTGACCGAGGAACACTTCCCGCCGCTGAGCATCACAGCTTGACAAAGATGATAAGAAAATAAACAAAACAACTGAAACCAGAAATCGGATGTAAAGATGAAAGCACTATAGCTCAGATATGAGCACACGATTCTACTGATCTAGAGATCGTGACTGGAACAGCTCTTTCTTCTTCTCCTTTACGACACTGTTTTGAACTCGAGCCTTCTTCATCTACAGCAACAAAATCTCACTTCTTCAATTCTCTCTCAGATGTTTCAAGCTCCTCTCAATTCTCTCTTTCTGTCTATCTCTCACTCTCAGGTTTCCTCCTTTCATTTTTCTGGTCTGATCTAGCCTGGTCTCCACGTTTGTTGCCTTCTTGTTCTATCTGGGCTTGTTCCTTCTAGGTTCAGACTTCTTTTCTCCTCTTCTTCTATTTTCTTCTTATATCTCAATCTCAGAGAGGTCCCTTTATATAGCAAGGAATCAGTTACGGTGGACCCCACACTAATTCACTCCGGCACGTGGAGGGAAGATTCCTGCCAAAGGCTCATTTCGTGATAGGTGATTTTAGTGATCCACGTGTCAGATCTGGTGGACGAGGTGAGAACACGTGGCTGAGTGTTCTTGGAGAGCAAGTAGCCTCAGATCACGTGCTTCACTAACTAAATTCTTGGATCACGTGCCCTACTAGAATTTCTGCTGCTCTCAGACACTTGAGGTTTACCTTAATCCTGTCAATCAAAAGATAGACATTTAGTCAAACACCTTATTCATTAGAGTGCATACTTAGGCAATAACAAGAGAAGACATATGCTCAGACCAATGACATGAATGTATATGTGAATGCTTTAGAATGTAGACAATGATGTGTTGTGTCCCTGGTTTTGATGATGACAAATTCATTATCTTATGATTTCGATGATGACAAATTCATTATCTTAATGGACGTAAATACAAGCCAAAGGGCATAAAGGTAAAATAAAATACTAGTGTCCCCATACATAAAAACTCAATGCTCGGGCGGGGACTCCATGCGGTCACCCAACCATAGAGAGGCCGAAGTCGCTCTAGTCGTGTTGCGCGTCTTATATCGGCGACTGGCTCTCGTGTCCTCACCACCCCCTTATTCACCTCTTGCCCCTAGATTTAGCCGAAGAGAGAAACATACAGGGACCTTGACTCCCCTGGGCATGGCCAAGGAGAAACGACATCTACAAAGCGGGAAACCCAACCAGGGATGTTGTGTAGCGTGTGATTGCCGTGCTCGGGGTCCTCTTTGCGACGAAAAAGGAAGATGCCTTGCTACCGGGGCGGCACTGATTCGACTCTATGGAAAGAAACACTTGAGGTACAACCCGTTCCAAGCGTGAGCGAGCTCCTCACCATCTACGTTTACTAAGCGGTAAGCATTACCCGGATAAGCCTCTTTAACAACAAACGGCCCTTCCCAGTTTAGTTGTAATTTGGACCTGGGACCTACAGACCGAATAAATTTATGTTTTAAAACCATATCACCTTGTTGAAATTTACGTTCTATTACCTTCTCTTGAAAATACCACAAAACTCTCTTTTGATAAACGGACACGTGATCGGCCGCGTTCATCCTCTTCTCGTCTAAGAGTTCCAACTAGACGAGCAACGCCTCTCGATGTTCATTGAGATTAAGTTCCCTATCGAGTTGCACCCTTAGGGAACGGATCAGGATTTCATAGGGGAGTACCACTTCCATTCTGTAGGTAAGTGCATAGGGGGTTTGCCCCGTAGGAGTACGAACGGAGGTGCGATAAGCCCACAGAGCTTCCACTAATCTTTCTAGTCAATCAGAATATTTGTGAGATTTGCATGTCTTCTTGATAATTTTGAGAAGGGTTTTGTTCATGGCCTCGGCTTGACCGTTGCCTTGTGGATAATATGGGGATGAATGATGCAATGCAATACTGAACTTCTTACATAGGTCCTGAAGATCTTGAGAGACAAACTAGGGTCCGTTGTCGGTAACGATGCTACTTGGCACTCCGAACCACGAGATGATATTCTTCATGATGAAGCGGCACACCGTGGTAGCTTTAATCTCCACGTACGCTTCGGCTTCAGCCCACTTGGTGAAGTACTCCGTGGCAGTGAGGATAAAGGATTTCTGTTTGGTTTGGGAATTAGGATCACCGAGCGGGCCAACGACGTCGAAAGCCCACATGGAGAATGGCCAAGGAGCAGAAAGAGGATGAAGAGATCACTCAAATATTATCGAAGTCGGGATCGGGCGCTCTCTCATCACCGACAGAGCAATCTAAATGCAATACTAAACTAAGCAAAGTAAAATCCAGCAAGGAGGGTAACCGAAAGCTCACCTGAGCGGTGTGAAGACACCGATCCCGGCCGGAGACGTGGGCGAATGGGGAAGCGTGGGTACACACCCGCACGCGGCGTCGATGATGCTTGACCTGAAATTAATAGCGTTACATCACTACACCTCACATAGGAGGGGGTTCTCGGGGTGGGGGTTAAGTTAATTACACCTAAAACTACCTCCACGCAGGGAGGGTCCTTCAGCCTGCCAAGCGAGGGTGGGGGGAGAGCCGCAACGCCCGAATCCATCCCGATCTGACCCTCAGGGGGTTGAGGCTGAGTGCCAGGGTCATGGAGGGCTTCTCTCAGAGCTACAGGAAGGTGAGGGGGTGGATGAGTCGACCAGGGATCTGGTGGCAGTGGGCCGCAAGCGCTGGTGGTCATCCGGAGGTCAGCCCGGGGTGCGGTACCTTCGTCTCTATGGTGGGCGCTACTTTGGCTCTGTTAGGGACAGCAGGACAGCGGGTCGGAGTTGGGGCCACCACGAGCTATAACAGAGGTTGTCGGAGGTGGGACCAGCTCTAGGACGACCAGAACTAACCAGAGAACAGTTCGTAGAAGCCCGGTGCTACTCAGTGGTTGATGGCGGTCACTACAGCTCAAACTTCAGGCCTGGTCCGAACTGCCCCTATCTGGAACAGAGTCTAGGATATCTGTTGCAAAAGCTGCTCCAGGAACTCCCAGACTTCGATCGAGGTAGGGTTGGCGTTGACGCGACCGTGGTCGAGGCAGCTTCGATGCAGAATAAACGGTGCCACAAACAGAGGTCGGAGAAGAAAGCTCTGATCAGAAGAGTGAGGGCCTATCTAACCCGGCCCTGTCTGGACCAGTCTGCGCGCTTTGATGACGTCGTCTAGAACCGGGTGGTCCGGAGGGTGATTGACCTCCTTCTTCCTGGAGGCGATGGGGGACTTGTAGAAGTATGTCTCAGCCAAGTTTTACTCTAGGAATCACAAGGGGGAGACCAAGGGAGCTTCTGCACTGAGCCTTTGATTGTCTGCCTGGGAGAAACTGCGCAGGTTGCCAAGAATCGCTTCTGTAGATAGCCCCAAGATCAGAAGAAGGCGGGACTACTCTCATTGTGAAGCTGACAGAAAGAAAAATCTGCTGGTATATGGTACGCCCTCTGAAGACTCATGATAATAATGTTGTAGCCTCTGCAATCTGCTGTTATGTTTAACTCGCACTGATGCTGCACGGGTATGTGTTCAAGTTGATGTTTCTAAACAACCTCCTAGCCGTGTATGGGTTGGTGTTGGGAATGGTGGTTCCTGGCAACCTATGGTGTACCCCGCTTTGCCTCTGTACTGCTCATCTTGCAGGCACCTAGGCCATGTCTCTTCCAATCGTAAAAAGAAGGTTGCTGCTAGTGGAGCCTCCTCAGTCTTGCCTTCTTCTGCTCTTGATAGGGATGGTGATAAGCACCATGTGGACAAGGGCCCGCCAATAGCGCATGCTCCCCAACCAAGACCCAAACGCTTCTGGAGGCTAGCTAAGACACCGGTGGATGACCCTGCTCATGCCCCTGCTCCTGTGGGCTTGGTCTATACGCAGCATCCCACGGTCTCTAAGGCCCCCCCATCTAATGATGCTTCGGACGGATTTGATGCTGCCCAGTCCCCAATTCAAATAATCTCTGGGGTTCCACAACTTCAGCAATAAACCTTCCCCCTGATGGATCCCCTGCCCACCGATGGCCTTGCTTTCTTGGCTCCTCAAGCTTCTACGGCGGCTCCTGACGTGCAGCAAGCCCTTGGAGATTTTCAACAGCAAGCCTCCACCATTCCCCTGCCCACCGATAGCCTTGCTCCCATGGTTCCACAAGGTTCTCTAGTGGCTCCTGACGTGCAACAAGCCCCTGGAGACTCTATCCTTAACCCACCTTCCAGCTCTCATGACCCCCAGTTTGTTGCAACTACTACCACCCCTGTGCACCTTTGGGGCCTGATGGCCTCCCTGGGTGGTGGACTCCGTCAAGAGCCTGGCCTGCTTTCTATCCTTGCCCGCACCCCTGACTGCTCCCCTCTGAGGGGGACTGGCTCTGGCAAGACTAGAGGACCTTCTCTTGTTGCTGGTGTCGACTCATCTCCCATTTACGGTGCTGACAATGGAGGAGCCCTTCATGCTATACCCCCTGGAATGCCTCCATCAGTGGCTGTGAATGCTTCATCGGTGTTCCCTCCTCTTGCTTGTGCCCTGCGTGCAGGCCAACTGGCGGATGTTACTCCACTCTTAGCAGGAGAACATTCATCTTCAAAGTCGGTAGGTTCTACATGGGCCAATGGCCCATCTTTAGCAAGTGGAACTGTTGTTTGTGGCCCTTCTTGCCTCCCACAACAGGCCACCGTGCCACCTGCTGCTACACCTTCAGCTGGTGTTCAAGGTGATGCTGTACGTGGTTCCGTGATGTCTCCTTCCTCCACCCAACCTGCTGTGGAAGATTCTGAGAATGCTGAAGTAGAAGGAATGGTGAATAGAAAGGAGAAGAAGAAGAAGTCGACCCCTGAGTGCACCACATGCGGCCCTTGTACTTGCGCTGCCGCCTCTTCTTGGCTGAAATCTCTTGAACCTGGGCCTGCCTGGCGCGGACCCAGACCTTTAGGCTTCTTGATCTTCTCAAGTAATGGGCCCACCTGGCAGACGGCTCGGCCTGGTTATGAACATGCAGCTTCATCGGGGTGATTGCCCCTAGACACCCTGTGCTAGCCATAGGCAGACATTGTTGAATAGGTAACTCCTCAAATGAATGAACATTAGAAAATCACGAAGTTTTGTCACTTGGCACTAGCAGCATGAGATTCGACATCTCCACTTGGCAACTGGACACGAAGCATAACTCCCTTACCAGAAGAGCAGGATGAAACTGAGGGAGGGTAATGCGCAGCGTTGACGTGGCTGACTCACCAATAAACCGAGGGAAATTATATAGGATGTGCAGAATGTCCTTGGAAAGTGCTGAAGATACGGCCAATTGTCCCTTGAATAGGGAACTCATAATCTGCTTGGCGGCCGTATGAGTTAGCATGATCCGAGTAGAGAACCCCTCTTGGCCATTGAACTGAACAGCAACGGAGCGAAAGGTAATAACAACATCAATAATTGAACCTCCGGTGAGCAAAGAGATTGCCACTGGTCTTGCTCGAGAAGAAACTGGTGCTAATGCAAGGGAGCTCCTCTTGGCAACCATCTTTAGAAGGGCAGGCTCATCCCCGTAATGGCCAGAGGCTAGGACACGAATAGGCATGTGGTAAATGAAATCTTGAATCTTGAATGGAACAACTGGCACTGAATCACCCTGACTCGGTTCATTGTCTCCCTGGGGACCGGATTCGAGGGGCACCATCGGTAAGGCACACCCGCTCTGTGGGGTGGAAGTAGGTGGAGAAGAAATGGATGTAAAAGGCTTGGAGGGCATGGAAGGTTTAATGGGGATGGTGTGTTTAGGTGGAGGCAGACGAGTTGTGGGTGAAGGTGAAGGCAAAGGTGGAACTTGCTCAAGCTCAGATGAAGATGATGAATGGGATGGCAAAGGCGGTGGAGATGACGAAGGTGATGGAATAGGGGTCTTTAGGAGAGTAGGCGGTGAAGGCGATCATGGAGCGGGCGCTGCGGTAGAAGTGAAATCACAGGGGTGCCCCAGGGCTTGAGATGGAGCCGACTGCTTAGGCGACACTTCTTGTTGTTGCTGCTTACTGCGGAGATATAGAATGACCTCATGAATAGCGCCCCAATCAATCTTCTTCAGATCCGAACCACTAAGGATCCACTGAGGACACAAGCCTTACATAGGGGGCCTTTCCATCAGGTTGAGGGCTCTTTCCCTTCCCTTATCCACCAACATAACACCCGGGTGGTTATGACCCTTCGACCCTTCATATCCGTAGGGAGTCGGGTGGGCAGTCGATCCGTGCGTGCTTGATTCGAGTTTGGTCATCCTTTCAGCTCTTCCCGATCAAGCGGGGTGCCGAGTGGTCAGTAGCCGAGCTAAGTTCTCGCCCGGCTTTTGGGCCATGTAATTGAGGCTTCCAGGCCAAGTGGGCCTCGTGGGGCTATCACCTTGCAGGCCATGTACTTGGGGCTTCTGGGCTACATGGGTCGAGCATCTTATTGGGCCGCAGATTTCCCCCTCTCCACTTGCCCCCTGTACTCCCGAGCCAAAGTTAAGCTCAGAGGGTAGAGGCAGTTGGTGGCAAAGGTGGAAATTTTACCCTTTGAGCTGTCCCGATTTCACTTTTTGGCTCCACAGAGGCCGTTGTCCTAGCGTGTGGGGGCTCGAGCACCATGATGTCAACTTTTTGGCACTAGTTCGCATGTGCCACCTTGAGATACTCAGGGTGGCAGAAAAGAGTCGCGGTGGTTTGTTCTTATGGGCTATAAAAGCTTTCCAGACCCTCACCCTTTTTACCTTCTTGTTGGGGTTCTTTGTTCCCCGCGTCTGTGAGTTTAGAGTGTGACCTATGCTCCAGGTGAGGGATCAGGGTGAGCGAGATCTAGCCAGAGCTTTCACAGAGCTTACCGTAATCACCACAGAGGTGATTCGTGGGCTTTCTCCTTGCACGAGATCTCCCAGCCCTAGCTCTTCAGTACCCTCTTCTGAATCCTCAATGGCAGAGCGTGGAGTAACCAGGGGTGATGACGAGTTTGAGCAGGGGGCTGGCAGCTCTGCTCCAACACCCGGTCGTCACCTTCGTAGCGAGGTTTATGAGGCGGAGGTAAGAGACCTCGAAATTCGATAGTAGCTCCTCTAGCGGTACTATTTCTCCCTGGCTAAATCGCATGAGTACAGCTTGGGTGCCAGCTCTGGGCTTTTTTGTAGCTTTCTTCTTGCATGGAAATGCGATTTCCGCCTTCCACTTCCTATTTTTGTCACCCATTTACTAAAGTTCTACCAAGTGGCTCTGTCCAACAGGTATCTGTTGGTAGGAAAATGACTCCTCTACCTTTACCCTTTTTTATCTCTCCCCTTCTCTCTCTTGCTTATGCTATTAAAATGTGAAATGTGAAAGGCAGTAAACAAACAAGATCAGGTCTTGAGGTTAGCCTTGGAATTGTTGTCTTAGTGATGCCTTTGTCTGTTTCTGCTTAAGTGTGGATAGCTTTATTCTGAGCCCGATCTGCTTCCATATTTTACGGTTGCTTAGCTTTAGACTCCGTTATGGTGTTAAGAACTGTTGCATATCATGTTCGTCGTGCCGTGTCCAATGACAGATGTGTGGTGAGGGTTCATTTATTATTTCAGGACGTAAAGGTAAGCTAAGATTAGCATTTTTCCTTGGGCTTTATGCTGATGTTGGTACTCTCTTTCCTTGCACTTAGGCTATTTGTGACCAGTTGTTCGCTAGATCAGTACTCGTGGCGTGTTAAGTTGTGATTTTCATTAATTGTGATGGCGCCGTGTGTGTACTGAGATGCAGATACCGAGCCATTTTCTGATGCCTGTGTGCGTTGTATGAGTGCGTAGCGGAAGCATGCGGGCTAATAACCCACAGGTCGAGGATCTTTTTCATGAGGTTCTGGCAAGTCGAGAGAATTGCTTCTTCTCATTGTGACTTCATCTTGGCTTCCTATGCCTTGATGTCGTCTGTTGCCGTGCTGTTGCTGGTAATTTTTCTAGTGTTGGCATCTGCATTTGTGAGTGTTGGGGAATTTGTCAGCATTCCTGCTGATTGAGTACCCTCTGCTCCTCTATATTGTCTCTTGGGTGTTGTGTTCTCGAGGCATGTTTGTAGTCCTTGAGATGTGGCCCCTGAGATTGTGGTTCTTGTTGTCATTTTCTCGTTGTCGTGGGTGTTTTCTTAGTGAGTAGCTCGATGCATGACTCATTCCCTATAGTCGTGTGATCAGCTGCTATCGTGCCTTGATGTGACCCTACTTGCAGTTATGTTATGTGGTTCTATGTGTTGGACGGAGCTGGAATCCTGTAGGTGCTATTGCGTTATTATTTTTGTTTCTCGGTAAATCTGTCATTGGTGTCCTGTGTGCCAGGTGTTCCCTGTCACCTTTGGCACTGGATCCGATGAGGTGGTCAAGCTGTCAGCTGTGAGGATTGTATCTCCTTGCATAGCAGCCGCTTGCCTTGTTGTCATGTTATTTCCTCGGTATCTGTTGCCGTGGCAGTCGTGTCTCTTGTCCTGAGATGTAAGCGACGTTGCCATGTTTCGAAGGTGTCAGACTTGTGTTCACTTGTGTCACGCTCACTCCTGAGCATGTACTCATGATTGTGGTCTGACGTTGTTCCTCTGAACCGTATCTCTCGTGATTTATGTTGATTTATAGTTATATCTGTCAGGTTGTTCTTCCCCGCTTCTTCCTTCGTAGCCTTAGGAGATTTTATTATGTTTTTGTGGTTTTTCCAAGCCCAGCGAGGTCATTTTTGGATGTAGGAATGATCCTCTAGAAAGTGGGTTCTGGAGAAGACCTTTAGTAGTGAGGCGGCGAATGAGTTGGCCGTCTTCACCCTTTGGGCGGCTAGAGTACTAGCCTCCTAGGCACTTAACCCTCTGGGCGACCAAAGGGCTGGTCGCTCAGGGGCCTGGGTGGCCAGACCAGTGGCCGCCCAGCCCTTGTTCCATGGGTGGCCAAGGGTTGGGCCGCCCAGCTCCAGGCAGCCACAGAGTTGGCCGCCTAGGCCCAATGTAGCCTAAAGGCTGGGTAGCCAAAGGGTTGATTGCCCAGGCTCCTGGGCAGCCAACTATGTGGTCGCCTAGGCCCTACCTCTGGGCGGCTAGTGTTGTGGCCACCCAAGCCCCTAGGCGGCCAGCAGCCTGGCCTTCGAGGGCCTTCAGGCCTAGTTTGCCTAATTTTTGCCAACTCTCATGTTTATGGGTTCCAATCTTCACCGTACTCACTGGCAGTCATAGTTGGGTTTTCTGGCTAGTGGTTCTTGGTTCTCGTGCTAGTGAGCCACCTCATGGTGGATTAGCATGGACCGGTGGCACTCTGGTGACTTTCATGGTTATGACGAGTTCTCATTTAGTGACTCTACCCACTAGGTGTAGCTGACTTGGGCACGTTTGTATGCCGACCCACATGGAAGTGGTGGAGTCTTGTCCCGTGTAGAGGTTTCTAAGCTGGTTGTCTGAGGGCCCCTTCCCTTTGCAGCTTGAGTCTGATTGGGGGAAAAACTGGCTAGAGGACCCGACCTAGAGCAGTTGATCTATGTGTGCACACGTAGTCGGGGGTCGTGGACGCGTGCTGACGTGCACAACCCCGACTAGTCCTTGTCTTGTGGTACTACATTGGTGTCTCAGATTCTGCCTTGGATCGAGTAGGGGGACACCGGAGGCTGCGGTGTAAGTCATCTGAGGATGCTTCTGGCCTCGTCGCTAGTGAGATAGCACTCCTGTCCCTTGAGGGTTCCAGCGCGAGTTTCTCTTTGGATGGTTTACTGTACTAGCGGCTCAGTTTGTTCCATTCTGCGTGTCCTGGTTTGTTTAGTGGTAGGTGTAGTGGTCCTGTGTAGAGCTCTTTTACTTGTTGTTCCTTGCCTCCCTGGCTAGTTATTTATCATTCTTATACTCTGATTTTTGCACTATTGTTTCTGTCGAGTGAGGTGGGGATCTGCGAGACCCCTACTGAGCCGATGAGATGAGGCTCACCCTGCAGATGTCGTTCAAGAAAGCCGCGGGATTGGAATCAAGACTGCCACTCTGGATGAGCAGGCCTTGCACCTCTGGATTCCAGTTCGGCAGGCTTGCACTCGATCCTAGGTTGAGATTGGCAACGCTTAGCGTCGCGGTCTGCGAATAGCCGATAGCGAAGGCGCCAGACAGGTGCGACCAGGGGGACTGGCCCTGCGTACCGGTCGCGATGACAGCACCCACGGAGCTGAGACTTACGGTGGATGTGCCACTGAAGACATTCCCGATGCCCTGAATCGGGCCCTCGCAGAGTCCGAGCTGAAAGCTTGCCGCGTAGGTGTAGCCGGTGGTCGTACTGCCGCCGCCCTTGCCCACCTTCTGCGAACTCGCCGTAGCCTGGAAGTTGCCATACCAGATGCACGAGCCTCCCAACTTCGCGGTGCCATAAACCACAGGCACCGGAGGGCCGTATTGCGAGGAGTTGAACTGAATGCCCATCGCCTCAGTGGGCGTCGTGGATGCTGTCTTGGCGCCACCACCGAACAGGTTACTCACTACGGAGCCTCCAGTAGCCACCAACACGATCCACCCACCGACGGATCTCGCATCTTTCGACGCGACCCGCCTGCAAATCGGCGTGGATCATCAAGTCAGCGGAAATAACGATACCGCCGTGTGCAAGGCATCGGCCCATGCGGAAAAGAACGATGTCGCCGGCCTCGGGCGAGTCGACGCGGTCGGCGAATTTCTCGACCCAACCGAGATAGCGCTCATCGGATCGGTGCAACATCCAGTCATGCGGATAGGGACGTGGATCGAAATCAGGCACCAGTCCGAGATCGCAGAAGACACGCACCGGCAACATGGCGCAGTCAACACCGACACCCTTGATGCATGCGGCATGGTGATACGGCGTCTGCAGCCATGACTCAGCCTCCGCAACGATCGCGGCCTGGCGCTCCAATGCGTTCATGGGTTAGAACTGCTTAAAGTTGATGCTCAAGCCGCCTTGGCCGCGAGCGAGGCTCTGCAGGCCAGCACCGCCGCCGCCACCATCAGCCGTGGGAGGCTGACTACCTGTGCCACCGACCTCCAAGGTCTCAGGCGTAGGCACATAGGGGAAGCCGCGAAAATTGGCGACGTTGTTGAACTTGTTCTGGCATGTCGTCTGCATCTTGTCGCAGCCGGGATAGGCCGTGAAGGTGTCGCCGATGGCCGGCGGCGAGGCGAGCGGATAGATGGTTTGAAAAGCGCCACTGGCGTTGTAATACAGCTTCACCGCACTGAAGAGGCCTTGATTCACCCCGCTCGTCCAGACGACGTAGCCTTGTGTGAACCAGTCAGTCGCCTGCGTGCAGGATGAGTTGAATTGGCCCGTCGTCGCGCCGCCGGTGACCGATCCCGTCACAGCATAAGCGGACTTTGCGAGACCGCATCCGGCATCGAACAACGCGTGATTACAGCCTGGCAGGAAGTAGTTTCGTGGGAAGTTGGTCTGCAGATAGATCAGCATGGAGCTGACCGTCATCGAGACCTTTTCGGAATCCGACTTCGTTTCGCCCACGACGCCGGTGAAGAGATTGACGGCGCCGTTGACAACTGGATTGCTCCAGTTCGGTGCCAGCGCCTTATAGACGGTCACCGTGGCACCATCAAATCCACCGGCACTTGCAAAGGCTCCAGGCGTCAGGCTGAAGATGCGGGTATTGGAGTCATACAGGATGTCGATTTCCAGCTCGTCGGTATCGAGTCCTCGCGTGCAACGCGTCTGGCCACGCTTGAAGCCCGGCGCGCTGAATTGGCTGAGCTGTGCCTCGTACCAACGATAGTTACAGGGTTGCTGCCCCGATGATCCCACTGCCGTGGCCGTTGCATTCGAATTTGTGCACGACGCCTGGAGGTAAACGATAGCAAAGCATGCATTGGAAGGAGCATTTCCACTCAAGGTCAGAGGCAGGATGCTCTTGCTAACCGAGTTGCCCGAGACCGAAGCGATGGAAGACGATATGAGTGCGCCTGTAGCCGTGAACCAGTTGACGTAGGTTTTCAGGACAACAGATATCCCAGACGGCAGACTTGTCGTGTTGGATGTACTGCAGTAATACGCCAGCGTGAAAGGCGCACCACCGGTAACGGTAAACATCGGGCACGAGATCGTCGCAGAAATCGTGGAATTCGCTGGAACCGAGGTGCCCCCTGCGATGCCGATCAGGATGTCTTCAGGCTCCAAGACAGCCTCAAAACCCGCATTCACGTATTCCACTGACCATCCATCGGAAATCGGCGCGCCAGCAAGCAGGCTCGTGTAGTACGGCGTCCCTGACGTGTTCGCCTGGAATGTTGGGTTGCTCAACATGGACCCAAGACCAGGCGTATACGCGGCGATGTACGTATTGCCGTTGTAGACGATGTTTTCCTGTGCTGACGTGTAATACAGCGTCGTTCCTGAAAGCAGTGCGAACTCGTAGAGGTCAGCCTCGACCAATTGCGCCGAGGTCTGGAGCATGGTCAGAAACGCCAAGGTGACATTTTTCATCGGGCAGTCCGGAGCGTTAGGGTTGTCGCTTCCCACATCTGCGACATGAACTGGTTGAATTCGGCTTGGTCGCCCTTGAAGCGGACCAAGTAGAAGTAGTTGCCGGTCCAAGTGATCGATGCGCCGGCAGCCGGTGCACTGTTGAATGTCACGAGACCCGATGCTGAGATCGACGCCGGTGTCGTGGCGACCCCGTTGACATAGATCGTTGGTGTTCCGTTGACGCCCTGAATCGGCTCAGACCAGTAGGTGCCGTAGACGTTGGTGAGCTGAAATTGCGTCGTGCTGCCGTCACCGACCCCGAAAGCCTGATTCACCGCCGAGTTGTCGTTGTCGACGGAGAGGTAAAAAAGGGTTGCGGGGCCGCCCTGGGCAATAAAAAAGCCCTGAAGGGCTCGGTAATCAATTGCGGCGAGGTATTCGATGGGAACATCGAACTCATACAGAGGATATTGGTATCGCTGCGTGCGGTATTCGGCGCCGGAATCTGCATTCGCGATTTCGGTCGACGTGATGATCCGCTTCTTGATGTCCCAGGTGCGGCCGAGGAAGGTTGGGAAGGTGTTGTAGCTCATCGTCACTTCCGATTTCGGCCGCCGGGATTCACGGCACGTCGTGCGGCCTTCGCGAGAGCGCCGGGATTGTTCGAAAGCACGCGGGCGACGCTCTTTCCATCTAATGCGTTGACGTGCCAGTTATGCGTGTCGCCGCCGCGCGCAGCTCCATCCTGCTCGGTCATTCCACGCACCCGATCAGCCAGGGTCGCCGGGAGCACCATCTCATTGCGGTGCAGAAGCGCAGGAGCGTCATCAAATGGCACCCGATCCCAGCCGCCCGCCGCTGAAGAAATATTATCGAAGGCCTCGACACCTGCGAATGCAGCAGCAGCCGCAACAGGGCCAAGAATCCAGCCCACTACAGGAATGGCTGACGCGGAGGCGTATGCATTTGCTGCGGCAGTATTTGCATCGTTGAGAATCTGCTTCTCGCTCATCGCGGCATGCAGCGCCATGCCTTGCGTTGCCGCTGCCTGGTCAGACGTCATGCGTGACAGATTGCCGGCATTAGATGCCGCGGTCTTCGCCAGTTCGTTGGCAACCCAAGTCTGTAGACCCTGCGCAAGTGAGCGGATTTCAGACATCAGCAACGACTGCAACATGCGATCCCATGCCTGCTGCATGGTTTGCGTTCCCTGAATCATGCCAGTGATGGACTGATCGAAAGCCTGCGTGAATGGCTTCATGCGCTGCTGCCAAAGCTGCTGCTGCTGCTTCGAAGCCTGGTCGTCGATCTGCTGCAGGCGCTGGTTATGCTGCCGCTCCAACGTCTCGATCTGCCCGTTGATCGCATTAACGACATTCGGCCGCTCGGCCATCAGCTCGCGGTAGTGCTCTAGGATGCCAAGCTCAGTCTCGTATTCCTGCGCTGCGTATTCGCGCAGTGCCTGGATCTCTTGCTGGCTTGAAATCTGGCCGAGCTGGAACTGCTCCTGCGTACCCTTGGCTCGCTGGGCATAGACAGACGCCACTGCCTTGGTAGCCTCATCAACTTCCTGCTTGTACGCGGCGGCGGCGGTATCAGCCTCTTTCTTTTGTTCCTCTTGCACGGCGGAGACATACGACTTGGTGTCGGCAAGTCGTTCGGCAAGTGCCCGCTTGTATTCGGACGACTGCTCGCCATACAACTGTTCCGCGCGCTGCATGACTTGGGTGTCGACTTGGATGCGTTCAGCGCTAGCTGCCTGCGTTTCCTCGCGCTCCTCCTGAAGCTCAGTCATCGTTGCTGCGTTGCGCTGACGGGAAGCTTCCTCGCCCTTGCGCGCTGCCTCCTTGGCTGCCTCGGCCTCCTTGTTGTGGATCTCGATCAACTGCTGGATGGCTTCACGGTATTCATCGCTACCCTGTGTCGCGGTCTGCTGGATCAACTCCCAGTAAGCTCGCTCCTCGCTCAATGACACATTGCGCTGTTCGCGCATTTCGTCGAACTGCTCCTTGTCCTGGCGCGCCATATCGCGATCGCCACTATTGTTCTTGAAGCCCTTCGCCATCTCATCGATCTGCTGCGCGCTCTGCTGCGCAGCCTGTCCGACCTGTGCTGCCGCCGACCCTTCCTGTCGCATCTTGTCCGTCAACTGCTCGACGTATGCGGTCTGTGCCTGGATCTGCTGGGTCCGCCCGGAGGAATGCGAACCGATACTAAGGAGCTGCGCATTCTGCTCCTGCATGTTCTTCAGGACTTGCTGAGCCTGGGCAAGCTGTTCGGCAGTATCGCCGCCGCCAAGTGCGACGTTTGCGCTTTCTGCGCTCTCGCTCCACAACTGACGAATCTCGCGCCAGGATCGGATCAAGATGTTGACGTGGGTATTCAGCTCGTCAGTACGCCCCTGCATCTTGTCAGCCATGGCCTGATATGCGATCGAGGCAGCCCCCATGACATCACCAGAACGCTGAGCCGCTTCCATCTGCTCGAATTCTGTCTGCGTGAGGAAGTGGAATTGATCGTTGAGCTTTGCGACAGCCTTGACGGGGTCTTCCTGAAGCCGCTCGATCTGAGCTACGCAGGACTGCACGCTCTCGCCGGTGAGCGCCGCCATATCTGAGGCGGCTTGAGCAACGAGTTCCAGATCTTGCCCTGCAAAGCGCCCGGATTCAGCAAGCTTCTGCACGGCTTCGCGAGCATTGGAAATGCTGCCTGTGGATTCGCCGATGCGGTCAGCCATCTCGACCAGTTGCCCGGCCGTATAACCGGAGGCATCACCTGTAGCCAGAACGGTGCCCTCCATGGCCTCGAATTCCTGGCCGGCTTCGAAGATGGAAAACCCGACGATGCCGGCGGCAACGGTGACGAGGCCGATAGGACTGAGAACCGCCGACAGCGCTGACGAAAGCAATCCCGTGCGGTTAGCCAGCGTGATCGTAGAGCCTTCCAGTCGCGTGTAGTTGCCACGCAGGACTTCGCCCAGCATGACGCCTACCTCACGCGCCACGCCGCCGCTGATATTCATCGCAGCGTTCTGCTCGACGATGGCGGCGGACGCAGCTTCCGCAGCGCTCGCCGCAGCCGCTTCCGCAGCATCGAGCTGCGCCACGTATCCGGCATACTCCTGGGCGGTGATGGCGCCGACATTCATCGCTTGGTCGAGCGCGAGCTCAGCCTCGGCCATCCCCTCCGTGCTTCCCGCATTGGCCGCGAAGGCAGCATTGAGGCGCAACATCGCGTCAATCTTGGTCTGCACGGCCTCGTTGAAGGCGGCTGCCTCCTGGGCGACTTTGGCCTGCATGCCATCGAGGGTGGCATTTGCCTGCGCAACGCTCTCGTTGAACTCCTGCTGCTGCATGGTGAGTGCAACAACAATCTCGTCATCACTGCCGGACATGGCTTATTTCCTGTTGATGCTTTGGACGAGTTCGCGGAAAGCCTCTGGCGAGGCTTCCATGCGTTGCTGTGGCTTGATGCCGAGATAGGCCTGGACCATGGTTTGAAGCGGCGGGTGATCGCGCCAGTAATCCGTCAGATCGACGAAGTCACCCCAGGTCAGGCAGTCGAGGATGTAGTCGACGGTCCAGCCGGTTGCGTTGACGAGTTGTCCGATGACGCTGCCTCGGGTGATGGATTCACCAGCGCCACCGGCTGAAGTCCCAAAGGGCGAGGCTTGAACCCCGACTTAGTGAGGACCGATACCAGCAGCGGCGCGAGGTCGGCTGAGTCGAGTACTTCAAAGAGCTGATCTCGGGACAGTTCCGGGTGATTGCGCCGCGCGCAGGCCAGAATGACGTTGATAGCTGCCTGCTCGAAGGCCTTGGGATCGTCCCGCATGCCGGCGCGAACCAGGTCAACATCATCCTTGGTCTCATCAGCGAACTGGATGCGCAGATTCATGGGGGCCACCGTGATGGTGGTGGCCCCGTTGCTGAGTTGGATGCCCTGGATCATGGATCACACATCCGTGTAGATGGTGATGACCTGGTTCGCAGCGTTCGCGAAACAGGTGAAGTCCAGTTCGCTGATGGCCCAGTCGGCCATTTTGGTCGGCAGCGTCAGCTTGTCGCTGATGCAGGACCAGAGCTTGTACCGCTCGCCAGTGCCATTGTAGCCGCGGTACAGCATGATCTCGAAGTTCGGCTGCACACCCTGCAGCGGGTTGTTGATCTGGATCGTCGATCCCACCGTCGACTGCGTGTAGCTGTAATTGAAAGCTACTGCTGCGCCTTCATCAGCTGCGGCAAAGGTGTAGACACCGGCTGCAACCGTGTACTGACCCAGCGATGGCGCGCTGGCAACCGGCGTCAGCGGGACACCGGTGTTGGCGTAGATGACGCCGAAGTCTTCCACCCAGGTGGTGGAGTTCGTGACGGTAACGGTATACGCGGTGGCGGTTGGAACAGCATGCGTTTCGCCATAGGCCAGACTCGTTGTGCCCTGGCTGACGCTTGCGCCGGTGAAGAACAGGGACGAATACAGAGGCCCGCAGACCTGTCCGATCTTGGCCTTTGCGCTGAGCTTGAGCTGGCCACGCGCAGCGGCAAGCGCAAACTGGTTCTGGCCGAAGAGTTCCTTCGTGGTGCCGCTCATTTCGAGGGACACATCCTGCAACGCGCCGAAGGCGATGGGCTGACTGTTGGCCGCAAGCGGCTTGGCGAGCAAGATGCCGCTGCCGAACGATTGATACCAGGCGTTCTGAGACATGGTGAGGTCACTCCTTTTGGGTAAGCGCCTCGGTGACGTGCTGAATCAGCGACGCCTTTTCCTCGGCAGTAATGGGGGTGCGGCCGGTGGTTGCGGCGGCATGGAAATGCGTGGCGTACCAGCGCTCGATGGCCTGCACAGCGGCCTGATCGACGCGTATGACGTAACCGGTCGAAACGACTGACGGCACCTCACTTGGCGCCGCACCAACAAATCCGCCGGATGCAGGCAACACTTCGCCCTCCGCTTGCGCAGCACGACGGCGTGCGGACGCCGCTGGGCGAGGATGGAGAGCGCCTGGCACATCGATACCGACTTGCCGAGGTCGGCTCGGTTGAGCTGCTCAGGGGCGCGGGGATGGGGTTTGGAGGCGATGAGCATCATGCAGCCCTCGCAGGCGCACCGTCGTCATCCATGCGCCCCATGTCGTCGACAGGCCCGAGCGTCACGTCACGGCGGCGTGCCCATGCCCATGCGCGCGATTCGGCCTCAGCCCGACCAGCAGGAGTCAGCGAGACCTCATCGCCAAGGACTGAGTAGCACCAATTGATCCACCCACGCTCACGGCAGACGCTGCCTGCGAAATTCGACAGGAGATCGTCGCTCTCGTAGGGGCGGCCATCATGAATAGTATTAGTCATAAGGCAGATGATAGGCACAATTGTAATCCTAAGATTCAATCAAATTTGACTATGTCAAAGGACTACATACATCAAAACATAATTAAGATGCATTAGCCTGTGAATTTTATCCATGCAATAAGTGTAAGATGGAAGCATCGACCTCTAACACTAACACAGGTAGACCTTGACATGCACCAGAGAGTATGTGCATCGACCCTTGCTAGCAGTTTAGAAAATGTGCACAGACCTTTCATACAAATGTGCGTCGACCCTTGCTAGCAGTTTAGAAAATGTGCACAGACCTTTCAATACAACATGCACCGACCTTACTGTGTTACTAGCATTGACCCTCAACATATGCATCGACCTTGCTGGGTCACTAAGATCGACCCTCAAAACATGCATCGACCTTAGCCTAGTATCGATCTGATATATGCATGTGCACCGACCTGTGTGAAGGTGGGAACAAGGATATGCATCGACCTTCATGCATGCGTTCTATATCTGCATTGACCTGCTAGAACCTACCCAACACATGTGTGTCGACCTTATGTGCACAATAGTGCCATGTGCATCGACCTTATAAATTGACTACACACATATGCATCGACCTTATGTACATATGATAGCCTATCTGCATCGACCTTATGAGCAAAGTAGTCAGTATGTGCATTGACTTATCTATCAAAGGAATCATTCAACATTTATGATGTCATGCACAGGAAGATAAGTACAACTCAACACTTATAACATTATCATCATCATTCAATTCCAGTAATTGAGTATACTTCACCATTTTTTAATTTTCAGTCAAATATAGTTGGAGAGGGGAAAAATCTACCGCCCGAAAGCACGGCCCAACTAGGTCCAATTCGATTGAACTAGGCCTAGCTCCCCAAAGTGATAGCCCCATCCTTGGCCTACTTACTTCAAGCCCAATACTCACTCGGACCAGCACTTCCTAGGTGACCCCCGGTCCGGAAGTCCGAGTGACAGGTCGATCGAGAAGGCCCTTGCGGGGACCTAGTGTAACCCGTCTGAGCTACGCGCCCATCGCTCGGGAGAACACCAAGCAGGCATCCCAAGCTCGGACTGACTGTCAGAAGCTTGTCCAAGCGTCCGTTATACATCCTTAAGGAGCATGGAACTCCAAGGGATAAGGGAGAGTAAGAGTCCTTGTGTCATAAAGGGCCTACAACGAGGACGTAACTGTTGTGCCCCTGTGGTTATTGGTCATTTGTATCTCATGATTTTGATAATGGCTAACACTATAAGTCATTGTTGTATGGCAAAAAATGGTGAGGATATCCTAGGTTAACAGAAATATGGATAACCTCGAAATTGGGGTTATCACGGGGATAACTCATCCCAATGAAAAGTTGGGATGCGTTATCCCCACCTCCATCCCCGTTTCGTCACCCCATGCGTTTCCCACATTCGCCCTTCCTCCACCCTTCGCCCTTCTTGTGGATGGAACCCTCGTCGCCTGACTGCAGCTCCTGCCGGTGAGTTCCGACGATCGACTCCTCATCTTCGTCTTCTCCTGTGGCTGACTCTA
Source organism: Amorphophallus titanum (assembly GCA_024336825.1). NCBI lineage: Eukaryota > Viridiplantae > Streptophyta > Magnoliopsida > Alismatales > Araceae > Amorphophallus > Amorphophallus titanum. The sequence continues at coordinate 203,716 of JANBPO010005995.1, forward strand.
CACAGGTCATTCTCGTGGCCGACCACACTCGTGTGCTTCCCACATTCGCCCTTCGCCCTTCCTGTGGAGACGACCCTCACTCATTTGCTGGGGCTTCTGGCCGGTGAGCTCTGGTGGCCGACTCCACATCTTCATCTTCTCTGGTGGTCGACTCTACACATGTCATTCCGGTGGCCGACCACGCTCGTGTGCTTCCCACATTCACCCTTCGCCCTTCCTATGGAGATGACCCTCGCTCGTTTGCTGGGGCTTCTGGCCGGTGAGCTCTTGTGGCCTACTCCACAGCTTTGTCTTCTCCAGTGGCCAACTCCACAGCTCGTGCCGGTGGCCAACCCCATAGCTCTTCTCTAGTGAGCACTTCGTCTTCTTCGTCTGGGTCACCCTATTGCAGCCGACGGTCTCCAGTCTCCGTTTTCTCCATCTTCTTGTCTTCTCCGTCCAGTGAGCTCTTCTTCGGTGGCCAACCCCTTTTCTCGCCTCGCCAATCATGTCGCTTCTCACGACATTGCTTGGCTGGCATCTTCATCTTCTCCTCCAGTGAGCATCTTCCACGCGCGCCAGTGAGTAGCCGAATACCCTCTCTCCCACCACCCATGTATGGTCCCGCCATCCCTTGCCTGCTCCTTCCCTATTTTGCTGTTTCAACTACTCCCTCCCCATTTTCTTGTTTTGATTGCTCCTTCCCCATTGTCATGAATCGACTGTGCCTTTCCCTTTTGTTGTGTGGTATGCTCTTTATGCCCCGTTTCAACCCTATTTTCAGTTGCAGGTGATGTCGTTTTATGATTGTGATTTTATTTCCTGATGAAATTTGGCGATTGTTTATATTATGCCATAGGCTATCGACTGCTCCTTCCCTTTTGCTGTTGACTACTCCTTCTCATTTACCTATGCAGACTACTCCTTACCCCATTGGCTTGTACGCTACTCCTTTTCGTTCAGGTAATTCAAGCCCTATGATTAATTACAGGTGATGAACGCCCGATTTTAATGTTCTTTTTATTATCTTTATCTCCGAGCACGAGAGTGAGCCGACCACCCAAGACTCAACGCCGATTTCTCAACCGTGCAGATCGACACGTTTCCCTCGTCGGGGATGACCGTGAGCGAGTGCTTCTTATTTTGGGGCATCTTTGTCCCTTCGGAAGCCACGTTAGGTGATGACTTGGTTGTACAGTTGCTGATCGCGTCGTCTAGTGAGTTGTGTCAGTTCGTCTAGGTTGTAGGTTCGTGTCCACATATCGAGTTTCATCGTCGTCCCGCATCAATGGTGAACTAGATATGGCACCTTGTAAACATCGAACGAGGCATGATCACCATTACCTCTATTAGTCAACTTCTCTTCAATCATTTGTTCTATCATTAATTTGTTCATCACTGTCCGGTCAACCGACCTTGGACATAGATGAGCTTGCTGCATCTGTGGGATCATTGGCGCTATTGCTTGAGGTGCATCCGCAATCCCCTGATGATGAGGAGCAGGCTGCAGTAGTGGGGTCATGCCCCCAATGTAATTAGGTGCCAGTTGAGAGGCCATCATTAGAGGAGAAGCTTCGAATTCATTAGCACCTCGTTGCGAGGTTTCAGGGGGAGCTTCAATCTGTCTCGAGGCTGTGGGATTTATGCTGAGCTCGCTGAGCTACCTTCTCAGCATCTCAACTTCTTGTTGATATCTTTGCAGCATAATCATCATAGTAGCCGGATCGGGGATAGAGGAGCCAGAGGTATGACCCTGCCCTTCCGATGGCATATTTGAAGCGGGCGCTAGTCTCTCGCCGTCATCTTCGATGGTGATCACATTTGTAGTCATCGGGATCAGATCCCTGCACGTTTCTTCAGCGCGAGCTTGTGTTATCTCAGCTGCGGCCTCCATAGATGAATTCCCATGGCAGCCGGTCACTCCGGTCGTGCTACAGGTGACTATCTGGAGATGCTTGCTTCTCCAAGTTATCATGGATTTTAGGGATCACCACACCGTGAGAGAGATGTCTCGAAGGCCATGGGAGTGCCCCTAGATGACTTGCGTAGTATCATTTTCCCCTTTGACAGGGCGTATCATATATTGTGGCACTTTGGATGGTGCTGGAGACTTGTAGTTGTAGCAGCCTTATAGGGTTACCCCGCCATGCTTCTTGTCATGAGAGTAGATATTTGCCCGTCGAACGTGACCCGAGGGTGTTCGTTCAAGACGTGACAGGACCCACATCTCGGTCTTCTATTCTTGTTCTTCTCTTCTTCTTACGGGTCTGTCGATCAAGGTAGACCTTAGTGTAGTTGAAATCAGGGCCCGTGCTTGCTTATAAATGCAATGGCCCTAGGACAAGACTTAGTAGAGACAAGTCTAGAACTTGCTCTGATACCAATTTGATGTGACACAATCCCTTAGACCCAAATTTGTAAGCAAGTATCTTTGAGCGGCAGACTCACTCTAGCGAATTCACTCGCGTAGCGCACACCTGGGTCCGTAGGTGGTCCGGCGATGGGGATGAGGGTCCGAAGTGGGACCTCACTGTTTCGGGATTTGGCTAGCTTGAGGCTGAACCCCTAAGGGTCTGGGATGCCCAATTTTCCAGGCGGCCAGCACGCCAAGGGCATGGGTTGTAGGGTTGCTCTCTCAACTCACTCTGCAGTGGTCACACAATTTGATGGAATTTTAGACCAGGCACTCACCTCACCACCGACGATGCAACTTAGAATCAATACTAAGCTAAGCAGAGTTAAGACAGCAAGGAGAGGGGGCCAGAAGCTCACCTGATCAGTGTGAAGATGTCGATCCTGACCGGAGACGAAGGCAAGCGGGGAGACGTGAGTATGCACCCGCACGCTGCGCCGATGTAGCTTTGAAAGGTGACCTGTTGTTATATGTACTAAACCTCACGCAGGAGGGTTAGACATGGGGTTGGAAACTTTAGATTACATCAAAACTACCTCCACACAGGAAGGGGTGCTAAGTCGGCCAGGCGGGGCGGGGAGATTAGCTAAAACTAGTGCCCGGCGAGCACTTCTCTGGTTCTGTCCAGGTCTGGGACTGCTAGACAGTGAGTCACTGTAGTCACCACTGTGCACTCCCCCGAGCTCGGAAGTCACCGAAACTAGTTCCAAATCATCTCTGATAGACCCTGGTACGTTGGAGATTTTTCGTGGATGAGCCCATTGTCGTCACCGGCCGGGGTGGTTCCTGGAGCAGGTCCTCTGCACTCTGTCTCGGGCTGATCCTAGGGTGTAGCAGTAGCTGGTTGTAGCCGCCACAGCCACTCCCAAAGTCCAATCATGGCGGGACCAAGTTGAGGACGACCGTGGATGAGTCTTCTTCGAGCAGCAACTAGGGGGAGCACCAGACAATGTCAGGGCGGCGAGGAGGAACCCATTGAGTGAGGGGGGGTCAGGTCAGGTCTGGAGTGACCGATTCTACGCACCTGGGGGAATAAAATTGGAAGATGCTCTTACAGAAGTGGAACTAGATGTCACTTTTTACTGATGGGCGTTGACTGGTTGAAGAAGTCCTCGGACAAGAAGTGCCTTCATAGGTTGTGGGATGTGGCCGTGGGAGCTCCCGAAAGTCATCTCAGGTCACTAGCTGGTCTGAGCATAATAAGAGAAATGGACTAAAACAACATGACTCAATAAAGGAAATTACATAAGAAATGACTCAAAGAAAAAGAAATACCATGTAAACACCTAGTCAGACCTCCTCAAAGTGATGCAGGCAATCCAAGCCAAAGAGAGCACTGTGAGATGCCCTCATCAAATACCCGGGGGTGGGGAGAACTCGACCCCGTCGAGTATGGATCCGCCTGGCTGTGGTAGCGCTCTAAAATGTCCAGGTCAAGGCGCATCAGGTCCTCCCGGCTCACCCAAGTGTCCTCTATCGGGTGATGGTTTTTCCACCTCACCAGGTAGGGCTGGTACACCCTGTGCCTGGTAATAGTACTCTGCTCATCCAGTATTGCCTCTACCTGCTCACGTCAGCCTCTCAAGCTAGGAAGTGGAGTCCCACCATGGGTGTCTCTCTCAATGGGGGGTAAAGACTCAAGCTCCTCACTGGGTCCCACCGCGGGGCCCTTGTAGGGTACCAGGTCCCCTACATTAAAGGTAAGGTGTACCCCAAAACTCTTAGGTAGGTCCAGCTCATAAGCGTTATTGCCAAGCCATCTCAGAACTCGAATGGGTCCCAAACCTCGTGCCCTCAACTTGGAGGTAGGCCCCGGAAGGAGCCGCTCCATCCTCACCATCACCGAGTCTCCCACTTGGAACTCACGGTGACGTCGTCGAGCGTCTGCCTGCCTTTTGTAAGCCTTATTGCCTTTCCCTATATGCTTGTGGATGTCATCATGCAACTCTTTGATATGCTGTGCAAAGTACTCAGCTGAGACTGACACTCTAGAATGTGAGGGAAGCAGAATAAGATCTGAAGGCTTTCTGGGCCTATAACCATGCACGACCTCAAATGGACTCTTTCCTATGGACCTATTGATGGAATCATTGTATGCAAACTCGGCTTGGGGCAAGAGGAGATCCCAATTCCCAGGGTGGTCCCCAACTAGGCAACGGAGCAAGTTCCCAAGATTTCAGTTGACGACCTCAGTTTGGCCGTCAGTTTGAGGGTGGTAAGTAGTGGAGAATTTGAGGAGGGTCCCCATCAAATGTCGGAGGGTTTTCCAAAAGTAACTAGTGAATTTCACATCCCGGTCTGACACAATGGTCTTAGGTAATCCATGGAATCAGACTACCTCATCAAAGAATAATCGGGCGACCCCAGAAGCATCTGAAGTCTTAGAACATGGGATAAAGTGGGCCATCTTAGAGAACCTGTCAACCACTACAAAGATGGAATCATATTTGCGCAATGTCCTAGGTAGGCCAAGGATGAAATTCCACTAGAGAGCAATTATTCATGAAATGTCTGAACTTTCCACAGTATTTGCAAGAGGCAACAGATCTTTTGATCTTATTATGCACATCAACATAAGCATGAGTTCTATGTGCATGAGCATGAAATTTTTGGTTGTTTTGCATGAACATTTTGTTTCTTATTATCAATCAACTAGCAATTAGTAACTTTATGACCTGACTTTCCACAATTAAAACATGAAGTGTTTGTCTTAATAAGGTTCCTATCAAATACGTTTCCTTTTACAGGGAATTTAACAAATTTAGATTTAACGGAGTTTCCCTGAACATGCCAATAGTCCTTGACTGTATGGCCATACTTCCCACACTCGAAGCACCTGAGGTGCTTGCCTCTAGAATCATTTTTACCCCAATGAGGCCCTGACCAGCACTCAATGGCCTTGTGACCGGGTTTGTTATAGTTCAAACAAATAGTGTGCTAGTTAAAATTAGCAGATGACCTAGCATGCAGTTTATCATCTTCTTTCATGATGAAGCATGCATTCATGAGATGACCACGCCTACCACAGTAATGACAAGATGCATTAGATTTTCTAGTGGCATGGTTTCTACAAAATGAATTTCTAGAATGTAATGTTTCACTAGCATGCTCATCCTCTAACATTAATCTGCAATCATCCATTATGTGGCCAATCTTGCCACAATAATGGCATGAAACACTCTTATCAGATGCATACGAATGAGTAAATGAAGCATGTGCAGTGTGCATCGACCCATCAAATTCAACTGAGCAAGCAGTTTTTTGATTACGAGCAGAGACAGTTTTAACTTCCTTCGGCTGACCCTTCTTTTTCAATTTCTTATCATTTTTAACAATTTTTACTTATTTTTCATTTTTCTGGACCTTGAACTGAAAAACAGACGATGAAGGTGACTTAGGAGGCCCAGAGCAGCTAGCGACATCAGAGCTGCGAATGAAAGTGGTGTACAGTTTCTTCTTAGCAAACTTCTCAATTTGAGAAGTACACTTTTCTTCTTCACTTAGATCTGAATTTTTATCACTCATAGTGGCATTCATTTTCTCTTTCCCTTTAATTGATTTAGACATAGAACTAATTTCAGATTGCAGAGAAGATATTTTGAATTCAGAATTTATTAAATCTTCCTCACAAACAAGAATCTGTCTCTGCAGAGCATCATTTAGATTCTTAATCATTTCTAATTCATGTTTCAGTTTCTCTTCTCTCTCAGATTGGATTTCTTTCTTAGCAGCATTCTCTTTCTCCAGGATTAACCATCTTTCAGAGCTACTATAGTAGTCTAAGCCAAAGCTGGAGAAGGCCGACCTACTGTAGCAATCCGAGCTTCTGAAGAAGTCTGAGCACTGTAGCAGCGCGAGCACTGTAGCTGGCCGAGCTACTGTAGTAGTCCGAGCCAATGCTAGAGAAGGCTGAGCTACTGTAGCAATCCGAGCTTCTGAAGAATTTCGAGCACTGTAGCAACCCGAGCACTATAGCTGGCTGAGCTACTGTAGTAGTCAGAGCCAAAGCTGGAGAAGGCCAAGCTACTATAGCAATCTAAGCTTCTGAAGAAGTCTGAGCATTGTAGCAGCCCGAGCACTGTAGCTGGCCAAGCTATTATAGTAGTCCAAGCCAAACCTAGAGAAGGCCGAGCTACTGTAGCAATCTGAGCTTCTGAAGAAGTCCGAGCACTGTAGCAGCCCAAGCACTGTAGCTGGCCGAGCTATTGTAGCGGTCTGAGCTAAAGTTGGAGAAGGCCGAGCTACTGTAGCAATCCAAGCTAAAGTTGGAGAAGGTCGAGCTACTGTAGCAGTCCGAGCTAAAGTTGGAGAAGGCTGAGCTACTGTAGCAATCCGAGCTAAAGTTGGAGAAGGCTGAGCTACTGTAGCAGTCTGAGCTAAAGTTGGAGAAGGCTGAGCTACTGTAGCAGTCCGAGCTAAAGTTGGAGAAGGTCGAGCTACTGTAGCAATCCAAGCTTCTGAAGAAGTCCGAGCACTGTAGTAGCCCGAGCACTGTAGCTGATCGAGCTACTATAGCAATCTGAGCTACTATAGTAGTCCGAGTACTGTAGCCTTCGAGCACTGTAGCAGCCTGAGCACTATAGCAAACCGAGCCATTGTAGTACTCTGAGCACCGTGGCAGTCCGAGCACTATAGCAACCCAAGCACTGTAGCAATCCGAGCTACTGTAGCAGTCTGATCTATATGAAAGAGGTCTAAGCTCATCTGAAGATGACCGAGCTACTGTAGTAGTCTGAAGCCACCATAGCAGTGCCGAGTAGAAGGGAGCAGAGAAGGTGGGCAGAGGGACTGTAGAGAAGAGAAGAGAGAGTATGACTGTGCCAAGCTAGAAAAAGGCGAATGCTCATACATTACTACATCAAGTTCATTGAAGATCTCTATCTCTTTTCTCTACTCTACCTGCAACGGTTCTGAGGATTTCTTGAGGATTAAAATAGAATCGTAAACCGCCAACAACATGGATTTTGAGGTCAAGAGGAAGTTCCCATGTCTGTCATCACTACCCTACCTAAACACCTTTTTGGAGGAAGACATGTCAGTGTCCATACTTGAGAAAAAAGTGGGATACAATCAGAGCCCAGGCTCACTCCCCTCTAGTGCTGCCCGACGAGACTCCACAGTTGCCAGCTCCACCTCTAAGGTAGACACAAGATGAACACTAGCCTCAACCCTAGTCTTGGTAGTCTGCCACTCGACCTCAGCGAGCTCCACGGCTCGCCACTGCTCCTCCAAGGCCTTCTGCAAGGCCTCAGCTCTGCTCTTCGCCTTGCTCAGCTGCATGGCGCGGTCCTTAGCAAGAGACATGGCCGCGTTGACAAGTCCCCTCTACTCAACCGTCGCTGATGCAAGCTGAGCACATTGCTCCTGTGCCTCTCGGATGGTCGCCAACCTTGCGCCCTCTGCTCCTGAGCCACCAGGAGCTGTAGGTACTTTGTCTAGATGTTGGCCAAGCCAGACATCCAGAGCTCACGTGAGAAGCCAAGGCCGTGGTAGCCCTAGGTGCAGTTTCTCAACTGCTACCTAAGCTCCTCCGGAGAAGGCGGGGGGTCACCTCCCAAGTAGCCTCGGGCTCACTGAAGCAGAGCCGCGCCCACTCTTGCGTCCAATAGTGGCTCTGGCGGGCAAGCAGACGTAGGCCATTGGACCCCCAGGTCCAGGGAAGAGTGGCCCATCTCACCCAGTACACTAGGAGGACCTGTATAATCCCACCAAACACAAAGGGGAGTCAGTAACATCTAGGGCTTCCTTGTGACAAGACAAAGTGAAAAATCTATGAAAGGTTTTGATCCTCACCCAGCATGGCTCCCGTCACGCCTGCGGCATCTCTACTAGGGGTCAGTGAGGGTAACCTCTCCTCCACATCGGTGACATCCCCCGCTGGAGTCAGGGAGGGCAGAGGCTCTTCTACCTTCCGATCATCCCTGGAAGCCATTGAGGGCACGGGAGGCTCTCCCTGGTCATCCTCGATAGGAGCCGACACGCGCTCCCCCTCAGATTCTAGTCCTAGTCATAACGCAATGGCGTCAACACTCTACCATAAACTCTAAACCAAAGTCAATGGGGAGGAAGGAAGGACTTCTATATACCTTCCGGAGCTGCCTCCATCCCGGCATCCTCGGTGGAAGAGGCCTTAGAGAAATAAGAGCTCGAGCTCGAGCTCTCATCTGTCTCCATCGCCTCACTACCATTGCTCGAAGATCCAGATGAGGTCTCTGAAGAACCCCCAAGCATGGGCAACTCAGAGGCACCTCCACACCAAGAAACCAAGTCAGGCTATTATAAATTCCAGTTTCAAATAAAGATAACTCCCTAGCTGAGGATGTTGAAAAAGAAGCTCGTTAATTCTGACAAAAATTCGGCAGCATCTCCCCTTGACCCGGGGCATAAGGGAGATACAGGGAACACGCCCACATGGAGTGGCGGAACCCAACAAGTGGAGGTGGGCGTCCAGAGACGGTAACACCTTTAATGAAATCCCGGAAAGCGCAGAGGGGATGATGAGAGGGAAAGGCAACTCTCGGACTGGCTTTGGGTGACCAGGACAAGGGGGTGAGAAGGTGTACCGGCCAAGGAGCTCAGGGGCATACCGGGAAAGGGTGACCAACGGTACACCGGCTAAGAAGGCCAAAGGGTTGAGGGTGTGCCGCTGGGGAGAGGGCTCAGGGTGTACCGCTGGGGGACAAGGCTGAGTGTGCCACTGGAAAAAGGGCTAAGGGCGTACCGCTAAGGGTAAGGTTGGGTGTGCTGCTGGGAAGAGGGTTAAGGGTGTACCGCTGAGGGTAAGGTTGGGTGTGCCGCTGAGGGTAGGGTTAGGGTGTACTGCTGAGGGTAAGGTTGAGTGTGCTGCTGAGGGTAAGGTTGGGTGTACCGCTGGAAACAGGGCTGAGGGCCAGCTGAATATGGTGGAGCCAAAGGGGGAGGTGCTTCTGGATGTCCGGAGAGGGCTTGGGTTACAGAAGAGGAGAAATCACCGAGGAAAGGGTGAAGGAAGCCATCAAACACGTAGGAAAACCCAAACAAATAGAGGCGGTGACGAAAACCTCAAGAGGAAAATTTCTACTCATGAAGAACGAGGGCCATAGTTGGCCATGTGTATTTCAAAACACCGGGGTGGAAGATACAGACGATGGGAAGGGAAGAAAAGAAAAGGAGAAAGATAGGAATGGAGGAGATTGAGGTTGAGCCGGGACAACTACTTCCTGCTCTCCCAAGCACCCCTCCCCGCTACAGAATCTCTCTCTCTCTCTCTGTCCCTCACTCTCTCTTCTCCCTCAGGTGGTGATGATGGAGTGACGATCGGGGAGAGCAGCAGGCCCTCCTCTCTTCTTCTTCTTCTTCTTCTGGCTCCTGCTGCCCGGTGGTGGCTCTTCTTTCTTCCTCCATGTTCTTCTTTTTTTCTCTATCCCTTTCTGTCTCTCTATCTGTCTCTGTATATCTACCTATCTGTGTATGTGTCCTCCTTTGTTCACCGATGGAGAGGCCCTTTTATACTCCTAGTGGCGGGAGTCTTCGAACACACCCGACGGAGGCGGGAACATAGGCCATTAATGCAGACTTGACCTTGGTTGTTCCTGGTGATAGGGGGGTAGGCAGCATGGCTAACTCTTCGTTTGACACCTCAGACTAGCCACTGCGTGCCAAAGATCTTTAGGACGTGGCCATAACATTTGGTCTACGCCATTATAGGGGTGTGCCTTTGAAGAAGTAGACCGTGCCGCAGAAAGGGCCCTGGAAGCTATGCCGCTGAAGGGGCAGGTGAAGCGTGCCGTTGGAGGAGGGCACAAAGTGTGCTGTTGAGGAAGGGCACAGGGTGTGCCGCTGAAGAGGGCATAGGGCGTGCCGTTGAAGGAGGCACAGGGCGTGCTGTTGAAGAGGGCACAGGGCGTGCCGTTGAAGAAGGCACAGGGCATACCGTTGAAGAAGGGCACAGAGTGTGCTATTGAAGTCATTTAAAGTGTGTCGTTGAAGGCACTCAAGAGGGTGCTGTTCAAGGCATTTGAAGTGTGCCACCGAAGGGGCATGAAGCGTGTCATTGAAGGCTACGCAAGGCTCTCTTTAAAGGGCACATGAGTGTGCCGTGGAAGGCTTGTTGGGGTGTGCCGTTAAAGGCTACGCAAAGACTTCTTGAAGGGCACATGGGCGTGATAAAAGGTGGATTTTGGGGCCCATTTTGGGCCTCTTTGACAATCCACCTGGTTCTCTTCGGGAGGCCCACCAGTAGTGAGTCTCCCAGGGGTTGGTTTCTCTTCACCGTCGTGATTCCAGAGACGGTTCCACGACAGCATGTCTGCTTGTTCGGAGGGTCTGGGCTAGACATGTTCTCCGCGGTCTCTTCGGTTGAAATTGTTGTTGCCATGGGACTGGTAGGGACACATGGACGTGCGATTTTACACGTCCACACTCCTTCGCTCCCCTTCATTGCCTTTGACTCAGCGTTTATAGCAGGGCTGACATTTTGTGTTATGCCCAGGGCTAGAGTCCGAGGAGGAGCGCAAGCCGACTCCCATCGAGGTGGATCTGGGGGAGCCTCCCACTGCTCCGACGATTACTGGGGGCACTCGGATGTCAGAGGAGCCTCTACCCTCTCCGACTCCGACAGGAGACGCTGCTGAGGTGGGGGATGGACTACCCTCACCGACCCCGAGCGGGGGTGTTATAGGCTTGGCGGGGGCTATAGCAGGTGAGAGCCAGGACATTTCTCAGGTTTTTCACCTTGTCTTGTCATAGGGAAGTCTTGAGCATTGCTGACCCTCTTTGTGTTTGGTGGTGTTGCACAGGTCCTTCCAGCGTGCTGGCTGAGGTGGGCCACTCCTCCCTGGAGCTGGGGATTGAGTGGCCTACATCTATTTCGCCACCAGAGCCACTGTTGGATGCCAGCGTGGGTGCGGCATTGCTCCAGTGAGCCCGAGGCTACGTAGGAGGTGATCCCCTGCCTTCCCCGGTGGAGCTCCTTTGATGGTTGAGGGAGTGCACCCATGGCTATCACGGCCTTGGGTTCCTGCGCGAGCTCTAGATGTATGGCCTGGCCAGCATCTGGGCAGAGTACCTGTGGCTTCTAGAGGCGTACGAGTAGAGGGCTCGGTGGCTAGCGGCCGTTTGAGAGTTGGAGGAGCAGAGGGCTTAGCTTGCACTGGTGGCTGTCGAGCAGGAGAGGTGTGCTGACATGGTCATGTTGCTTGCTCGGGATCACATCACATGGCTGAGGGAGGTAGAGAGTAGAGCCGAGGCCCTGGGGAAGGCCCTAGAGGAGCAGCGGCGAGACGCGAAACTCACTAGGGTCGAGTGGCGGACTGCCGAGACGGGGGCCGAGGCGAGCGTGCAGCTTGCGTCGACCTTGAAGGCAGAGCTGGCTGCCACTGAGTCCCGCTTAGCGGAGCTGGAGGGGAGTGAGGCTGGGCTATGATTGTATCACTCCCCCCCCTTTTTGTTATCCAGATTGTACTTTTTGTTACCCCAAGGGCATGTCTTGGGCTCCCTTTTTATAGAGAGTATTGATAATAGATTCTGGATTTTGATGTCGTCATTTGCTGGGTTGTTCCACCTCTTATTCCATGGAACCATGTCGAATGCAGGGACTGACGACCACTTACTGTTAGTCTGCTTGATTCTCCCCTACCACGTATTTGTACAGGGTGTAATAGGCCAGGTTTTACCCATTTTGGGGGAATTAAAGTGGAGAACTGGGTTTGAGGATAGTGTGACTAGATTTTGGGCATTGGGAACTGGGGACTGGGTACTGAAAAGAGACCAAGTGCTGAGGGCTAGTCTCTAGGAGAGAAAAGCTCGTGTTGTATGGGGTTAGCGTAGGTTTGCTGGGATGTGGCGGCCTACTAGGTCAAATCTGAGGGTTGGTTCTGGGATGCATCAGTTATAGGCTGACGCATGGGGTGTTGGTTGTCTTCATGTTGTAAGAGAAAGCTACCCTATCGAGATCTAAAATAATGCCACAGTTTTATAAAATAACTTAAACATGCCGCATATGCAACATGAAATGCATTAGGGATTGAACATGCTACATTTGATATACCAGAAGACGTAACGGTCTAAGAACACTGCGTCACAAGCTATGACGAACTAGGGTAGGAACGTTACACTTATGGTGACGTGCCTACATGCAACAGTTAAAGTCACCCGAACACTCAGAAATCTACAGTTTATGCAGAACACAACGGACCCATATCGCTCCGTCACAATGAGTGACGGTCTAAGGAATGGGCGTTACATGATTGTGACGCGCCTCCTTAGGGCTGTTAAATCGATCCGAACAGTTTGAAGCACACACAAAGAATACAGACTGTAACGCACTTAGAGTAGTGCATTACACCAATGAAACGCACCTCCCATGGTCCGTTAAAGGCACCAAAAGGGGCATATATATAACATACGACTTACACAGATCGTAACGCACCAAGGTAGGTGTGCCACAAGTTCTAACGCGTAGGTCGGGGACCGTTAAAGGCACCCGAACGCCTAAAAATGACACAGTTTAATCAGAAATGTAACGCACCTAAAGTGGCGCATTACGCAACTACGACGGACCTGGGTTGGACTGTCAGACTAATCGCCTATCTCAGTCAATAGTCAAATGGCTAGTCAATGGTCATGTAACGGTCGCATGTTGGGCCGTTACAAGTCAGGTAACGCACCCTCACTGGGTCGTCAGGGACTGTAACGCTTCCAAGTAGGTGCGTTACACTGTCTGGGTTGCGAATCGGCAGAGTCCAAAATCAGACCCCCTCCCAATCGACCTAAATCGATGGGAATCGTGGGGAAACACGCTTCTAAGCTGAACTACCATGCCATAACAACATTCTATAACTAAACATGCCATTAAAATTGAAAGACAATTGCCATGAAAATGATTTCATGATTTTAGGGCTAAATTACACTAACATGGACTTATGTACGGAAAATGAGGAAAAGGGCGTCGGACCACGACGCATGTGGTACCGACGGGTTCCTAGCGAGGAGAGGATTCCATCCCCCTACCTATTCCGTGATGAAAACACCGTTTCGGTGTCGAACGGACGAAGGGACGCCGCGGCTCCTCTCGACTCATCTCGCCTCCACACTCCGCAATCCGGGGGGAAGAAGGGCGTCACCGCGATCCTTGCATTGAGCCCGTCCCATCGGTACCTCCCACGCCTCGATCAGAGTCTGAACGGACCGAAATCGAGAGAGAAAGAGAGAGGAGGGGGGGGAACAAGAAAAGAAACAATGGGAGGAAACAAAGATAGAGTGGGGGATGAAGCACAATGGAAAGGGGGGGGGGACAGAGCACATACTCCTCCCCCTCCTAAATCCTACTCGCTCTCTTCTTCTTCCTTTCTCTCTTCTCTCTACACTCAGGCGGTGGGTAACCCGGGGTGAGAAGGGCAACATGCTCTCCTCTCCTCTCCTTCTCTCTTCGCACAGGGGCCGTGGATGGAGTGGCAGGCTCTTTTCTCTTCTTCTCTTTCTCTTCGCGCGGACGGCAGTGGACGGAGTAGCATGGCGGAGCAGAAGCCTCCCCTCCTCTTCTTCTTCTTTTCCACTTCTTCTCTTCCCTGTCCGTCTCTCTGTGTGTCGTTCATCGGAGAAGCCGGTTCTTATACTCCCGGTGGCGGGAGGCTTCGAGTGCGATCCGTGGAGGCGGGAAGCAGTCTGCATTAATGGGGGATTTGACTTCCCTGTCCTCGGTGGCAGGAGGATAGCCTGCGTGCCCTCCTCTCCAGGCGACAGCTCAGCTAGTCCCACTGCGCACCACGAATCGTAGGGCGTGGCATCAGGTTTCATCTGCCGGATGCACCGGGCGAGGAAGAGCCAGGGTGTGCCACTGAGTGGGTGGGAAGCTGTGCCGCTGGTAGACCCAAAAGGCGTGCCGCTGAACGGGCCGGCAAGCGTGCTGCTGAAAGGCCACTAGGGCGTGCCTTCAGAAGGCAGCCTGGAGGCTTTGAGGGTGTGCCGCTGGGGGCTTGCACGAGTGTGCCGTTGAAGGGGTACGCAAGGGTGTGTACCGCAGAAGACACCCAGACTGGGTGTGCCGGTGGAGCGCCCTGTCCGAGTGTGCCACTGGGGCTGCAAAAAGATGTGCCATGCAGAGCACACCGTGGGTGTGCCGGCCAGGGAGTGTGCCACTGGAAGACACCAACGGGTGTGCTATTGAAGGAGGCAGCCAGGTGTGCCGTTGAAGGGCCTGGAGAGCGCACTGCTGAAGAACCCAAGGGGGCGTGCCGCTGGGAAACTCTCAGGGGTGTGTCGCTGAAGCTTCACGGAGTGTGCCGCTGAAGGCCATTCCAAGTGTGCCGCTGAGAGGGCTTGAAGGAGTGTGCCGCCGGATGGCCTTGAGAGCGTGCCGCTGAGGGCTTCAAAGGGAGCGTGCCGCTAGAGGGCGCTTGGGGGAGAACCGCCACGAGGTGTACCGCTGAGAGGCTTCCAGGGGCGTGCCGGTGGAGGAGGGCACTTCAGGGGCTTCCTTTCCTTTTCTTCTATTTATTTTTCTAGCCGAGGGCCCACGGTACTAGCTTAAACCGTTTGACGGGACTGCCCCTCCACCTCTCCCAGGTGGGTCGACCATCCATGAAGTCTAGGGCTACGTCTAGTGGTTCCATCACATGTAAAGTCCAAGCACTCTATTGGGATTCTAGGAGCGAGCCAATAATCATAAAATAATGTGATTATAACATAGACGTAGCATGAAATGCATTAGACGGGAATTAAACATGCTCTTCTAACATTCCCAAACTAGCAAAGTGTAACGGACCAGGGTTGGGGCATTAAACGACTATAACGCACCTCCCGCAGGCCGTTATGCTCACCCGTGCACATGCCAAAACCCAGACCTGCAGACCATAACGCGCCACCTCTGGGGCGTAATGCAATGTATGACGCGCCTCAACCCGTGCGTTATACTCACCAGAAAATCATCCAAAACCACACAGATCATGGCGCGCCACGACTGGTGCGCCATGTGACTATAACGCACCAGGAGTGGTCCGTTAAAGTCACCCGAACGTAGGAAACTCAGAAAAATTCACAGTTTACCACATCGTATAACGCACCACGATAGGGGCGTTATACTGGCCATGGCAGACTGGGACTAGTCAGTCATGCCCCACAACCTACCGACCTACCGAAAACTATGGTTACATGACGGTCTGCCATGCAATGCATAACGTACCCCCTAGGGTCCGTTAAGCATATAACGGCCTCTGGAAGGCGCGTTATATCGACTGGGAAATGAGAGGGATGAGTTCAGAACCGAACTCCCCTCCGGTCAAGCAGGATTGGCGCGAAACAAAAGAAAAGGGGTAGAAGGAGTTGAATAACAAGTTCTCTACAACTACAACATGCATCGAAACGCTAAAATAATAGCCCTAATCAATTTTACAAGTATTTTTAACCTAAAAACTCCTAAAATAGACCTTGCACGAAAAATGATGTAAATGCCTACGCATGGACATGTATGTGGTACCAAAATGATCCTAGCGAAGTAAGGAGTCCATCCCCCTACCTCGATCGTGATGATACCCTCGAAAAATGTGCATGCAGACGATGAAGCTCCGCGACCTTTCCTGACTCGTACCCGTCCCACACCCCTCGAACCTCAGACTGGAAGGCACTGGCGCGATTCTCGCGATGAGCCGGTTCCAACGGTACCTCCTACGCCTCAATCCGGGGTCGACACAGTCCAGAACGGGCAAGAAGGGGGGCGAAGGAGAGAGAAAGAGTAAGAGAGGGGGGGAGAAACGAGGGAGAGAGAGAGAGTGATGAGTGGGGAGAGAGAGTAAAGCCCTATAATTGCACACCTATTTATGCAAGGACATAAATAAAAATAAAAGTACATAAAGGTAAAAATAAAATGTAGATGCATGGACTCGATTTCCATCACTCCCTTTCCTATCTAGTCAAATCCAGATCTGGGAACCAGCAGCTTCTAAAATCAGCTACGACCAACACAGGGAGTTTTAAATTTCTGTTCCAGGCTGGGATCGTAGCTCTTATAGAGAGCCTTCCAACGCCACCAGTCTTGCATCGATCCGGCACTAGGGCTGATTGCAGTAACTATTCTCACTGGGTCACGCGCTGTAAAACAGCAAGTGATAGCTCGTGGACAGCAAACCCGATGCTTGAAGATCGGAGCCTCCTCACCTCCCACGAGGTGAACCAGTGTGCCACCTTCCGAGGGAGCATCCCTCCAGATGCCCCCGTCACAGCGGTGTCACTCCGGGCCCACTCGGCCCCACTGAGCAGCACGTGGGCCCTACAACTAGCAGCAAGTGTCTTCCAGATGGTACCGACGGAGTGGACCAAAGTGCTGCCCGCCAACCCAAGAATGGTCCTCCCGGGCCCGCTGTACCCCTTTACCTCCCTGCATGGAGTGGGCAAAGATTCATTGCTATAAATTATTGTGATTGTTGTATTAACTAGGAGTTACCGTCTCGGCTGGGATCGTCTTTCCCACGCCCGGAGCGTGGAGGTATACTCGGCACTCCTCATAGTCTTAGTTAGTTACTTTCTTAGTATACGCTGTTACTGCAGCTGCATGTGAGTAGTTACTTCCTAGCTCGTATAATTCAACTCACCACTGTGAGTGAGAGAGCGAGACCGTCCAGTGACCCAACCCGGGCACGAGAGAGAGCTTGACCACCCTTGACTCGCTGCCGGTTTCTCAACCGTGCTAGTCCGGACGCTTCTCTCGCTAGGGATGACACAAGCTTGTCTAGAGTCCCAGGTTGCATATCCAACTCGGCGTCGAGTCCGCGTCTCCATCCCGCATCACATAGCATGGCATACATCAAGATTCCTACTACTTGTGCATATGGTACATCAAGCGTGCTTTGCCCTTCTCTAGGACATTGTTCTTTGCACAACCGTTTGCCATAGACTAATGATGTAGGTGCTGGATTGAGTATTGAGTGTAAATATTTTTTCTTGTTAATTTATACTCAACATTCTATATTTTCTATCCCTCAAGATTTATACACCAAGGACATATGATGCTTCACCCATCTCCTTCATCTCAAATTTCCCACTGAGCTCAACTTTTATTTTATTCAACATTTTATCTCATTGTTTAGAGCTCACCTAGTTGGTTTGTAGAAACCAACTCCGTTCGAAGACGAGGGCGAGCGGGGAAGTGTGGGTTCCCAGCACACCGCGCCGATGCCGCTTCCCCTATTAACAATACATGCACTACTCCCCGCATAGGGGGGTTGGACTAGGGGAGGGGAATTGAAGATTACACCAAAATACTACCTCCGCGTAGGGAGGGGCGTTAAGCCGGCTAGGCAGGTGGGGAAGAAGACCACAAGATTGTCGAAGAAGTCACTCGGCCGATTCTACCAGCTTTAGGAACGGGCTGACCAACGGTCGCTATTGATGGCTCCATGGTCTGTGGCGAACTCGGATGACACCGAAACCAGTGCCAAAACGTCACTATCTAGTTCAGGAAGCCTCCAAAATTTTTGGGGAGTGGCCTGGAGACGTCGCTGACCGCGGCTGACTCCATGGCCGGGCGGCTCTGCTCTGGCTGGTTTAGTCCTCAGGGCGCAGCAGTAGGAAGTTGGCGCTGCGCACCCAGGCGAGAAAATTCAGAATGAGCAGTCCCAACCTCCGAATGAAGCTCCGTCGACTGGGTGGGAAGGAGGACTAGTAGAAGAATGCCCCAGCCAAGCGGCGTACCAAGGGGAGCAAGGATGTGGCCGTAGCAGCTTCTGTGGCAGGGCAGCTCTGCTCTGGCTGGTTCAGTCCTCAGGGCGCAGCAGTAGGAAGTTGGCGCTGTCACGAATGCTCTCGGAGTCGGAATGGAGCAGGACAAAAGCCAATGCGCCCATCTACAAGTGTCCTTCAATCTTCGACCAGGAAGGCCTCCAGGAGAGGTCAGGGTAGAGGGATAGGGGGTACGCAGTAGTAGGGTATCAGGGATGGATTTCTATGGACTGACCTGCGCACCCAAGCGAGAAAATTTGGAACGAGCAGTCCCGACCTCCGAAGGAAGCTCCGTCAACTGGGTTGGAAGGAGGACTGGTAGAAGAATGCCCCGGCCCAGCGGCGCACGAAGGGAAGCAGGGATGTGGCCGTAGCAGCTTCTGCACTGGTGCTCTGGTCTTCCCACAGGTGCCAGTCTCATGCTCCGGCGAGAACAAATCTCCCGGACATCCCCGAACTCGGATGAAGGTGGGATCACCTCGGCGTCGAAGCTGACTTGAAGACCTTTCCATCGGTGTATGGTATATCTCTAGTGGATGTCGGATGACCTAGGAGCAGCCTCTGCAAAATGGGCTTCTGCTGCAGCCTGCGAACTGGGTGTGCAGGGGGGTGATAGGTGTAGTGGGGGTGATGGGATTGTTAAGGGGTGTTTGAGTCTCCGTGTCTTGTGAGCCTTCACTAGTCATAGCCTTATGTCACGTTATGGCGTGACGGCTCTTGTAGCGGTGCACTTTCCCGATTTACGATACTTAAGCTAGTTTTGTAGGCCTCCGATCCAACCGTAGCGTCCTTCGGAGGGAGAATACTAGCTAGAGGCCTAGCTTAGGCAGTAGGTCAGTGTGTGCACACGTGGTCAGGGGCTTTGGACTCACGTCAACGGGCGTGACCCTGACTAGTCACTCGTTACTGTAGTTCCATTCTAGTTCAGCATGTACCTCAATCTCCGCCATCCTGAGGCGTCCGTAGGGAGGCACTTGTGGTGCAGTATAAGACGTCAGTGGATGCATTCGGACATTCTTCTAGTGAGAGGTACTCCAGCCACGTGGCACGTGACTCTCGACGTTTCTTGTGCGTCGTGACTTCCGGGTTAGCCCTCTCGTGGCTGCGCTCGAGGTCAGTGTCCTGTCATATGCATGACGTTCTAGTCATGTGTGGGATAGTGTACACGACGTTCTAGTCATGTCGTCTATGTCTGTGTCTGTCTAAGTTTTTCCTTGGTTTTTGTCTACCTTGCAGGTCCCTTACAGCGTCAACAGATCAGCAACTCCTGACTTCGTCAGCTCCGAGTCGCCTTCCTGTTGCTGCTTGGAGTAGCTTGGGGTGCCGAGGTTAGTTCGACAGCCACTTGTCTGGTACGGTTTCTCCCCCTCTTCTTGAGCTTGTTCCCTACTCCTGCTCCCTGCCTCTTCTTTTACAGCTTTCTAGTGTAATCTTCCAGCTTTACTAAACTTGTTGTTTCTCCTGTCATTTTTACTCATTCTATGCTACTGCATATTTTTCAGTGGGGATCCGCGTGACCCCTACTGAGCCAGTGACATGAGACTCACCCCTACTTTTCTCGTGGGTCGTTGTTTGTTCTGCTTCCGCGGTTCCTAGTGTGCGAGTTCGTAGCTGCTAGCTGGTACCAGCGTCGGGCTTCCCCCGACTTTCTGGGTACGTCTTTCTTTTCTGTCGACTGTACTGTTAGACTACTTATCTTTCCTTTGGGCTGGACTCTAGTATATAATTGTTAACTTAAAGTGTTAATTAAAAAGTAATTTTATTTCTGCTACTTTACCAACCCGATCTAATGAAATTTAATTACTTACTATTATATCTCCGTGGCTTCAATGTACTACATAACAATCCTTCTATCCCTTCGGAGCTTTACAGCTCTTGAGAGGCTTTACGGGTTTCAAGTGGTATCAGGTGTATTCGATAGTCCTATCGGGTATCGCCATGGTGAGAGGCCCAAGCTCAGCTTGAAGGGTGACAACCCCATGACATGCCCTCCGTGAATTGTCATATGCTGCCATAGTTGTAGGGGTTGGCCATAGAAGCTCTTCTGAGAGATTGCAGGCCCTGAGGGTGCTGAGTGGGCACACATTAATGGATGCCCCTGTGTCAACCAAGGCTGCATCCACACTAACTTTGTTCAAAATAATGGAAATGTAGAGCGGCATCTGTCGAGCTTCAAGAGGTGCCAGCTCGATTTTAGAAAATGTGATTACTGGTCCTTTCGAAATCGTAGCCAATGCTGTGGGAAGGCTATCAACTGCCATGTCTTCATTAACCATCACCTTCTGAAGGAAACTTCTTAGTGCATCTTGGTGAAGGGTAGATCTTTTAATCAGCTCTACCACAGATATCTTGGCAGGAACTCGATCCAAATGATGTAGCAAGTCGTATTGAGTACCTGGCAAGGGCTCAGTATCTTCTTGTTGATCTGCGACCGGCTGGGAAGACTGAGGACTAGAAGTAGAAGTATAATTCCTTTGGAACAATCGCTCACTCCGTAGGGCAAGATTCTAAGCCGGCCCGGCCTCCGATGATGGCAGAATAGGTTGGGTGGGGTGGATAAGTGGTGCGGTGAAGGGTGTGGGAGAAATAATAGGGTTAGGAGAGGTGAGAGCAGGGGTAACGGGTTGTGGCGGAAGGATAATGGGCGAAGAAGTGGGCACGGTGATGCTGGGTGTAGATGAGGGTGTAAGGAGCAATGGAGATGAGGGCAAAAAGATAATGGGTGAGGGACTGGCGGTAGGTGTGGTGGTGATGATAGGTGTTGGTGTAGGAGGAGGGTTGGATGGAAGGGTAGTGGCGATAGCGGTAGGGGTGATAAGTAGTGGGCGAGATAGAGGCGCGGGTGAGGGTGTTGGTGTGGACGTGGAAGGGACGGTGAATGGGCGGATGAACGGTGTAGCGGATGGAGGAGGGGTTTGGCGTACGGGTGTGGAGATGGTGGAAGTGGAGGGGTAGTTGTGATGGAAGGCTGAGACCTGGTGGGTCATACCATCATCATCAAAGGACCATCCGGTGTTAGGGACTGGAGGCTGGACTACATTCACTTGAGCCAGTGCCAGCGGCTGAGGTTGCGGAGTGGGCGGATGGTTCGGCATTGGGTTCTGGTGGATCCCCAAGTCTTGAACCTGCTGCGGTTGCTGCTGCGGCGGCTGTTGTGGCCACGGTGCTTGCTGTTGCACTTGCTGCCTCGGCGGCATCCTTCTTTTCTCCTTCAGCTCAACTCATATTCATATTATAAACCCCACATGATGTTTGGACGGAATCGAGATGAATGTGTTTATGAGTAGAATAGCTTTATGCATTCAGCTCATAATTTCACTTCATTTAACTCTTGTATTTAGCAATTGATGTGTATGTTCTCATTTGGGATTGATGTGTATGTTCTCATTTTTGTGTGTTTAAGGATCCGCGATGGCGGAAAGGGGGAGGCGCAGTCCCAGGTAGAGTTGACCACAGGGGCCCTGGACGTGCAACGTGGAGTACCGCCCCCTCTGGTAGATGCGGTCCCTGGTGCGTCGAGAGTAGCGGATATTTTTGATTTGTCCACCTAGTTTTTGTCATTGGCTCAGGGACTGTCGCCAGTTTCCCTGTATTGGGCAAGGTTCGGGGAGTTGAGCTAGTATGCACCCCAGGCCATTATGGCTCCACAATTTTTGACTCAATAGTTCGTTGCTAGACTGAGGCCAGAGATTCATCGGACCCTCATGGCGTCTGAGGTCACCGACATGGAGGTAGCATTTCGGACGGTGGCAATTTTGGAGGTAGACTTGCTGCGCGCCTTGGAGCAGGGTCGGGCATTGCAGTTCCAGCAGGGTCTCCCTCAGATGGTTCAGGAGGAGGCAGTTGCATCCTCTTCCGCTATCTGTGGTCCTCCTCGATGGGATAGGAGGAGGCATCGGCAAGCGGCTCGACTTGGTGTCTGGCGACGCCAAGAGCTCAGGCATCTGCGACAGGATGAGGTGCAGGCACAGGCCACAGAGGAGTTCATGGAGCAGCCAGCAGTGAGGCGACCACGGAGGCCACCATGGCATGGCCTGTCAGAGTAGCTAGGGCACTGTCCGAGGACCTGTGTCAGGTGCGGCCGGGTTGGGCACGTGTTCTGTGAGTGCCCTCAACCACCACCCCAACCATGATCATTCTTCTGGTGGCCTCATCGAGACTTGGGGATGTGGGTGACCGTATTTTGGCCCTGGCTGAGGTGTTCTTGTATAGAAGTTTTCACTTCAATTGTATAAAATTGTGTAAATCTAACAAATTACGACCATTATACAAACTTATACAAACTTGGTAGACGAATATGGTTTATGTGTCACTTTTTCAAAAAGATGATCTATTAAATTCAAGGTCGCCTCCCCAAGAATAATGGACCTTGTTGACTGTTGACAAAAAAATAGAGAATAAGAGAAGAGGAGGAAAAAAAATAAGAAAAAGAAAATGGGCCAAACCCAATTCCAAAAGAGTAGAAGAAGAAAATGATAGATGGGCCAATTGTGATTCAATCCTCACACTAAAACACGACTAAACGAGGAGGAAAAACTAACTCGAACAACTAGGGAAACTGCTGCATTTCATCTTTGCGCTCCTAGGTCACCTTATCACCAGAGTCACGTTGCTAGATCACTTGAACCAAAGAAATAACATTGTTCCTCAACTGCTGCTCATGTCGATCCTTTATACGAATGGGATACTCAGGAATGAATAGATCTGACATTACCTAAGGCCACACCGAATCCTCCAGGATGTGGGAAACATCTGGCATATATTTTCACAGCATCGAAACATAGAACACATCATGCACAACATCTAAAACTGGGGTTAACTACAACCTGTATGCCACCTCTCCAATGTGGTCCATAATAAGAAATAACCCAATGTAGTCGGGACTCAACTTCCCACGCTTGCCAAAACGGATTACTCCCTTTATAGGGGAGACTCTCAAGAACACCTGGTCTCCCAGTTCAATTGTAAAAGGCCTCCTCCCCGGATCTACATAACTCTTCTACCTACTCTGTGTGATGCGGGATGACGACGCGGACTCGGTACCAATTTGATGCGGGACCTGAGACTCTAGGCAAGCTCACCATTCGTCCCTACGGAGGGAAGCGTGCGGATGTGCGCAGTTGAGAAACTAACAATGAGCTAGGGTGGTCAACTCTCTTTCGTGCCTGAATCGGGTCACGGGACGGGTTTCGCTCACTCTCTCGCAGCGGTGATTGAAATAATATAAGAGCTAATCATCCCATCACTCATGCAGTGGCATACAGAAATATACGAGAAAAGTAAATGGCAAGAGAGTTAGAGATGACACCTCCATGCTACCAGGCGTGGGGAAGGCGATCCCGGTCAAGTCTTGTACTCCCTGTACAAATGATTTAACAACAATTACAGAAATACAATTCACTACCCACTCCACGCAGGGAGGTTAGGGGCTACAGTGGGACCCTGGAGTATCGCCCTTGGGTTGATGGGCGGCCTCTTGGGAAGCTCCGATGGTTTCGGCGTACTACTACTCGGGCGGCAGCTTGCTGTCCTGAACTGGTTCTTCTGTTTTGGCAATGCACGACTCAGCAAGAAAACTTGTTGAGATCAGCACGGACGTCGGATCAACGTGAAACCAGTGCCATTACGAAGCTAGATTGGAGACCTACGACCACCTTGTGTTACATGAGTTTTCCTATCTCTATAGTTTCCTTGGTGGAATTTTTAACTGACGGACTGACAGACTCAGGAAATACTGGGCAGATTGGGATCTGCCTGAAAACATGGGTTGACCGAAGGCAAAACTATAGATCTATTAGATGCCTAGAAGTTCAATTTCAAGGCGTACTATAGCTCTGCTCCTTCAGGTGACTTGAGGAGGACACCAGCACTGCTTCCAGCTGAGTTGGATGATCCGTCGACAAACAAGTCCCAGATAGGCCCATGTGCGGATGAAGATGCTTCCTCGATCGGGACGGTTCTCTCTACGATGAAGTCCACGAGGGCCTATCCCTTGATGGCCGCACGGGGGAGATAAGAGATATCGTAGTCCCCGAGCATGATGGCCCATTTGACGAGTAGTCCTGAGGCTTCGGGATGAGAAAGGATCTTCTTCAGGGGTTCTCCAGTCAACACAACGATAGAGTGTCCTTGGAAATAAGGTCGAAGGCACTTGGCTGAGGTTACCAGTGCTAGCATGAGTTTCTCGATTGCAGGGTACCTTCTTTCGACCTCGTTGAGCACCTTGCTAGTGTAGTAGACCAGCCTCTCGACTCCCGCGTCACTTTGGACTAAGACCGAGCTTACGGTGGAGGGGGTTACTGAGAGATAGAGGTGTAATGCTTTGCCCGGGACTGGCTTTGATAGTACCGGGGGTGAGGCCAGGAATTCCTTGAGATCTTCAAAGACCTTCTAACATTCCTCATCCCAGGTGAACGTGACAGGTGCCATTTTGGGTCCCCTCAACAATTTGAAGAAGGGTAGGCATCGTTCGGCTGCCCAGGATAGGAAGTGATTGAGTGCAGCGATGCGTCCGGTAAGGCGCTGGACGTCTTTGACGCAGGTAGGTGGCCGCATGTTCAGGATGGCCTGAACCTTGTTGGGGTTAGCTTCGATCCCGCGTTGAGTTACTAGGAAACCCAGGAATTTACCGGATCTAACTCCGAAGGCGCATTTGGCGGGATTGAGCTTCATGTTGTACTTCAGGAGGGTATCGAAGGTCTCGGCTAGGTCGACAAAATGATCCTCAGCCTTTGGTGTTTTGACAAGCATGTCTTCGATGTAGGCCTCGACATTCCGACCATGTTGTCCCTCGAAAATTTGGTTGACCAGCCGTTGATATGTCGCCCCGACGTTCTTTAACCCGAAAGGCATTCGGGTGTAGCAGTGCATGCCAAAGTCGGTGATGAAGGCGGTCTTCTCTATATTCTCCGGGTCCATTCTGATCTGATGGTAGCCAGAGTAGGCATCTAGGAAGTTGAGCAACTCGTTGTCGGAGGTTGAATCGATGAGCTAGTCGATGCTCGGCAGCGGGTAGCAGTCTTTTGGAGTGGTCTTGTTAAGGTCAGTGAAATCCACGCACATTCGCCACTTTCTCGAAGCTTTGGGTACCAAAACGACATTAGCAAGCCACGTCGGGTAAAGGACTGGACGAAAGAGGCCAGTCTCTTTCCCCTTGGTGAGTTGTTCCTTGATGATCGTCTATTTCTCCGGGGCGTGTTTTCTTCTGCGCTGTTGGATAGGCTTCGCCGTTGGGTCGAGGTTGAGCTTGTGCATCACAATCTCCCCGGGAATCTCGGGAAGTTGTTCATCAGACCATGGAAGACTTGAATGTACTCAGCAAGGAAATTTTTGTATTGCTCCTGAACATCAGATGGGAGGTCGGCTCCGATCTTGACTCCTAGGGTTGGGTCACCTCGGAGGAAGACCGTTAACAACTCGCCACCAGGCTTGGATGTTGTCGGTCCTTCCTCGGTTCCCTTAATCCCTTTGCTTTTCCCTTCCGGCCTTATGGCTTTGACCGAGATTATATAGCACCTTCTGGCCATTGCCTGGTTACCTCGGACCTCCCCCACGCTATTCTTGGTGGGGAACTTCATTTTTTGGTGATAGGTAGAGGGCACCGTCTTCGTTCGGCTGAGGAGACCTTGGCCGAAGATAGCGTTATAAGCCGTCATCCCTTTAACCACGATAAAGTCCACCATAACCATAATGGTTTTGGGCGGGGTGCCGATGGTGACCGGTAGGCTCAGGACTCCCTCAGGATAGGTTGCCTGGCCATTGAACCCGCAAAGAGGGGTTCGGATCGGGCGGAGTCTAGACCTGTTCTCACCCATCTTAAGGAAACAACCGTAAGAAAGTACATCAGGGGCACTACCATTGTCAACTAAGATCCTATCTACATTACAATCATTTATTGTGGCCGATACAACTAGGGCATCGTCGTGCGGGATTGTTAACCCTTCCAAGTCTCGGTCAGAAAATACCAAGGCCTACTGTTCGCTCGCCTGCGGGGTCTTTGGGGGCTCGGAGGCCCGACTTGCCCACTCGGCGTGACGCTTCCTTCCTCGGTTGCTGTCTCCACCTGATGCCGTGCCACCAGTAATGACGTTGATGTGGACTCCGCGGGGGATATTGTCGATCTCCTCGGGGGCGACAGTGTCTTTATTGTGCTAGGACACATACCGGGATAAGTGCCCCTGGAGGACTAGATGCTCGATCTCATCTTGGAGCTGATGACAATCACCAGTGTGGTGCCCGTGGTCACTGTGGAATAGACAGTGCTTGCGATGGTTGCAGTGTTTCGCCTTCATAGGCTCGGGTTGGCGAAGAAGGCTGGAGCCCTTGATGTCTTCATAAATTTCGTAGACGGGGGCGGTCAGGGGAGTGTACCGCTCATACTTCCGAGAGGGCTCTTTGCGGTCCCCGTCTCAATTTTGCCTCTTTCTATGTCCGGAGCCTTGCTCGGACTGTCGCTTCTTGTCCCCCTCCCGACCCATGCCCTTCGTACTACGGCATGCGGTGAGGACTTCCTCGCACTCTGCGTGACATAGGTCCAGGGTCACTAGCTCGGCGAGGGAGGTAGGGGGATGAGGGACCAATTCACGCCGTAGGTTCTCATCGCGGGTGCCCCCGGTCAGCGCGGTGATGGCCGAGGCAACATCCATGCAGGGAATACGCAGGGCCTCTGATTTGAATCGGTTAATGTAGGCCTGGAGCCTCTCCCCCTATTCCTGTTTGAGGGCCAATAGTCCTGCTACTGACCGGGGAGGGCCGCTGTTGGCGAAGCTTTCCTCGAATACTCACCCGAACTATCGAAAGTCACGGATGCTGCTGGGGGCGAGGGCTCGGAACCAACCCTGAGCACCCTGGATCAAGGTGGTCGCGAACGCTCGGCACTTAATGGCGTTGGATGTCCCATGCAGGGTCATGAGGGCATCGAAGCTGTCATTGTGGTCGGCCGGGTCTCCCTGGCCGTCATATGACTTGAAGGTTGGGAGCGATATAGATCTTGACCTTCAAGACATGGTCGGAGAACGGGGATTGCTCCTCATCCTCCACGATAGAGGTCTTTTGTAGGATGCGGAGGGTGCGCTCTTGTCATGTCCTGAGTCTTTATTTACAGCGGAAGACTCACTCGGGAGATGCGAGCAGCCGGCATGGTAAGCCTCTCGCAAGCAAGCATGATTAGAGCGCGAAACAATCACACATAAGATGCAATTGCACAAGTATATATTCAAATTCAACTTCTATTCATTGATAATCGAAATATTCCAAATTGCAACCACTAATTCATCCTTTAACAAATTACTGGACTCAATAAATCAGAAAATACATAGACTCAATCTAAACAATAAGACTCCTATGTCTTCACTCGTATTTTTATCAGTCAGCGGTGTTGGCAAGCTATGTAGCCTAGCAGTTTAAGCTGTGAATCAGCGGAGAAAGTCACATTCCATTTGGAGTGTAGGGTGGACGTAGATATCTAGATTGAGATCGAACCACCTTAAATGCCTGTGTCTACTGTGTGATTGAACTTATTGATTGACATGCTTTGACTCTTTGTTCCTCACTCAATAGATGTTCAATAAGGAGAGTGTTAGATCCAGGTTATAGAACCTGCTCGGTCTCTGCAGTTCTTCCTAAGTAATTGGCGGCTGTCTAACTGCTGTTCGATGATATTCCGCATTAGACTCTGCTTGTCTCCAAAAATTTTATCGGGCAACAGATCCATTCAATCCCCCCCTTTCTGGATCTCCTACAGACACTCAATCTGTAGGACTTCATCTCTAGGCATCCATACTGGTTTCATCCTGTATAGGACGTCTTTCCCCACCGATCACAAGTAGTCAGTGTTTATTTACATCGGATTGAATCCGAAGACCTTTGTTCCATGCTGAGGAGGAGTCTGTATATTCCTGAAGTCCTAGGTGAAGAGTCGGGAGCACTTTACAGCTGTAGGTTCGCCTCTTACTGGGCGGTGTTGGCTGAGGTCAGGGGGGGTGCTGGAGGTTCACACTAGGTGGCACAGAGGGAGGACTGAGGGCCTGAACATGGATGCGAAAGCATTCGTCTAATTGATAATTTAATTCTCGAGAGATGTATATCTTTACAGGTGGGTTGTAGTGGCCAGGGTACAACTGGTGCATGCCATGGGACAATTCTGATGTGATGATTGGTCCCTGGGTCGATGCAGGACAGATGAACATAGGTGTGTTTTACAAAGGGCTCCTCCCGTGGCGTGGGCCGTGGTCACGATGCCGAATGGGGGGCTCATGACTAGATAACTGGAGGGATGCATCGATCCGGTATCTGGGTGAGGGTCCATCACGACTCAAGTTGAGCGATCGAACAGGGCCTCGTGACTGCGGGAGAGTGCGACGTCGTGATACGTGCGTGGTTGCGACCAACGAGCACATGAGGGGGAATCCTGACATGAGGAGACGTTCACCCTTGTCACAACGTCTCGTACATGGTAGGTGTTGACTTGTGTGTTACGGCTAAATACGGCATGAGGGAAGTGCAAACCGCATACCCCTAGCATAATAAGCCGATGAACAAGTCACCCACACACAATTCTCCTTAGCTCGTTACTTGGAGCCACTTGAAGCTTGAAGCTGCAAAGGATGCTATGTATGTTGTGTATCTATGCATGTGTGTATGCCCCTTGAGCGTACCTGTTCCGATATTCTTTAGAAACGGGACCATTCGCCCCCAGTTCCAGCCACGACCGCCAAGGAGCCGATGGAGGCTCCCTCCGGAGGATTAGGGGTCAACGAGGGACCTGCGAAGCGTCTTTGTCTGAGGAAGTACCAGACTCGCCCGATGACATCTTATAAGAAAGCTCCCCTCAAAGCTCACCAGTTCGAAGATGGCCGTAAGGGTATCACGAAGGCCACTATTTATAAGGGAAGTGAAGTCCCCAAAAGTATAAGGACTCCTACCACCTCAAGCAAATCCCCAGAAATCGAAGTGGTGGATCCCCAAAAGTCGCGCCCTTTCAGAGTCCCCCTCGTAGGTGCCGCTTCGTATCCCCAGAGGATCCCATGGCCGTTCAAAAAGGGAGAAAGTACACGGAAGAGGTTTCGAGATTTACAAAATAAAGGAAACCTTTTTATTCTGAAATAAAAGAGTTTACAAAAGGAAGGCTGCCACTAGGCAGAAGCAGAAGGAAACGTGAGAATAGGCAAGTAAGGATACCCTTCTGAGGGTTCACCCCGGTTACATCATCACGTGCCCTAGTCTCACCGGGCTCACGTGCGGCAACGGCTCCAGTAGGAGGCGAGTCCTCATCCAAATCCACTACTTGGCCCCCCACCACCAAGGCATCCACGGGTGCTCGCTCGTCTGTGCTCGGCCACAACACCGACTCCTCGGTGCCAGCCCCCTCGATGTCAGGCTCCCCCTTGCCATTTTTGACCTCTGGGCCATAAGGTGTCGAGGGAGGAAGGAGAGGCGAAACCAAGGAACCAAGCTCCTCTGCTGTGGCTTTAATAGCGGTGCTCCAGCCCTCTCAAAAGCCACAATCACGTGCCAGCCCGTAAAACTCCAAGGCCACCACGGGCAGCTCGTCTCGATAGGCTGAAGAGGAGCGAAAGCGCTCCACCGCGTCCTCGCCCATAGTCGACATCGACGAGCGTAGCGCGGCTAGCTCCGCCTTGACCTCCCGGGCATGGGTCTCCATGGCTTGGATCTCCACCCCCAGCTTGGCCACCCACTCCTCGGCTGCGTCAGCCCGCTCCCAAAAAGAGTCCCGGTCATGTTCCATTCTAGCTAGGGTTAGCCCTTGCTGGATCGAATGTCTATGGAGCTCGACGTTGGCAGCCTCAGACCCCTTCAGGCGCTCCTCGAGCCCCGCCTAAAGGGCCTGGCTGGCTTCCAACATCCGAGCAAGACCCTGGAAATGATGCCTCCACAAGCCAAAAGCACTGATGACCAGACATGCACTCCTCGAGGCTAAGCGAGGGAAGGGCCGTGGGGGGAGAGGAAGGAGAGCCCGTGCCTCCCCACCCCACGGGAAACCCCCCCTCTGAAGGCAACAACCTAGCCAACGAGCTGCCTCCACCAGCCACGGGGGTGCAACCCCCCAACGGGAATTCTAACACTCTCCAAACCCTCAATGCGAAACTGGACATCCTCGTGGAATTAATGAGGACCCAGGCGGCTATGGAGGAGAAGTCGCATCTTCCCCGGGAAAGCCCCCCCTGTGGAGAAGCTTCCCTGCAAACAGCCGGAGGCCGCTTCACCCTCCGAGGATGATGGCTTGTACGCAACAGGTCGGGAGGACCTTCGAAAGCCCCTCCTCCAGAGCAAGAAGCCTCCTCCACCCCGAGGAGAGAAAGGCCTGGGACATGCCAGTAGCTCCTGGAGATCGACACCCCCGAGGGACGATGAGGCAGCCAACAAGGATGCCCTCCTAGCCCCTCAGCCCAACGGCAACCGGAGTGATCCCTCTAACTGTGAGACTTCGAGCAATGTTTCGCGGAGCAAGTGCGTGCCCTCTGCGCCTTACAGAAGACGTCCATCAAGGAAGACGAGGAACAATCCCCGTTGTCCGACCAAATCTTGAAGGCCGAGATCTTCCCCATGATCTCACTACCAACCTTCAAGTCATATGACCGCCAGGGAGATCCGGCCGACCACTACGATAGCTTCGATGCTCTGATGACCCTGCACAGGGCTTCTAACGCTATCAAGTGGTGAGCGTTCGTGACCACCGTGGTCCAGGGCGCTCAAGCCTAGTTCCAAGCACTCGCCCCCGGCAGCATCGACGACTTCAGGTAGTTCGGGAGACTTTTTAAGGAAAGCTTCATCGACAGTGGCCCTCCAAGGTCAGTCGCGGGACTATTGGCACTAAACCAGGCACAGGGGGAAAAGCTTCGGGCTTATATCAACCGATTTAAATCGGAAGCCCTGCATATCCCTCCCCTGGATGTCACCTCGGCCATCACCGCATTGACCGGAGGCACCCGTGATGAGAACCTCTGGTGAGAGCTAGTCCTCCATCCCCCCACCTCTCTCGCCGATCTGGTGACCATAGCCTTGCGTCACATATTGTGCGAAGAAGTCCTCAGTGCTTGCCGTGGCACGACGGGCTTGGGTCGAGAGGGGGACAAGAAATGACCATTCGAGTAAAACTAAGGCTAGGGGAAAAGGCGGAATTGAGATGGAGACCACAGGTAGCCCCCTTGAAAATACGAGAGGTACACACCCGTGTCTGCCCCCATCTACGAGATATACGAAGAAAAAGGAGTGTGTGGAGTACATTGAAGTCCCAGATATAATAGTAAGTAATAATATTTCATTAATTAGGTTTGCTAAAATAGCAAAAATAAAATCACTTTTTAATTAACAGTTTAAGTTAACAACAGAGTCTAGTCCAAAGGAATGACAAGTACAGTCTAACAGGAAAGAGAACATACACTGAGGTCGGGGGAAGCCTGACGCAAGTACCACTGTCAACTACGAACTGACTCACCGCGCCACGAACCGCAAGGAAGCAGAAACGACCACACCTGAAAAGCAGGGGTGAGCCTCGTGTCACTGGCTCAGTAAGGGTCACGCGGATCCCCACTGAAAACAACACACTAACACAGAACGACAAAACAGCAGGTAGTAGTAAAGTAGTAAAGGAAAATAGGAAGAACAAAAAAGAAAGCTCTGCTACACTAGATAGAAAAGTTGTAAAGGAAAAGTTGTAGCTAAAGGAAAGGGGGAAGAAGCCATACCGGACAAAACGCAGCTGTCGAAGGAAGTACGGCTTCCTAAGCTACTCCGAACAGCAACAGAAAGGTGAACCCTAATCTCATAGAGTTAGGAGTTACCAATCCTTTGACCAAGCACCATGCAAAGCTAAAGCCTACAAAGAAAAAGGCAAAAGCTTAGACACGAACCTAGACAAACAAGAGCTACTAACACATACACTCGACTAGAGTGTCGTGCACGATATTCTAAGCTGACCTCAGGTTAGGCCAAGAAGACTAACCCGGGAAGGTTACGACACGAAGCACGAGAAACACGGGAGTCACACGTCACGTGACGGAAGCACCTCCTCACTAGAAGAGCAGCCAGACACGTCCACTGACGTCTTACACTGCACCACTAGTATCTCGCTGCGGATGCCAAAGACGGTGGAGACTAAGATACTCACTGAACGGAACTAGGAACTACAGTAACGAGTGACTAGTGAGGGTCACGCCCGTCGTCGTTCGTCCAAACGCCCCTGACCACGTGTGCACACACAAGCTCATTGCCTTAAGCCAGGCCTCTAGCTAGTTTTCTCCCCTAGTAGGACGCTACTGCCAAGCAAGGGAGCCTACGAAAACTAGCCTAAAAATCATCTGAGTCGGGAACTATCCCGCCACCACATCTAGGTGGGCCGACACTCGAGGTCGTCGGGCTACGACTAGTGGAGGCTCACTAGACACAGAGACTCCGAAACACTACTAGAGTATAGACAGGCTAGCACGCACTGTCCCACGTACTACTAAGCACCAGACACAAAACACAAGATAGCACACCAAACTATCGCGGGGAGAGGTGAATAGATTAGCCCCTCTTTTTTAGATGACTAGATCAAAGCACTAGCGGAATAAAAACTGAGTGACCAGTAAGACAAAGCAGAGAGAGAGATTGTGTGCAAGATGAAACTATATAAGTGAAGAGTGAGCCTAAGAAAGCATCTAGCATAATGCAAACACATAAACAACCCATGGAGACAAGGATTTTTAAGGTGGTTTGGACTCAACCCAGAGTCCTACGTCCACCCCTCTCTCAAATGAGTGAGGCTTCCCTAGTGCATCTGCAATAAATCGCTGATACATAGCTTAAAGGCACACAAGGCCTAACCACAAATCAGAGCACACCCTCTGTCTGTCTTCCTACTACAACTGGTAGGGACGAATCACCACAGACCAAAGCACACCCTCTGTTTGTCATCCTACTAACCAGTAGGGATGGTTTACAGTTTCAACAAAGACAGGTTCAAAGTGAAAAAGAGATAACAAAACACAAAGGCTAAGATAGGATGTGGGAAACTCAAACACAATGTAAAAAATCCTGTCTGAAATATAGAGGCCACTCTTGGCTTCTCCCAGATTAGTTGCTCCCTTGAAGAGTGACTTCTCCTTTGCCACAGGAAGTTGGAGATGAAGCCTTTTCTTCTCTTAGGATGAAGAAGGAAGTTGGATGAAGGCTTTGGACTTTAGGCTTCAAGGTTTGCAGCTGCTATCTTGCAGCTCTCCTCCTTCTGCTATCTTCTTCTCTTTCATTTCTCTTCACGTTGCCCCATACCTTCTCATAGAACCTTCTATTCTATCTACTTGTACGGAGTTTGTTCCCCCACGTGCTCCTTTTGCTCAAGACAATCTCCTCTTTTTGCATGCAAGGTACAGGGTACGTAGTCCCTAATTTGGTAGGAATAGATTTAGACTATCCATCTCCACAAAGTGCTTCCAGATCGTGAGAATGGTGGCCACTGATTGGCCCAGAAGTGATAAGGTACGTTGACTTCCCATTGGTCTGCCAATGGGCTTCATGCGGATCACAGCAGATGGAGCTTCATCTTCCTCAAGGCAAAAACCCATTTTCGGTTGAAACCCTTTCTAGGAGGTTTGCAATTGGTCCAGCTGGAAAGATGGGAATATTTTCTATCAGAAGGTCTTCTGGAACTTTGAACCATCAAAGCACATCCCTTTCAATCGCTTAGACTTGGACTATTAGTCCCAGATCCTTCTCACATGTAAGTTCACAAGGACGCTTCCAGAGTTCATACTGTTAGGTAGAAGAGCCATCGCCTTTAATCCATTTGTCACCCTTGGTTTTGATGATGTCTACCTATGGAGTCATTGATAAGTCTGACCTGCATTTAATGAACTCAACAGTCTTATATTTCAGGTCAAAGTCTGATGAGTTAAGACATCATGCAATTATGTCATGTAATGTGTTGAAAGAAGCTCAAAATCAAGGCACTGGCTGCGTAGAAATTGAGGCAAGAGGTTGCATAAAAATCGAGACAGATCTAACCAAGAGTCAGTGCATAAAAATCAAGGCAATTGGATGCACAAGAATCAAGACAGTTGATAACACAACAGGGTGCACAGAAATCAAGGCAATAGGTCTCACAGAAGTCAATGCATAGCCACAGTTCAAGAATAAAGGTCAATGCACATCAGCACTTCAAGAGCAAAGGTCGATGCACATTTTAGTCTGATGCATAAAAAGGTCGATGCATATTCAGACCATTGCATATAAAGGTCGATGCACATCGTGTTAGAACAGTAGAAAGGTCGATGCACATGCCCAAGGTCGATGCAGAACCAAGGTCGATGCAGAATAAAGGTCGACGCTACTTCAAGTCATCAATTGAAGTAAGGTCGATGCACTTTCTGGCACAGTAACCAAGGTTGATGCACATCATGCCAATGTAGAACAAAGGTCGATGCACATTGAGTAGGCACAGTAACTAAGGTCGATGCACATCGTGCCAGCACTAGAGAAGGTCGATGAATATTTTGCCATCACTGCCAAAAGGTCGATGCATGTTTTTCCATCGCTACTAGAAGGTCAATGCATGTTTTGCCATCACTGTCAGAAGGTCGATGCATGCTTTGCCATCACTGCCAGAAGGTCGGTGCATGTCATCATATAAGCATACAAGGTCAGTGCACATTATGTTAGGCAGCACATGCAGGTCAGTGCACATTATGTTAGACAGCACATGCAGGTCGGTGCACATTTGCACCTAAGCTATAGAAGGTCGGTGCACATTAGGTCAGGTCGGTGAACATATCAGGTCTGTACACATGTAGGTCGGTGCACATTTGCACCTAAGTCATAGGAGGTCTGTGCACATGTAGGTCGGTGCACATTTGCATCTAAGTCATAAAAGGTCTGTGCATGTTTGCCTTCAACATATCTAGGTCTATGCATGTTTGCCTTCAACATAAGAAAGGTCTGTGCACATGTGAGTCAAGGTCAGTGCACATTTACTTTTTGCATCAAAAGGTCGATGCACATTTACATATCAAGGTCGATGCACATGTTGCATCTTGTTCATTCAAGTCAACACATACGTAGAATCTAGTATGTGCATCTTGCGCATTTTTGCTATCCACGTGGCACGAGCACGGCACATCCTACATTCTTGGATCATGTGCCTTCCTTAAGTTCTACTAGCCACAGTCCTGTCAGAGTATCAGACGCATAGTCAAGTCAAAACAGTTGGACAGAAGGATGAGACGCCAAAGGAAACATGCATGGACTTAAGATGTGTAGGGACTTGATAAGCAAGAAACCAAACATGCACGGGCTCTCAATATGCACCTAGCATGTAAACGTGCAAGGACTTTGTTTTGTCCTAAAGAAGAAAGATGCATGGATTTTGTTGTTCAGGATAAAACATGCATGGACTTGGTTTGGAGAAAGTGCATGGACTTATGATCTGCACAGACTTTAGTTCATTGAAACCAAAACATGCACGGAGTTGGTGGTCAAACCAAAATGTGCACAGACTTGATGTTTGAACCAAAAACATGCACAAACTTTGGTGGTCAAACCAAAACATGCACGGACTTGGTGTTCACACCAGAACTTGCACTGACTTGGTGTTCACACCAAAACATGCATGGACTTGTATTGAAGAGAATGTGCACAGATTTTAAGTGTGCAAAGCAGATGTGCACGGACTCTAAGTCGTAAAGTGCATGGACTTAGTGTGACACAAAATAAAAACATGCACGGACTTTGGTTTAGAAAAGCATGCATGGGCTTTGGTTTAGAAAAGATGCACAGACTTTATCAAAAGAGATGTGCATGGGCTTTGCTCAGAGGAAACGTGCACGAACTATGGTTAGAATGTGTGCACGTACTTAGGTCGAGAGGAAACATGCACGAACTTGGGTAAAACAATGTGCACGGACTTTGTTTCAAGAAAATATGCATAGACTTGGTTTCAAGAAAACATGCATGGACTTTACATGCAACGAAACACAGAATGTGCATGAACTATGCATGCACGGTCTTTATTTGCAATTAGCAAACATGCACGCACGTGATGTGAACAATGTGCACGGACTTTGTTGTGCAATGGAATCAAATGTGCACGGACTATGAAATTGGAAAGGTGCATGGACTTTTAAAGTGCAAGGAGCAAAAACGTGCACGGACCCTATACATGCCTTACAAATCAAGCACCATCATAGAGTTAATATGTGCATGATGAATGATATGCACAGGCTTTGCTAAGACATAGATCAGAACTTGCACGACATGAATTGACACTGTGCATGATTATTCACGGACCTCATAATCAGCTTAAACCGTGATGTACATGGACCTAGTGTGCATTGAAATTAAACTGTGCACGGACCTACATGCTGCTTGAACAGGACGAACCACTAAGAATCCGCCAAGACACGATTCTTACAGTCCCTCCCTCCTAAAAGAATTTTCATCGTCGAAATTTACAACGAAGACCAAGGAGGAAAATGGGAGAGAAACTACACCTAGAAACAAAAATAGGTAAATGAAAAAGGACTGAATCGAATACTTTGGAAATAGAAAGTTGGTTTCCCCTGTGGCTAAAAATAGACTCGCTTGGATCTGCACTCAACCACGGCACCATACAGCTCTAACCAGTCCATGCCTGGAATAGCATCATAATCAGCTAATTGCAGTATATATAGCCTCGCTAGCAACTACCGATAATTGATTATAATAGGGGATTCTTCCAGGCATAATGGAGTGGACATGAAATCTTCAAACGATAACTCGACGAGCAACTCACAGGATAACTCAGTTACTGGCTCCTCAATACGAGCATGAAAACCCTCAAAAATAAAAGAGTGAGCAGCACCTTAATCGAATAGAACACGAACTATATGACCAAAAATCAAAATCGTACCTTCTACGAGGTTGGATGCTATGTCTTCTACATGAGTGATATGAGTAACCTTGCCTCTCGGCTTCCAGCTGGTCACTGCAGAAGACTGTTGGGAAGAAACTGAAACTTGTGGATAAGATAGCTGAGGTTGCGGTGGAGGAGGAAGATGAAACTAAGACAGCTGTGGCTGAGTAAACTGTGAGAACTACACCGGTACCGACCTCAATGGATAGTCTCGAACAACGTGACCCAACTGATCACAACAAAAATAGACTATCGAAAAAGAACACGACACGCCTGGGTGACTACCACCACACCTCAGACATGGTCTCAGTTGAGTCACTAAAGAATCTCGGCACTGCTAAAAATAAGAAGCTGACTGTTGAACTGAACTCAGATTTTGAAGTGCCACTTGCAGTAGGCGTAGCAGACGAGAGTCTTGTCACAGACGGCTGATAAGTAGTAGGCCGAACAAAGTCAACCTGAGCAGAGCCTTGAGATCTTGCCAAATCAAGCTCTGTTGCAACTACTGCCTGATACGCGTCATCCATCTCTCTTACACGAGTGGCAAGCAATGGCACTCGCAACTCAGCCTTCAGCCCACGCAGAAATTGCTCAGTCTTTAAGGCTTCATTAGCGATAACATGGGGCGCATTTCGACCCAACTCAATGAACTTATTTTGATATTGCAGCACAGTCATCTCACCTTGAGCCAGATCTAGAAATTGATGCATTTTGTTCATCCGGAGACAGGCCAGACTGTAAGCGCACTCAAAGGTAGCCACAAACTCTATTTTCTCCCATAAAGTGCTTCAAATGGTGCCATCTTAATACTTGCTTGGTAGCTGTTATTATACTCCGGCACTCATGTTTTAGGGTCTGTCTCGTGAACCTCCACTAGTTGTAGCCTAACGACTCATTTTGACGTATCGGCCCACCTGGGAGTGGTGGCGAGGTAGTTCTCGATACACGGTTTATAAGCTAGTTTCCATGGGCTCCCTTGCTTTGCAGTAGCATCTGCTGGGGGAGAAAACTAGCTAGAGGCCTGGCTCAGGGCAATGAGCCAGTGTGTGCACACGTGGTCAGAGGTTTGGACTGACGTCAACCGGCGTTACCCTATCTAGTTACTTGCGACTATAGTACTATTCTAGTTCTGACAGTGTCTTGGTCCCGGTCATGCTTTTTGGAAGACAAGCAGACGAGCCACTTCTAGGTGCAGCAAAAGATGTCAGTGGACGCAGCTGGCTGTTCTTCTAGTGAGGGGTACTCCAGTCACATGACACGTGACTTTCGCGTGACTCTCGTGTTTCTCGAGCGTCGTGACCTTTCAGGGTTAGCCTCCTTGTGGCTTTGCTCGAGGTCGGTGTAGTGTTGTGTCATGTGCACGACATTTAAGTTCTGCATGTGCTCGTATCTAGATGAGCATGCACGACAATCGAGTCATGTGTTCTTTCTATCTAGTCTATCTAGACTTGTTCTAGGGCTTTTATCGTTTCCCTTTTTTCTTACAAGCCTTCGCTTGGTTGGTGTCTCGTCAACGGATCGGCAACTTCTGACTTCGCCAGTTCAGAGTTCACCCTTCTGTTGCCGTTAGGAGTAGCTTCAGGTGCTGAGGATAGTTCGGTAGCCATGCTCTTTTGGTATGGGTTCTTCCCTCTCCCATACTTGTTCCCTACTCCTGCTTCCTCTTCTTTATAGCTTTCTAGTGTAATTTTCCTACTTGCTACACCTGTTGTTTTTGTTGTTCCGTGTTACTGCATGTTTTTCGGTGGGGATCCGCGTGACCCCTATTGAGCCTGTGACACGAGGCTCACCCCTACTTTTCAAGTGGGTGGCGTTGTTCTGCTTCCGCGGTTCCTGGTGTGACGTGTCCATAGCTGCTAGCGGTACCTGCGTCGGGCTTCCCCTGACCTTAGTGTACGCCTTTCTTTTCTTTCGACTGTACTTGGACTACACTGCCCATCCTTCCTTTGTACTGGACTCTGGTATAATTGTCAAATTGAAAGTGTTAATTAAAAAGTAATTTTATTTCTGCTACTTTAACAAACCGATCTAATGAAATTTAATTGCTTGTTGTTATGAACACACACACACTCTCTCTCTTCTCTTTCTCCCTCATACGTTCTCTCTCTTTCTCTCCCCCTCTCACTCAGTTTCGGTCCGATCAGACTCCGATGGAGGCATGGGAGGTACTGATGGGACGGGCTCAACGCGAGGATCACGCTGATACCCTTCTTCCCTCGGATTGCGGAGAGTGGAGACGTGTGGGAGCGAGAGGACGGCGTGGCCCCCGTCGCTCAATCTACACCGATTCACGATCTTCGTCGCGCAATAGGTAGGGGAATGGATTCCTCATCTCCCCAAGAACCCATTGACGCCACATGTGTCGCCATCCGTCATCATTTTTATTGATTTCTATACAAACTCCATTTTGTGAAATTTTAGGCTAATTTCTTGAAAATCCTCTTCTCTCTCGATTTTGGTCCAGTCAGCCGCTGATCGAAGCAAGGGAAGCACCGTTGGAATGGTCGTGTCACGTAGATTGCAGTGACGCCTGTCTTCCCTTGACCCACGGAGCGTGGAGGCGAGTCGGGTCGAGTGGAGCCGTGACAACCCTTCGTCCGTTCGTGCCTCGAACGTCATTCCAGTCATGTAAGAGGTAGGGGGATGGAATCTTCTCCTCGCTAGGAACCCGCCGGTACCACATGCGCCGTGGTCCGACGCCAATTTTCTCAATTTTTGTGCAATCTTCCATATTAGTGTAATTTAGTCCTAAATTCATGAAATTAACTCCATGGCCATCGTTTTTTAAGTTTTAATGGCATATGTAGTTGTAAAATGTGGTTATGGCAGGATGGTTTGTTAGAAAAGCTAGTTTTCTCGCGATTCCTATCGATTTCGGTCGACCGGGAGGGGGTTCAATTTTGAACTCCGTAGGTTCGCAACCCAGTCGGTGTAACTCTCCACCCCAGTTGTGTAACAGTCCCTGACGGCCCATCAGAGGCGCGTCACCTGACCTGTAACGGACGGCCATATGACCGTTACTTAACCATTGACCGGTCATTTGACAGTTGACCTAGTTAGGCAATTGTTCTGACGGTCCATCCCTAGACCGTTAGAGTTGCGTAACGTGCCACCCATGGTGCGTTAACTTCTGTTCAAACTGTGTCATTTTTAGATGTTTGGGTGCCTCTAACGGTCCCCGACCTGTGCGTTAGAGCCTTGTGGCGCACCTACCCTGGTGTGTTACAGTCTGTGTAAGTCGTGTGTTATATGCCCCTTCTGGTGCCTTTAACGGACCATGGGCGGCGCGTCTCATTGGTGTAATGCATTGCTCTAAGTGTGTTACAGTCTGTATTCTCTGTGAAATATTCGAAGATGTTGAAGACGTTCAAATTGTCGACGTTCAGCCCGATAGATGATCAGAAGGATTCAATGATATTCAAGATGATTCCACTGTCAGTGTTCAGCCCAACAAATGTTCAAGAATAGTCGAGGATATTCAAGATATTC
Source organism: Amorphophallus titanum (assembly GCA_024336825.1). Classification (NCBI taxonomy): domain Eukaryota; kingdom Viridiplantae; phylum Streptophyta; class Magnoliopsida; order Alismatales; family Araceae; genus Amorphophallus; species Amorphophallus titanum. The sequence goes on from JANBPO010005995.1 coordinate 244,170, forward strand.
AACCCGACAGATGTTTGAAAAGATTCAAAGATGTTGATGATATTTAACTGTTGGCATTCACGCCAACAAATGCTCGATGACTATAAAGATGTTCGATGATATTCGACAAATGGTCGATGATGTTCGATGATTCGATGATATTCGACGGATTGTCGATGATGTTCAAAGATGTTCGATGATGTTCGACCGATGATTCGATGATGTTCAAAGGTATTCGATGATGTTTGACGGATTGTCGATGATGTTTGAAGATGTTCGATGGATAGTCGATGATGTTCGAAGGTATTCGATGATGTTCGATGGATAGTCGATGATGTTCGAAGGTATTCGATAATGTTCGACAGATTATCGATGATGTTTGAAGATGTTCGATGATGTTCGATGGTATTTGATGATGTTCGACAGATGGTCGATGATGTTTGAAGATGTTCGATGATGTTCAATGGATGGTCGATGATGTTCGAAGGTATTTGATGATGTTCGATAGATGACCGATGATGTTCAAAGGTATTCGATGATGTTCAACGGATGGTCGATGATGCTCGACAGATGGTCGATGATGTTCGAAGGTATTTGATGATGTTCAATGGATTGTCGATGATGTTCGAAGATGTTTGACGGATGGTCGATGATGTTGGAAGGTATTCGATGATGTTTGACAGATGGTCGATGATGTTCGAAGATATCCAATGATGTTCGACAGACGGTCGATGATGTTCGAGAATGCTCGATGATGTTCGATAGATGGTCGATGATATTCGATGACGTTCGATGATGATCAAGATGTTCAGGACATTAGATATTTGGCGCCTATGTCGACCAGTGTTTGATGGTGATGAATATTTTCCACCATTGGCAATCAAGTCGACAGACAATCAATCATGGGCATTCAAGATCAACAAATGTCAAGATGTTCAACCCTTGGCACGCTTGTCGATAGATGGGCAATCCTCAATGTATAGAATTGTTCTCCCCCTTGCACCGGAATTGATGTTGTATCAAAAAAAAGAGAAAAAAAAGAGGAAGAAAAAAAAAGAGAGAGAAAAAGGGAGAAAAAAGAAGAAGAAAAAAAAAGAGAAGAAAAAATGATGAATGATAATGATCAGGTGGGTTACACCTGCAGGCCCCGCTCTCTCGTCATAATTTCAATTTTTAAAAAGTTTTATTACAATTAGAGGAAATTTTTTTAAAAAAATAAATAAGAAAAATCAATTTTTTTAAAAACTCACACACCCCTCTCTCTCCTCTCACTTTTCTCTCATCTCTCTCTTCCTCTCGATTCTCTCTCTCTCCCTCACACGTTCTCTCTCCTCTCTCCCCCTTTCACTTGGTTCGTGACCCATTCGGCCTCGGATCGATGCGTGGGAGGTACCGACGGGATGGGCTCAACGCGAGGATCACGCTGGTAACCTTCATCCCTCGGATCATGGAGCGTGGAGACGCGTGCGAGCTTAAGGACGGTGTGGCCCCCGTCGCTCGATCTGCACCGATTCACTGTCTTCGCCACGTAAGAGGTAGGGGAACAGACTCCTCGTCTCGCTAGGAACCCGTTGATGCCACATGCGTCGCCATCCGTCGCCATTTTCATCATTTTTCGTGTAAAGCTCTATTTTGTGAAATTTTGGGCTAATTTCTTGATTTACGTTCTTCTCTCGATTTCTGGTCCAGACGATCACTGATCGAAGCGAGGGAGGTACCATTGGATTGGTCGCGTCGCGAGGATCACGTTGACGCCCATCTTTTCTCGATCTGCGGAGTGTGGAGCCGAGTCAGGCCGGGAGGCGCCGCGTTACCCTCTCGCTGGATCGGCATCGAATCGTTGGTCTCATTGTAAACCAGGTAGGGGGATGGACTCCTTGCCTCGTTAGGACACCGCCGGTACCACATGCACCGTGGTCCGATGCCCTTTTCCTCATTTTTCGTGCTTACTCCCCGTTAGTCTATTTTTAGTCTATAATGCTTGAAATCATCTCCATGGGCATCGTCTTTTAATTTTGATGGCATGTTTAGGTGTTGTATGTTGTTATGGCATGGTAGGGTAGCTTAGAATTGTGTTTCCCCGCGTCCCCCGTCGATTTCGGTCGATCGGGAGGGAGTTTTGGTTCCGAACTCTGGAATCTCGAAACCCAGGTGACATAATGCGCCTGCCCCGGTGCGTTATAGTCTTTTGGCGCGCCTCTATGGGTGCGTTATTTCCCCTTGTGGCGGTCTCCCCTAGGTCCGTTATAGGTCTTTAACGCCCCTATTTAGGTGTGTTATATCATGCATGAAACTGTGGGTTTTCTGTAGATTTCTGAGTTTGGGTGTCTGTAATGCGTCTATTATGGTGTGTTATAGCCTTGTCGGTTGTGTTGTGTGCCTGTTGACTTTAACGCCCCTACCCCCGTGCGTTATAGTCTTATAGCGCGTCTACCCGGGTGTGTTAATAAATGCCCAATTTGATTTACATAAATACTTTAACAATTCCATTTAATTCAAAGAAAATGGGCTAAAAATCACCAAAAATAGCTGGAATTCACAGAATCAATTCTTGATCTAGACCACTAAGGATCCACAAAGGAACGGGTGTTATACTTGCGCATAGCTTCCTCCATTTTCCATGTCATCTCATGGTCTAGGCTTTTATTCCATCGGACTTTTACCATGGGAATAGTTTTATTTCGAAGCTGATGTGCTTCTCGATCAATTATTGTGAGTGAATTTTCCTCGTACGTCAAGTCCTTCTGAATTTTCAGGTCGTCATGACTTATAACATGGAATCGGTCATAAACGTACCTTTTGAGCATCGAGACATGAAACACATCATGGACTCCAGCTAATTGCGGGGGCAAGGCAATCCGATATGCGACCTCACCAAGCCTTTCAAGAATTTCAAAATGGCGAATGAATCTTAGAGTGAGCATGCCTTTGCTACCACATCTTCGAATACCTCGACCTGAAGAAACCTTGAGAAATACATGGTCTCCCACCTGAAATTCCAGGTCTTGTCTTCTATTATCAGCATATGACCTTTGTCTATCTTGAGCCATCTAGAGGCTTTCTCAAATAAGCTTCACTTTCTCAGTGGTATCCAAGATGAGTTTAGGGCCTAGAAATTATCATTCCCCAACTTCATTCCAACAGATAGGTGAGCGGCAACTTCTTCCATATAAAGCTTCGAATGGTGCCATTTGTATGCTAGCTTAGCTATTGTTGTAAGCAAATTTAACTACAGACAAGTGGTCATGCTAACTCCCACCAAAATCAATAGCACATACCTTGAGCATATCCTCTATCACTTGATTTGTTCTCTCAGTTTGACCATCGATTTGCAAATGGAAAGCAGTGCTAAAGTTAAGTCGGGTCACCAATAAATGTTGTAGACCCTTCTAGAATTGCGATGTAAAGCGAGGGTCTCGATCAGAAATAATAGTGACATGGACACCATGTCGCTTAACTATCTCCTTCATATATAAAGCTACAAGTATATCCACAGACCATCAACTTTTGATCGGTAGAAAGTGTACAGATTTAGTCAGTCAGTCTATGATTACCCATATACCATCATGTCCACCTCTTCTCTTTGGTAGACCCATGATGAAATTCATCCCTATATGATGGAGGCATCACCACCACCTCCCTCTAGCTCGGGTCATCCACACACCCGAGATTGGATTGAGCTCGAGCTTCATATCACTTGGGTCCCTTTATCTATTTTGAGTATTTTAGTTGTTTGAGAATTGTATTACAGACTCTGTGAGATCAGCAACTTTATGCAAAATTTAGTAAGTGTGAGTTTTGGCTTCGAGAAATTCATTTTCTGGGCCATGTAATTTCTGGTGAAGGGATTGCAGCTGACCCAGCAAAAATTGAGGCCATCCTCCAGTGGCAGAGACTGACATTTGTGATAGAGATCAGAAGTTTCTTGGGTCTTGCAGGTTACTACAGGAGGTTTATTCAGGATTTTGCATGAATTGTAGCACCTATGACTAAGCTGACTCGAAAAAATGTACCATTTGTGTGGTCCGAGGATTGTGAGCAGAGTTTCAATGAATTAAAGAGGGTACTCATGACTTCCCATGTGCTTGTTTTGCCTTCTACTTCTGGTGGATTTGTTGTGTGTACGGATGCGTCTCGAGTGGGTTTGGGTGCAGTGCTGATGCAACATGGCAGAGTTGTGGCTTATGCATCCCGGTAGTTAAAACAACATGAAGAAAACTATCCCACTCATGACCTAGAGTTGGCAGCAATGATTTTTGCATTTAAGATTTGGAGGCATTATTTGTATAGTGAGAAATTTGAGATCTTCATCGATCACCGAAGTTTGAAATATGTCTTCTCTCAAAAAGACTTGAATCTTCGTCAGCGCAGGTGGACGAAGTATATGAAAGATTATGATTTTACTCTGTCTTATTAACCTAGCAAGATGAATGTGGTAGCAGACGCACTAAGCAGGAAAGTGCAGATCAGTCACTTGATGGTGCGAGAGTGGAAGCTATGGGAGCAAGTTCCAAGTGAGACTTTCAGATTGAAGATTCCCCATGATCCAATGACAGTTGTTCTCGCTAGTCTAGTGATGACTCCAGCTATTTATCGGCAGATCATGGAGGCACAACAGGCAGATTCTGAGTTGTCTCGTGTGGTGACAATGCCAGATGTGGAGTTATGTGATGATGCAGTGGTGAGATTCAAGGACCGAATCTATGTTCCAGCTGAAGATTCTTTGAGGAATGTTATTTTGCGTGAAGCACATGGATCCCGCTATACCATTCATCATGGAACCATGAAGATGTATAATAATGTGAAAAGGTAATTCTGGTGGCCAGGTATGAAAAAGGATGTGACAGACTTCGTGGCTAAATGTTTAACATGTCAGTAGGTGAAAGCCGAGCACCAGAGACCCAGAGGTATGCTTCAACCCTTGAAAATTTCAATGTGAAAATGGGATCATGTGACTACTGATTTTATTGTGGGTTTGCCTCGAACCCCTGAAGGTTATGATGGCATTTTGCTATTGGAGTTAAACTCTTGGTTAAATTATATACTAATATAATTGTTTTAAATAATTGTAGGACCATGGTCACCGAATGTACTCAGTGGCGTAACATGCAATGCATGGTACAAGGCCTTACACAAGTACTATAGCAAGTAGCGCAAGGCGGAGCTAACTGAGGAGTAGGCGAACTCCATCGAAGTTTTGGTAATATGAACCCGTCGAAGTTTATTGGCTCATCTGACCCCGATGATGTCGAGCACTGGCTCAGAGAGATTGAAAGGATATTTCGTATTATGCAATGCACGAATGAAGAGAAGGTGCTACTAGCTCTTTCCAATTAGAAAGGGATGCCCGATTCTGGTGGGAGTCCGTAGAAGCCACATTGGGATAGGACCATGTTACATGGGCTGAGTTTGTTGAGCACTTCAATGACAAATATTTCTCAGATCGCGTTCAAGAGAAGATGGCTGCGTAGTTTGCCGCATTAAAGTAAAGGACATTATCCATGGTCGAGTATGAGGCCCAATTCTCTAGGCTGTCAAGGTACGCAAAGCACTTGGTGAGTACTGAGAAGATGAAGGCCAGAAGGTTCCTTAATGGGCTTCGACCCCAGTACATCACCCAACTAGTGCCGAGGGACATTCAAGTCTACTCGGAGATGGTTCGTAGAGCCCAGCTATTAGAAGATGCCACGGAGTTATCAGACAGAATTCGTGGGAAGGACAAGAAAGAGCCGATGACAACTCCTAGTGCCTTCAAGCCCACCTTCCAGAAGAAGAGAACCAATGACGTAGGTACTTCTTCCCAAGAGAAGAAGCCCAAGAAGAACAACAAACCTTTCTCCATTAGGCCGCACCTTCCAAAGAGGTGTGTAAACATTGTGACAAGGCCAGTCATAGGGCCGAGGAGTGCTGGAGAAGATTAGAAGCTTGTCTCCATTGTGGGAGCTGTGATCATCGGATTCCCAACTGTCCGTTAATTAATGATCAAGCCAGAGACGAGAAGCAACCGGTGAGGAAGCAAGCACGCCTCCAAGCTCTCCATGAGGCGGAACAAGATGAAGGCAGACTAGTGGAAGGTACACTAAAGATTTGTTTCAAGTCTGCACGTGTCTTAATTGATACCAGTGCATTGCATTCTTTTGTTTCAAAGAAGTTTGCTGATCCATTACTTATGGAGCCAGAATGGATAGATCTAGTTATTTCAACCCCTCTCAGAAATGAATCCGAGATCACACACCATTATCTAAATTGTGAAGTCATGGTGAAAGGGGAGAATCTACCTGCCAACTTAATATACCTAGACATGGCACATCAAAGTAATGCTTCTGGTACACCCGATAGGGGAGTATGTTGACTGCTGCTCCTGGGTCGATCAGGACCCTGTTGATAGGCTATCCATTCAGCTGTCCCTTCATGTAGAGCGGCCTATTATTACTGTAGGTGGGCAGAAGCATGTCATCTTCTGTAAAGGCCACGGCTACTTCCGGCGACATCTCCGCCAGACAGGATTCAAGGTGTGCTGGCGTTTGGAGTGCGGCAATGATGGCTTGCCACGTCTCTTCATCTAGGGATAGCATCTCCCAGATGGTGAACTCGGTCGGGATCTTATTGAGGTGCCTGACTATCCGGTCAGCAGCGCGCACCTTGAGTAGCTTCATCTCTTTGGGCTTGCCACGTCTACCCCCGCCCTGGGCTTGAGGCACTGGGTCAGAAGGGGACTCCTCCGCTGGATCTGTTGCAGCTACCTGAGACTGCGGGGCCTGCTGGGCCTCCTCTTTTTCCTTCATGAATTCATCAAGGTTAGGGATGCCGTCAAATTCTTCTGCCGGCTGGGACGGGACTATTGCCAGTAGAGCCGGAGGATTGCTTGCAGGCGGATCCGGGAGGCTGCTGACTCCCTTGGTTGGCCAGGGTCCTTGCGGGCACACCTACTTTTCTGTGCGGGCCTGAAGGAACTCAGCGAATGAGGGAGTGCCCTAACTCTTCGGCTTCTCAGGATAAAGACCCGACGGTGGGGAGATCTTTGTACCTCAAACCTTGGGTTCGAGGACTTGGTATGGCTGCTCGTCTCTTAGCATGATGTTGCGGTTGTCCTGAGGAGGGCGTCCCCATTTCTTCCCTGACCGAGTGGCATGCTAGGAGGTGGATGCTTCAGCCGGGTTCACCTCCGGTGGGTCACAGGATGCCCCTTCTTCTTCTTCTTCATCCAGAGAGAGGGTGGTGTCGAACAATGCCGAGAGGGTGTTGCAGGCGACGATGACCTCCTTTTTCTTCTTATTTCTGGGTCTTCTCTTTTTCTTCTTCTTTTCTGCAGCAGCCGGTGGCTACTCTTGAGGGAATTTGCCCCACAAGGGAGGTTCTTGTCCTGCTTGGGTTTCCGCTTCAGGGACCAGCTCGAGGGACTCGAACTCCTTCCAGGGGACATATTCTTTCAGCTCAATGGGCCGGATCTCTGGCTGTTCGTAATCTTCAAGCCCGTTAATAATGGCCTGGAGTCTCTCGACTGTCGAACTGACCTCTTTGTGCACCCGCACCGAGATGTGCACTTTCTTATTGTAGGTGGGCCGCCGCATGACCAGTCGAGGGGCCGTACACCTGCTTGACCCCCTTTACAAATTTAGAACGATCTGAAATTTGGACTGGGACTTTTGTCCACCAAAACCCCTTTCAATTTTTTTTTCAAGATTTTAGGAGTTGTTTACCCCTCTTGAAAATCTCTGCTAAAATCAGATTCTGTTCTGTTCCCTGCAATCTAGATCTGACCACCCCAGTCATAAAATCCTTTCCAGCCTTTAAACAAGCTCCAAAAATTACAAAAAAATCTTTGCACGTCCCTCACAACCCCCTCTCTCACCCATAAAATCCACATCACCCAGATCCACTGTTTGTACCTCTGTCAAACCTCATTTTTAGATAGATCCAAGTCTGCCCAGTCTGTTCTAGGATAGGGAACCAGTCTATTCAAAAATCTCCCATGTAAAAACCAAAGATAGAAAAATTTCGGTAATAGCATGGGTCTGTAGATCCCTAAAAGAGCTTCGCAACGGCACCCGTTTCGCCTCGATCTGACATTGGATCTGGTCGCAGAAGATATTTTCGCCAGGTCGCGTAGTTCTAAAACTACAGAACAAGTTCGGGGCTGCAACTAGCAATGACTCACAGATCGGGCCGCCTCGCCTTCCACAAGGCGAACCAGTGTGATTGCCTCATAGGGATCGTTCCTCCAGGAGTCCCCTTCGCAATGTGACCCATCCCGCCCTGAATGGCCATCCGACCAGAGCGTGGTCCCCATGAACATCAGCACGCACCGTTCGGCCAACATCGAATAGCAACGTGTCGGCACCGCCGGAGCTGCCCAAAACGCTACCCGTCAACCCGAGCTCAATACTCCCGGGTCCCACGTGTAGCCCTTTACCTCTCCGCGTGGAGTGGATAGTAAAATTCATTGCTGTAATTATTGATTATTTACTGTACCGGGAGTACGAGTCTTGGCTGGGATCGTCTTCCCTATGTCCGGAGCGTGGAGGTATCACCTCTATCTCCCTCGGCACTTGCTTACTTCGTATGTGTTTATTTGCCACTGCTAGTGAGTGATAGGATATCTAGCTCGATAATTTTTTATCACCACTGTGAGAGTGAGGGCGTGACCTATCCCATGACCCGATCTAGACACGAAGGAGTGTTGACCACCCTGACTCATTGTCGATTTCTCAACCGCGTAGATACACACGCTTCTCTTGCTAGGGACGAGTCACGAGCTTGCCTAGAGTCTTAGGTTCGCTTCCAATTTGGTCTCGAGTCACATCCCATCCTGCATCACCTCCCTCCACTATTGACCAAGTCAAGGTAGCCGCCATGTCATATTTGAGTGAGAGGAGGGGTCAAATGACCCTGGGGAAATCCCCTCGGGGTCCGCGCGAGCCTGCCCTCCTGCACGCGGACCCGCCCTGGGCCGGGCAACCCCGTACGGGTCCCCCCGACCCCGGACGGGTCTTTTTCTAGCCCATCTCCCATAAAAGCACCCCCTTTGACCCTTTTTTGTTCGATTCCTGCGCAGTAGCCACGTGGGGAGAGGAAGGCGCACTCCTCCTTGTTCGTCGTCGTCTTATTCGCGCCGTAGGTCATGCGGGGAAGATTTGTGCTCGTCCGGACAACATGGTACAAGTGTGCGGAGCTTCGTTCTTGGTGTGTAGACCTCCCTTCGTACCTCTTTTCTTCTTATTGAAGCTTTCTTTGTCCGTAGTTACACGTCCAAAGGAGAGAGGCTTTATCCCGTGGGGATTTTCCCGGAATCACGCGATCCTAACAATCGAGGTGGGTTTAATCCGATTTTTTGACCGCCTCATTTGCTGCGAGGGGTCTATAATTGCAGCAATATGTGGGCTGTGAAGCCCTAAGCATGAAAATATTCCACGGGGCAGCGATACGCCGAATATTGAACCCGTGCGTGGAAGTATTCCATGAAGCGGCGATACACCGAACATGGACCTCGATCAATGCGAGGGTGACATCCCAATTTTCTGAAACGAATAATGGGTGCAATACATGCCCCCCATGGGACATCCGTCAACGCCGGAGGCAGGGGGCGGGGGCCCGTGACTTCCACTAATTTTGCTAATTCCCCAAGTTCCCTGACAGACCAAGAGGTTTTGTAGGACTTCTTAATAGTCTTATTGCTGCCCACATGTTGATTTGATTTTTGACTGTGCTTTGTTACTCATCTTTGTCTTTACGGTCTTGGCCTTGCAGCTCTTGCGGACATGGGTCGCCCCAGTCGGAGCAGAAAGACCTCCCGGAGGCCCAGAGTTGGAGGTTCTGATGACCACTATGTGCGGAGGACAGACAAATCTATGCCACCATTCCCTACTCGTAGCATTATCTCTGAGGGTTTTGATGCAGTGGACCGTGGATTTACTTGGGTTACTGGGGGCTCGACAGGGGAGACTGCTACCACTGAGGGTACTGTTGTGTCTCCCGTATAACGAGGAGGCAGGGAGGCTATATCTATGATCGCTCGGGCAGCTACCCCTCGCACTTCCCACTGGATCGACATCTTCTGCCTTTTGTTCAGAGTTTTGTACCTCCTGGTGTAGAGGCTGACGATTCCCGCCTGCCGGGAGAGAGCCGCCGTCTGTTGAGCGGGCTATATTGCTCGGAAGGGATATTGTCAAAATTTTGTCAAAAATTTTCGTTCTTATCAACTATTTTCTAACTTTGTTTATTCTTCTTGATGTGCTTTTTGCAGATAAAATGACATCTGGTTCTTCTTCTTCTGCTTCCTGTGTTGTGGTGACATGGGAAAACATTAATTCCTTGTTCTGGTGCCATGAGCAGCTTGCTATAGTCGTAGAATCTTCAAACTCAGAAACTGACACAATGGAAACTAGTCGCCTTCTTATTATTGGGGCGATTCCTTCAAGTATGACCGTGGAGCTGACAACAGGCGCTATCATCCCAAAGATAAACATTTGATGTCCTACCTCAGGCGATTTAACCTTCAAGGGAAGAGGGATTTGTTCCTCATCCGGAGAGCTGAGCAGGCACTACTCATTGAGAGGGATAGCTTAACAGACTTCATGGTGCGAGGAAGGCCCATCTACCTTCCTGGTGAACCTCGCAAATGGAGTGCTGTGCTAGGGCTCCAGGGATTGGCTCCACAGGACGGGCTGTTGACCAGAGCACCCGAGTTTGTACCTGCTCGTTGGAATGAAACTGCGGGTCATGTTGAACAAGAGAAGCCCATATTTGGTCTATTCTTAGCCTCATTGAAGTAGGGGTATAGAGAAGAATCTTTTCTGCTGGATTGCTTGGTGGTCCAATTCAAGGATCAGATCTCTGTAGGCTGGTTTGCCGAGCTAAAGGCCACCGATGCCCATGCATTCAGACCTGGAGCGGAAGAGTTCACGGACTACGTCTTGAAATATTATGCTCCCATCTTTGTCAAGGCCAGTATATATCACAGCGTGTACGCCTCGAGGTATCGCTACCCTACCTCCAGGGTTTTATGCTGCGGTATGATTGAAGTCTTCTGCCCTGAGTATAGTACTTTCTACACTTTAGAGGGAGAGACTTCTTGCGCATAGAGGCCTGTGGCGGAAGGTATATTCTTCCTTTTTTCTGTAATCCATTTCTGCCCTGGCTGCACCGGCTAATAATTATTCTCTACAGCTACTGCCACTCCTGTTACAGTGGTTGCGCAGGAGGCTGCTGCCCCTGCGACAGTTGGGGATAGAGGAGAGGGAGTGCCCATAGCTCCTGTTGAGGGGGATATACCTTCGCCAATGCCCAGCCATGAGATGGAAGGTAATCTATGGTTCATTCAGGGGCTCCTTACAGCCCATTATGTCTTCGACTTACGTGAACGTTCCTCCTTTGAGCTTTAGTTGATGTCTGAGTGCCTTCACCGCCTACTGTCGGGGCTGCTGAAGAAACCTTTGTTACAAATAAGACCGTTCTAGGGAGCAAGCCTACTCCCAGGATTCATTAAGCTGACGTTCCTGTCGCAGAAATGGCTGAACAAGTCCCCATCGAGGGAGATGTCCCTACGGCTACTCATGAGACTAGGGAAGCACCCGCTTCGAGGGAGGAGCGTGAGGCCCCAGTAGAGAGCTCTTCTTCATCAGAGCAGGTCGACTACGTTGGTGACTCCAGTGATGAGGAGTTTCCCCCGTAGAGATGGAGACTGAAGATGTTGGAGCGTCTTCAGCATATAAGAGTGACTATACTACCTTCAGCCCACCCCGGCTGGCATGGAGTAGCTTTCGGCCACCTGGCCCCTTTATAGGGGAAGGGGTCGGGCTGATGGAGACAATAGCCTTTACTACTGGGGCTCTAAGTTTGGTGCCGGCAGAGGTAAGAGCCCTCCTATCAACTCCGCCTCACGGCTACTTTCATTGGTCTTTACGTCACATGCTTAAAGCATGTTGTACCCCTTGTCTTCTTTGCAGGCTTCCACCGTGTAGGCTGAGGTGATCCTGTCAACCATAACGATGAAGATACCTCTCCCACCTTTGGGTGCAGACTAGCCAATGTTCCTGCCGATTTTGCGGCATATAGCTCTGCGATACCCTAAGGACTATATTGCAGTAGCGGGCTTGGAGGCCCCAGGGGCAATCGCAAGAGCTGTTGAGGCGACTGAAGCTTCGGAACCCCAGCCACCCACTGCTGGCAAAGAGATGCTTCCTGTAGAAAGGAGTCTTTCTGAGATAGAAGCGGGAGAGATTATTGAGGAAGCGACTGGGGCTTCTATGGCTTTGACCCTCGTTGCGGAGTCGACATCCGTAGGATCCGACCAAACCGGACATGAAGTGGAGATATCCTCCATTGTTGAGACCCAAGGTGTCCCTCCACTTCTAGAAGTCGGGAGAGAAGTTGCTATTATTGGGGCTCTTTCCACTGAACTAGCAACCGAGGCTGGTTCTAGTGTGGGTGGTCTGCGGGATATGTCATCGTCATCTTCCAAGCCGAATGATGATATCAGGGTGACAGTCGATAGCCAGGTAGAATTCCAACTTCCTGATACGAACATCACTGTGTTTGCAGTCATCAAGCGATCTAGTGTGGCAGTATCTAGAGACATTACAGCAGACCGTGGTGACTCACCCAGATCTGACTTATGTACAACTGAGGGGTCTGGTAGAGCACCTTTCCCACACATTACTGGCTTTCGACTATCCCATGGAGGACTGGATGCAGCGAGTGATCCTGCTCTTGAAGCATGTGAGTCAGAGTGAGTTCCTCGGCCAAGGTGTAGCTGATCAGCTGATGGCCATAAAGTTTGAGCGGGTGGAATGCCGAACTACTCTTACGTCTTTGAGAGGAACTACCCAGTAGATGTGGGATGCCGCTAACATCTCTTCCCAGCACCACACTTCTTTGACGGATAGGATAGCTGAGCTTCGTGTTGAACTCTCCCAGGCCGAAACAGAGTTGGAACTGGCCAAGCAGCAGGAAGTCTAAAGCATAGAAGAGGCAGAGTTGACTGAGGGATAGGCCACCTCCCTCAAGGAGAAGTTGACGTAATTGGAAGGCACAGAGTCTCACCTGCAAGAGCTCATTCATCACCCCTCCTTAGGAATCTTGGAGTTCAAGGACATCTTTCGACGCTCGCTGTAGTAGTTTGTTTTCTTACTTTTACCCTTTTGGGTAGACTTCCATGTATCTCGGGGAATGCCCCGAGTATCATGTATCTTGCTCCTTTTATGCAAATGAGATGTCTTTATCATCTGTTCAGTATGTTTGCCACCAAATCACAGCTCCATTCTCTTTCTTCTTTTAGCTAGTTTGTTTAGCCCAGATACATGAGTCGCTAAGGCAGGAGAGCGCTCACGCCTTCAGCGAAGGTATGAGGAGCTCGCTCCACCACAGTGCAACTATTCCCAGGGCCTAACTTTAGCTAGAATTGGCTAAACACCTAGGGGTAAAGGCGTAGTGACCGCTAGGGCCAAAGGGTAAAGTCGGAGAGTCCATTTGTAGACCTCGCCGATGGTGACGATGTTTACAAATAGCATTCTTGTCGGTGAGCTTGAATGCCAAAGACAAGGAGCATGTTCATTCCTTGATAGGGGCGAAAGGCCCGGGTCAGGGGTAGGTTCATTGATTTCTGTGAATAACAAAGAAAATCGAGGGTGGGTTTGTTCATCGACATGGGTTAAATGTCGAAGTAAGAGGTTTGTTTATCGACGGGGACGGAAGGTCCTGGCCGATAGTTTGTTTATCGATTTCGTCAATTGTGATACCTAGACACGACTCTAAATGGTGAAAAGTGATAAAATGCAGACTTGAATACAAACCTATACTCAACCCATATCCGATACGTGGTGGAGGTAGAAACCACATGCAAGGGGCTACCTTGCAAATAGGCGTAACCTATCTTTCCAGTAATGTCTTTTGATATACTGGGTACTGGGATGTAATGCGAACCTAAGACACTTTTTTTTAAAACAACGACTACCCTAGACTCAATCTGGCTCTGATACTAATTTAATGCGGGATGGACAGTAAACTTGGCACTCTAGCTCGCGGACGTCCCTAGCGAGGGAAGTGTGCAGATTGTGTAGTTGAGAAACTGGCAATGAGTTTGGGTGGTCATCTCTCTTTCGGGCCCAGATCGGGTCACAGAACGGGTTCACTCTCTCTCACTCGCAGCGGCAATGCAATTTGAACAAGCTAATTTACCCTAACACTCATGCAGCAGCATATAGAAATATATGAGAAAAGCAAACGCTGAGAGAGGGGCGAACACAATACCTCCATGCTCCGAGCGTGGGGAAGATGACCCCGGCCAAGACTCGTCCTCCCGATGTACAATAAATAATTAATTACAGTAGTGACTTTTATTTCCAACTCCATGCAGGGAGGTAAAGGGCTACAATGATGACCTGGGAGTAACAAGCTCGGGTTGACGGGTAGCTATTTGGGTAGCTCCGGTGATCGCACTTGCAGGCAATCATGGGGTTCATGTCCTGGTCGGTGGGCCGATCGGGCTGGGAGTGGTACTGCTGTGGTGGGGAGCTCTGGAGGGACTATCCCTAGGAGGGGGATGCACTGGTTCACCTTGTGGGAGGTGAGGTGGCCGGCCTGGGGGTCATTGCTACTTGCTGTCCACGAGTCTGTGTTGCAGTTTCAGAACTGCATGACCCGGCAAAAATGCTTACTGCGATCGGACCTGATGTCGGATTGATGCAAGATTGCCACCGTTGTGAAGCTCCTTCGAAGATCTACGACCACATATTGTTACAGAAATTTTCCTATCTCTGTAGTTTCCTTGGAGGAATTTGTAACAGATGGACTTACAGACTCAGGACTGACTAGGCAGATTGAGATCTGCCTGAGAACTGACTTTGACCGAAGGGAAGATGGTGGATTTGGGTGCTGGAATTTTTATGGGTGAAAGAGGGGGAAGTAAGGAACACGTGAATAATTTTTGTGTATTTTTCTGATGTGGTTTGACAGGGGGAATGGATTTTATGGCTGAGGAGGTCAGATCCGGACTACAGAGGACAGAACAGAATCTGATCTGAAGGAATTTTCTAGCCCTCCCTAAAAATTCCTGCAAACCCCCATTTCCTGTCAGTCCACTGTGTTTTAGATCCGACCCCTAGTCACTCCAAAACCCCTAGAAAATCAATGCCTCCATATCAGTCACAAGAAAAATACCTTCATTTTCTTGACTCCCATAGCTACATATTTCGTGAAGAGCTCAACACCCAGATCTACCACTACACCCTCGGTCAACTCGTGTTCTCAGTCAAGCCTAATTTTGCCCTGCCAGATCTGGTTCTGTGAATTAGCATTTTGAAAATTCTTCAAAGGCCGTCTCTGAGATGTTATAAAATTCTAAACCTACCTGAAATTGTAGATCTTCGAAAGAGCTTTCCAACACCACTGGTCTCGCATTGATCTGGCATCGGGGCTGATTGCAGCAACCATTCTCGTCGGGTCGCGCGCTGTAAAATAGTAATTCACAGCTCATGGATAGCATATCCAACGCTTGGAGACCGGAGCCGCCTCGCCTCCCACGAGGTGAACCAGTACGCCGCCATCCGAGGGAGTGTCCCTCCCGGACCCCCCATCACAGAGGTGTCACTCTAGGCCCACTCGGCCCTACTAAGCAGCACATGGGCCCCACAACCAGTAGCCAGTGTCTTCCGGACGGCACCGATGGAGCGGACCAAACTGCTACCCGCCAACCCAAGAACGGTCCTCCCAGGCCTACTGTAGCCCTTTACCTCCCTGTGTGGAGTGGGCAAAGATTCATTACTGTAAATTATTATGATTGTTGTATTACTCGGGAGTTACCATCTTGGCCGGGATCATCATCCCTACGCCCGGAGCGTGGAGGTACACTCGGCACCCCCTTGTAGTCGTAGTTTCTTGCTTTCTTAGTATACACTTTTCTACCGCTGCATGTGAGTAGCTAATTCCTAGATCGTCTAATTCAACTCACCACTGCGAGTGAGAGAGCGATACTATCCCGTGACCCGACCCGGGCACAAGAGTTGTGAGTTAGCCACCCTTGACTCGTTGCTGGTTTCTCAACCGTGCAGGTCCGAACGCTTCCCTCGCTAGGGATGAGTGCGAGCTTACTAAAGTCCCAGGTTGCATATCCAACTCAGCGTCGAGTTCACGTCTCCGCCCCACATCACAAACTTACTAGGGGAGGGTTTTTAACCCCTGTGGAATGGTGAAAATAATAGGTGTGTATATTGTGATGAGATTAAAATGTAGAGATTGATTTAATATGTCATGATTAACAAAGATAAGCAAGGTGCAAAAGTGCGGTTCATGCAAGAACAGTGCAGCAAACAAGACTGCTGGGAAGAAGCTGAAGCTTGAGGATAGAATTGCTGAGGTTGAGGTGGTGGAGGAATTTTGAACTGAGACTGCTGTGATTGAGAAAATTGAGAAAACTGCACAAGTTTTGGCCTCAGCGGACAGTCTCGAACCACATGTCCCAGTTGATCACAGCGAAAACAGACCACCGGCAACGAACATGGCTTGCCTGGGTGGCCATCACCACACCTCGGACACTATCTCGACTGACTAGTAGTTGAACCTTGACGCTGCTGAAAGGAAGGAGCTGTCTGCTGAACGACTCCAGAAGACACCTGCTGATCAAACTTCTTCTTGGACTTCTTGAATCTCTTGAACTTGGGTTTAGAAAAAGAAGCGCCACTAGGAGTCGACACAGCAGGTGAAACTCCTAGCACAGACGGCTGAAAACTCGGCTGAAACTGCACGCTCGGCTAAACAAGGCCAACTTGAGTAGACCCTCAAGATCTTGCCATATCCAGCTCTAGCGTCGCAGTTGCCTGGTACGCTGCATCCATCTCGGCTACCCGAGTTGCAATTAACGGCTACCGCAACTCAGCTTTTAGTCCACGCAGAAACTGCTCAGTCTTCAAGGCTTCATCCGCAAAGAACATGGGGTGCATACCGACCCAATTCCATGAATTTGTTCTGATACTGTAGCACGGTCATATCACCATGAGTTAGTTCCATGAATTGACACATCTTGTCCATCCTGAGATAAGTCAGACTGTAAGTGCACTCGAAGGACGCGACAAACTCTGCCCAGGTAATTTGACGAAGTGGACGAGAACGAAAAGTAATCTCCCACTCTGTGGTCCACCACACCAGTGCTGCTCCCTGAAGCTGGAAAGTAGCCAGCATGACTTTTCATCCTCCGTGCACTCCATTGAATGGAATACACGCTCAGTTGCATCAAGCCACACTCTGGCTGCATCAGGATCTGCTTGACCTTCATAAGTTGGTGGGTGAAATAGTAAAAATTCTTTTGGTGCTCTGCCACGGCCACCAGGCAAATCATCTTGAGGAGCAGGATCAGCTTGAGCTTGATCTGAAACAATCTCTGGCGGAGATGAGGTACCACTTTCCTCTCTTGGAACGCGACCTCAACCTCGACCTCTTCTACGAGGCAGCATTTTAAGCTAGAAGAAAACACGCAATAATAGAAAATCTATCAGTAATCATGGAAAACATCCTAAGCCAACAGTAGATGACTCACATGGACTTGTTCTGGACTAGTGCCATTTCAATTCCTTATACAAATCCTCAACACCACTCTGATACCTCGTGGGGGCCTTCCCGACCGATCTATCACTCAGACTTTTGGACCCGGGGGTCACCTAGGAAGTGCTGGTCTGAGTGAGTTTTCAGCTTGGAGTAAGTGGGCCCAAAATGGGGCTATCACTTTGGGGAGCTGGGTCTGATTCGGTCAAATTGGACCTAGTTGGACCACGCTCTCGGGTGGTGGATTTTCCCCCTCTCCATTATTATTTTTATTTTGGAAGGTGCGGTCGCTTTGACATCAGTCGGTAGGTAGGCAGGTCGTAGCCTGCGTACGCTGGCGAGAATGGGCACCACAACCAGTTTCGGCATCGAATTAGGGAAGGTGAGCCATCATTGCGTAGAGGAATGGACGTAGTTTGATGTCACCAAAGGCCAGATCTTAACTCACAGCAAGGCGAGAAGGAGAGCTCCAGCAATAGGGAGATCGTCCTCCGATCAGGCCTATCTAGGTGAGTCGTGCAGCCCGGCGAGAATGGGCGCCACAATCAGTTCTGACGTTGCATCATGGCGGGTGAGCCCTTGTTGTGAAAAGTACTTGAAGTAGAATGTATCAGGGATAGAGGTTGGTAGTTGTTCCTAGAAGGATCACTAAGAAAGAATTTGCAATGGTGATTACGTCTTGTCGGGCATCTTGCGATGCAGATCTACGCGGTCGGATGAAAATAGCTGCTCCGGCCTGATCTGAGGGCGGATGATGACGAGCCTGGACTCGTTAAGAAGAGGACTCCAATAGGAATCCCCTGTGGTCTGGGTTCACCCAGAAGCACTATGGGGGGGCTCTGGAGTCAGCTTTGAATCTGGACCCAGAATGGCTGAACTTGGTGTTTGTCTAAGCTCCGCCTCGAACGTGGTGGACCCGGGTGTGATTCGACTATTGGAGTCGCCGATGTCGAGCCACTTGTAGAAGGTGTGCTGGGAGTTGTTCCTTGTCTTTCCTCCATGCACCAGGTGACGCGATGGGTTGCTAGGAGTCCCAAGTTGGCCTGGTAACTAGGGTGTTAGCATGATGATACCATTTGTCAAGTAGTCAGGGTGACCCCCACTTCTTGTTGAAGAGCCGTATGGTACGACAAGTTGTTCTGAGCCCTGGGTTAACTCGGTTGTAGAGGCGCTGACTGTGTGATACCGTGTGCATGGTATTCGGGGGTGATCCCCGAATCTTTACAAAGTGTTGTTTGGTACGGTAGGTTGTTTCGAGCCTTGGACCCGACTCGGTTGTCAGGAAATAGGCTGGTATAGTGCCCTTTGCTCGGGAACATTCCTCACATGTTATGTTGTGACGTTTGGGCACTACAGTCCCCCCCTTCTTGAAGGAATTTCGTCCTCGAAATTACAAGGAAGAACAAGGAGGAAACTGAAAGTGAACTACACCTAACCACAGAAAATGAGAATAGCAGAACCAGGTACCTTGAAAATAGAAAGCTGATTTCCCGCGTGACTGAAAGTAGACTTTCTTTGATCTACAGTCAACCATGGCACGATATTGCTCTTACCAGTCCATGCCTAGAATCGCATCGTACTCGGCCAACTGCAGCACATACAACTTCACTGGCAACTGTTGGTCACTGACTATAACAGGACAATCTTCCAGGCAAAATGGAGTGGACATGAAATCTCCAGATGGTAATTTAACGAGCAATTCACAGGGTGACTCAGTTACCGACTCCTCGAGACGAGCAAGGAAATCCTCGGAAACAAATGAATGAGTGGCACCTGAATCGAATAGAACATGAGCTGGATGACCAAAAATCGAAACCGTACCTTCTACGAGATTGGACGCAATGGCTTCTACACGAGTGATGTGAGTGATCTGGCTCCTCGGCTTCTGGCTAGAGGCTACAGAAGATTGCTGGGAAGAAGCTGGAACTTGCAAAAACAACGGCTGAGGCAGAGGTGGTGCAGGAAGATGAAATGGAGGCTGCTGCGGCTGGGTAACCTGCGAGAACTACGCCGGCACAGACTTCATCAAGTTATCTCGAAGAACGTAACCCGGCTAATCATAGTGATAACAAACCACCGGTAAAGAACATGGTACACCGGGATGGCTGCCACCACACCTCGGACATGATCTCAGTTGACTCACGGGAAACTCTCGGCGCTGCTGAAAAGGAGAAACAGACTACTGCACAGAATCAGAAGACGTCGATTGCTGCGGCACAAAACCCGAAGATGCTTGACGGTTAAAATGCTTCTTGGACTTTTTAAACATCTGCCACGAAGGACCACTGGAAGCAGGCACAACGGATAGAATGTCAGGTGCTGATGGTTGAAAAGACTGTTGGAATGGCACAGCCGACTGAGCAACACTGGACTGAGAGAACCCTGTAGACCTCGCCAAATCGAGCTCAACCACCACTGCTGCCTGATATGCATCATCCATAATAGTGACACGGGAAGCAAGAAGTGGCACTCTCAACTCGGCTCGCAAACCACAGAGAAATTGCTCGATCTTTAAGGCCTCATCAGCAATAATATGCGGCGCATACTAACCCAATTCGATGAACTTGTTCCGATACTGCAGCACGATCATTTCACCTTGAACCAAATCTAGGAATTGGTGCATCTTATCCATTTGTCAGGTGTCGGGGGCACCGTTGTGGCTGGAGTGCTTGACAATCGGGTGCCGGTGGCACCGTTATTTCTGAAGTGGCTGGCAGTCAGGTGCTGGGGGCACCATTGTGACTGAAGTGGTTGTCGGTCGGGTGCTGGGGGCACCGTTGTGGTTGAAGTGGCTGGCAGTTGGGTGCCGAGGGCACCATTGTGGCTGGAGTGGTTGATAGTCGGGTGCTGGGGGCACCGTTGTGACTGAAATGCTTGACAGTCGGGTGCCGGGGGCACCATTGTGACTGAGTTGCTGAGTGATCAGGTGCCGGGGGCACCGTTGTGACTGAAGTGCTTGACAGTCGGGTACCATGGGCACCGTTGCGGCTGGAGTGGTTGATAGTCGGGTGCGGGGGCACCGTTGTGACTGAGTGCTTGACAGTCGGGTGCCGGGGGCACCGTTGTGACTATAGTTGACGGGTGGCGCAGGACCTTGATCCATGTGCTCAGGGCCCGTTGATAGAGGTAGGGGCCTGGCACTTCATCTTACGCCGGGACTTGTAAAGTATGCCCATTGTCTAGGTAACAGCACTGAGGGCACGCTTATCGAGGTAACACAAAAGTGGCACACGATCATCTAGGCGGGGAACTAGGCCGGGTGCCTCGATTGAGCCATGTCTGATGATGCGCGACCATTGGGACAGAGACTAGACAGGGTGCTCTCATTGAACAATATCCGTGTCGTGCATGAATGTCGAGGCAGAGATCGGGCAGGGTGCTCTCATTAAGCCATGCCGGTGTCATGTACGAATGTTAAGGCAGAGATCTGGTAGGGTGCCTCGATCGAGTGACGACTAACAGTGCATGATTATCGAGGCAGGGACTGGTAGGGGCGCTCTCATGAAGCGGCATCTGGGTCATGCACAAACGCCAAGGTAGGGCCGAGCCAGGTGTTCCCGCAGAGCGGCGTCTGGGGGCGCATGACTATCGAGGTAGGGCTCGGGCAGAGTGCTTTCGCCAAGTAAGATCTGGGGTCATGCATGATTATCGAGATGACATATGTTCATCACCACTGGGGGCCGCCTTTTTAGAGGTGGGTGTTTGGGTTAGACGTTGTATGAGGGATGCCCATGCGGCATGCCCTCGGTGTGAGCCTAGCAAACACACACACAAATCTCTCAGAGATGGGTGTTTGGGCTAGACGCCGTGTGAGGGATGACCATGCGACATGCCCTCGGCGTAAGCCTAGCAAACACACACAAATCTCCTTAGCGCGCCTTTGTAGTCCGGGGCGGAGCTCCTTGATGCTTGATCATTGATCACGAAGACACCACACACGTTGCATCCCTAATTAACTGTGACGTTCCATGAGACCCGGAAGTGGCCACAAGCCACCGCGCCATATAAACCGCGCGCCCGGCCTCCTCCCCTCTGTTCTTTCTCCTCCCTCGTCTCCCTCCGTCTCTGCAAATTCGCTTGGTGGTCTCCACCGTCTTCTTCATTCGGGGTTGATGGCGCATGAGGAGCTTCCTGTGCCGGTGTTCTCCTCGCTGGAGCCCGTCTATGGCGAGGGCTCTGCTCTTGAGGAGATTGAGCTCCGTTTCCAAGCACTGAAATCTAAATTTTCCGAGGTCTTTGGGTGCCATCCCGACGTCTTCGCCCGCGCTCCAGGTCGGTGAATCCCGGGTGTGGTGTTGTCTGGATTGGTGGCGGCGATGGTTGGTCTGAGAGAGTGGGTGGGTAGGGCGAATGCTCTGATCGTAGCTCTTGCTTGTTCTTTTTTTGTTCGGTGGGTGCAGGGAGGGTGAACCTGATAGGAGAGCACATCGACTACGAGGGGTACTCCGTCCTGCCGATGGCCATCCGGCAGGACACGATCGTGGCGATCCGGAAGCGCACCGACGGTGAGAAGGTCCTGAGGATCGCGAATATGAAGGAGAAGTACGCGATGTGCACGTACCCTGCGGACCCAAGCCAGGTGTGTCACTGTCGTGGATTTTTTGTGGGGTTGTTTGCCTCTGGCTAAGCTTGTGCGCGCCCGCCCCCCCATCCCCCCGGCGTACGACCTCAACGGGCTTGTTGAAAGTTGAAACCCCCTTTCCGCAAATTCTGATACTGTTTGCTATTGGCTTGTCTCTTGGCCAAGCTTATGCCGCAGTGCTGTTGAAGGTGGTTGAGGACAGCGTAGGGCTATTGGAGTCCATGCAAGATTTATTTTTCCGCATCATGTACATTGTCCCTAACGTGTTTGAATGGATCACCATCAGGAATTAGTTTTTTTTCCGCATCGTGTACTGTATTTGACTATTTTTCTTATTGGCATGTCGACCTGTCCTTCAGTTTCTTTTTGTACTAAAAGCAGTTTCTTTTTTCTTTTCCCCTTCTTTTGGTGATGAATACCGCGTGTATGTGCAGGAGGTTGATATGAAGAACCACAGATGGGGACATTACTTCATTTGCGGGTAGGAAATCTATCTAACTCTGTCTTAAGATACCTTGCTTCCTCATATATTGCGAAGATGTCA
The DNA here is from genome assembly GCA_024336825.1 of Amorphophallus titanum. Classification (NCBI taxonomy): domain Eukaryota; kingdom Viridiplantae; phylum Streptophyta; class Magnoliopsida; order Alismatales; family Araceae; genus Amorphophallus; species Amorphophallus titanum. The sequence goes on from JANBPO010005995.1 coordinate 266,807, forward strand.
TGACACATTCCCATTTCCAAATAAGTTATTGCTGCTTGTTTATGTTAGTGCTTTTAGTTCAGGCGAACTTGATGGAATGGTTTGCCTGGGTGGCTGCCACCACATCGCACACAACCTTTCGCTTGACTTCTTGCAGAACTCTATCGCTGCTGGAAAGATGGGGCTGACTACTGGGTTGCACCGGACGAAGCCTGTTGGTCAAATCGTCTCTTGGGTCTCCTCTTGTTCTTGAATACCCTAAACTGGGACTTGCCAAAAGAAGCTACACCACTTACTGCAGGAGTGGCAGAAGAAAATCTTGGAGTAGGAGGTAGATAACCCGAAGGAAGTTGGGCTGTCGACTGGACCGATAATGCCGGAGAAGGGACAAGAGACCTTGCCAAATCCAGTTCTGAAGCTGCTGCCGCTTGATATAATTCAATTAGGCTAGTAACACGGGCAACAATCAGTGGCTGCCTCAATTCAACACGGAGGCCACGCAGAAATTATTTTATCTTCGACGCCACATTTGCAAGAATATGGGGCGCATAACAGCCCAATTCCAGAAACCTGTTCCGATATTCAAGCACCGACATCCCTCCTTGGACAAGCTATAAAAACTGATGCATTTTATCCATGCGGAGATACGCCGGGCTGAAAGTGAGTTCGAAGGTAGCGACGAATTCAGTCCACAAGATCTGGCGGAGTGGGCGGGATTGGAAAGAAACTTCCCACTCGGTGTTCCACCAAGTCAACGCCGCGCCCTGGAGTTGAAAGGTACTGAGCATCACTTTTTTGTCTTTCGCGTATTCCATAGAACGAAACACGCACTCGGTGGCGTCCAGCCAAGTTCTGGCGGCATCCGAATCGGTCTTGCCTTCAAATGTCAGCGGATGAAATAGCAAGAAATCTTTTAATGCCCGTCCGCGACTGCCAGGCGCATCCTCTTGTGCCGGGAGAATGGGAGCTGGAGCAGGCACACTACTCGCTTCTAGAGGAATCGGGACTCTCCGACGCCGAGGCGGCATATTGAATAACTATCAAATAGATAATAGACAGAAAAATTCGTTAATCATATGGAAAGCATCCTAAACCAACAATGGACAGTGCAATTGGACTAATTCTGGACAATCACTGTGCAATTTCGATTCTTTACACATTTCCCCAACCTCGCTCGGATACCAACTGTAACGACCCAGAGCTCCGGATACCGATAACCTGATGTAACATCGAATTACTGCAACTAGGAACTGGGGAAGTCACCCAAGAGGCTGATGAGGCCCCTGAAGGGTTGGGAGAGTTTGTCGAGGGAATGTATAATGAATTGGAATTACACTACGCGCAGATTAAATTAGAATAGTTATTATAAACTGAAATGCGGAAGTGACACAACAAGCTGTAACTCAGCAGCAAATGTGCAAAGTAGATGATGAAGAAATTCCATTTGCCTAAAAAAGGGGAAGAGAACATTGTACTCGGGGCATCCCCCAGGATACATGAAAATTCACCAAAAAGAGGAAGGAAACAAAAAAAGAACTATTGCAATGAGCGACAGAAGATGTCCTCAAACTCTAAAATCCCCAGAGAGGGATAACGGATCAACTCTTATAAATGGGACTCTTCAGCCTGTAAGTGCACCAGTTTCTCCTCGAGCGACGTAGATTGCCCTTCTGCCAGCTTCACCTCCTCTATGTTTTGGACTTGCAGCTGTTCAGTCGACTATAATTCTGCTTTGGCCCAGGTGAGTTCGGCATGTAGTTCAGTTATCCAAGCCTTCAAAGAAGTGTGTCGTTGAGTAGAAACATCGATGGCATCCCACATATGTCAGGCAGTTCCCCTCAGTGATGAGAGAGTGGTCTGACACTCTACTCGCTTAAATTTTCTAGCCGTCAGTTGGTCTGCTAGGCCATGGCCGATGAACTCCCTTCTGTTCACATATTTCAGAAGTAGGATCACCCGCTGAGTCTAGTCCCCTGTGGGACAGCCAAAAGCCAAAAGCGTGTGAGAGAGGTGTTCTACGAGGCCCCTTAACTACACATAAGATAAATCCTGGCGGGTTGTCACAGTCTGCCTCAGCATCTCCAAATATTGCCACACTAGGTCGTTTGATGATTGCAGACCGAGTGATGGCGCATCAAGAAAATGAAATTCCATGCGACTGTCGACCGTGGCCCAAATATCATCGTTCAGCTCTGAAGACGATGGCGGCATGTCTTGCAAGGCACCCACACTAGAATCGGTTTTGGCAATGGGTGCAGTAGAGGAAGTCTCAATAACAGCAACCTCTCCCCCTGCCTTTGGCAAGAGCGCCGCAGCTTGAGCTTCATTAATAAGGAGTGGTTGGTCTCCACCATCGGCTTGGTCAACTTCCACCAATGCCGACTCAGTGGCAAGGGCTAGGGTCGTGGATACCCCAACTGCGTCTTCCACAATCTCTCCCGCTTCTATTTCGGGAATGTTCTCTTCACCCTAGAGTGATTCTCCACCAATACCGAGTTGCTGTTGTTCTAGAGCCACGGTCGGCTGGTCAGACCCGGCAATCACTCCTAGCACTTCCAAGCCCGCTGCCGTAATATAATCCTTGGGATACCGTATGCAATGACCCAGAGCTCCAGATACCGATAACCCGATGTAGCATCGAATTACCACTATCAGGAACTGGGGAAGTCACGATGTCTCTTGATGTCCTATGAGGGCTATGACCATGATATGAGGTGGCCAGGAGTGTTCTTGCTGTGAGCAGTCTTCCGTACTACTTTTTAACGTCGTTGTCTGGTTCTGGTCAACCCGGTGTGACCCAGTGGTTGACAGGTAACCTTGTGTGTGTCTCGGTGGTTCTGTCCAGCTCGAGACATGGTTCTGGATGCAGTGAGATGTCATCTTACATCGTTCTACGTATCCAAGTGTATTGAGGGTTCTCAGTGTTCCCTTAGGTCTCTGTGAGTCATTTCCTACGGTGAGTCATTTTCTCTGACTTAGGATTAGACCGACTAGCGGTTGTTCTGCTATGAGCAATGATCTTGGCCTAGAGTCCGGTGACTCGAGGATCGCTGTGCTAGTAGGTCTAGTTGCCTTGTCTTGAGTCTGTCGGCAGTTTTCGGTGCTGCCAACGGTGCTTTGTAGTACGGGTGACAGTGCATGATTAGCCTATCTATACTCCGGCACTCACGTTTTCGAGTCTGTGTCTTGTGATTCTCCACTAGTCGCAGCCTTACGACACGTTACGGTGTGTCAGCTCTTGTCGCGGGGCACTTCTCGATTTATAGTTTTTAAGCAAGTTTTCGTGGGCTCCCTCACTTTGCAGTAGCGTCCGCTGGGGGATAAAACTAGCTAGAGACCTAGCTCAGGGCGATGAGCCAGTGTGTGCACACGTGGTCAGGGGCTTGGACTGACGCCGACAGGCGCCACCCTATCTAGTCACTTGCGACTGTAGTTCTGTTATGGTTCTGATAGTGTCGCAGTCTCTGTCATGCCTATTGGGCGACAGCGTAGACGAGATACTTGTAGGCGCAGCATAAGACGTCAGTGGAAGCAGCTGGCTATTCTTCTAGCGAGGGGAGTACTTCAAACACATGACACATGACTTCTGCGTGACTCTCATGTTTCTCGATCATCGTGACCTTTCCGGGTTAGCCTCCTTGTGGCTTTGCACGAGGTCAATGTTACGTTGGGTGCATGACGTTTTAGTCATGTTGGGTCTGTGTCTATCTCGGTCTTTTCTAGACTTTTAGTCTGGCCTTGTAGGCTTCGTCCTTGTCAACGGATCGGCAACTTCTGACTTCACTAGTTTAGAGTTTGCCCTTCTGTTGCTGTTAGGAGTAGCTTCGGATGCTGAGGTTAGTTCAGCAGCCGTTTGTTTGGTACAGGTTATTCCCCTTGTCCTTACCTGCTCCCTACTCCTGCTTCCTTTTCTTTTATAGCTTTTTAGTGTAGTTTTTCTTGCTTTACTACCTGCTACCGGCTTACAGCCCCTCCCTGTGGGAGGTAGTGTTTGCATGTAACTTTATCTTCCCATCCCCAAGTTCAACCCCCTTACATGGGGTGCAATGTTGTAATAACTTGAGCAGGGCGAAGCTACACCGGCTCGGCGTGTGGAGAACCCACGCTTCCCCACTCACCCTCGTCTCCGAACGGGACCGACTTCTTGAAGTTGGTCGAGTAAGTGCTCTATTCTCGCTCTCATTTGAGTGCCTTGTTCCTGCAATATTGGTTCATACGTTCCGCTAGTCCGTGAGAGTGAGCGCCCGGTCTACAAGCCTTATTGTCTTGAGTGACCGTTGTGGGAGAAGTGTTACACGTGCCCATTGGCACTCGGTCGACCCCCTTGAATTTGGCCTGTATACCCTTGGGAAATCCATTGGCCTTGCTGGCCCTCTACCAGCAAAGGCCCAACCCTCATGACCTCGGCTCGGCATCGCCAAGTTAGCCCTGGGTATGGGTGTGTGCCGGGAGAGTTGGCCGCCTTTATCGGCCCGTTTGACTTGCGACTTGTGCTTGTTTGTGTAGGTCCAAGGGTATGTCACATCAATCACTGCTCCCCATGCATATCTCCTTACCCTGCTCAAATCTTCTAGTAGGGGTAGGAGCCTGCAGCTGATCACGTCAGCTCGGGTCGCGAATAGGAGCTTCCCAAAGAAAAGCATCAAGAAGCGTCTCAGGACCCTGTCTCCCTCCGGTCCCACCTCCGCCGCCACACTCGGGCGCGCCTGTTCGACCACCCTGTTGATGTGCTGCTCCGATAGCTCTCCCACTGCTATGGCTGCTCTCCGGAGTCCCAAGCTCTCTTGCAACACCGATCGCGATAATTGGGACAATGGATGCCCCGGCCTCATCAAGTCTAAACCAAGCAGCTCGTGGGCAAGCTCCCGGTAGTCAACATACGCCTACCCGGTCACCACCTTGCCGTGCACTCGCAAGCCGCTAATACGGGCCATGTCCTCCAGCGTCGATATCATATGTCCCCATGGGAACATAAACGCTTGGCTGACTGGGTCCCATCTTTCATGCAAAGCGAGCAGGACGGCCGTGTCCACTCTTGCTACCTCAATACTAAGGACTTCCCCAAAGCCCATGGCAGCCAGTTTCTCCCTTTGGTACTCCGGCAGCACGAGGTAGACCGCCCAGACTTGTAGCCATGTGATCTGCGTTTTTCTTTTCCCCTACACATTTAGGTCATAGGGTCAGTCATAGAGTCATAGGAATTACTTGCATTGCATTTACAATAACCAAAACAAACAAAAAAAAAGCCAAAAAATTTGGCAGAGGCGTGAGGCCTAAGTCAAGGGTAGAATGTGGAATAGGTGCTGACTCGACATTCCATCGGAGCCAACGAACTTAGCAGAAGCGTGAGGCCTAAACCAAGGGCTGAATATAAGATGAGTGTTGACTCGACATCTTGTCGAAGCCAACGAACGTGGTAGAGGCGTGAGGTCTAAGCCAAGGATAGAATGTAGAATGAGTGTTGACTTGACGTCCTGTCGAAGCCAACGAACTTGGCAGAGGCATGAGTCCTAAGCTAAGGGTAGAATATAGAATGAGTGTTGACTTGATGTCCTATCGAAGCCAATGAACTTGGTAGAGACGTGAGGCCTAAGCCAAGGGTAGAATATAGGATAAGTGTTGACTCGACGTCCTGTCAAAGCCAACGATCTTTGTAGAGGCGTGAGGCCTAAGCCAAAGGTGGAGTATAGGATAGGTGTTGACTCGACATCCTATCGAAGCCTACGAACTTGGCAGAGACGTGAGGCCTAAGCCAAGGGTGGAGTATGGGATAGGTGTTGACTCGACGTCCTGTCGAAGCCAACGAACTTGGCAGAGGCATGAGGCCTAAGCCAATGGTGGAGTATGGGATAGGTGTTGACTCGATGTCCTGTTGAAGCCAATGAACTTGGCAGAGGCGTGAGGCCTAAGCCAAGGGTGGAGTATGGGATAGGTGTTGATTCGACATCCTGTCAAAGCCAACAAACTTGGCAGAGGCATGAGGCCTAAGCCAAGGACAGAATGTGGGATCAGTGTTGACTCGACAGAACATTGAAGTCAACGGACCCTACCCCGATAGAAGGTTTGGGCCAAGGGTTAACTAGAATGCAGATGTATGAGAGGCCCAAACCCAAGTCTAAATATCACTGTCAACCTGATGATGTGTCGGAGTCAACTAACGTCGCTTAGGCGAAAGGTCTGAAACCAAGGTAGAATGTGTAGATGAAGATGTCAACCTGACGTCATGTCGAAGTTGACCAACTTGGTGAAGACGTGGCGTCTAAGCCAGGATAGAATATGGACGTTGACCAGTGGGGACGTCGGGATCAACAAACAATGCTCAAACAGAAGGTCTAAGATAAAGTGAAGAAATCTTTTGTTGGTTTATTAGTTTGAGTTCATTAGGTTTATTGAGTTTATTGAGTCATTTGTTTATTTATTTATTTTTATTAGGTCTATTGGATTTGTTGAGTTTATTGGGTTTATTTTGTTGAGATTATTAATTTTATTGAGTCTATTGGTTGAGTTCGTCGGGTTTATTGGATTTGTTTTCTTTTCTTCTCTTTCTTAACTTCATGTAATGCATTGGGGGGGTTTTCTCTTCCCTCCTCTTAATTACTTTTCCTTCCTTTCTTCCTTGTAGGACGAGTGTTCAAGTTACTTAGTCGTCGTTCAGTAAGGTTCTCTTCGTGTTGCCCATAGTTCTTTCGCCTTGGTTAAAGTATTTTTATTACCAATCATTTCATTTGTTTGTTGCTCCTTTTGGTCTCTTAACATTTTATTACTTCTAACAAAATTCAACAGCATCTCCCCTTGATCCGGGCGTAAGGGAGATAAAGGGAATGCGCCCATGTGGAGTGGCAGAACCCGACAATTGGAGGTGGGCGCTTGAGAGCGGCAACACTGTGGATAAAACTTCAGAAAACCCGAGGGAAACAACGGGTGAGAGGCGCCTCCAAGACTACCCCGGGGTGCACCGGGCAAAGGAGGGTAACTGGCGTACCTGCTAGAAGGGTACAAAGGGGCTGGAGAAGTGTACCGGGCTAAATAAGGCCAGAGTGTGTCGGGCTAAGGGGCACAAGGTGTGCCCGGTAAAGAGGGTAGGGGTGTACTGGGCAAGGGTCGAGGGGGCCGTGCTAGTGAGCGGGTGAGCCAAAGGTGTGTCGTTGAAGGTGTATGGAGGGTGTATCAGGCAAAGGCCAAAGGGGCGCGTGCCACTGAAGGAGTACGCCGGTGAGGGGTTCTAGGAAGTGTGCCAGGGAAGGCTTGAAGGGACCAGGGCATGCCGGACTAGCGCCCCAAGGGCGTGCCGGGCTGGGGTGGCTAGGGGTGTGCTGGGCAAAGAGGCACAGGGTGTGCCGGGTTAGGCGGGCAGGGGGTTGTGCCGGCCAAGGAAGCTAAAGGAAGGAAGAGTGCACCGGGCTAGGTGGGCAGAGGGTGCTGGGCTAAAGGGTTTAAACGGGAAAAGGGAAGGTTGGTCTGGGTGTCCCGGGAGGCACGAGGGGCATCACCATGGCCGTAAAGGGAGTGGGAATGGGGAAGACCCTGTGCAATCGAAGAGCCACTGGCGGCGAACACCATGGGACACGGACCAACTCCAGGGGGAAATCGCCAAAAGAGGTAGGAAGAGGGTGATCAAACGCACACCAAGACTCGAACAAAAAGAGATAGTGGGGAAACCCAAAACGAGGGTTTTTATTCATGAAGAAAAGAGGCCACAAAGGGCCATATACATTTCAAAAAAAGAACATGGACTAGGGGTACAGCAATGGGAGGAGGAAGAAAAGAAAGGGGAGGAAGAAATGGGGGGAGCTGGGGTCGAGCAGGGGCGACGGCTTCCAAATTTCGTGCATCTATCTTAACATCCTACAATGATCTATTACCTTTGGAATTCTATTGGATACTAAAACTATAATGGATGTCAAATCACACAACCAATGCCTGCGCATATAGGGCCCAATCTGATCCTAGGAGGAGCACCCGAAAGTTCTTGTGTCCATGAGAGTTGAATGATTACGGTGTGGCATTACACCGGAGTGCATGACTATCTTGATTATGACATTCCATAATCTCTCTCGTGCTTGATAATACTTGACGTGCTTGACTTGCGTGGCCCGATATGGGCAAGTACTAGAATAAATAAGTAGCCAAGCCTCCATCTCTCTCGTGATTTTACATGATATTACATGCGTACGTGACTTGCAGGGCCCGGTATGGGCAGTACTCAAATAAAATGTTGCCACTATCTCATCATGTGACTTGATACTACATGCATGTTAACCGTGTTAATTTTACCTGATATCTCGTGAATCTTGCTAGTTCATTCTTGTTATTTATTTCTTTTCCACTTTTGTCATTTACTTACATTTTCTCATGCATGAACATGCCATATTGCATAATTCATTAATCACTTAAAGTAAGTTTGGGTTAGAGATATAATTCCTACTGAGCGTTCGCTCATCCAATTTTATTCCAACATTTTTCAGGTAAACAGGTGGCTGGGGACCCCGAGACTCACACGGGTGGGGTCAGTGTGCAAGCGAGCTCCAGAAACTAGTGAACCCGAGTCCTTTTATCTTTCTTGAGTCTAACTTGGTGTCTCTTATTTCGTTATCTTGTCTAAATCTGTTAGTGCGTCATCTCCTTTCCTTTCATTATGATGTAGTTGAGTTGCAAGCTGGAGTTTGAAATTGTAAGAGACTTATATTTGAAATAGAACTTTATTGTTGGTCCAAATTATTTTAGTCTTATGTTATTACTCTTGATTATTCACGACTGTTTAACTGCCATGTTCCGAGCAAATGACACGTTACACTGCTATTGATTCGGGGCGTGACACCTGCGACCTTCGAGACACTTCTCTCGGGACGCTGCGATCCTTAAGATCTATGATGATTCAGAGAAGTAGGCATCTTCAGATATTCACTTGTAATACGACTAGAGTGACTGGCCGCTACGAAAATTCATCTATGGAAGTTGCAGCTGAGATATCACAAGCTCCTATTGAAGAAATTGGAGCAGATTTGATCGCGATGACTGCAAATGTCATCACCGTCGAAGATGACGATGAGAGACTAGCGCCCGCCTCAGATATGCCATCGGAAGGGTGAGGTCATGCCTCCGCGTGGTTTGGTGCTCAATCAGCTGAGATCGGGCCAGTTTAGGAAAAATCGTTATTTTTGGGGTTTGTAGGGTTTACCGAAAAATGGTGACGATTTGCAGTATAATTATTGTCAAAATGACCGTCGGGATGTCTGGATCCCGTACCCCCCAGTTTTGTGTCGATTGGTCGTCATTCGGGGCCGATAGGAGTCCGAGAACCTCAGTGACCCAATTTGGGTCGATTCGTCAGAATCGCCCTAATCTCACGTTTTAATGTGTGCATGTGGCATTTGTAGCTCCCAGACATCTTCTGTGGTCGTGTGGCTTTGTATCCCCTACGCTTCGATGTGAATGGGGCATGGAAAGGGTCGATTCGACTTTTCCACTGTTTTGCTTGCCGGATCAGTGTGGCAGTCGTACCAGAGACCGTCATAGTCTCTGACGGTCCTACGATAGACCGTCTCATGCCTTTGAGCATGTGGGTCAGTTGTGGCTGTGGAAGTGTGATGGCCTAGTATTGGAGAATTACAGTCCTCTGACGCCCCCTTATTGGTGCGTCACAGCCCTCTCATCCTCGATGTCCGTGTCTGTCGGTTCACTCTGATGGCCTTGCCTTAGACTGCCAGAGTACTGTGGTGCGTCTTCTTTGGACTGTCACAGTGTGTTTGACTGAGTTTGACTGACTATGTCGGTTGGCTCTAACGGCCCAACCCCCATCCGCTAGGGTGCTGTAACGCATCCATATTGGACCGTTACATGATGTTTGTCTGAGTGTAGGCCGTAGGTCTGTTCGCCCTGACGGCCCAATCTGGGTGCGTCAGAGCGTGTAACGTGCCTATAGTAGGCTGTTACAGTCCTATTGGCCGTAATGGCCGGATCTATTCTGTGTTCATCCGTGTGTCAGTCTGTCTTAGGTTCTGTAGTAGGGCAGTGCCCGTGACGGCTCATTCCTCGACCGTCACATCTGTGTACTGTGCCTTTATTAGACCGCCACAGTCTTGTCTCCTCTAGAGTGTAACGGATCATCCTTAGACCATCACCTCCGTGGAGCGGTCTAAAGGTGGAGCGTTACAGCCCTAGAGTCCTGCTGTCCGCCGTCTTGGTTTTTGATTGACTTGGCTTGTCATTGTGGTCTACCCGCTTTCCCGTGGATGTCTCTTGACTGCTATGCCCCCTGGGCTTTGATGATGGAGTGTTGTTTTGATGATAGCAACTTCTTGAGTCACCACGGCTTTGATGATGGAGTGTTATTTTGATGATAGCAACTTCTTGAGTCACCACATTTGTTCCTAAATTAGTGCTTGATATAATAATAATAATAAAAGAGGGGGAAATAATGATGTAAAAGGAAATAACAAATAAATAGAATAAACAACAATGAAGCGGCTTCGCCGAAGTAACAAAGAACTACGGAGATGCCGAATAACCGAACATTCGCATTAATACAACGGACTGCCGAACATAATCACGAGCTTGATCTACCTGAATAAAAAAAAGGAAAACCAAATAAAAGTTCCATACATTCATTTCATGAATAAAAAGAGAATTCCTTGCATACATTTCATGAATAAAAGAAAACCCCTCACATGCGTCCCATGAGCAGAGGGAACCTCCCCTGAACAATCCTCAGTCCAGTATACCTCCCCGCCTGCCTTTACCCGGCACGCCCCGCAAGCCTTCCAACCGGTGCACCCTCAAGTCAACTTCTCCCAGTGTACTCCCACTGCGCCCCTGACCCGGCACGCTACCTTGTGTCCCTTACCCGTCACACTCCTAGTGCCCCTTCACCACCACGCCCGTTACCAAGCGCACCAACACCCCTCGCCCGGTACACTCCCTGGCCTTCGTGTGCATAGACCTCATCTCACATGCATTGACCCTGCCCCAGATGTGCACAAACCCTTTTCAGCCCCTGGCCTGCATGTGCATCGACCTGGCTGCATAGCCGCTCCGACCTCAGCCTGCAGGCTGCACCGACCCTATCCCCATGTGCACAAACCTTCTCCTTTGGCCCAGGCAAACCTGCACCGACCTTGTGGTGAACATGCGCCGACCTTGCCCCTTCACATAACCCAAACGAGCACTGAACTTGTCCAGACATGCACAGACCTTGCCCCTTCACATAATCCAAACGTGCACTGACCTCGTCCAGACGTGCACCGACCTTGCCCTTCACACATCTCAAATGTGTACCGACCTCAGGCCATACATGCACCGACCTTTCCCCCAAACCTGCACCGACCCTGCCCATGTGCACCGACCTCAGGGCGAACCTACACTGACCTTCCTTCAGCCTCTGGCCCATGTGCACCGACCTCAGGCCATACATGCACCGACCTTAGCCCTCGCTGCACCGACCTCCAGCCCTATGTGCACCAACCTGGCTTGCAGGCTGCACCGACCTTATCCTAATGTGCACCGACCCTACACAGACCCTTCTCCAGCCCCTTTGTTGGCTCGTCCTCCCATACATACCCCAAGTGCAACAAAAAAAATAATAATAACAATAAATTCACAAAAGGGATAAATGATAATAAAAAATAAATAACAATAATAACAAATTCAAATAAATAAATAAACAAAAATTCTAATGAAGAGATTTTCTTCCGGGGGCTCTGCCCTCAGAAACCCCAGCAAGGGGTGCTACCCCCTTGACCCCCGTGACCTGACCGCGCAGGTCGATCCGCGTGTGAGGGCGCACGATTGGAGTGCATGATGCGATAGATTGCTTGGAGTCCTGCGTTGGGCTCCGGCTTGCTACAGAGTGGCTAGGGCATACGCGCCCACCAGGTGCTCGGGGAAATTACCAACACACATGTGTGGGCCGTATAAGGGTGCTGTGAGCTCCTGAAGCTTGTGGTTGGCCCAGATTGGTCTTCCTTTGACTTCAAAGGGTTGGAGGGAGGTGACTCAGGGATAGACCTTGGCCTCGTTGCTGGGTGCCACATGACGTGGCTTGTAGTCAGGGTGCCCCCGGGTTGGCTCGGGTAGCTGTGCTGAGCGCGGGTAAACCCGCAAACTGAGTGATCTGGAGTGGGCCCGATTGATTGTTGATGTTGTCATGGGTCATGGATAGCTGGTTAGGACCCTTTGTTGGGCCCGATGACTAGGGCGTCGACATGATAATGCCATTTGTCTGGTGGTCAGGGTGACCCTCACTCCTTGACGATGAGTCGTATGATGCGGCAGGATGTTGTGAGACCCAGGTTAACCTGATTGTTGAGGTTCCGATGGTGTGATACCATATGCAGGGTGTTCAGGGGTGATCCTGAATCTCTTCAGAGTGCCGCTGGATGCGACAAGTTGTCCCGAACCTTGGATCTGGCTCGGTTATCGGGAAACTGACTGGTGCAGTGCCCTGTGCTCAGGGGTGATCCCCAGTTGTTATGTCGTGCCGCCTGACCTGGCGATGCATCTCGATTTTCGAGGCCAACTCGACTGGTAGAGCACCTTTGGCATTATGCCATTTTGCTCTATTTAGGGAATGCTTCCCTTTGCTTAATTCCCAATTAACATAGAGAAAATAAGCGGATGCCAACAAATGCCCCCCACGGGGCGTCCGGCGGAGGTGAAGACGACGACATGCGGCCCGTGCGCCTTGTGGGTTTAATTTCTCCCGGCCCTATAGGCATTGTGGGAGTTTCTTGTTCTGGGTGTTGACATCCATGTTGTGATCTTCCATGCGATGATGACACATTTGCAGAAGACCCTTGAACCTGGGAGGTTATAGAACTAGATTCTAGAAAGACCTGAGCGTCTGGTGGGCATTTTTTTGAGGCCACTGAGGGCGTGAAGCTGACGGAGATAGCATGTATTGGATACACGCGTGGTGCTTGGAGTTGTAGCCCGCTATTCACGACTTGGGAATTCTATCCCCGTGTTATACTTAGAAAAGATCGTTATTTCGTGAATGCTTACTTGATATTCTGTCTCGATATACTCTCTTGATATCATTGTCTCTACACTTTATTGCTTACTCATAGTTTTCGGTTTGTCATCGCTTCTAGTCATAAGTTCTGATTTCTATATATCCTGCATGACTTGCATATAGCATGATAAATTGTTAATCACTTAAAGCTAACTTGTTCTTGAGATATAATTCCTACTGTCCCCCAAGCTGTTATGCTCACCCGTGCAAATACCAAACTCAGACATGCAGACTATAACGCGCCATCGCTGGGGCGTTATGCTCAGTATGATGCACCTCCACCTGCGCATTATACTCACCCGAATAACCATCAAAATCACACTAAACATAACGCGCCACGACTGGTGCGTCATGAGACTATAACGCACCTAGATCGGTCCGTTAAAGTCACCCGAATGCATAAAACCTAGGAAAATCCACAGTTTTAACACACCACATAATGCACTACGAGAAGGGCATTATACCGGCCACGACGGACCGGACCTAGTCCGTCATGCCCAACAACCTACAGAAACGACGGTCACATAACGGTCCAAGAGTGGTCCGTCATGTTGGACATAACGCACCCCAAGGGTCCGTTATGCATATAACGGCCTCTGATAGGCGCGTTAAATCAGCTGGGAAACGAGAGGGACGAGTTCAAGATCGAACTCCCGTCCGATCGAGCCGGATCGATGCGAAACAAAAGAAAAGGGGTAGGAGAAGCTAAATGGTAACCTTTTACAACTACGGCATACACCAAAATGTAAATACAATGGCCTTAATGAATTTTACAAATATTTTAGCCTAAAAACCCCAAAAATGCATCTTACATGGAAAATGATGAAAATACCTACGCATGGACGTGCATGTGGTACCAAAATGTTCCTAGCGAAGTAAGGAGTCCATCCCCCTATCTCGATCGCGACGATGACCTCGAAAAATGTGCATGCGGATGACGGAGCTCCGCGATCTTCCCCGACCTGTCCTGTTCCTACGCCTCACGAACTGCGGAATGGAAGGCACTGACGTGATCCTCACGACAAGTTATGTCCAACGGTACCTCCTGCGCCACGATCCGGGGTCGGCACGGCCCAGAACGAGCAAGAAGGGGGGCAGAGGACAGAGAATGAGTGAGAGAGGGGGGAGAGAAACGAGGGAGAGAGAGAGAAATGAGTGGGGAGAGAGAGAGGGCGGTGGTGGGTTTTGAAATTTTTTTATTATATTATTTTTTTGTTTTTAAACCCATAATTGTAGGCTTGCCTACAACAACCTGGCACTGACCCAGGCCTGCCTGGCGAGCATCGAGGCGCACAGCGGCTATCGCAACCTCGAGGTGATCGTCGTCGACAACGCCTCCAGCGACGGCACCGCCGACTGGCTGCGCGACTGGGCGGATGCTCATTCCGCCGCCGGGCATGAGCGCCGGATCCTGCTCAACGAGTCCAACCTCGGCTTCTCCGGCGGCAACAACGTCGGCCTGCGTGCGGCCACCGGCGAGTTCCTGGTGCTGCTCAACAACGACACCTACGTCACTCCGGGTTGGGTGCGCGGCCTGGCGAGTCGTGCGCTACAGGGCGAAAGGCCCCAGCTGTCCCCACCACTAAAGGAGTCACAATCAATGAACAAGTCAATGTTGTCGGCCCATCCTTTAGGCCCAACAATCGCCAGGCTCCACATCCTAATCCGCCTATTTCCAACCAAGGCCAAGGCAATCCTAGGCAGTATGCCAATGTCCCTCCACCCTAAAACTACAACCGCACGGGACCAAAGAGCGCTTCTTACCCTCCGTTACCCGAGACTTAGGGTGACATATTTTTCGCCCTCATGTCCTCTCGAGCTATCCAGCTTCCCCCTCAAAGGGATTGGGTTCACCCCAATGCCGACACATCTACCGAGCCCCCGTCCATGATATTTTCAATTGCTTCCAATTCCAGGATTGGGTATACGACATGAATGATGAAGGGAGAATCAATTGGTCCGATGTCAAGCTAGCCATTGCCAATCTTAAGAAGCCCAACTGGGACCTCAGCATCATGCAAAACCCGTTGCCCACTCATCAACCAAACTAGGATCCTTCTAGTTCAAAGCAAAATGAGTAAGTCAACACTGTGATTGGCATGGAACCCTACGTGATCAAAAGGACGCAAATGTGGGGCATCGAAGGCCTTCTCGGGTGGTATGGGAAATTAGAAGTAGAAGCCCACAAGCCATGGGCCGACATCAACATGTTCTCCTAGGAATCTAGGTCCTTGACCTTAATCTCGCCTCCTGATCAACCTTCAGCTGCTAACCAAGAGCCTCTCAGCTTGATTAATCTGCCTCAGTCCCCTTTGCTAGGGTCTCACATCCCTCCAAATGCTCAATCAGGATGTGATCGCCCCTTGGTCCTCTTGAGGCCTCCATAGCCAAAGCATGTAACTTCTCCTACTCCTGTCACTCCTAATGAGGGATCGGCCTCCCTCTCATTGATCTTTGGGTCTCCCACTCCTTTGCAATTGATCCACCTAAAACCTTTAGGATCGGGAGAGCCAAATGAGGCCTCAGTGAACGTCACACTCCGCAACCGCATTATTCCCCCGTCTCAACGAAAATCTCAGCCCGAAGAGGGGGTCAATTTGCAAAATCCCCCAGTAGAGTATGACATCCTCCAACACTTGGATAAAACACCGACTAAGGTCTCCATTCTAGAACTCCTCCGAAGGTCCCCTTCACACCAGTCCACTTTGCTTCAATTCCTTCAGAAAATCATGGTCAACGAGGACCTTCCAGCAAGTGGCGTGACTGAAGCCATCATGGCCCTCACTTGTGGGCCGTCCATTTCCTTCTCCGATAAGGACCTCACTCCACTTGAGAGTAGATCTCTCCCTTTGTGCCTTACTGTCAAGCTCAACGAAGTCAAGGTTGATTCCACCCTCATCGACATGGTAGCATCGATTAATGTTTGTCCCATGAAAACAATTCAGACGATTAGTCTGAAGGAAGAAAAACTTGGAGGAAGTTTGCACCACCATCTCGGCTTACGATAACTCGAAGAGGTGTGCTAAAGGTAAGGTGACCCTACAGCTTGATTTAGGGTCAGTAGTCATGTCCTTAGATTTCTTTGTGCTCGAGTTTGACCCCGCATATAAGGCCATTCTGGGACGGCCTTGGATAGGGAAAACCCTCGGGATCCCATCGACCGCCCACCAGTGCTTTAAGTTCCCTTATAATGGCAGAGTAATCAAAATCAAGAGCATCCCGTTGGTGGAAACACTCAATGCCATCACTTCCGAGCAAATTCCCTTCATGACCATCCCCGATAAGGGCAAGAAGCCAGTTCTCTCCGTAGTAGGGGCTGTAGGGCCCTCCGCCCTATGTTCGTCTAGTTCTCCTACTCTTCCAAGGCCAATCACTCACACTAATATCTCGTTCGGCAAAGGTTGGGAGATCATGGCCAAGATGGGCTTCACCATGGGTAGAGGCTTGGGCCAACATGAGCAAGGTCCCACTCGTAGGATGAGACTCAAGGTCTCCAAGAGTCGCGCAGGCTTAGGCTACTCCGCTGAGGAAGCAGCTAAGACCACTCAGGCTAGGAGTTAGATTTTTGGTCACTTCGTTCAAGGTCTGGTATAGCCAGAGACTCGGCAAGAGCCGAGGGAAAATCCTGACAAACTCCAAGCAGAGGTTCCCTATAAACCCCCCCATTGAGGAAGGTTTCGATCTTCTCTCTCTGTTTCATCTCAATAAACCTCCTGATGATGCCCCTTTGATAGACATATTCCTTTCCCTAGATAGGTCGGCCACTGTCTGCTTCATTCCCTTGCAATTTCATCCACCGTTTCCTCCGCTCCTCACCTATCCAGCCATGGAGCAGTCAGCCCACCCTGTCTGCACATTCACCCATGGCAACCAAAAGAAAATGTCAATTCTTAAATGGGGACTTGTGAGCTCACTATTGAAGAAACATCCTCCCTGAAACTTGGATCTCTCAGTCAAGGGCTGACTCTTTCCACCTTAAACTGTTCTCCACAAGCTCCCTTTGTACATGGCAGGGTAGAATCCAGCCCAGGTCAAGGCTTGTACATATCATCTTTTCTTTCCAAACAATCTAGAGTTCGACAGGTTCCCACATGCTATATCATCCAGTTGGCCGAGAAATACGCGCAGTTGTGTCAGGTCTCCGAATTCACATCCACTCCCATTCCTCTAGGGGAAGTTGAGCTAGAAGGATCTTCAGCAGATGATGGCCTAGGAGTCTACATGGTAGAAGAAGAAGAAGCAGAGGATGAGGAAGAGGAAGGAAAGCTAGAGGATGGCACCGATCCTATAGCTTCCTTTGTTGACGAAACTCAGAGATTTGATGAACCTAGTGCGTCCGTCGACGATCCTACCAAAGAGATAAATCTCAGCATAGAGGACAACCCAAAGATCATATTGATAAGCTCCAATTTGTAGAGAGAAGAACAAGCCTCCCTTGTGGCAGTTCTTAAGGAATTTCCAGATGCTTTTGCTTGGTCTTACGTGGACATGTCAGGGTTAGATCCATCATTGGTAGAACATCGTCTGGTTCTAAAACCCGACGTTCGAGCTGTCAAACAGAAATTGAGGTGACTCCACCCAAAGCTCTCGCTCAAAGTCAAAGAGGAAATTAATAAGCTCCATAAGGCCAGGTTCAGTCAGGTAGTCTTGTATCCACAATGGGTAGCTAATATCATCCCTGTCATGAAGAAAGACAGTAGCGTCCGAGTCTGTATAGATTTCTGTGACCTCAATCTTACTTGCGCAAAGGATGCTTTTTCTCTCCCACATATAGACATCCTGGTAGATAACACAGCCAGCTATGAGATGATGAAGTCCCCGCTTGACCACTAAGCTGTGCTTGGAGACTCCTTCTGGCAGCATTACGAGTATTGCGGTATACAACATCTGCATCTATCGCTAAATTTGGCGCATTCACCTCGGCGGGGTCATTCAGATTGGCAGGATTGCCAATTTGTTCCATATGTTGCCTGTCGGAGGCGTAACAGGTGTAGATTTTCATACTCCCACCCGTCTCTGTCATCTGGACCACTCTTCGTCTCTTCGACACATGGCCACTAGGACGAAGGGGTGCCCCCAATCTATCAAAGACGGAAGTCTTTACCAGAAAGGTCTCCGTTAGTCTTTCAAAGACGGAAACCCGCTGCGGAGGTATTTGGGCACAGTTGGCCACCTTAGCTCGGATAGGTCCTGAGCTCTGTGATGTAAAGTTGGGCTTGCAATAAGCCCCCTTCCTCTTCCACCCTTGCGTGGCACCTGACGATGCCTCGTCAACTTGGGGCTGGGTGTGCGCAGGCTTGGTAGCCCTAGCCTGCTTAACTGCTTGGGCCTCCTGTTTGGTGACCCAAATCTGTTTGACCTTCCAGGGACGCCGCTCAGAGGCCTTATTGCTATCATCGGACTTGGTCTTCTTTTTGAAGCTCAGTCCATCCTCTCGCGTTTTGTGTAAGAGGGAGAAGCAGTTGGAAGTGGATATATTGGGGACGCATCGGTCCCGTGGAATCCTCAGTTCGGCGCCGTCGAGCCGAACATGTAGATCCCCGACAAGTATACACTTGCCGGATCTCGAGGTCTTGGCTGCTGGCCTCCTGTTCTGACAGCGGCGATGCTGCCCCATTTGGCGGGGACGACACCGGCAGTGAGCATGTTTACAGAGAACACGCGAGCTTGAATCAGATGGGGTCTGTTGCCCCCAGTATCAGCAGATGGAGCCGAAGAAGGTATCTCCGGCTGAATGGCAGGAATCACCCCCAGAAAGGAGGAGGAACCAACAACTGCCAGAAAATCCCCAAACACAATGGGGACAGCGAGGTAGCCATGGCTTGCATGGCTTGCGACGACGAGCGGGCCATAGGCGATTGATGCCATCGCAAGAATTTTCTTTGCTTTTTAGAACTGCTTCTTCCTTCTAGCTCCTGCACAGAGAAGAAGAGTCAAGATCTTTATAAGGGCATTGGAAGAGCTTTAGCAGTTAAATGAAGGGCGGGAAGAGTCCCACCGGGCGTGCCAGTCTATTTACACGCGAAAATATATATATATATATATATATCCGGTTTATCGGAAGGAAATAACATGCGTATTTGTATTTGACTTTTTTCAAAAAATGTCCTTTTCTTGATTAACTTACTCATCAGCATAACTGCTTAAGTATGATGTCTGGTGCACATCAGCTAAATTCAACTTTGTTTATTCTTCTTTTCTCTGTCTGTTTCTTCCCAGGGTTCTTTACACCAGCATTTAGAGTTTCATGTGGGAAAGTGGTCTTATGTGACTTGATCTGCTAGTGCCGTCCGTGCATAGATGGGCATTGTCAAAGTCAGAAGGGAAGGAAGTGACAATTATGGGCACCAAAGTTCTCTCAACGCTGTTGTTGATGAGCTTGAGCAACGAGCGAGCATGCTCCAGGAAAACAATCATGCTGATGATTCTGATTCTGACTGTGAACATGCTGAGGTGGATTGCGAGTTTGCCAAAATCGGGGATCAGAAATGCAGTGTACCTTATGATCTGTATGATCTAACTGACCTAAAAGAGGTGTTATCCTTGGAAACATGGAATTCATGTTTAACTGAAGAAGAAAGGTTCTCTTTATCGGCTTATCTGCCAGACATGGATCAAGAGACGTTCTGGCTGACTATGAAGGAACTGCTGAATGGAGAAAATGCTTTCTTTGGCAGTCCATTGGAAGTTTTCTTTCAGAGACTAAAAGGTGGATTCTATTCTCTTAAGGTTGCACAATTTAGAGAAGCCCTGCAATGCATACACAAAAGGGGTTATTATCATTCACTAAGATTATACCATGAAAACATGGCTCACACATTCATGGACATGAAGAAGGCATGGAGTGATTGTCAACCAAGCATTGATGTTGAAGAAAGGGTTCGCATATGGAACAAGCGTAGGGCGCCAAAGCCTGTTTGTGTGGTGGATCTCAATGCATTTCCTGCTGATGAGGAAGTATTGACAGCAGGTGACAAAAACCTTTCTCCTACTCCACTGTCAAAGAAGATGAAATTTGCTGATAACAGAGTTATGGATGTCCATGCTTCTGTACCTGTTACTAGTGGTGCAACATTGTCACTACCCAAGACAAAGCCAAAGGGAGTGCTTAAAGTAAAGTCAACCTCAAAGAATTTGGAGTCAAGCAGCACAATGCAATCGTTGCCATCTGATTCATGGGGAAAACTTAGACCACCACCCAAGGGTGTTTTGAAGATAAAACCTAGAAGTGAACCTCTTTCTAAACAAGAAAGACCAGGAGAGCTGTCATTACCCCGGGACGCAATATCAGTTGAAACATCAGGTCTGCAGGCATTTAGGTTTTCTCCGCCACAATCTGCATCTGCATGGGATACGGATAATGTTTGTGAGGAACCATCCATCTCTCAAAGCCTAATGGAGGAGGGCAAGCTCCAAATGGGTGAATATGAAGTAAACCCACCGCGCCCACATGAAGCGGGCATTTATGAAAAGGAGTCCATAAGATCTCAATTCACCGTCAGGCCCCCGAAGACATGTTAGAAGCAGATTTGGCCTTCTCCCTTGCCTCCATAGGTGGGGACGTCGTAGAGGCTATCTATGACAATTACCAAGAAGATCAAGAAGAGATCCTACAGCTCTCCGTGCAAGGAGATACCTCAAAGACCCATACAATAATACATGAAAGGCCTGAAGCCAATGTCCCCTACAAATGCTGGGAACCTATTGTTATAGAAGTCAACACGACTGCTAATGACACTCCGCAACGGCAAGAGACTGAAGACTACTTCGCCAACCCTAGGGGTGATCCACCCACGGGCCGACATCTAAGTTGCCCGAATATCACATCACTGGCGTCAATGTCGATTCAAGAATCAGGAAAGGTAGCCGACGAAGTTTCGCTGTGTGGCGAGATGAAACAAGAAAGCACCTATGAGGTCGTCAAGGCCGAAGAAGATGATGAGGGCTTCGTCGATTTCCAGTCGGCTCCCCCGGAGATCGAAGACGGAGGGCAGGCTACCGTTGATGAGCTGATCGAGGTAAACCTTAGCACAGAGGAAGAGCGTAGGCCAACTTTCCTCAGTGCCTTGCTTCTCCCAAAAGAAAGAGAACAATATATACAACTGCTCCAGGAGTACTGAGACTGTTTTGCTTGGAACTACAAAGAAATGTTGGGTTTGAGCCCTGAGGTGGCCCAGCACATACTGGCCATTGATCCAAAGACCGAACCAGTGAAACAATCGCCACGACAGATGAGGCCGAAGTTGATAAGCCAAGTCTGCAAGGAGGTCGACAAGATTATAGACGTCGACTTCGTTACGGAAAATCAATACACCCCGTGGCTGGCGAATATTGTTCCCGTCAAGAAGAAGAATGGCCAGATCAGGATATGTGTGGACTTCCAAGACCTGAACAAGGCATGCCCGAAGGATGATTTCCCGGCACCGATCACTAGCGTTATGATAGACGTCACCACTGGCCACGAGGCACTGCCGTTCGCAGATGGATTGTCCGGGTACAATCAAATATGGATAGCCAAGTAGGATACAATCCATACGACTTTTCGATCACCTAAGGGGATATTCCATTATAAAAGGATGTCCTTTGGCCTCAAGAATGCGGCCCCTCCAGGCAGGACCGTCCCGAGGGTATCCTGATTATGCCTTGCAGGATGGTTACCTTTTTCGCAGTCACAAATGCAATGAAAGCCACATATCCTTTACTTATAAGTTTGCTAGCTCGGAGAGCTGAGATAAGAGGGGATTTATTCCGAGGGCTAGTGTAAACTAGTTCGGGGAAATCCACAAAAGTTATCTTGCCATTTCGACAATCTACAGTTGCTTGGTATGTGGATAACCAGTCAGCACCTAGTATGACATCATACCCCTTCATATCAAGGCATATCAGGTCAACGGGTAGATTGTTTCCTTTAACCATAACCTCACAATTTAGGTAGTGAAGCATGATATCAGACTTGTTCTCGAGAGGTGTAGATATGACTAAATCTAACCATTTGGGCTCCTTAGCAAATATAGCAGTAAATTTCTTGGAAAAAAATGAATGAGTTGCTCCGGTATCAAATAAAACTTTAGTAGTCTTAGAGCAAACGATTAGTGTATTCCACAATTCCACCTTTAGTTGGTTCCGTCTCGTGGAGAGCTTGCAGACGGCCTTGTTTCTTCGCCGGATGCTTCTCGTCCTTAGTGGCTTGCTCCTTCATCAATGGCAATCAGGAATTTGATGTTCTCGGCTCCCACATCGGAGACAGGCTCTGAGCTTCCTCCAGCATTCCTTGGTCTTGTGGCCGGCCTTGTCATAGTACTTACACACTTCCTTAGAAGGCATAGTGACGGTGGAGAATGACTTGTCATTCATTTGGAATCTCTTTCCTTTGGAGAACTCCCCTCCTTTGTAAAACCGCTTCTTGTTGAATGATGCTTTGAAATTTCTCGGGCTTGTGACATGTTCCTTCTTGTCCCTACCTCGAATCTTTTCAAGAAATTCAGTGGCATCTTCTGGCAACTGGGCACGCCGAACCACTTCCGAATAGACTTGGATGTCCATCAACGCAAGTTGTGTGATATATTGGGGCCGAAGCCCGTTAAGGAACCTTCTCGCCTTCATCTTTTCCGTACACACCAAGTGGGGTGCACACTGGGAGAATCTTGAGAATTGGGCCTCATACTCGGCCACTTTCAAGGCTCGTTGTTTCAGTGTGGCAAATTTTGCGGCCTTCTTTTCTTGAATGCGGTCGAAAAAGTATTTGTCGTTGAAATATTCAACAAATTTCACCCATGTGATGTTATCATCGGGCAATGTTGCTTCTATAGACTCCCACCAACATTGAGCGTCTCGCTCCAGTTGGAATGTGGCCAGTAAAATCTTTTCTTCATCAGTGCATTGCATTACATGGAAAATTCTTTCAATTTCTTTTAGCCAGTTCTTGGCATCCTCAGGGTAAGTCAAACCCGTGATGTGTTTTAAACCTATTTTCTGGTTATGCTACTTTCATGCCAAAACATATACTCTTATATTAATGTTATATTTTCACATGCTCTATGAACTTGGTTTATTGCTATTTGATTGGTGTTTTGCTACGATCTCTCCTCATCTCTAGTCTTTCTTAAGTACATGGTGCGTACCCCGGTGCATGGCCATTAGTTACACTTTACACTTATAGGAACACCTCTTGAACTTGTGATCCTCTCCGTTAGATATTCCTTCCACCAGACTAGGTGATCTTGTTTCAAGACCTCTGTAAGTCTCCGCGAGCCTGGGATTCCCACTAGGACGCCGAGCTAGTTGTACAATCAAAGCCTAATGAAGTAGAATGCACATATCATACCATTGGTTTTTTGAGTCCTGGCTAGACTGCTACTGTCAATTAGCGGCCGACCTGTGACCGCATCTATCCAGAGTTCTATTACGTCGGCCCTTTCCTTGTTCTGGTGTCGACCTGTTTAGAAACAATCTTGACCTGACCGCTTCTTCGTTATAGCAGTCCTGGTGTGACTGCGTGTATCTAGAAACGGTCCAGATATGACCGCGTTCTGTCTCTATGTGTCTAACCCGAGGTTCGACCTAAGGGTTGGTTTCTCTAAGTTCCTAGATGATCTATTGATGGTCTGGAACTTCATACTTTATTCAAAAGCTATCTAATAAATTATGAAAATCTAAGAACATGCCGTTACGCTACCAGATTCCATCCGTGGCATGACATTGTCTTAAATCATTTTTTTGAACTCTTATAATCTCTTATTGGTGCGTACTTTGCCTTGGTTATATTAGCATGAAATTATTGTTGAACTATACCTTATTGGCCAAACTTTATTATATTCTCATGGAAGTAACTTGATCTGTAACTTGAAGATGCAAGAGAGGGCATGGACAGTGTCCAAGGGCTCTACGCTAGCCCCCTCGGCAGATAGTCGGAAACGTGCTGAAAATCATGGGATACGATGAATATTGGCGTTGCATTACATCGAGAGTACTTTTCTTATAGACGGGTGAAAACCATGAGGCGATCTTGTGATAATTTACATGTTTGCTAGTACTTTCTTGTTCATGATTTTCTAGTGCGTAGCCTTTATGGTTATGAAGTACATTCTTGTTAATGAAAGGTCACTTTATTTTATGATCTTGCTTGATCTTGTTCATCTCATTCATTCATATGCTTCATGTTCCTATAGTTCATATCTTGTTATTTGGGTTTCATTCGTGTGTATTTTTACATTTTCCCTTTACCTTATTCAATAGAGCCCACGGCACCATACCGCTCTAACCAGTCCATGTCTAGAATCGCATCGTAATCGGCCAACTGCAGCGCATACAACTTCACTAGCAACTGTCGGTCACTGACGATAACAGGAGAATCTTCCAGGCAAAATGGAGTGGACATGAAATCTCTGGATGGTAATTCAATGAGCAGTTCAAAGGGTGACTCGATCATCGGCTCCTCGAGATGAGCAAAGAAATCCTCAGAAACAAATGAATGAGTGGCACCTGAATCGAATAGGACGCGATCTAAACAACTAAAAATCAAAACTGTACCTTCTACAAGATTGGACGCAATGGCTTCTGCATGAGTGATGTGAGTAATCTGACTCCTCGGCTTCCGGCTAGAGGCTGCAGAAGATTACTGGGAAGAAGCTGGAACTTGCAAATAAGACGACTGAGGCAGAGGTGGTGCAGGAAGACAAAATTGAGACTGCTGCAACTAGGTAACCTACGAGAACTGCGTCGGAATGGACTTCATCGGGCAATCTCGAATAACATGACCCGGCTGATCACAGTGATAACAAACCATCGGTAAGGAACATGGTACACCGGGATGGCTGCCACCACATCTCGGACACGGTCTCAGCTGACTCACAGGAAACTCTCGGCGTTGCTAAAAAGGAGAAATGGACTGCTAGACAGAATCAGAAGACGCCAAATCTTGCTGCACAAAACCTGAAGATGCTTGACAGTTAAATCCCTTCTTGGACTTTCTAAACATCCGCCTTGAAGGGCCACCAGAAGTAGGCACAACAGACAGAACTCTAGGCGTTGACGACTGAAAAGACTGTTGAAATGGCACAACCGACTGAGCAACACTAGAATGAGAAAATCCTACAGACCTCGCCAAATCGAGCTCAACCGCGACTGTTGCCTAATATGCATCATCCATGACATTCACACGGGTAGCAAGCAGCGGCACTCTCAATTCGACTCTTAAACCTCGGAGAAACTTCTCGATCTTTAAGGCTTCATCAGTAATAATATGCGGCGCATACCGACCCAACTTGATGAACTTGTTTCGATACTGCAACATGATCATCTCACCTTGAACGAAATCTAGGAATTGGTGCATCTTATCCATGCGAAGACAGGCCGAACTATAAGTGCGCTCGAAGGTAGTTACGAACTCTACCTAGGTGATCTGACAAAGTGGTCGGGAATGGAAAGCAACTTCCCACTCCGAACTCTACCACATCAATGCTGCACCCTGAAGTTAAAAAGTAGCAAGCATGACCTTCTCATCCTCCGCGCATTCCATCGATCGAGGTTATCGGTATCCAGATCTCCTGGGTCGTTACATGCATGACCATACATCATAATTGTACCTTCCATGAGATGAGATGCCACTACTTTAGCATGAGTTATATGCGAGACCTTCCCTTTTTGCTTTTTACCGGATGCCAAAGACTGGTAAGATGAAGAGACTGAAGCTTGAGAATATTGCTAAGATTGTGGTGATGGTGGAGGTCTAAACTGGGATGGCTGTGGTTGAGAAAACTAAGAGAACTGCACAGGTTTCGGCCTTTGAGGACAGTCTCGAACCACATGTCCAGGTTGATCACAATGAAAATAAACCACCAGCATCGAACACGGCCTGCCCGGATGGCTGCCACCACATCTCGGACACAATCTCGACTGACTTGTTGTTGACCCCTGACGCTGGAAGGAAGAAGGTGTTGCTTGCTGCTGCATGGTACCAGAAGAAGCTTGCTAGTTATACCACTTCTTAGACTTTCTGAATATCCGCCTAAACTTGGACTTTGTAAAAGACATGCCACTGGTAGTAGGAACAGAAGACGGGACTCCTGTCACACTCGGCTGACTAACCTATTGATGCTGCACACTAGGCTGAACTAAGTCAACTTAGGTTTGCCCTCGGAATCTTGCCATATCAAGTTCTAGTGCCGCAGCTGCCTGATATGTTGCATCCATCTCTGCCACCCTGGTTGCCATTAAAGGCTGCCTTAATTCGACTTTCAAGCCTCACAGAAATTGCTTGGTTTTCAAACCTTCATTAGCAAGAATATGAGGCGCATATCGACCCAATTCCATGAACTTGTTGCGATATTGCAAGACCGTCATGTCGCCTTGAGCCAATTTCATAAACGGGTACATCTCGTCCACTCTTAGATAAGCAGGACTGTAAGTATGCTCAAACGACGTGACAAATTCCCTCCAAGTTATTTGGTGAAGCGGACGAGATAGGAAAGTAACTTCTCACTCCGTGGTCCACCACGCGAGTGTCGCTCCCTACAGTTCAAATGTAGCCAGCATTACTTTTTCATCTTCTGTGCATTCCATTGAATGGAATACACGCTCAGTTACATCTAGCCACACTTTAGCCACATCTGGATCTGCTTACCCTTCAAATGTTTGTGGATGGAATAGCAGAAATTCTTTCAATACTCTGCCACGCCCACCCTGAGTCAATTCATCACAAGGAGCAGGATCAACTTGGACTCGACCTGGAGCACTCACTGGAGGAGGAAAGGTACCACTTTCCTCCCTTGGAACACGACCTCTTCTTCTAGGTGGCATTTTTAATATAAAAGGACGTAGCCTGAGACTGGGAGATGTAGGGGGCCAGGCATGGTCTTGTCCTCACTGAGGATTCTTATAAGTCACGGGATCATGGGGCTGAGGGCCATGCCGCCATGGCTAGATACAACTGAGACTACGGCCAATGAGCCAGAAATGGCCAAGGAGGAGTCGAAATTCTGATTGGGATGATGGTGACTGCACTGAGGCTGACTGGTAGCAGGTAATGACGGAGATATGGTGAACTGAGATGGAGTTCGGCTGGAACAGTGACTGGAAGGTTGTACGAAGACTGGGGCCTACAGACCTGGTGTGACAGGGTAGAGGCCGATGGTAGAGTGAGCTGGGTAAAATGATATAGAGGTATAATTGGAAAGTGTCGGGCCGGTGGTCTGGAGATATAAGTTGATTAGCGGCTAGCCTAGGAGAGTCTCGCGCGGCCTACCGAGAAGTGGGTGGAAGGCCACCCTAGCTGGTGGGAGAAGAGGGATTTTCTTATTATCGACTCTAGCGCCCTTTCAAGTTTTCACTAGAATCGACCCCCTCTAGCTTTTTTCGACGTGTCCTTGTGGGTTTTCATGTCGAGGGATTTCCCAATTTTACCTGAGGCTTCTTTCGGGTCCTTACCTCAGCCAGGTTGTTAGCCTTTTTGCCCCTAGTTGTCCTCTTGAGAGGGGAACACCTGGGTCTGCGGGGGTATATCTATTTTTAACTCTATTTTTGTATATATTTTTTCTTTTTTCTCTTACCTGAGAGTACAACGGCTGAGTTGTGGCTAGTACAGGGGCGTCCTTGCTTTTGTTATCGTAGAGACGAAGATGGGGGACTGGCCCCTGGAAGTGTCTAATAGCAACTCTGGGAGGGCCTGGCTGGCCCTGTTACTTGGCCGTGGAGAGAAGCCGGCAGCAGCTGGTTTAGCCTTCTGCAATAGAAAATCGGCTCCTCTAGTTATGGCTGAGGGTGCGAGCCCTAGTCGGGGCGACACGCGAAGTCATGTTCTGACACATGATATAGCTTGATATGCTTGCCATTGAGAGGTAGAAAGGGCTTGTGACTTTTGTGGTCTTCGATCGTGTAGGCCCCGCCCTCATAGGTGTCGCGAATGATATACGAGCCTCACCAATTTGGCTGAAGTTTATCACTGGAACGCCCCGCCATGACTTCCCTTTCCTTAATCTTGACGAGGTCACCTTGCTTGAAAGCTCGCTGCTTGACGAGCTTGTCGTAGGCTCGCGCCATGTGAGCCTGGTATACTTGCAGGTGCTTATAGGCCTCGAGCCGTTTACCTTCCAGATCGGTGGGATTACCATCCTCGACAAGACCATCGTGAACTTACGCCATGAAATTCGAGAACTGGTGAGTCAAGATTAATTGATGGACCTTAAGAGCATTGGAATTTGACTGACCAATTATCTTTGATCTTTCAGAGAAGCGAGCTAGCATATGTTTGGGTGATAGCTGGGATGAGTGGGGAAGGTGGATCCTCTTCTCAAGCGATTAGCAGAGAGGAGCTGGATGACTGCCTGGCGGGTGCCATTGAGCGAGCCGAGGAGCGGGAGGCCGAGCGAGCTGAGACAGTGAGCACCGAGCACTTCTATGAGTAAATTATTCTCTCCTTTGCTTATCTTTGCCTGACCAATCTTGTGTAATTTTCCTATAGAAGAAGGAGTTGGAGGCTTCCCTAGCTTCTCATCGAGAGCTAGAGGGGCGTGTCAAGGATTTGACACGTCGCTTCAGATCGATGGAGATAGTGGAGAGGCTGGAGGGTCGCCTCGTCGAGGTGAAGGAGAGGGAAGCTGAGGCTCTAGCGTGAGAGATGGCCATGGCCATACGCGAGTGACAGGCCCTCGACCAGCTGGAGACCCTGCGACGTCGCGTGCTATGGAGATACCAAAGTAGAGGCGCTCAGGTAGAGGGGGTGATTGGAAATGCCACTCCCTCTGAGTCACTACAGTTCGGGGGGGATATGGAGATTACCATGTAGGAGCTCCTAGGGATGATGCAGTCACCCCAGATAGAGTAGAGAGTGGCTCAATCGGCAGCCTCAAGTTTGAGAGCTTCACGACCTTCAGGCTCGTGCGGGAGGAGGAATAGGGATGAGGTTGAGACGAGCAGGCAACGCAGCCAACCTCATACCGGGGATGCTGAGTGAGTGATGAGTAGAGAGAGAGAGAGAGTATAGAGTGGGTGCAGCTTGATTTTGTAAACTAGGGTAACCCCCTGGAATGTGATGTAATCATGGATCAGAATGGGCATGTATTTGCTAATTGAGAATCGCTCCTTCAGTGTACTGTTCTTTGGCTTGCTTGACTTCGCCTTCCATTTTTCACCTATTTCAGCTACACTCAAAAGGGAAAACGCTTAGTGTAGCTTGATTTTAGCCCCCTGCCTAAGATAGATCATACCTATCCTCGATGCAGGGTCAGAGGGCTAAATCTTATTAACGAGATTAAAACTGGAAAGTAGATGTGAGATGCACATGCAGGCAGACAAGATACAAATGCAAAAGGAAACATGATCATGCAACTGTGCAAGCGGATGCAAGAATGCAAAGCTTATTTTTGGATTTTTTGGAGTTTTATATTAACACTTAGAAAAATATCTTAAAAATCATAGGGTTCAACAAATGTCCTTTATGGGGTGTCTATCGGAGCCAAAGGTGACGGCGGGTGACCCGTGCACCTTGTTAACTCCCGCGACTCTCATGGCTTGATGACATGTTGAGATTTGTAGTCTTGATGACTTTTTTGTTTACTTTCATATATGTCTGGATTGATTGTCTTCATTTCCCTTTTGTAGGTATTCATTATGTCTCATCTCCGAGAGAGCCGTGCCCGGGGATGTGCACGTAGGGACATAGATTTAGCCCCCACTCCATCAAAGAATTTGATGTCTCCCCTTGGCCCTCTCTGGGTGACTAAGCACAACATCTTTCTCTCGATCAAGGTATAGAGACTGTCATTGAGGACCACTTCTGGAGGATATCTCAAAGGGTGGAGATGTTGACTCCACTTTGATTGTGAAATATAAAGGCCTTTACCAGTGTCAACAGATTGGAGAGTACCCCAAGTACTTTCCACTGGATAAATATCTATTTTCAGTCATTCAGAGCTACCTCCCTGAGGATATGGATGAAGATGACCCTTGTTTGCTAGTTGAGTGCCGACATATTGAGAGGGCTATTCTGGGACACTGAGACAACATGCTCGACACTTGCACCAATTCATATCCTAGCTTCCCTATAGGCTTCACCCGCCATATTCAGTTTCCTGTGGTAGACCAGTTGGGTTTCTTTGGCTCTAATGTCAGTTGCCACACTATGACACATAGTAGTATGACACCGGCGATTTGGGAGCTCTTCGACTAGAACAAACTCTTCTTGACTAGTGTTTTTGGTTTGTTCTTAACACCGTCTGGCCCACAACATGCGAGTGAAGGGTATGATGACTCATGCTTTCTTGACATGATTATGAGGGACTCAGTGCTGAGTTGGGATGGAAAATGGTCGATGCTCTCTTCCCATTAGTTTCATTTGGGAGTCACAGAGTGGCTGATTGGCATACTACACCATTATATTGAGATTTTGAATCACCTTGGGATCCATCACGTAGTTACAGTTGTGCTATATGATTATCCTTGCCACACAGGGTTGCTTTAGGCTTTGGTAGAGAGGTTTAATAGCCGAATGAATACTTTTGCTATCACTGAGAGTGAGATGGCTATTGATTTATGGAGCTTTCATAAGATTTTCGGCTTGCCTATTTTCAAGCGTCCTTATGAGGAGGTGACGCTCGACGATTTGCACAAAAATCAGAGCACTGGTACAGGGCAGTATGGATTGCCACTCAACTTTAGATACTTTATGACAGCTTGGCGAGATTTGCAACAACCTCACTGTCAGAGTTAGTGTGAATGCTTAGGCCCGTTATTTTTACAGCGGCATGTTCTACTCTTCTGAGAATTTTGATGAAGATAACAAGTCTCTTAATGACTATTATTAGTTGACATTGAAATTACAGAGGCATAAGTGCTATTTATCTGCACCAGAGAATAAAGGGTGGAACCCTCGTGAGTTGCTAGTTCGACTTATCTAGCTACTTAACTTGTTTACTGGCTTGCCACTTTTGTGATGTCCCATGGGGAGGAGGAGCTCGTGTGGCCTAAGCTGATATATACAATGTGCCTCCTTGCTGATGGACATAGGCTTACTATTGTGCTAGATACCTTGGCAAATATATATCACGGTCTGAGAAACTTGACTGCTCATAGCTCTCCCTGAGACAACGGTGTGTTGATGCCCACCCATTATTTAAGTGCCTAGGCTTGTTTGCTTTTTCCTGGGTTGTGCTAGTGTGCTGACTTGGGAACCTTGCAGCTTTGTTGATTTTTCTCATTAGGAATCACCCAAGTAAGAATCTCTCAGATCAGCTAATAGGTGCCTGAAAAGTACTATCTTTTCTACCCACAGAGGGGCGAGTAGGCCTACACTTCGCCCATAGTCATATGATTTTAGGCCATGCAACATTGATAGCCCAACTGGAGTGGCCTACCACCTCCCTCATCACGCCAGTCCTAGCCTATCATTGTATGAGGAATGGCACTGTTGTATCAGACCTAGTGTGCCCATTTTCCAAAGGGGGAGATGTACATTTTTAGAGCCTTACTAGCTTTTCAGATTCGCATGAAACTTTGGCTATGATCAGTTTGTTCTGCCGAATGCTGATTTTCCCTTGGAGGCTCGTTTGTTTCGCAACCTTGACACCCATCTTGTTGTTACTACCTAGTGGGATTATTTTTTCAGAGGAGAGCCAGAGTCAGGTTGTTCTTTGTCAGATCGGGCTCATGTTGGCCAGATTGATATGAATTATGCTCACTGGCAGTTCAACTATAACAATGTGTTTAGGCAGCGTCCATAAAAATGGAAACAAGCTGAAGAGGCTCACTTAAAAGAAGAGTTTTGTCTCCCATTGCAGGTGATAGCTCTTTTCTGCACATGCAATTTTCTCCTTCGGCTAGTGCAGCTCGGGATTTTTGCATCTCGTGGGAGGCTGAGAATGGGCCTCTTTCAATAGACTGGGCTCAGTATCATGGGGTGATGAAGCCTTTAAGGCATTTGGTTGATGTTTCTTCAAGAAAGAGCAAAACTATGACAGCCTTAAAAATTTACTCATGGTGGGAGCATTTTTGTTTTGATTGTGGTTACCCTCAGAATGCTCCCTGAACTATGCAACTTCATCCAGAGAGTTTGATGTGAGACGACCTAGGGGTGCAAGGGGAATGACCGAATGCGTCTCGGACCTAGTCTCGCAAACACATAGACTAGCAACGATCTCGATATTGGCAGAGGTGCTCACACAGTGCACACTCTTTTCCCAAGGCAATTCTGGGATGATCAGGGGGTCCGGGGTGGGACCTCATTGATCTAAGGGTTGGCAAAGGCTCAGGTTGACCCCTAGAGGGGCTGGGATTCCCACGACTTGTGGGTGGCCAGCATGCTGAGGGCGTGGGTTATGTGGTGGTTCGCTCAACTCTCGCCGTGGTGGGGGATCACAAGCATGTAAGTGGGGTTGGGCACTCACTCACTATCCAACAGGCAGAGAAATATGATACGAAATAAACAAAGGAAAGGACCAGGAGAGGGGCACCGAGCGCTCACCTAATTGGTTTGAAGAAATCGATTCCAATCGAAGATGAAGGCGAGCAGGGAAGCATGGGAACGTAACCCGCACGTTGTGTCGATGTCACTTGACCTGCGATAAATTTGATACACCACTACACTTCATGCAGGAGGGTTGATCTTGGGGTGGGGATGAACTTGGTTATAACCAAATGATACCTCCACATAGGGAGGGACTTTCAGCCGGCCAGGCGAGGGGCGGGGAAGGAGCCAGTAGCCGATTCTGTCCAGATTGAACCCACAAGACAGTAAGTCGATGTCGGAGGTGCCATGGGCTTCTCCGAGCACTATCAGAGGTAGGGTCAGTGCCGAAATTGTCCGGGGACGAGGTAGGAGCTGGCTGTGGGAGCCGTTGGTCACCTAGGGAACGGTCAGAGTCACTTTTGGTTTGGCTTCATGAACTGGTCTGGGTCTGTCCTATCTGGGCTAGTAGGGGCGATGTCAGAGTCGCCACGGGCCTCTCTGTTCGAGGAAGGAGGTTTTAGTTTTGTGCTTTCTTAGCATCATCATTGCATCAATCTCTCTTCTTCCTCCACGTTCTTCTGCACTCACATCACATTTTCAAACATCCTCTTACTGTTTTCACACCCACAGGGGTTAAAAAATCACTAACCCCCCAGGTATTCACCCTTCCTTTTATGCATATTAGTTTCATTGCTTTATAGGTATGGCAGTTTCCCAGGGCTAATTGGATTGTTTTCTTTTGTGTCTACACTCTTTTGTAGGTCTACAAAGCTTACTACACGAGACCCAACTCTTTTGGCCGGCCAGGAGGGGTGGAGATTCAAAGTTCCACATCACAAGTTTCTGGGTGCGCCTAGTGGTCGTCGCTAGACTATTTGGTTCATTTGCAGTCTATTGGACTACCGTTTCTCTTCGCCTTGCGATCTCCTCAGGACTGTTTTTCACGTTTGCACCTAGTTTTCTTTCCCGCGGGTGGGTGTGCTTCACTTGGCTTCTTTCCAAGGTACGTGGTGTAGTTTTGCTACATTATTTACTTTAGTGGAGATCACGTCTTTTCTCTTTGGGTATTTCTCATCATATTCCTCCATCTCTTTTATTTCCTTACTTTCTTTTAGTTGCTCCACACCCATGGTGTGTGTTTTATTCCTTCTGTTGCCCCACTCCCACGGCGTGTGTTTAGTTTCTCTTTTTCTTTTCCTTGCACTGTTGAGATGACATGCCTACATGCTTCAGGCTTGATGTCATTAGTTGCTTGAGTTAGCACATATCACCCATCACACCTTCATATCTCTCACACCTCACCACACCACTTCACAATATCTACACCCTTGATCTTTTGGTGATCACGGTGGGACATCTAGTGCCAATCGTGTTGAGTGATTGTTTGACCTGCTCTTCTTTATTTTTCCCAGTTGCCCTTGTATTTTCCTCGTTTTCCCATTTTATTTCCTATTATTTTCTGCTCTCCGGTTCCCTGGCGGTCTCCTCCCGGCCGTTCATGGCTTAAAAGCGGTCTAGCGGTTGACCGTCTTATCTCCTTAGCAGTCCTCTGTCGACCATTTCTCCAGTTACAGGTACGCAACCTGAGGATTACTGTTATTTCTATATTTTTGCTGATTCTGTTGTTCCTAAGTGTTATCTGGTCTCCTCCATTGTTGTGGCATATATTTATATCATTGTTTGCATATTGTTTGTTAACTTTTAGGATAGAAATTGCATGCACTCCAATGCACATAGGATCATTCATATTCCATATTGTAGTTGCATTCCTACCTTGGTGTGTGATCCTCTCACCTCCATATCGACGCGGGGCGCGCGACCGTGCCGAGGTGACTGAAGGA
Source organism: Amorphophallus titanum (assembly GCA_024336825.1). Taxonomy (NCBI): domain Eukaryota; kingdom Viridiplantae; phylum Streptophyta; class Magnoliopsida; order Alismatales; family Araceae; genus Amorphophallus; species Amorphophallus titanum. The sequence goes on from JANBPO010005995.1 coordinate 301,074, forward strand.
AAGATGAAGTGGAACTGATGTAGGAGCGTGTTGGCGTGGAAAATGGAGCATGGCATTGGCATGATCCCTCAGTGGATTCTAAGCCGACGTATCTGGTTCGCCATAAGGCGGCGACGATTTTCCACTAGCTTAGTTTTAGGAGAATCTCCTACCATTTTTCTTCCTTTATGAGTCATTTTATGTGGGCGTTCCTTCTGATCTGATGACTGCGGTGTGTGCCAGTCTTCTTATGACTTCAGCCATTTCTCAGCAGATCAAGGTGGATTAGTAGGTAGATTCTAAGTTGTCCCGCATTATGTTAAGGTAGGTCGTTGTACCTGTTATGAGTTGATTGTCTGCCTCCATGGCAGCTTGTATGTTCTAGCTGTTGTCTAGCTGTTGCTGAGTAATTCCGAGTGGAGCCCGTGGATTCTGTTTTGCCATTTCATTTCTGTCTTCCCCGGGCTCAGGTGGAGTCTGGCTGTTGGTTGCTCATCCGACCGAGTCAGCTAGATTATTCCCACTTAATATTGCTTGGAATGTGTAGTTATTGGCCGAGCTTGATTGTGCCATTGCGCAGAATTCCAGTTTCACTGGTGTCAGAGCATGACCCACGATTTACCTCTGGCTTCTAGCGCTATTTTTAGAAAGCATTGGGCACGGAGTTAGCCTTCAATTCAGCATATCATTCGCAGTCAGATGGTCAATCAGAAAGGACTATTCAGACTTAAGAAGATATGCTAAGATCGTGTTGCCTTGATTGGAAGGGTTTGTGGAGTCAACACTGGCCACTTGTGGAACTTGCCTATAATAACAGTTATCACTCTAGCATCGGTATGGCATCGTATGAGGCTTTATAAGGACGTCCTTATCATACTCCTCTGAACTGGTTCGAAGCCGGTGACCATGTATTGGTAGGACCTGATATGGTTCAGCAATGTGCTGATGTTGTTCGCCTGATCAGACAGAAGATGTTGACAGCTCAGAGTCAACAGAAAAGTTACGCAGATCAGCGCAAACGACCATTGCAGTTTGAGCCTGGAGATATGGTGTTTGTAAAAATATCTCCGATGAAAGGTGTTATGAGATTTGAGAAACGTGGAAAGCTTAGTCCGCGATATATTGGTTTGTTTCCTATTTTGGAGCGTGTGGGCCAAGTGGCATATCGTTTTTAGTTGCCAGCGACTATGCAAGCTATTCATGATGTGTTCCACGTGTCTCAGTTGAGGAAATATGTCTCTGATGCATCTCACGTGCTTGATGACTCAGAATAAAAATTTATGAGAAATTAATATGAAATTCCTTAAGAAAAAGGATAAGTAAAATTTTGACCATTTTATAAAAATCTGAAAAAATTAGAATCTTGTAGAGGATAAAACGTTTAGTAAAATTGTCTTCTGTGGCCAACCCAAATAAAAATTTGTAAATAGGCCGAACTAGCAAATTAAGCCCAAATTAAACACTTAGCTTATCGGACCTTAAAACGTGAAATTTGATCCCAATACTCAATCAATTGAGCCCAAACCAGTTGCATATGAATGGCTAGGATTGACAGATCATTTCCCCTTTTATTATCCTCTAAAACCCTAACCCTAGATGGAGAATTTTAGATTAGAAGGTGGTGGTAATCCTATCCAGCGTGATTCACGCACGGCCTAGTTGCGTGGACTCTATCACCATGATCAGAACTCTCTAGACCCTATAGGACGTATAAAAATGTCCCTCTACCACCCTAGTAATGTTTAGAAGTAGTGGCGGCCAGTGAGGAACTCGATCGAGGGAGAACTCCGGCGATTAGTGGCGACATGTACCTAGCGCGTCGGCTTCCTTTCTTCTTCCTTCTTCCTCCAATTAAGGGAGGTGATAGCAAGCCAAACCCTCAGTGTAATATATGGCTGGAAGCATTGTTAAGTCCTCTCTCTTTTGATGTAAAAAGCCTTGAATGTTATCTAGTATCCTTCGAGAATTTTAAGCTTTAGTGGAAGCATGTTAGAATTAGGGTTAACAGTATTCCACTTTGATTTGAGTAGGGATTTAGGCACTAAATATGATATTTATCATGCCATCTTATGGAAGTTTTCATGCTCTTTCCATTGATTACAAAAGCCCTAATTTTCATGCCTTATATTGTGTGTATTTAATCGTTAAAGCTAACCCTAGCCAACTCGCCGGAGGCGGGCAAGGCGAAGTTAGCAGACCTTCTATTTTAACTTGTGCGGCTTCACAATAGACTGCCCATCCTAGATAGGCGGTAGGTTATCGACTGTTCAATTATTTTATTCTGATACGTCTCCTAGGATGAGCGGTCGATCCCTAACTGCTCTTCTTTCAGGCGGCCAGTTCTAGACCGTTCGTCTTCCCCAGCGGCACTCTACAGACCACCCATCTCCAACAGGCCTTCGGACCTGAGGGGCGCATGAACGGCATGTCGTGTGACCAACGAGACAGATGAAAGGTCCTGAGTGGACTGCCCATCTATACAAAATGGATTTATTGTCATTTTAGCATGATTTATGTTAGTAGATTAGTGACTTATGGTAGCTTAGCAACACACACAAAAGAATGAACTTGACAATCCCGGTGGGATAGATGAGTCAAGTCTGAAGCCAAGAGGCGAGATGGGTTGACAGCTCAAAAGGGGCATGCATAGGTCAGACCCAACGGGAAGGAAACGGTGGATTTGACAGCCCTAGTGGGACGTGAGACTCAAACCCGAAAGTCGATAGGTAAGGTGGGTTGGCAGCCCGAAAGGAGCATGCATATGCCAGACCCAAAAGGAAGGAAAAGCTGGGTTTGACAGCTCTAGTGGGATGTGAGAGTCAAACTCGAAAGTTGATAGGTGAGATGGGTTGGCGGCCCGAAAGGGACATGCATAGGCTAGACCGACAAGAAGGGAAAAGATTGGTTTGACAGTCCTAGTGGGACGTGAGAGTCAAACCCGAAAGTCGATAGGCGAGATGGGTTGGCGGCTCGAAAGGGACATGCTGAGGCCAATCCCTAGAAGGAAAAGATGGGTTTGACAGCCCTAGTGGGACGTGAGAGTCAAACCCGAAAGCCAATAGGCAAGAGATGGGTCGACAGCCCAAGAGGGGCATGCATAGGCCGAGTCCGGCAAGACTAGAGGGGCGGATTGGATAGCCCAGAAAGACATGGGATCCAAACCCCTGGGAGACTCGAAGAATGAGTGGAGCTGACATGCCAAGGGACGTATGAGTCAACTCTTGAAAAGAAATTGATAGACTTGGCAACCTGAAGGGACATAAGAGTCAAATCCATTGCAAATGGTGGTGTTGATGGTCTCGGTGGGACGGAGTGTAACAACGTCGGGACGCCCCGGTGGGGCTGGGTGTTATAGAAATGACATGGGAGGCATAGCCATGACATCACTATGATGGGGCTACCCAGAGAGCAAACTGAGAGAGGATTTTTTTTCACATTACCAACCTCACCGCCCTTTGGGATTTTCGCCGAGGCTGACCCCTTTTAGCTTTTTCCGGTGCGCCCTTGTGGGTTTTCATACCGAGGGGTTGCCCATTTTTGCCTAAGGTGTCCTTTCGGATTTTCACCTCAGCCGGGTCTGTGGCCTTTTTGTCCTCAGCCAACCCTTGAACGTCGACCAAGTCCGCCGGGGTATCAGTATTTTTAACTCCACCTTTTTTTTTTAGCTAGAATCTTCACTGGGGATTGGTAAGTCCTGTGAGGACTACTTAGGAAACTCTTGCGGTGACGCATAATAGAGCTTCATGTGCTTGCCGTTGAGAGCAGGGAAGGGATTATCTCCCTTGTGGTCGACGACCGTATATGCCCCTCCTTCGTAGACCTTCTGAATGACATAAGGTCGTCCCCTTATAGCCTTCATTTTCATCACCTCATTCATCACTTCCCTTTCACTCTTCATTTATTATTTTTTTGGCTCTTGGGTTTATGGCACTTAGTGGACCTCTGCCAAGGCCATGTGGTTAGGGCCCTTACAGGCGTACCGGGGAAGGACGCTAAGGAGCGTACTGGCGAAGGCCTTTTTAGTGGGAGTGCCGGGGGAGGCCATCCCGTGGCGTACCGGGGAGCGATGCTAGAGGGCGTGCCGGCGAAGCCCTTTAAGGGGCGGTGAAAGTTGCTCTGTGGTGTGCCAGCGAGGGCCACGCCAGGGCGTGTCGGGGAAGACCGCTGGGGGTGTACCGGTGAAGGTCACTCCCGGGGTGTGCCGGTGAGGAGTCTCAAGCTGCTTCTCTTTTCTTCTCTTTCCTTTTCTCCTCTGCTTACAATGCAACATTCTCCCCCTTCATAGCTCTTGATTTCTCATTGCCTGCAGTTCATTCTAATCTCTGTTCGTTGCATTTTGTAGATCAATGGCTGCCCCGAGTGGTTCTTCTGCTTCCACCACGGTTGGTGCCAGGCGTGTTCCTTCGCCCCTGGTGTCGACTGTCACCTGGTTTAACGTGGAGGACCTGGATCGGGACCATGCAGAGATAGCAGCATTGGCCAACTCCTCGGGCTCGGATACTGAGAGCATGGATATCCGAAGACTTGCCAAGGCTGAAAAAGGGTTCACCTTTGATCGTGCCACAGGGGACTATCCAGTAGATTTCCCGAAGGATAGGCAGCTCATCCGTCACCTCAAGCATCTGCGGACTCATGACAGGCAGGAGCTGTGGACTGTGAAGGAGGTAGAGAGTGCAATCCTGCAGGCTCGAGACAACCTATCACATGTCATCCCCAGAAGCATTCCGATGGACCTGGTGGGTGAGGCCCGTGAATGGGAGCCCGTGCTGGGGCTGGAGGCCGTGCTGCCGATGGAGGATAAGTTGGTGCGGACTCCGGGCTTCATTCCAGCCAAATGGGACACGACTGCAGGACGTGTCCAGGGTGAGAAGTAGCACTCGGGCTTGTTCTTGGCTCCCCTAAAGTGGGGCTACAGAGAAGAACCCTTTATTCTGGACTGCCTGGCGATCAGATTCAAGCATGGGCTGTCACTGGGTTGGTTCGGGGAGCTGAAGCTTCAAACTGCACACAGCTTCAGAGAAGGAGCAGTGGAATTTACTGAGTATGTGCTGTTCAATTATGCCCCCATACTCATCCGGGCCGACGTATATCACAGTGTTTACGCCTCCCGTTATGACTACCCAATTTTAATTACAGCAAACACTAACTCCACATAGGGAGGGGTGCTCAGCCGGCCAGGTGGGGTGGGGAGATTAGTGTGGCAGAAGAAGATCGGTTCCCGGTCGGTGCGGCCCAGTTTGCTGTCCTGACTGTCTGCAACTAGCACCATGTTTGGAGGGGAACTCCCTACTGGGACATCCGATGGAGGCGGGAATGAAGTCGCTGGAAAGCTGATCAGACTATGAGTCACCAAGAAGTAGAATTGCCTTGTTGTGTGATCGGACGAAGTCAGTCTGTCCAATCTCATAGTGCTGTGTAGGTAGCAGTCTTTTGCAGGCCAGAGGGCGCTTGTTCGGGGTGGTGCACTCAGCTGGAGTGTCGGATCGAGGCTAGACCACTTCTGTTGGATAGAGGGGAGGGTCTAGTGTGCCTCCACCAAAAATCTCTGCCGATCTTGCCCGATCAAGTCGATGGTAGCCTCTGGACGCCCTGTAGGGTCGAACCCAGAGTAGGAGCAGAAAATTAGGACCGATTCACCTAGGCCGTATCTTGCTGGGATGATGCCGGATTAGGTTGGGGCAGAGTCAATGTAAAGAGGGACACTCCATGAACATTCCAGAGCTGGAACGGCCACATTCTAAGGCATGAAATGCTGGTACCATCCATCCTTGCCGGGTCACGCAGATGAGGTCGTCAGTAGGAGAGGGTGTCCTTGTCAGGGGTGTAACTCCTAGATGGAAGTTCAGATCGGGGCAAGGCCAGCCCCAGAGGAAAGCTGGGAGACCCATTATGAGCTTCTCCAAAGGGCCAGAGCAGAAGATGTGGGTGGTGGACGTGGTACCTCTAGTGGTCGGCCTTCTATTCAGGGCTCAGGTAGGTCGGACAGTAGATCAGGGTCAACTTGTCGAGGGCGATGCTCTCTAACGGGGACTTCGAATGGGGTGGGGCCAAGCTTGGATGAAAGCTGTGCAACCCTAGATGACCTCCTCCGTAGGGGAAATTCAGGAGGTGAGTGATATGGTTGTGGCAGCCTCTACATACCAACCTGGTCACTTCTGGATGTCTGCTGGAGGCAGGCTGCGCAAGTCACCGAGATCTGCTCCTCCGAGTAGCTCCAAGGTCGGATGATAGCGGGACCACCTTCATTTTGATGCTGCCTGGATGACGATTCCACTGGTGTATGGTAGGCCACCTGGAACATCTCGGAGTGGCTGAGGGCGATGCTGCATTCCAGGGGTCGGATCTACTTCTACTGCAGACTGGGTAGCAGGAGAGATAGGGAGGGAGAATGGAGGGATTAGGGGGAGAAGATCAAAAGTCCAAAAATATTTGTCCTTTTCCTTTCGTCTTTTTATCTTGAGGACAGATACGTAATTTATTTGCTAAGTGTGCAGGTTGCAGGTTCAAGCTTCTTTGCTCTCTATCTTTCGCTCTGTCTCCTACTCCTATCCTTTGATCTGTTCTCATCTCTTTGGTCTTGTCTCTCGATCTGTTCTGAAGCTTAGCATTGTCCTCAACCTTTGCTCAGCTTGTGCTCAGCTTTTACTTTATATCTCCATGAGAGGGCTTTGCCTTACATTTTTGAACCCGATGGTTTTGCTTCATCGGATCTTGAGCTTTGATTGAAGGATGTGTCTCTTGCCCCCATGTCATTATCGCATTATGTTGTCCTGTTGTTAGCACATCATGTCGTGTGTTATCTTGCATGCGTTGTATTGTCCCACCCGTGTTGTCTTGTGCATTTCCGTGTCCCACTTGTGGTTGTTTCACATGTGTTATGTCGTCTCCCCTCTGGTTGTCTCGGATGTCGTTGTCCTACATATCTCTATCCCACTGCATGTGGTTTTGTTCCTCATGGTGTGTTGTCCCACTATGTTCTAGTCCCAACAGTGTGTGTCATCCCGCCGCCTGTTATCATGACCCACCATTTTCTCCGTTCTCATGCTTGTTGATTGTTCATGTGGTGCTTTGCATATGTTGGTATGTTAGTTCATCATGTGTTATGCCGTAATGCTATGATGTGTTATTCTTCATTCATTTTGTGGTCATATTATTGCTATGTTTTGCTTATCTCTTTGTGTGTTTGTGTCATATAAGTCAAAAAATCAAAAAATTCAAAAAAATGTCGTTTCACCTGTACAAGTAAGTCAGATCTAGCTCTTTATCCCTTTTCGTTGGTACATTACTATATGGTATCTACTTTATTATAGCCTCTCAAGGACCAGCTAGTTCTCTGTGTGTTCTAGGATCAGATGTTCCCCTTTAACAAAAATGATGATGATCTAGGAGCATAGGGTTAATCGTTGGATAGGCCGCTCGATTGAGCCGGGTGCGAGACGATGGACTCTATCTCGCACACCATGGTTATAGAAGACTCTTGACTCCACCTTGGCTTGGTCTAGCAATATTATCCTTGAGTATTTTTTATTTTATCTTTCTTTACATTTATTTTGATGATTTTCTTATGTTAGCCCAGCATACATCATGTCATTTTGAGCATTCACGTCTCATGATTCTTTCAAGGTTTCTCCCCGACAATGGTTAATTGCGCTTCAGTTCTCTTGGATAAGAGATTCCTATTCCACTCTGAATTTGAACAAGCGTTCCCTAGATAAGCCTCCTTAACAACAAATGACCCTTCCCAGTTGGGTTGTAATTTAGACCTAGGACCTGTAGACTGAATGAATTTGCGTTTCAAAATCATATCACCTTTTTAAAATTTGTGTTCGATTACCTTCTTTTGAAAATAATGTGAAACTCTCTTTTGATAAATGGATACGTGATCGGCCGCGTTCATCCTCTTCTCGTCTAAGAGTTCCAACTGGACGAGCAACGTCTCTCAATGTTCATCGAGATTAAGTTCCTTATCGAGCTGTTCCCTTAGGGAAGGGATCAAGATCTCGTATGGGAGCACGGCCTCCATCCTGTAAGTGAGAGCATAGGGGGTTTGCCCTGTAGGAGTACGAACGGAGATGCGGTAAGTCCAAAGAGCTTCCACTAACCTTTCTAGCCAATCAAAGAATTTGTAAGATTCGCATGTTTTCTTTATGATTTTGAGAAGGGTTTTATTAGTGGCCTCAGCTTGGCCGTTACCTTGTGGGTAATATGGAGATGAATGATGTAATGTAATATTGAACTTCTTACATAGGTCCTGGAGCTCTTGAGAGATAAACTGGGATCCATTGTCGATGATGATGATGCTTGGCACTCCGAACCACGATATGATGTTCCTTATGATGAAGCGGCAATCTTTGATCTCCGCGTATGCTTCGACTTCGGCCCACTTAGTGAAGTACTCAGTGGCGGTAAGGATAAAGGATTTTTACTTGGTCTGAGAGTTAGGATCACCGAGTGGGCCGACAACGTCGAAAGCCCACATGGAGAATGACCAAGGAGTAGAAAGAGGATGAAGAGATGAAGCTGGAGCATGAATTTTGTCTGCCTGGAGTTGGCATTTAAGACACCTCCGGACATAGTGGGAGCAATCTTCCTCCAGAGTGGGCCAGTAGTAGCCCTGCCTAAGGATCTTCTTCGCTAGAGCCTGGCCATTAATATGACCTCCACACTCACTAGAATGGGCTGCTTCGGCCACCTTCCAAGCTTCATCATCATCTAGGCATCTCATAAGCATTCCATTGGTAGCACGCCTGTAGAGTTCTCCAGCAATGATAGTGTACTTCGAGATGGCTCTTCTTATTGCCTTACGTTGCTCAACACTTGCCCCTTCTGGGAATGATCCATCTCTGCAACACAACTCGATCTCATGATACCAAGGTAATTTTTCTTCCTTCAGGATCTCTTCAAACTCCGTAAGGATACTTCCTTTAAATCTTCCTTCTCAGCCCTTGCCTCTACAGCTTTCCTAAGGTTAGCGTACCAAGGATGTCCTTGCTATATGCTTGCTGGTCTAGGTCCAAGGGTCGTCATTGCATCCCATACATCATAGGGCTGTGCCACATCAAAGAAAAGGAGCGGATCGACGAGGGGAACAAGAGGATGCAAGAATCACCATCATCTGACTTCCTTCCGACTTGTGCTCCAAGGAATATCTTCATCCAGCTATTGGAGATCGAGGGGGATTATCTCTACATCCTTTCCATGTTGTTTGTAATATGCTTCATGATCTATTTCTTGGGTTAAGCATATTTTGATTATGTGTGTTTATCTTCTGAACCTTTGTCTCTGTGTGTGAAGAATCGTCTGCTTACGATTATGGTTATAGTATGCCGCAGTAGTTGTGGTTTGCGTGTGTGTATTTGATCCGTAGTCAGATCATGTTGGAGACTCCGTCTCTATGTGTGTGTGTGTTGGGGCGTGTCCCCGTGTGTTGTTGGAGCGTCATCTCTATTTGGGGATTTATCCCCGAGTGAAGTCTCACCGAGTTTGGTGAGGGGTGGACGTAGGGAGCTCGTCGTGGTCCCAAACAACCATAAAAATCCCATTGTCTTGTGGTTTGTTTTGTAAGATTGTGTGGTTTACTCTATCATTCATATCCGTCTATATGTTTGAGTGAGTACGGTGACATTGAGAGAGCTAAGTTTACCTTATTTTATTAACTTCTTCAATCTCATTAAAAGGTTGTCAATTCCATTGTGCGTAAGTATTTTAATTTGCCATCTAGTGTGGGGGACAATTCAACCCCCCATTCTTGTCCGCTCGCCTACCCCGGGACCAACAACTGGAATCTCACTACTCACAAGCTTTGATCGCACTCTTTCTTACTTCTCTACTCTCTTCTTAGCTCGAAATCCCTCGTTAGTCTTATCTCATGTATCATAATAATGATCTTCTTCTTTTCTATATCGTCGAGCTTAATCTTGTGGTCCCCACAAGATTCCAGTCTGGCATGTGGAGGGAACATTCCCACAAATTACTTTTCAGGAAAAAGTAGCTAGATGATGTCCACGTGTCAGATCTGAAGAATAGGTGAGTCCTCGTGGCAAATTATCCTGAGGAGCTTTTAAGCCTTGGATCACGTGCCAGACTAGTTGATTCTTTGAGCCACGTGACCAATTAAGTCTTCGACAATTTCTGCACTTCAGATGTTCGAGCAAGTTGTAGAGGTAGTTTGATGCCCTTCATATTGAAGTTCGTGTCAGAGATAATATGGAAGTTCATCATACATCATATCATCATGTAGATCACAAGTTGCTACGAGAGATGTCTAAGAATTTTTCAAAAAAAATAAGAAAATCAAAAATTTATAAAAATATCTCAACCCACTCATTTCTCTCTCTCCTCTCTTGATTCTCTCCCTCTCTCTCGTTTTCTCCTTCTCTCTCCTCCACTCCTATTTCGTTGGTTCGCTGTCCAAACGGGCGCCGGTCGACGCGTGGGGGGTACCGACGAAAAGGTCTCGACGCGAGGATCGCGCCGGTACCCTTCTTCCCTCGGATCGTGGAGCGTGGAGACGCATGCGAGCAAGAAGACGGTGTGACCCCCGTTGCCCGTTCGGCACCGATTCGCAGTCTTCGCCGCACAAAAAGTAGGGGATCAGACTCCTCATCTCGCCAGGAATCCATTGACACCCTCTGCGTCGCCATCCATTGTCATTTGCCTCATTTTCTGTGCATTTCTTCTTTTGGGAGATTTTGGGGTTTTGATCTCGATTTGCATGTCTCTCTCGTTTCGTGGTCCAGATGACTACTGATCGAAGCCAGAGAGGTACTGTTAGAATGGTTGCGTCATGAGGATCGCACTGACGTCCTCAGTTCCTCGATTTGCATAACGTGGAATCGAGCCGAGTCGCGAGGCGTCATTTCTCCCTCACGCCGATTCGCTGTCAGATCATCGTTTCTGCCGTCGCCAGGTATGGGGATGGAATCTCTGTCGCGCTAGGACACCGCCGGTATCACTTGTGCCGTGATCCGATGCCCATTGCATTGAAATCCATGCATCTTTCTATTTAATGTATTTTAATTCATTTATTATGAAATTTAGCGTTTAATTGTTAACTTAATTCATTTGGGCTTCATATTCCATTTCTAGTAGCATGCTTAGGCCTGTGTGAATGGTACGGGTCGATTAGTTTATTAGGTTTTGTATTCCGTCGCGTCCCCCATCAATTCCTATCGACCGGGCGAGGTTTCCGATTCCGGTTCTTGGAGTCACGAAACCCAGGTGACATAACGCGCCTGCCCCAATGCGTTATACTCCTTTAACGGGTCACTGCATGTGCGTTATGTGAATAGTGCCCTATGTTTTCTACGGATTTGATCGTTCGGGTGACTTTAACGTGCGTCTGGTGGTGCGTTATAGTCCTTTGTTTTGGGTTCGAGGCCCGTTGTGTTTAACGGTCCTACCCCTGTGCGTCGTGCAATGTATGATGCCCCTGTGTTGGTGCATTATATGTCGTAGTTTCCTGTGAGTTTAGACGTTTTGGAAGGCATAACGGCCTACTAGAGGTGCGTTATGTATAGTATAACGCCCCCTTGTCAGTCCGTTATACTCCCTGTGAAATTTTAATGTCAGCACTCTAATTTCTGCATTTATTTTAGATTTTTGTACACTCCCGTGACACCATTTGAACATTTCCGAGCCTTCCGGCTCATGAGTGGTAGGTCAGGATTCGAATGGTATCGGATAGTTCTTGGTATCCGGATCTTGGGTCGTTACGGGTGGTATCAGAGCGAGGTTTACGGCAGTGTATGGAAATGTAGAATAAATGTAGTGTTTAACAGTCCAGAAAGTCTGATACAGTCAACAGCTGGCTCACGTTATTCTATTTTTCATACCGTGTTGGTTCCTTGCGTGTTTAAGGTCTGCGATGGCGCAGAGGGGGGAGGTGCGGTCCCAAGCAGAGCTGGCAGCGGGGAGCCAAGAGGTGTAGGGTGGAGAACCGCCCCCTCCGGTAGGTGCGACTTCGGGTGCGCTGAGACCAGCGGACTTTTTCAATTTATCCACCTAGTTTTTGGCTTTGGCTCGGGGTGGCATTGCCGGTTGCCCTATATTGGGCAAGGTTTATGGAGTTGAGCCGGTATGCGACACCGGCCATGGCAAATCGAAGGTTTTTGGCTCAGCAGTTGATTGCTGACTCGAGGCCAGAGATTCGTCGAACCCTGATGGCGTCTGGGGTGGCCGACATGGAGGTGGCTTTCCGTACTGCGGCAATCTTGGAGGTGGACCTCTTGCATGACCAGGAACAGGTTAGAGCGATGTAGTTCCAACTGGGTCTCCCTTAGGTGTTTCAGAAGCAGCCATTTGCGTCCTCTACCCCTGTTCGTGGTCGTCGTCGACAGGATAGGAGGAGGCACAGGCAGGCAGTTCAAAGAGGTGTCGGGCGACGCCAGGAGCTTGGGCGTCAGCGGCAGGCACAGCAGCAGGCGCTTCAGGAGCAGGTGCAGGCGCATGCCTCGGAGGAGTACGTGGAGCAGCTAGCCGTGAGGCGACCACGGCATGGCCTGTTAGAGCAACCGGGGCAGTGTCCGAGGTGCAGTGGTTTTCATGCTGGCCATCCTTACCAAGTGGATGTGGCGGAGCCAAGGTACTTCAGGTGCGACCAAATGGGGCACCTAGTTCGTGACTGCCCTAAGAGGAAGACCTATTATCGGTGCGACCGGGTTGGGCACGTGCTCCGTGAGTGCCCCCAACTGCTACCCCAGCCAAGATCATTCTTTGGTGGCATCCGTGAGGCATGGGGAGGCGAGTGACCGTGTTTTGACCCCGACTGAGGCGTTGTGTATAGAAGGTATGGCTATGGTTTGCGTCTGGCATTTTGTCTGTCTTCGGCGTTTTGTGATTTCCTAATGGGTTTCGTGTATTGGGGTGTGTGTCTTGCGTTTGCCTCAGATTCTGGAGGTCGTTCCTAATGCTGGGAGGTGTTGTAGGTACAATCAGGCGGGACTTTTGGCACGTGGTTGCCCGGAAGGGCTGTCCTAACAGCTGCATTGATTTTTGGCGTGGCGAGGTAGGATTCTTGGGGTTGCGAGATGTGCAGCTGGGCTGGCGAGAAGGTGCTCTACCTCGTGATAGGTATGATTTCAAGATGCTAGATAGGTGTCTCGGATGTGTTTTTCTTGAATTCCGTTGTTTTCCGTTTTATTTTAATCTGTTTGTGAGCCCCGTGAACGTAGCAGGAGTTGGAGGTTGCTTAATGGCGAGTGACAAGTTTTTCTTCTCCAGCGAGGCTTGTTGTGCAGAGTTGTACAACGGAAGCGCGGTGGGCCCATAACCCACAGGTTCCAGGATTGATTCCAGAAAAGATTGAAGGATATCCGGTTGGTGTGTAGAGTCATGGAGGTCATTTGGCTAATCTTGAGACCTCGACCTTCAGTATTAAATGGCGTTGACAGTGAGGCTGGCATCGATTGGTGAGCCGTTGTTAGGGCATCGTATCAAGTAGCATTAATGGGGTTAAGAATCAGAGGCCTTTGAACTGGAGGCTGTTAAGTGAGGTCTATGGTTGCCCTAGTTTCTTCCCTTGAATCGTCATGTGTGGTTTATGGAGGGGCCGTTGGTCTGTTGAAGCTGCGTGTATGGCTTGGGCAATGGAATTGGTTATCTTGGGAGCGACTATGTGTTGCTCAGGAGTGAGGAGTTGATGGATCGGCTTCGATTTAGGGGGTGTTTTCCAGGTCGGTTCAAAGTCTGATTATGTATGTAACTGAGGTAATTGCTTTCGGGTCCCAACAAGAGTATGATGAGTATCAGTGGGGTTGATTGGATCTCTAGCACCCCAGTAATTCTGCGGATTGGTGCACCGAGTGCGACAGTTATGGTAGTCGGGGGACTCGATGGAAGCTTTATGGAAGGTCGTGAGAAGAGGAACTGGACGGTGACCTTGGTCAGGTGTGCTTAAGATGTGATGTGATGCAAGACATTGTCCTCAAGTTTAAGTGGTCCCCATTGGGCGCGAGGTGCCGGTGTATGTTGCTCGGAGTCAAGACGATGAGTTGACTAGCCTTGATCAGGGGGACTGATTTAGGCATGAGCCCGGAGATGATGTTGCCGGAACGAGATTCTGTAGAACTGTCGTGTGTAGTTGAAGGGGCTAATCGAGTTATCTGAGTGCCCTGATAATGTGTGGTTTCGTGCTCTGGTTGTCCGACGGACATAATGTTCGGGACCAGTTAAGTGATGTGATGGTCGTGATTAGAGTCTTTGATTTTGGCAAGACTCGGGAGAGTTTGAAACTTGGTGCTTCTGTGGGGCCATTGATCGGATTGTGATGTTGAGTTAGAGACTTGCCCTGGCACGGGAGGAGCAGTACAAGGGGACTTTATGTGTGAGGCGAGAGATTGCCTCTCTGAGCTGTCTGTTTGTGGACCAGGTGGAACTATAGAGTGGTTCGGTGTCGATCAGATGGTTGTAATATGGAAAGGTTGTTTCCTCGACGAAAGAATCCCCCGAAGTGTGGATGTCAGGTGGAAGCTCTGCCCGTTGAGAAGGTATTTGAGGAGTTCGAGGCTTGCGTAGGTAACTTTGTTGTCCTTTTTTCCCTTTCTGAAAAGTTGGAATTGGCCAGATAGCCAGGGAGGATTAGGATGGTATTCAGGCGATGTGTGGCCTTGATGTTGATGGTTGTGTAGGGCTGTCAGAAGTGATGGTGACAGTAGTGGTAGTTGTGCAAGCTTCGCTCGTGGCCAGAGTTGGGGTTGTGCCCTTGTGAGCGTATTCGACGTTCAGTATTCAAGGAGGTTGTCATTCTGAGTGGACTTCTGGTCATGGAATCCCCAACTATGGATTGGAGTTGTGTTTGAGAGTTGGGCGTCTCTCTCTCCATGTGCGGAGCGAGAAAGATTTTGTTCGTGCCTTTAATGTTTCAGGGGAGTCGAGGTGACGCCAGACTCGTTTGTCCATATGCGCCACGATCAGTCTAAGGCCTGGTATGGATTGGCGTGGTGGTTGGGAGGACCTTATTGGTTGTATTGGTCCGACATTGTCCCTCGAAGTGCCGTGTAGAGTTATGGTGGTTGCGTTTTGATCAAGAGGTTTTGCCGTTGAGTGAGTTCTTCCATATGTTTCCCGCGCGTAGTCCTAAATTTCAATGACAAAATTTCTTTAAGGGGGGAGGACTGTAATATCCCCAGAGTTTCCCAGTAAAATATCGAGAAACAAGGGTTTGAGAATTTCCCCGAACACCTTTAGAGGGACAGCTACCCTGCCCTTTCTATAGCTCCCCGGGCCCAGCCAAGGGCCCCAACCAGTTAGCCATGACCCGCGGCGACATCAAGTATCGATTGGGGTGACACCTCATCACTCAGTTTGCAAGTTTTTCCGTGTTCTACACAGCCACCTGGCCTGACCCCACGGGCACCCTGACGACAAGCCACGACAAGTGGCACCCAACAACGAGGCTGGGATCTACCCCCAAGATGCCTCCATCTAGCCTTCTAAAGCCTGATGAAGACTTATCTTGGTCAACCACAGGCTTTAGAATCATATAGCACCCGTATACAGCCTATACATGTGTGTCGGGAATTTTCCCTAACACCTTGCAGGTGTGCATATCCCAGCCGTTCTACAACAAGCTGAGGGCCAACCCATGGCTCCAGCACTCCAGCCATGTCCTATGACAGCCCTCCAGTATGTCGGGGCCACCTTCGACCCTCAGACATGCGGCGACAAGCCGCTTATTTTCAGCTCCCGGGTCGACCCAGGACTGCCTGTCAACTCGTCGTACTACATGGCACACACCAAAAAAGTTGGGCCCACATGCCCAGAAGGCTCTCTCTCAGCTCCTATGAGCCCCTGCCCCTAGCCCAAGGCCAAATCCAAGGCCCTCCGACCACCCACCCAAGCCGATCGAGAACTCGAGTTGTATTAGAAATTCCCCCAAACACCTTGCGAGCGACAGTGACAACACGACGACGATAAGTCCCCACAGGCCAATCCCAACATCCTGGAGTACCCCGTCCTCCAAAGGACAACCCCAGATGATAAAAGAAGACTGCCGGGGCCACCCCTCAGGGTCACGGCTCACTCGGGGGGGAGTTTGCCCCCGGGCATGGTCACACCCCAGGGAGAGTGAACCCCATTGGGGGGCGCACCCTCCTCCGAGTCCAATGGCCCCATGGCCGTTCTCCAGTCCCAGTATCCCCCAATTTTGTGCAAGCTCAACCGGTGTACCAGTGCATGAAAGCATTCAACGGTGGAACCTCGGGATCGCATAAAGTCCCACACTAATGTTCTTGTTCCACGCGCGCACGCGGCTAGCCAACTAGTACAACGCATGTATCCTTTTTTGTCTTCTTGCAGTCACACTTGGTCAAGGTGGGGCCAAAGAGAGTAAAAAAGGGTATTTTATAGGGTGGGGACCCCCCTCTCTCCCAGAGTTGCTCTGCGTAAACCCCCCATGGGGGGGTTTAGGTAGACCTGTAAGTTTAGTCAAGGTAGTCATATACTGTTGAACATGCTGAAACATCATGTTGAGTTGATGAATAATGGCATGTTTTTGTTTCTTTTCTTCTTGTTTTTTTTGTGAAATTTGATAATTTGGGAAATGTTCATTTTTTTTTGATAACGTGCTGCTTTTGGCCTGAGACTTGGGGTATGGAGAAATACGAGGAATTATTTCACACTCAGAATTTATATTGAAGACAATCATATCTGGCGTGATGGTGTATGGCCCAAGCTTATCTAAAGTGACAGCCGATTCCCATATCATATCCACTCACACATTGTGAGGAGGATTGGTTGGTTGTGTTAGGGCACGATCCTGTTCCCCATCGGAGCGCTCTCTCCTCCTCTCGTCTCAAATTTCTTCTCATGTAATGGGTTACATACGTGGAAATTCTAAATTTGGTAATGTACTGGGTTGAGCCGTGTGTACATGAGTGGATAAAGTAACCTTTATTTGGACTTTCTACACTACCGTTTTGAGACTCGTTGTGTCCATGTTGTTCTCAGAACGAGAACCTGCTCATTCACTGTTAGTTTAATAGTTAGTGAAGTGAATGGGGAAGGTATATGCGGGATCCCTGCTTAATTCCAATCCTTTCAGGGATGGCTGGCATTTGTGGGGATGTTTGGGTGTCTTCAATTCCTTGTATATCCATGTTTTTCTTAAACATTGGACCTCTTTTTCTGGCTCCACCACTGCTGCTTCCATGTTCGAAAACTGTCACCGAGCCCTTTCTGGAATCATCTTTCACCAAGGATGGGGCAGCAGGACTTCAAAGGAAGATTGCAGAATGCTAATTTTTATATCATTATCCTGACTGATCCTCTTTGTTTGTCTAATCATATTATTAAAGATTTAGATTCGCTTGACAGGTGGCGAATCTTAGAAGTGAAATCAAAGAGGTTCAGCGGCGCCATGACGAGCTCGTGATCGA
This sequence comes from Amorphophallus titanum, assembly GCA_024336825.1. Taxonomy (NCBI): domain Eukaryota; kingdom Viridiplantae; phylum Streptophyta; class Magnoliopsida; order Alismatales; family Araceae; genus Amorphophallus; species Amorphophallus titanum. Next base: position 318,428 of record JANBPO010005995.1, read on the forward strand.
CTACGAATCAATTGGCGAGCTAAAGTTGGAAAAGCATTGACGATTGATGAGGTATATCCTTCTCTTCCTCTTTCCCCGTGCGTAGGTATTCTCCTTTCCCTCGACCCCAAATACGACATTGGGTATCCCTGTCCATGCATAGCTGTACATGTGATCTGTACAGATCATTTGTCCCACTGGTGAGTTTTGTACATTCGATCCTATATTTTCCTTTCCCCCCCCATCTGATAGTTGCTTCAGTAACAAGAGTCGCGCGGCTAGAGTAGGTAGGCCCTTTGGGGTTTGGGGGGGAGGGTGTTCCATGGGAGCAGAGTGGATTGCAGCTTGGCTGATTGCTTGCATGTGTGTTCCCCAACATGTGTCTCTACGCTCCTGAGACTCCGTCGTTGAGTTCTTCATCGCCGAATCCTTTCACGCATGGTATGTCGGTCGATTTCACATTAAACTGGGAGATACTGGGTTAGAGAATGGCCGCGGGCCATCGGGTTGGGAGGAGGGCGCGCGCCCCAATGGGGGTTCACTCTCCCTGGGGCGCGACCACGCCTAGGGGCGAACTCTCCCTCGGGCGAGCCGTGACCCTGAGGGGTGGCCCCGGGGGTCTTCCTTCGTCGTCTGGGGATGTCCTGTGAAGGACAAAGTGCTTGGAGATGACGGGATTGGCCCGTGGGGGCTTATCGATGTTGCGTTGTCATTTCCGCTCGTAAGGTGTTCGGGGAAATTCTCGACACACCTCAGGTTGTTGATCGGCTTGGGTGGGTGACTGGTGAGCCTTAAATTTGGCCTTGGGTTGAGGGCAGGGGCTCATAAGAGCTGAGAGAGTGACTCCCGATTATGTCGGTCCGACCTTCATGGTGTGTCGCGTAATACGACGAGTTGACAGATAGTCCCGGGTTGGCCCAAGAACTAAAAATAAATGGAGGGTCATCATAAGACATGGCTAGAGTGTTGGAGCCATGGGTTGGCCCTCGGTTTGTTGTAGAATGACTGGGATACGCGCGCCCACAAGGTGTTTAGGAAAATTCCTGACACGTAAAAAATTTCATCCCATTTTAGTTTCTCTCTCCTCCATCTTGTTTCCCTCCTTCCCCATTCTGGTTTGCGTGTTTCCTGCCCGTGGCCTCCAGCCATGGCTGGAGGTGGGTGAGGCAAGTAGCCCCCTCACCAGTCTGGCCCTGCTCCCTGTGCTCCTCCGGCTATGCATGTCCCTGCTAGCGGCATCTCTCCATGCCCCGCAGTCACCTTCGCCAGCACAGACGTGCCCGGTGCTAGACACGTCTGTACGGAGGCTGGCGTGTTCCTCCCACCAGCGTCTTCGTCTGCACCTGCGGCATCGGGAGAACCACGCTCTATAGAGCTCCTTCCTTCCTCCACCGAGGTAGCTTCTTCCTGCCCTAGCCTACCCTCTGGTGGCTTGGTCGTTGACCCTGTTAAAAATAGTAAACTTGACATTTTCTTTACATGATTTAGTCTTTGTAAAAGTGTATGGTGGAGAAGTACCGTTGGTTTCCCACCACCTATTATTTATTTATTTTATTTCTATTTTTCTATATTAAGCATGTAAGGGTCTATATAAAGGAGCCTCTTGTAAGAAGAATCAATGCAATTGAGTTGGGGTAGGGTAGTTCTCCTCATGTGACTTCAGTTGCCACAAAGCATATGTCACCACTCTACCATGCTGCATCAACATAGCACCCAATCTGACCCCGGAAGTATCTGTACACACCACAAAACCTCCCGATCCAGAAGGCAAAACCAACACCGGAGCCGACATGAGCAATCTCTTCAGCTCCATGAAGCTATGCTCACACTCATCGGTCCAGATAAAAGGCACATCCTTCCGCGTCAGTCTGGTCATCGGGGCCGCAATGCGAGAAAAATCTTGGATAAACCTCCAATAATATCCAGCGAGTCCCAAGAAACTCCAGATCTCGGTCACAGACCTCGACCTTGGCCACTGCATTACTGCCTCGACCTTGGCACGGTCCACAAAAATGCCATCACCAGAGATCACGTGCCCTAAAAAGTGCACCACACGAAGCCAGAACTCGCACTTGCTAAGCTTCGCATACAACTGGAGATCTCGTAACGTCTGCAGCAGCACACCCAAATGGTACGCATGCTCTTCGGCAGACCGTGAATAAACAAGGATGTCGTCCATAAACAAGACCACAAACTGGTCCAAATAGGGACGAAACACCCTCTACATCAAGTCCATGAAGGCTGCGGAGGCATTGGCGAGCCTAAACGGCATCACCAAGAACTCATAATGCCCGTACCTCGTACTGAACGCAGTCCTCTACACATCAGACTCGCAAATCCTCAGCTGATAGTAACCAGACTGCAGATCAATCTTCGAGAATACCCGAGTAGACTGAAGCTGGTCGAACAAATCATCATTCCATGGCAACGGATACTTGTTCTTAATGGTCACTTCATTTAGCTGGCGGTAGTCAATGCATAACCTCAGACTATCATCATTCTTCTTGACGAAGAGGACTGGCGTACCCCAAGGGGAAAAGCTGGGACGAATATACCCCTTGGCAAGCAACTCCTGCAACTGCGCCCTCAATTCCATCAACTCAGCGGGAGCCTTCGTCAAAGGTCCCGTACCAGGCACAACATCGATCACGAAATCGATCTCCTACTGGGGAGACAACCAAGGCAAATCCTCGAGAAACACATCAGGAAACTCACACACCACCGGAATGTCCTCCACATCTGGACACGACTGGTCTACCAAGACCACAAAAGTGAGAAAATCCTGACAACCAGAATCAAGTAAATGACAGGCTCGAATAGGAGAAATGAGGAAATGAGGAGAGGTAGAATGGATGCCTTGGAAGTAGAAGGTCAACCTATGAGGATGTTGAAAGTAGACCCTCTTCGATCCAAAATCCAGGTCTGGAGGACCGAACCACCTAAAACTACTGTCTCCCGTGGTGTGCATTCTGTGATTTGCTTGCATTTCTTTCTGTCATCGATTAGATGTATGCTAGGCTCGTTTCCATTGATTGATCAGCAGTAGATCTCTCTTTGATTTCATTAGAGGTAAAATTCTTTAAAGGGCGATTCATTCACCCCCCCTCTGAATCCGTAGCACCGTGTCCCAACACCTCACAGGTAATTCCACTGCCAACGGACAAGACGCTTCCGGGGACTCCTGAACACACCTCGGGAAGGACACAAGCACAAGGAAGCACAATTATAACATGAAAACATCAGAATTAAATGCAAGCACAACATACAATGACCGAAAAATCACACGCACCTTCCACGGAGTGAGCACAACAACTCCACCCGGCCAAGTTCCTCCCGCACGTCAGGAGCCCCGACTCGCCAGGTTAGTGGAACGCTGCAAAGATGGCTGGAAGGAGGCGGCCGCCATGGGCACTCACGAGTAGCATGACCAATTTGACCACACCAGAAACACTCATGCTCGGCTTCACCCACGGCACATGGCCCGCCCACGCAAAACCTGCCACATCTCAGACACTATCCTTGCTGCTCACTCAAACCATACCACAGTGGTCGAACTATTGGACACTAAATAAACACGACAGACACCTACTCCTCCTACTCTTGGCGCCTCCTACCAGACCTACTCCTTCTGAACAACCTAGACATCTGACCGAGCCTCGACCTCGAGGGAAGAACTCAAGCTAGGAAATGGAAGAGATATCGATTCCCACTCGGTGGTCCACCATGACAAGGTTGGACCCTGCTATTGATAACTCGCCTATAGAACCTTCTCATCCTCGGCACACTCCATTGGCCGGAACACCCGATCCACCACATCGATCCATGACCTCACCACATCAAGATCTGGCTGGCCTTCAAACTTCGACGAACCACGACTGCCAAACTCCCGCAAGAGACGTCCACGACTGCCATGAGACGAGCCACCCTCGCCAGCCTCTTGACCACAGCACTGACTCAGCTGCCGCACAAGAAATCAATACATGCCGACATAAAACTCATCCTGACTCGGCACACCCCGAGTCACTACCTCCGGAGTAAAAGACTCATCACTCGGCTCCTCTCGAGCCCAAGTTGGTATTCCGATGAAAATCACAACCACCTTCACAGTGCCAACACCACGCACTCGAGCTCTCCCGTGAGAAACAAACTAGAAAATAAACACAGCCCCTATGCTAGCTGCCGACTGTACTGAACTCTCTGGACTATGAGATTTGGCTTGTACGTGAGAGGACTCTTCCCCTCTTGTTTCCTTCCCTCTTTCTCTTTGTGAGTTTGAGTGTGTCGCCCGGTGTGAGACCGTCCGGCGTGAGGTCGAGCTGCGCGAGGTAGTAACCTATCTAGTCCTGCTCGTGATATCGGAGTTACCGTCGATCCTTCCACTGACGTCATTCCGCGTCACCTATTGCCCTCTCTCTTAGGTTTGAATTGAGCAACATTATAAATTGAACAAGATGCCTTCTATGCATCCTCTTTGTAATACAACATATAAATGATTAAAGCATTCATCAATTTTCACATATCCAAGCTCTAGCTCATTGACTATCATCTTTACATGGTAGAAATTTTCATGCAACTATTCGTCTCGAGACAACTTATTATTGATGGCGAGAAAGAGACAGTCAAAATAGCTCTCATTGATGTTAAATTCAGACTTCAAATTCAACAATTGTGAGACTGTGCACAACTGAATGCAATTTTGACAACCATCCTACAACGACTCACTAACGTCCCTTAATAATTGGTAAAATCTTTTAACTATTTTGTTCGATGCTTCTTCATTGTATCCTTGTTCCAAATCAACATTAAATCTATGATCCACCGCAAAACGTAATTCAAGATCACCCGCATCTAAAATCTTATCCACGTCTGTACTTATGCCTTCAAAATTAGTAGGCTCATACCACCAAGCACCCTTACCATGACACATCCAGTTTGTATAGCTTTGCACAAACTTTTTTTTCTACCGATGATGTTGTACCTCCCATGGTGAAACCCACTTCAAGTTCTTACAAATTGAACAAAGACATCAGATCTAACACTCGCAATCTACTTCTAATCTTGGATTTCTCAATGGAAAATGAATAAACTTTTCAACTCCATCTTTAAACTCGTCAGACACCACCTAACTAACTATTCTATAATACATCCATGAACGATCCATAGACATTTTTCCTGCACCCACTTAATGTTAATTACTGAACCTATAAGAATCACATTCTTAAAAATAAACCCGAGTCTTTCATTACATAGTTGGATGCAGACAATTTGAATTTGAATATATTATTATTTATATTATCACCTTTTAACCCATCCATAAAGATTTGATCGCACGATCACTTACTATATGCGTTGTACGATTTGTTGAAAATTTCGGCAGCATCTTCTCGCACTTTTACGGTATACCAAAATATTTATTGATTAAGAATTTTTTTAAACACTTATTAGTAAGTGGTTAAAAAAATATTTAAAATTAATAAAGATATATCAGAGGGCAAACATTTGAGCATGTTCACTCTGATTTTTCACCGTATTCTTGTCATGGACTCTTGTCTGAATATGAAAGGGTCTGTGAGTGACCAACATGCCCGACTGCCCGTATCTCGACACGGGCTTACATGTGATTTATCCCTGCTCCTTCCCTTCGCAATTGGTATTACTTTCTTTGGCCGCGGAGCCCCTAATTTTGGCAATTAATCAAAGGTGTTCCTTCGTATGGGGTATGTAAATGACGTCATGTCCTTTATGGCATGGCGGGATTAGGTCTCGACCCGAACCATACAATCGTCTAACGAAGTCAGATCGAGCGCACCATGGGTTCGTCGGAGCCTAAATAAATTGTCACCTCAGTGACTGGCATGCCCATGCACTCAACAAAACCAACAAACGAACAAACCAATTTAATCTGATAATTAAGTGCGTCCACAAGGCCTCGGAGCACAACTCTAAGGACGCACTAAGCCAGTGCCCAAAGGAAGAAAGATGAACAGACAGGGTCTCGGCTACCGAGAGTCCACACATGGGATTGTCAACACTTTGTTAAAGGCCCTCTCCAGCCAGGCACGTTATAGTCACAATCAGCTCAGTCAAAACAAAAAAATGCGGCATATGCAGTTGCCAGTCCGCCCCGGGTGCTAAAGGGGCCAGTTGATGACATGATACATCTCAGCCAGGCATTTTCCAGATTATTCAAGGAGCCTATGGTTGGTCCGAAAAAGAGTCAGGAGGTTCAGCTTAAATAGTGGAGGCCGAAGAGGCCGATCTGCCGTTCCCAGGGACAGGTGAGCTTGCCTAATCTTTCTATTCTATCTCCTTCCTGCATCAGAATCCTCCTCCAACAACTCAGCTTTATTCCCCGATTGCCACCTCTGTTGGTTGATCCTTTGATATTCTGGTCTCCCCTTCTTCCTAAGTAGCCAGTTGAATTCTTGATCATTGATTGTCTGTGCGGGCGCTACCCGCCGGTTGATCTCACCTCTAGGTGGTCCCCTGATGACCCCGCCAATCTTTCAGGTATGTGGTTCTGATCCGCTGACCCGTTCTTCAATGCGATCTTCCACTCTCTCTGTCCTAAAGCACTTCCTCCTCCTTCCTCTCCTTCATCTTGCTGCCTGATCTCCACTGATCTCCAAAAAAAATGCCAATTTTAAAATGGAGATCTCGGTGGAAGATTATGCAATCTTCAATCCATCAGCCTCCCAAGGGCACGAGACCCCTGCTTCTCCCCTCCCAATAGATTTACTTTCTTCTAGGTTAGATGTAGGGTCTGTCGAGTCTAGCTCTCTCTCTCTCTCTCTCTCTCTCTCTCTCTCTCTCTCTCTCTCTCTCTCTCTCTCTCTCTCTCTCTCTCTCTCCCGGTGGCCGCCGGAGGGAAACCTCCCTCTTCCATTCTTCTTCTCTTCCGCTTTGCTCAGCAGCGTCGCAGAGGGTGGTCCTCTGCTCTCTGGTGTGTGTTTCTTCACCTATGTGTCTCTCCCTCTGTCTGAGTCCTTCTCTCTCTGTTCGTTCGTCGGAGGAGACGACCCTTTATACTCCCAGTGGCGGGAGCCTTCGAATGCGAACGGCGGACGCGGGAGCGTGAAGGCATTAACGGGGATTTGACTTGGGCGTCCTTGGTGGCAGGAGGTAGGAAATGTGCCTTCATCCCCAGTCGACACCTCAGCTAACCCATTGCGCGCCAAGAATCCGTAGGGGGTGGGTACGAGATCTTGTCTGTCGGACGTGCCGGATGGCATGGTCCAGGGCATGCCGTCGAAGGCCATTCGCAGGCGTGCCACTGGAGTATTTACAGGTGTGCCGCTGAAGACGCCCAAGCTGGGAATGCCGGGGAAGGCCACCAGGGGTGCGCCACCGAGCGAGGTGTGCCGATGAGCAGGGCGTGCCGTTGAAGGCTTGGCCTAGGTGGGGGTGTATCGACGAGGGGGGCACGAGGTGTGCCGCTGAGGAGCCCAAAAGGGGCGTACCGGCGAAGAGGGCACAGGGAGTGTGCCGCTGAGGGCACCCCGGGGGTGTGCCGGGGAAGACCCGTCGGGGTGTGCCGCTGAGTGACGGTCAGGCTGGCGGTGTGCTGCTAAAAAGGCGCCAAAGTGTGCAGTTGAGGGCTGACCGGGCTGCCGTTTGTGATGCGTTCAAAACCATCACGAGCATGAGTCATAGTCTACTTGATTTTCTTTGAGGCCCATGCATTGTGAGCCTCTTGGGGGTTGGTTTCTCTTCATCGTCGTGACTCCGGAGATAGCTTCACGGCAGTGTATGTTTGTTCGGAGAGTCCGGATGGCCCATCTTCTCCGCAGCTTCTTGAGTTGAGGTTGTTGTTGATACTGGACTGGTCGGGACGTATGGGCGTGCGATTTTACACGTCCACAAATGCCCCCCACCCACGGGTGACGCGGGCGAAGGATGAGCTGGGCGGTGCCCGTGGGTGTACTGATTCTTCAGGGCTACATCTAAGACCTTGACGTCCGGGGAAGTCGATGATCTCAGCCTATGCCCTCTTGTTCGTATTTGCGTACATATACAGGGACGCCCGTCGGCGCACGAGGACGCACAGACGTAGCGTTTTCATGAGTCAGGAGTTGCCGAACTGCCGACGCAAGGAACCTGCAAAACAGACAAAAGAAACCTAGGAAAAGGCTAGACAGACGACCGACACAGACGATGGACAACACGACAAGGACGTCATGCACACTGCCACATACACAATCGGAATGTCGTGCAAGCGACAGACACTGACCTCGAGTACAGCCACAAAGGGCTAACCCATAAGGTCACGATGCGCGAGAAATACGAAGAGAACTGCAAAGAGTCACGTGTCACGTGATTGTAGTGCCCCACACTAGAAGAACAGGCAGCTGCGTCCACTGACGTCTTATGCTGCACTTACTAGCGTGTCTTCTGCTATGCCTACAGCCAGGCAGAGACCAAGACACTGTCGGAACTAGAATAGTAACCAAGTCGCAAGTGACTAGACAGGGGAACGCCTGTCGTCGTCAGTCCAAAGCCCTTGATCACGTGTGCACACACTGGCTTTTGCCTAAGCCACGCCTCTAGCTAGTTTTCTCCCCCCATAGGATGCAACGGTAACCGCGGGAGCTGACAGAAAGTAGCTTAAAAATCATGAATCGAAAGTGCCCCGCTGTAAAAGTCGTCATGCCGAAACGTGCCGTAAGGCTACGACTAGTGAAGGCTCACAAGACACGGACTCCAGAACGCAAGTGCTGAAGTACATACAGGCAAGAGTGCCCTGTAACACATATCTCGAAGCACCAAAGGCAGCACAAGAGACTGCCAACGGACTCATGACAAGGCAACTAGACCTACAACTATAACGGTCCCTGAGTCCTACGACTCTGAGTCAAGATCGTTACACATAGCGGGACAAGCCGCCAATCGGTCTAATCCTAAGCCAGGGAAAATGACGCTCCGAGAAAAATGACACACAGATACCTGAGGTGACACCAAGAACCCTCAGCACACCTGGGAATGTAAACCGAGGTAGAACAGTACCTCGAGACATCTAGAACCAATGTCTCGAATTAGACAAGGCCACCGAGACATAACAAGACATCCTGTCAACCACTAGGTAATCCCGGGTTGACCGGAACCAGACACAACACCGACACACTAACACATCCACCGCCACGGCAGCACAAACAAACAAAATCAACCAGAACATGAGCGGCGGATGATGATAACACTTTGGGCAGAGCAACCTGTCAGTCAACTGCTAGGGGAAACCCAATAGTCAAGAGATAGCCGCTACGCAACCAGAGACATAGACAATGGCAGCTTCTAGATTGAGTCGTTAGGGTACTATCGTAGTCTAGGAAAAGACCACAGCCAATCACCTAATGGTATCAGAGCGGTGTTGAGGAAACGTGTAAGGAATCGAAATTGCATAGCTATTGTCCAGAATTAGTCCAATTACATCGTCCATTGTTGGCTTAGGATGTTTTCCGTATGATTAATAAATTTTTCTATCTATTATCTATTTGCTGGTCATTTCAAGATGTCGCCTCGGCGTCGAAGAGTTCTGGATCCCCAGGAAGCGAGTAGTGTCCCTCAAGATGTTCTTGCTCCAGCTCCCGTTGTTCCAGCTCAAGAGGATGCGCCTGGCAGTCGCAGACGTGCATTAAAGGAATTTTTGTTATTTCATCCACTGACATTTGAAGGCTAGACTGATCCAGATGTCACTAGAATTTGGTTGGACGCCACCGAGTGTGTGATTCGCTCTATGGAATGCGTGGAAGATGAAAAGGTGATGCTCGGTACCTTTCAGCTATAGGGCGTGACGTTGACCTAGTGGAATACCGAATGGGAGGTTTCTTTTCAATCTCGCCCACTCTGCTAGATTTCGTGGATTGAGTTCGTCCACTTTTGAACTCACTTTCAACTCGGCTTATCTCCGTATGGATAAAATGCACCAGTTTTACAGCTTGTCTAGGGAGGGATGTCGGTGCTCGAATATCAAAACAGATTCATGGAATTGGGCCGTTATGCGCCCCACATTCTTACAAATGAGGCTTTGAAGACAAAGCAATTTCTACATGGCCTCCGTGCTGAGTTGAGGCAGCCGCTGATTGTTGCCCGAATTATCACTATGACTGAAGTATACCAGGCAGTAGCAACACTGGAATTAGATTTGGCGAGATCTCTTATCCCTTCTCAGGCATTGTCAGTTCAGCCAACAACTCAACTTCCTGCAGGTTATCTACCTCCTGTTCTAGGATTTCCTTCTACCACTCTAGCAGCAAGTGGTGTTGCTTCTTCTGGCAAGTCCCAGTTTAAAGGATTCAAGAACGAGAAGAAATACAAGAAGCGATTTGATCGGCAGGCTTCGTCTGGTGCTACCCAGCAGTCAGTCCCATCTTTCCAACAGTGACAGACTTCTGCGAAAACCCAATTTAAAGGTTGTGAGCGATGTCGTGGCAGCCACCCAGGCAAACCCTGCTCGTTGCCAGTGGTGTGTTTTCGATGTGACCAGTCAAGTCATGTGGTGAGAGACTATCCAATGAGAGCAATTTCGGTGCAGTTTACTTCAGCAACTCTATCCCAGCCATCTCAATCACAATTCAGGCCTCCACTTCCGCCACCGCCACCATCTCAGCAGTTTTAGCAGATGCTTCCTCAGGCGTCAGGTAAAAATCCCCCCTTTGGGGAGTGGACCCGGGCCTAAACCTCTATGAAAGATTGAAAAAGGGTTGGATGGCCCCCTATAAATAGCCTATTCATTTATTATTTTTATTTTTATATGTCATTTTCTTTTTGCCTCCAACAGACATTCACAGTCAAACTACTTGATTAATTCAATTCCTTTTGTGGGGAAGAGATCTTAGTTTTGGAGCAGATCAAGTCACCAACTGAAGGTGTGCAAAATAGTTTTTCACATGCTTAAAAAAGGCAAAGTGTGAACATGTAGGAAACCAGGGGTACTTCTGTAAATTAACAGCAACACATTTGTAATATAGTTAGTTTCTAGAGTTTTCTTATAATGTTCTCTTTCTGGTCTCCCTCTTATAGGAGGGCAGACTTGTAATTGTAGACACGAGCAAACTGTCCAAGGAAAGAGAAGCAGGGCCTCTCCTCTCTCTTCTTCTCCCACAGTCTCTCTTGTCTCTGCTCTATCATGGTATCAGAGCAAAGACCCTTGAAATCTTCTCGGAACTCACGCCTTCTTGGGCTGCACCCTTTCTAAAGGGTTTTCCCTACTAGCGCAGGGGCACTCCCCTCCTTTCTCTTCGCTTTCACCTACACACAAGACAAACCCTAGACAGAGCGGCTGGTGCAGGGACCAGCTTGCAGTATCTTCTTGCTTGGGGATTCTTCATCCGAAGCCTTCAACAGATTGCGGACCCCCCCTCCAAAGCCTCAGAGAGGCACTCCTACTCAAGCTGAACCCTCCTATGAGAGACCTTTCTCATGACCAGGTCGGAGTTCCCAATAGGACTCCCTCCTGCCCAAGTCAAAGCCTCCAGCAGGCGCTTAATCTTCTGCCCAGGCCAGAGTGTCCATGCTGGTCCTGTTCAAGCATATATAAAGCTGCACAGGCCAAAACCTCGAGCGCCAGCGGAGTTCCCAACAGGACTCCCTCCTGACCGAGCCTACAGCAGGCGGTTGATTTTCTTCCCCGGTCGGAGTTCCCTGTTGCTCTTGTTCAAGCAAAAAAGAAAAACCCTTCTGCATAGACCAGACCCTTCGGCAGAGGCCAAAAGCTCCTGCGGCCCGATCCACTGAGCCTGCTGTTCCTGCCACTCTTGTTCATGCCAGAACTCCCAGCCACTTGCTCTACACAAGCTGAGAGTATATCTCACTTCTGCTGCCCTTGCTCTGGCTAACAGTCCTATAGCCCGCCGTTGCAATCCAATGTGGGGATCTTTTCCTCCACTCCGACATGGCAGATACACCTTCTATGGTCTCTGATATGTCTTCTCCCATGATTCAGTCAGTGTCCATGGTGTCTACTGGCCAGACTACACTATAAATCACATCAGAAAAATGGACAGCATGATTTTCCATCATAGGTTGTCACTGCTGAACTTCATATCATTGGCTGTGATAAATTGGGTTTTCTGACTAGTGATCAGAAAACACCAGATCCTTTAGACCATCTCTTCCATGCTTGGAGGCAGGATAACAGCACAGTTATGTCCTAGTCTCTCAACTATCATCCCCAAGATTCGACCGACTATCTTGCACAAATCTATTGCTGCAGACATGCTGGAAACTTTAGCTGGTCTTTATGGTCATAGGAAGAACAAGGTTGTCCTGTATCAAAAAAATTGACAGAGCATAATTTTCCATCATGAGTTGTCGCTGCCGAACTTGATATCGCAGGTTGTGATAAATTGGGTTTTCTGAATGGTGATCAGAAAATGCCAGATCCTTTAGACCTTCTATTCCTTGCCTGGAGGCAGGATAACAGCATGGTTACGCCTGGCTTATCGACTCTATCAGCCCCAGGATTCGACCGACTATCTTGCAGAAGTCTATTGCCGCAGACGAGACAAACCTTAGCTGGTCTTTATGGTCACAAGAGGAATAAGATTCGTGTGTATCAACTGAGTCACAACATGCATGAGTTAAGGCAGGGATCCCTTATTGTTGCAGCCCATTTTTGTACTCTCACGTCACTATGGAATGAATTAGAAGTCTACAGTACAGCTAGATGGACATCGATTGCAGATCAACAGACCTATTTCACTCTTCAAGAAGATGATAGAATTGCGAAGTTCTTGAGTGGGTTGAACCCCAACTCCGATGCATCACGAGGGCATATCCTCAACATGGACCCAGCCCCTTCACTGGAAGAGACTTACTTTGAAGTTCTAAGTGGGGAACAGCTGTGACAGGTCATAAGCAACAAGTCTGTCACTCCAACACACTCAAATGTTGGAGAATAGTCTGCACTTCCTAGTTTTACTAGTAAGCTTCCTCATACTGGCAATAAGAAGCAAGATGACAAGAAATGTACTCATTGTGACCATACAAACCATGGCCCAAATTTTTGATGGGTGAAGTATCCTGGCAAGATGCCTGCAAAATTTTGAACTAAAAAAGGCTCGAAGCCACGAAGGAATGTTGTCGGAACTCATTCCTCTGCGGACCTCTACTTCAGTGACACAAGCACTGTCCCCTTCAAATATTGTCACACTCCGACGACTTCTTGCACAGCTTCAGGGCACTTCCCCAGCATCCTCTTCTTCATTGTCATCAGGTATACATGGCACCGCCTTGAGTGTTACTGCTCAATCCCACGGACATCCCTGGGTGATCAACTCTAGTGGTACAAACCACAAGACTTGGTATATCCACTTCTTTCTATTCTTATACCTTGTCTTCGAGTCAAGACAAAGTCATTGTTGTTGATAATATCCATGATACTATGGCTGGCACAAATTCCATTAGACTCTCAAACCACTTGATCCTCTCTTCTACACTTCATGTGCCATCTCTTTCAATAAATTTAGTTTCGGTGAGTAGTCTTACCAAACAGTTAAACTGTTTTAGGGTCTTTCTTTCCTACTCACTGTGTGTTTCAAGATCTAAAAAACAAACAAACAATTGCGATTCGCCGTGAAGTGGATGGACTTCACTTCTTTCTGCCGAGGAATACAATTGCTTTTCAATCCTTTGCGTCATCATATCTAGACAAAGTGACAAACAAGCTCAAAAGATTACCTTGTGGCACTCTAGATTAGGACATCTGTCTTTTCGTACATTAAAAGTCTTGCTTCTATTTATGCCAGTTAACATGTCATCTCTTTCACGCCAAACTTGTCAGTTGGTAAACAATTGTAGAACCATTTTTCTCCCTCTATGAATAAAGGTGCCACTCCTTTTGAGTTTGTTCACTCTGAAGTCTGAGAGTCTTCCCCTGTTATTACATTCATTGATGATTACTCTTGGTGCTCTAGGTTGTATTTGTTATGATTCCGAGATGAGATGCCTCATGTTGTAAGTGTTTTGTACGATGACCAATACTCAGTTCAATACAAAGGTGAAAAGCTCATTCGAATAATGCCCGAGAATACCTTGCAAGGAGTCTCAATATCTTCCTTGAAGATGAAGGTGTACTTCATGAATCCTCCTGTGCATATTCACCTCAACAAAATGGGGTTGTTGAATGCAAAAATCGCCATCATCTTGAACTTGGCAAGGCTCTCCTTTTTTAGCATGATCTGTCCAAAACTTTCTGGAAAAAGACAGTTCAAAAGAGGGCTGCATTGCGAAAAGAGGGACAGATCTATTCACCCCTCCCCTCTAGATCCGCCATCCACTACTCAACATCACGCTCTCCACCACTCCCAAGTGGGTGCACACCCGCATGCACAGGAAAGATACGACTAGTGGGGGCTCACAAAACGTGAACACTAAAAATCACGCACGCACCCATCTTGAGTAATGTGAAGAAACAGGTGGCTCGCGTTCACCAGACTCTGGACAGCCCACTAGACCTAATAACCCAACAATCCTTGAGTCACGAGACACGGGTCAAGACCATCATACGCGACGACACAGTGTCGATAATCTGGCCTAATCCCTAGGTATGAAACCATGGTAGCACGGTTCTCAAGGTAGCCCACAAGCCGCTGAGCTAATCCCTCGTCGAAGAGGCACACGAAAAATCCCCAGCCCTAGGCTGGTTGACTGGACTCACAGTCTAAGGCCACACACACATGGCCCACATGGAAAACACTTCTCGGAGAGACCCATGACGTGCCTGGAGGGCCCACCGCACTTGTACCGACTCATGATGACTCGATCTAACGCAACCACGAAAGCTTAGAACACTCACGGGGTCACCCAGACCCCCGAGACACATGACACGCTAATCAAGATAACTCGATACCTTCAGACACTCAAAAACATGGTCACGGTCCCCAAGGGGTGTTCGGGACACACACGGGCCAAGGAAGGCCCGCCATGCTGCCTTCCTACCCTCTGGCCCGCAAGACTAGTCACCCATATGAACGTGTACCCCGCCCTAGGTGCGTTCATAAACGCGACCCCCACCATGGGCGCAATCACCCATGAACGCGACCACCGCCCTGGGTGCGACCCTGCATTGAGGCGACCCAGGCCCACACCACAATGAGGACATGGTGGGGAAAATTACCGCGACCCTACTGAACGCGGTCGAGTGGAGTGCCGCAATACTGGCGAACACGACGGGTCCCCCGGTCGCGACAACAGCTGAACGCGGCGGGACTGGCAACCGCGACCTGGTCGTAGTTGGTCTCACCATCGCGACCCTAACCGCCTTTGTTCATCTTCCTCGATGAACACGGTGGCGCATGCAATACGTCGCCTTCTCAGAAGAATGCGACCACTATGATGGTTGCGATCTCGACCCGAGACCGAAAATGGCAAAAATCGTAAAAAAATCCATTCCATGCTCCATTCACACCCATGTGAAGGGGGAAACAAGAGAGAACCAGTCCCCAACCTCTCTAGCACCGAGAGGACCCAATCAAACCCCAAAAACATGATCAAAACGAGCTCCCCGGTAGTAGAGTCATAAGCTCGTGCGAGGTTCATACTCAAGCACGACGTCCGTTCTTAGCAGAACAAGCTTATTAAGTCTGAATTATCAAAGGTGTCTTATTAACTTATTCATGGCGAAATTTAGACAGCATCTCCCCATCCGGGAGGATTGCGGGGCAGAAGCGGGGATATACTCACATAGTGGAGTAAACCCCTTAAAATGACGGCCGGCAGACCCAAACGGATAGGAAACCCCAAGGGCTAGCCTACTAGGGGTACCATGGTATGTAGGTTAAAGCAAGCAGATAAGGCGACTAATGAGGGAGGCGAAGACCCCGAGGGCTAGCCTACAAGGGGCATGCGACCCATAGTCAACGTTATGTCCGCACGAGGGATGACTAATAGGGAAGCAAACCCTGAGGGCTAGCCTACGAGGGGCACAAATCCCTTAGTCACCACAGGTTGGTAAGGACTGTGGATTTTAATTATCAGGTTGAGCCCTATTGCTGTTCACCACGTGGCTGACAGGGGCGTCCATCACTCACAGATGGTGCCCATTTGACCAGACGGTCGTTCTGATGAAATAGTGGGGGATATCCCCCTCCCCGGATTATTGGAGCAAGGTTATCAGACAATCGAGCCCACAGACCCTAAATCACAAGCTGAATGAAAGGAACCCACTGCTCAATATGGCGTTCAATTGGTTGGCAGATTGGCGACCAAAGGGTCAACACGTTAATGTTCACAGGGCCAGAAGGGGGTTAGCACTTACAGAAAGAGGTAATTAGCGTGCAGATTGGGGGAGATTATTAGAGCAACCTTCACCAAGGGTAGGGAGTTGATGGCTAGCCCGTGAATATAGATGGTAGAGCTATATAGACATATATTCAAGCGACTGGAGTGTAATCGTCACAGGATGAACATTCATGCTCAGAGGTGACCCCATTCCCTCTGGGCAATGGAACAGTGCAGAGAGGAAATCGGGGGATCAACCTCGAATTGGGATGGCCAGGGGTGCATATATAACTATGCCTCTGGTCACAAACCCACAGGAGAGACAGTGCGAGGCACGGCCACCAAGTTGACATAGGGGTCCCGAGGAAGGGGAAACAATTCATGTAGCCTGCATTAACATCGGGTCATGGTCGGCGCCGTAAAATGAAGCACAACACTCGCACGCATGCGAAACAGACGGATGCACAGATTGAGAGAAGAACGGGAGAGAAATACAGTATCTATCATTCAATCTTTCAACGCATGTATACACATACCATTTGCCCTGTTAATAGGGAGTAAGTGGTGCCCTCTCTCGCTTGGCCTCTTTTATTAGTTCGAAGTAACCCGGTCGATCCTCCTTGAGGAGTTAGAACGACCTAGTGTGGAAACCGAGCTCGTGGCCACTGTACAGGCATCATTCGATGACTGGAGGATCCTGTACGTAGCCTGGCTAAGCGATTCCTAGGAACCTCCCGATCCTCAAGAAGCAAGTGCAATTTAAATCAAAACCTAATCTATGGAGATAGGAGAGGGGTGGGAAGTCTGCTGCCCTTCTCAAAGCTCAGTGGTCGGAAGGCCCTCCTCGCTCGGCTCTGTCCCTGTGGTCAAGGGCTGCGCACCCCCGGTTCCCTTGGCGATGTCCGGCTCGGGCACTGACCCCATCTGCGTAGGAACTGCCTTGACTGTATGCTCTCCCGAGACTGTCGGAGTTGGCGATCCTCCCCCTCGGGAGCAGAAGCATCCTCAATACCTCCCCGGTTGCTCGACACCGAAGAAGAGGGAGAAGTTGAGCCTTCTTCGCCCGAGTCTTAACGTTGTCCAGGGTTAAAAATAAGTTGATTGAGGACCTGCTCCTGAGCAAGATTTGCTGCCCGCCAGAAGCCTTGCGCAAAACCCTTTCACAGTCCGTGTCGATAATCGGGCTCGTAGTAGGTAAAGGCGGTCTTTGTGAGGGCCTCATGATATTCCTCCGAGCCCAGATATCGCTCGACTGCCTCCGACTTGGCCCTTGTTGCCTTCTCCCTGAGCTCAGCCAACTTTGCCTAGACCTCAGTCAACTCCGGCTAGGCCTCGGCCTGCCTTGCCTCAGCCTCTACTCAAATGTGCATAGGCACAACCAAAAAAAAATGATGCATCTGAGACTGATAGTTCGGTGCAGACGAGGTTCACAGGTTCAGACTGAGCCACTAACTCCACCAAGTGTGGAAACTGGCTTAGGTAGCGAGGTGACTGACCAAGTCTACTCTGACTTTGCAATATTCTTTCGAGCCCCAGTATTGCTCGACCGCCATCACCTCGGGCGTTACAGCCCTCGCCTCGAGATCGGCCACCTCTGTCTCGATCTTGGTTAGTCTCATTTCAGCGTCTCTCCTTGCTCACCCTACCTCCGAGAGCTGGCCCCTGAGCTCTTCCCGCTCGATTCCCCATTGCATCGAGCTTGCCGCGTGGACCTGGCGCTCCTCCTCCAAGAGTTTACTCTTTAGCTTGGCCCTATATTGATCCTAGGACAGGTGCTCAAACATCGACTGTATCTTCTCTTGGCTTGCCTGGTTCTGCAAGCGGAATGAGGCCACTTCCCACTAGAGAGCTTCGGGGGTGACCAAGGGTCTTCATCTCATAACCAAAAAAGAGCTTGAGGAGGAGATAGCTCAAGGGGCACCATTGTGTGCAGTGGTCATTTGCCTAGGGGAGCCCACCCCCTCCAACCCCCATCCTGTAGAGATCCAGCTTCTCTTAGAGGAGTTTGGTGATGTGCTCCCCGAGGAGCTCCCAGATCAACTTCCTCCCATGCATGATGTACAACACGCTATTGATCTTATTCTGGGAGCCACCCTCCCAAACCTTCCTCACTACCGCCTCAATCCCAAAGAATATGCTGAACTTCGGAGGCAAGTTGAGGAGCTCATTAGGAAGGGTTTTCTCCGTCTTAGCAAAAGCCCTTGTGCTGTCCCGGCCCTTCTCACACCCAAGAAGGATGGATCATGGCGAATGTGTGTAGATAGCCGGGCCATTAATAAGATCACAGTCAAGTATAGGTTCCCCATACCTAGGCTTGATGACATGCTTGACATGCTAGCTAGAGCCACCATTTTCTCCAAGATCAACCTTAAGAGTGGTACCACCAAGTTAGGATTAGGCCAGGAGATGAGTGGAAAACGGCCTTTAAAACCAAAGATGGCCTTTATGAATGGCTGGTCATGCCTTTTGAGTTTTCAAATGTCCCAAGTACTTTCATGCGTCTTATGACGGAGGTCCTTCAGCCATACATTGGAGTTTTTCTTGTGGTCTACTTCGACGACATTCGCATCTATAGTCAGTCCAAAGAGGCTCACGTAGACCACCTTAGACAAGTTTGTGACATCCTTCGGCAAGAGAGTATATTTGCCAACCTAGGAAAGTGTCACTTCATGACTAAGTCCATTACCTTCCTAGGCTTTGTGGTTTCAACCGAAGGCATTTCTATGGACCCCAAAAAGGTCCAAGCCATACTTGATTGGTTGGAACCCCACACCCTCCATGAGGTCCGAAGCTTCCATGGGTTGGCGACATTCTATAGAAGGTTTATGCGGGGGTTTAGCACCATCACCGCCCCTATCACTGATTGTCTCAAAAATAAGACCTTTGTGTGGACCAAGTGAGCATCCAAAGACTTTCAGGAGCTTAAGGAAAGGATGACCCAAGCACTGGTCTTATGCCTCCCCGATTTTTCTAAAGTCTTCGAAGTCACATGTGATGCGTCCGGGGTAGACATTGGTGGGATCCTTAGTCAAGAAGGACACCCTATGGCATTCTTTAGTGAGAAGCTATGTGAGGTTAGGATGAGATACTCCACCTACGATAAGGAGTTTTATGTCATGGTTCAATCCCTCTGGCAGATTTCATGTCATCGACTCCCGCACATCGTATAAGGCGCTGCTTGGCCATCCCTGGCTACGTGAGAACATGGTGGTACCCTCCACGTAGCACCAGTGCATCAAGTAAAACCAAGAGGGGAAGGAGGAGAGGTTATTTGCCGACCTCCACCCATTTGAAGTGTTTGAGTGTCATCTATTGGATGCTCCTTTGTATGCAGAACGGTCACAGAAGACTTTTAAAGCCAAGACCCCTGTCAGGGCATCAAAATTTACTTCTGGCGATGACTGGTTCCCACCGTCGTCGCCAGGGTATGTCAATCCCAAGATGGTCTCACATATCACCATCACCGCAGACGTAGGATGGGTAACACCTCCCGCTACCTACCATAAAGCTAATGAAGCCAAGGTTGATCAGCACCACACCCTTTTTGGAATCCCAAAAGGTCTCACCAGGCCAATACTCAGCCTCGATGCTGCCACTGTCGTAACACAGTCTGAAGGCCCCAGCCGCTTGTTCTATACTGCTGAGGAGCACCCCACCCAAAAAGACGTCGACTGTCATCTCCATGAAGATATTGAGAACCCGCCAGTCCCCATTCAAGGGTTGGCCTTCATTACAAGCCGAATGGCGAAGATGTTCCAGAAGCAGCATATCCCCTTAGGCCAGCCTCGCAAGGAGAGAGAAGCATTCCAAAGACTCTGGTATCCTGCCAGCGCAGACAAAGAATTAAGACGTGTCTCTCAACATCCAGGGTTGGGCTTCACCCTTGAAGACTACTATTATAGTGGGCATTATGAAGTAGACACCATCTCCACTTTCTACCCAGCAGAAGACCGCTCACCGAGGGCAACCTTTGATGAAAACCCAGCGGAAGCTGAACATACTGAACAGGTTCAACCAATGGACCCAGAATCAGAAGCCATAGCCCCTTGCCGGTGCTGGGAGCAGGTCTATCCTGAAGAGATCGCTCTCCAGGCCAAATTTGACACGGCCAGCAGTAGCAAAGCAGAAGACACCAAGGAAACAAGGCTATCCTCCTCCTATGACACTCCTTCGATAATAACATCAGCACCCCTCGCACCGATCGAAGAAGTTTCTACCAGAACTGTTGTGCTCAGGCGTGTTTTGACGAAGACATGTCGTTCTATGTTGTTGATTTGCATTGAATATATGTTGCTGGATGAATCTCCCTTTGAAAGGTTTCATTGAATGGCATGTTGAGCATTTAAATCAAGTTCAAATTATTAATGAATTGAGTTGAGCATCATTTGACTGAACTTGGTGTAATATTGTGTTGGTTGGTTTTCTTTCATAGTGATGTAGTTGAGTCTTCAAGTTTTAGAATTTAAAATTGTAAGAGACTTATATTTGAAATAAAATTTTATTATTGCTCCAAATTATTTGGTCTTATGAGATTGTTTGTGATTATTCACGATTGTTTAACTGCCACGTTCCGAGCAAACGACACGTTTCGTTACTATCGGTTCGGGGCGTAAAACTCCCGCACTTTGTTTAGGCATTTGGACCTCAACCACCAGAGCATGCTCTACCATGGAGGGACAAGAAGAACGAGAGGAAGAAGAGGGAACTACGAAGTCGAAAGACTCGGGAGGAGGAGGAGGAAGTTGATGGATCACCATTGTCATGATCTCTGCTAACTCTACAAAAGCCTCAGCGATCCTCTGTTCCCTCAAGTCGCTCTCACTACGCATGGACTCTCTCAGAATACCAGTGCAATGAAGGGGAAACACCCTAGGTAGAGGAAATGTAAGACACAAGCATACAGTATATTTACATATCTATCCAGGCAACCCTGGCGGGATGCATTGTGACATTTCAAACTCCTAGAAGGGCCGCCCCACGTCTACTCGAGGAAAGCATCATCATCATACTCATGGCCCCAAGATAGCCACATTTAATGGCCATTGTCGACAACGACATTCCCCCCTTGAGCCACCAACGCTGCCCCATAACATACCACTCTCCGAGCCTAAATTTTGGCTTGGGAGTTGGGGGAAAGTAGAGAGGGGTAAATCCGTAGCTCAGATATAGGCACAGGTCGGGACAGCCAAACCAGGTCCAGACTGGCCCAACAAGGCCCATTTCGACCCAACCAGGCCAAGCTCCCTAGGTGACAGCCCCACCAATGGGCCCACTTATTTTGAAACCCAAACACGCTTGGATCAAATCTTCCTAGGTGGCTGCTCGGCCCAAAAGTCTGAGTATAACCATCGCAGCGCTGCCATCCATGCTTAAGAGAAGCCCAAGTTCCTTACCTAGGAGCATCCTTTGCTCGGATCCCTAATAGATAGGGCATATCTCTCGGTGAGAATCTCACTATCGCTCAGAGAAGGGAAACTCAAAGAGACGGGGATGAAGAAAGAGTCCTCCTTTGGGACATAACACCCCTTGGTCCATCTAGGTGCCTTGTCTCTAGCCACGAGGGCTAACAGCTATATAAACTCCAAGGAAGCCCTCCGAGAAGGTAAGGTGATCTCGAGCACTCAATATCGCACTCATTGGTGGAGAGCGATCTCGTGCCCCATACTCTTTCTCCTACTCCCGTTCCACCTACGTTCTGCCAGTTCACTGACTAGAGAGAAACCTTATCGACGATCATTTGCCCATGGGAAGCTCTGCCGCCTTGCTCCAACCACGCAGAACTCCACCACCTCCCAGTGCCGTTGGCGGAAACCAGAGAAAAGAAGGCTCGGGGGTGAAAAGGGTAAGTCCTGAGGCGGAGAGAAGAAGGTAGGCCTTAACCGGGGTCGACGCCGGCTGTCGAGAAGGCGATCAACCACGGATCCGTCGCCCCTCTCGCCGCCTCCCGGTACCGCTGGCGAGGATGAATGGAAACCAGAGAAAAGAAGGCTCGGGGTTGAAGAGGGTAAGTCTCGTGGCGGAGAGGAGAAGAAGTACGAGGGTCGGTGCCGGCGGTCGCCCTACATGCAAGAATCCGTCGACCCTTTCGCCGCCTCCCCGGTGCGACAAGCATGCAGAGCGATGAAAACCAGTCGGGGGGTGAAAAGGGAAAGTAGCGTGGCGGAGCAAAGGCCGATGTTGCGTAACCGAGGTCGGGAGCTTAATCGACACTTTCCCATGGAGTGAGTTGCTCGGCCGATTAGGGTGAAAATCCCACCCGACCGCGAGTGGCCCATCCGGGCTCCCAAACCAGCGCAAGTCACTCTGCCCGGGTTATCTCACCCTACTCGCCTCTAAGCGGTTATCAAAGTGGCCCTGAGGGATTTTACACACTTGTTCTCATGGGGCTGTCAGACCATGCTTCATTGATGGGGCTCGCCGATTCAAGTGGTATGTGGGCTGCCGGTGCACTTATTCAACCCATTTTGAGCATCCTTTGGCCCATTTAGCTTGCTTAGGCCCATTTCGTGCCCATTTTCTTCTTCTGTGATGGTTGGCTAAGCGACAGGCTTGGCTTGTTGTCTAGTCTTCTGCTTGCTTGTTCGAGGATGGTCCTGAATATTTCTCTGAGCTCTCGGACTTTGTTTTAGCAGTTGTCCCTTGTAGCCGAGCATCTTTTCTTTTCTTCTTTTCCTTCTTTTCTTCTCTGCCGACTTAGATGCACTTGATCGGAGCTTAAGACTTATAGATGTAATTATTTATTCAAAGAAATATTTTCAATGTCAATAAATGCCTCCCATCCGCAGGTGTCACGAATGAGGGATGAATGAGCAGTACCTATAGGTGCAGCCTATAGCCCGTTTGAAATTATTATATGTATCTTTTTTATTCTTTTATTTTATTCTTTTTTATTCATTATCATTATTTTTATTCATTTCACTTCCATTTTTATTTATCATTTCATTTATTTCTCTATCATCATTTTTTTATATATATGCAATCATGTAGACATTCGAACTTGAAATTAATGTATAATCGGTGAAGTATCATCCTGATTCGACTCATCGTCTCCCTGGGGACCAGACCCGAGGGGCACCAAAGGTAGCGCATAGCTGCTCCATGGGGTGGAAGTAGGTGGAGAAGTGGTGGAGGTAGAAGGCTTGGATGGCATGGGGGTTTCTATGACGGGGATGGTGATGTCAAGTGATGGCAAAGGCAATGTGGCGATGATAGGCTCGGGTGAAGGTGAAGGTGAAAGTGGAGCTTGCTCAGGCTCGGGCGATGAGAAAGATGGAGGAGAGGGTGGAGACGGTGAAGGCAATGGAGATGCAGGCGATGGTGGTAATGTGGGCAATGGGGGTAATGTTGGTGGTGGAGACGGTGGAGAGGATGAAGGCGAAGTTGAAGGCCATGGGGCCCAACGTCGGCGTATTGACACAATACATCGCGCGACATTGGGGGTAGAAGTGGTAGTGGCGGAAGTGATGGTAGTGGTGGTACTGGCCTGAGCAAGGGCTTGGGTTTGTGGAGATTGCGGTGACAGGGTAGGAGACGGTGAAGGTAACGGGGTAGGTGGAGATGGAGATGGCAATGAGGTAGACGACGGAGTGGGTGCAGTGCTAGATGAGGAATTACAGGGGTTCCCTAGGCCTTTTAGATATGGAGATGACTTTCTAGGCGACGCTTCTTATTGCTACTTGCTATGGAGATGTAGAATAACATTGCGAATGAGAGCCCAATCAATCCTCTTCTTATCCTCCAGATCATAAAGATAATCCCAAAACTTGGGACAATCCTCAACCGAATGCCCCTGCTGGCGGTGAAATTCACAGAACCAACGCATATTCCCGACCGCAGGTCAACAAGGCACAACCGGAGGGAGTGATAAAGTGTGGGTGGTCGTCAAAGCCCGAAAGATATCGGTAAAAGACTTTGGCGATGGAGAGCAAGGAGGAGCCTACTTCGGGCAAGGCGGATGCCGAGGGGTATGGGATGAAGGTGGAGAAGGTGGTGGTGATGGAAGTGAAGGTTGTGTAGGCAATGGAGGTTGTGTAGGCAATGGAAAATGGTGATTGGCGGAAGGACTCGGTGGAGATGTATGTAGGGATGGGGAAGCGGGTATATAGTGGACGACATCCACATGCTCGAAGCGTGGTGATATTCCCTCGACTGGGGGTGGAGACGCATGCGGATATGCGAAGGCAGAAGGCTGACTCGTGGAGGGTGGATATGCGGGGTGTATGGGCTCATGGAAGGGGGATGAGGGGTATATGTGGAAGGCTAATATGAGGTGGGGTGCGGAGACATACCACCTGGTACCAGTACATACCGGGCAGGATTGCAAACCATGTGAGGGACTGGGCCACCCTAGAGGTTTCCCATCTGCTTGTTGAGCTTGACAATAAGTCTTAGATTTCAGATTTACTTAAGTTGTGATAGGATTGGACTACTTCTAGTTGATTTTGCTGTCAAATCTTCTTCATCTGAGCATGAGAGTAGTATGTGTTGAACTTATAAGGAGGTGTTTGAGGATTATAAATATTAAGTAATCCATGAGGGATTGGCAGATCAGACTCGGGTCAGTCAGTTTTGCGGAATCCAATCAGATTGGCCAATCTGAGCCTATTGATCTAATTCTGCCATCTATGGTGCCTACATTTGGCCTACCTGATCTGATTCTGCCATCCATGACGCCTACATTCTCAACAAGAAGAATTAGGCACTTATTTATGCTAGAAGCTCAACCATGACAGTCTACAATTTTGCATTTTAACAGTGTTGAGAATAGTTCAAGCTGCATAACAAAGGAAGTAGTTTTGTTCCTGCCACATGGCCTCATTGGTCTTTTGACAGACCTTTTACTGTGGAAACTATATTAGCCAGTTACTTGGCACCACCTTATGGAAGGTTGACATCAGACGAACAGCAGGTCAGGAAACTTACAATCCTTGCTCCTACAATGGGTCTAACCAACCCTGGATTGATGCCATAACACTTATTATGATTTTTTTTTGGAAGGGGACCAGTGGCCACTATTCATTAAGCGAACATAAATTACAGGAAAGATGATGGATAGGCTCTACCAAGATGATAGAGACAGTCCCACACCCAGAACACTCAGAAGCAACCCAACCCCATTACATGATCCCTAGCCCAATTACAAAATAAGTCTTCTCCAGTTGTACATTTTGCTTAGCAGAAGTGAGTCCCTAATCGTGCTGCCACATCTGCAGAAATGCCATTCTCTTATGAAATGTATGCAGCTTTTAATCCCTTCAACTGGTCGCCCAGAATCTCCTTTGAAAATTCTGCTGTTCCTTTCCTTTCAAATTACCCATAGAAAGGCAGGTAAACACATCAAGCAAATCTCCTCCTCTTGCCTTGCTGGACTTAGACCATTCCATTCCGTCATCAGCTTAGCAATATGATCACATTCAGTGCAAGAGGCTCCCACGACTTCGTAAAACTGTCTCCATACTGATTCAATAATTCCTCAGGTAAGGAATAAGTGATAATTTATTTCGTCAAAGCATCCACAGAATACACATCTTCTGAAAGTGTCTAGCTTCAAACTTCTCAATCTGTCATGAATTGGGAACCTTTGCCAAGCTATTTTCCACATGAAAATTCTGATTTTTATGGGTGGGTTTTTGTTCCAAACTAATCTGCGCCACTTCACCTAAACTCTTCCCTGTGATAACATCTTGCTGGCTGACTTGACAGAGAAAATTTCATTCTTCTCCCATCTCCATGTCCTTTTGTTGCTGATATCCTGTTACACTTACTACGAATTTGAGAATGTAAATCTTATCTATTAGCCTGTCTTCAATTTTTTGGCAGGGTAAATGTTTACTGATGCTACAATAATCTCTTGAATCTCGCAGACTTCGGTTGCATTTACCAGTCTAGTGATTGCTGCCATTCCAACTATGTGTGTAAGTCTCTCAGACTTCATTTTGCTCAACCTTTTAAGAATTGTTGTTTGCTTGTGGATGGCAGTGCATAGTTACAGGATGTGAGGCTCTTTTGAACTTTGTTCGAAGCCTATACATTGCTTATACAAGAATGCTTTAAAGCAAAGTTTTATATGGATTTGTTACTGAACTTCAAGGGCATATTGCCCTGCAAGTTTTAGCTTATGTGTGTCTATGCAAGCATTTACTAGTGTCTATAGTCTGCATTTTGTTGCTACATGGACTAGTTATTTGGTACTGAAAGATTTCTACCATTTGTTCCAAAAAAGAAGAGCCGTAAGAACTGCTTACATTTTCTGTTGTGAACTCCTTAATTCTTCCCCAGGTTCATGAATTCCTACAGTAGAGAAACCACAAAAAAGAAAAAAAAGAGAGTGTGAATGTTGATAAAAGACACTTAAAAAATTCTATGATTGAGGCACTGCTGTGACGTATTGGACAGAGAATGGTAATTTGGTTGATCATAAGCCTTCATCAGGAATCGTTGTTATATTTCATTTAGAGAGCTAATTTTAGTAACATGAGGTTGTATCAAGCAGATTGGGCAAGTTACTCTAAAGAGTAGCAATTTTTAGTACCTTGGCTCTATTGCTCAGGAAAATGGAAAGATCCAAGAGGATGCTGCACATAGAATGAAGGCAGGTTGGATGAAGTGGAGAAATGCATATGGAGTCCTCTTTGATCGTTGTGTACCAGTGAAGCTTAAAGAGAAGTTTTATAGGGCTGTTGTGAGACTTGCAATGTTGCATGGCACTGAATATCGGGCTGCAAGAAAAGTACAAATACAAGAAATGTGTGAGGCAGGGATGAGGATTTTGAGATTGTTGTCTGGTAAGACTACAAAGGATAATATTCAGAATGATCATACATGGAGGGATCTAGGGCTAGCTTTGGTTGACCACATGCATTGTTGTCCAAGTGTGGTGTGAGTTAGAATGCATGATTAAGTTGAAGTGGAGGGTGGTAAAAATATGTAAGGAAGGCCTAAAATGAGATGGTTTTATGCAGTAAGAAAAGACATGGCTTTTCTTAGTCTAATATAAACATGTTGCTTGTTAAAAACTTAGAATAAAATGTCGGAAGAGGATTCGTGTTGCTGACCCCAAATAAATGCAATAAAGGCCTGATAATGATGATGATATATGCTTAGATAAACTTTACATAGAACTGAAGTTATCTTGTCACCATGAGAGTGAAGTAATAATAGGACATGAACTCATATTTTCTTTCCCTGGATGTTATCAAATGAAATATTTATTGGACAAACATTGTAATGCAGGCTAGTACCAGATTTGGGTTTTGAAAATGAGCTGATGCCAGACTATGTTGTCAGAGGCGAGAGGCGCTTGAGGCGATCAATGGGTCACCTTAGCCTCAAACACCTAGGCGATGGCCTAGGCATTTGAGGCGACATTTTTCAAATATATGAAATAAAAGAGATTATATAATATATATCGTTAAATATGTTAACAAGACGTATATAAAATTCATCAGATTAGTAAATTCATCCATTTATATGTGAGACATAAATTAAGAATCCATCAAATTCACATAGACCCGGCCTCGCATGGTCAGGTTGCTGGGTGGTCAAAGTGGGGGGCAGCATTCCCATTGTTGGGGAGTTGAAGGAGAGTGGTGCCCCTTTGGCGGAACTTTCTTATGGGAATGTGTTGGGTAGCCCACGTGGTCTTTGGCCCAGAGCCCTTGCGGCCACAGCCAGCTGGCCTAGGGGAGATGGGCCGAAGTGAGGTGAGTTATGGGCATCTTGCCTCGCCTCATTGCCTAGGTGAGCACCTCAAGGGCCTTCGTTAGCATGGATGCCAGATGATTTCTTCATATAATGGATATGGTGATTTATAATATGACAAGGTGATCTTATTTGAGTATTTGTTAATGGATGGTCACGTTTGTTTAGTAGTAGATGGCCCAAATTGTGTTCGACTTCGCTGATGAGATAATATGGATACCACATTGAACGAAAAATTAATCAGGTTCTTGATAGATGGTAATGGTGGATATGTCATGTGAACAATGAATTTATTGGAAATGGATATTTGTTAATGGATGGTCACATCAGTTTAGTATTGGATGGCTGATGGCTCTGATAGTGTTTGGCTGTGCTAGTGAGATAATATGGATACCACATTGAACGGAAACTAATCAGGTTCTTGATAGACAATGATGGTGGATAATGTAGTTGCCTTCATCTGCTTTCCCTTTCCATAGGTGCATGTGTCAATGTTGCTTATAGTGCTTCTCTCTGTCCTATTAGGACAGTGTTATGTCATGGGTGCCGTTGTTCTTGACTTTCTCCCTGCATTTATAGAGTTGCATCGATATATACTAACTCAAAATAATCAGATTTACAGAAATACCTCTCATAGAGAGGGCGCATAAAAGAAACGAAAAACTAGTAAAAGAAAGAAAATAGGATAGCAGTCCGCCTAAAACTAATAATTGGAAAACTGCCCTTAATCACAAGTTCTTCCTTATTTCACTACACTTCCCCTTAAGTTGAGCATAGATAACACACATACTCAACTTGCTTAGGGCCAAAGTAAATTGTGCTTCAGTTAGAGTTTTGGTGAAGAGATCTACAACCTGATCTTGAGACTTCGCATGGGGCAAACACAATTTCCTAGAGTCTAGCTTCTCTCGGATAAAATGCCGGTCAATCTCCATCCGGTCATGTTGTACTAGATTGTTAGCAATGTTAATTGATGGCTTATTATCACAATAGAGCTTCATAGGCAACTCTACTTGAACTCCAAGATCACTCAAGGGAAGTTTCAACCAAAGTAACTCTGTAAGCCCATGCGCCATTGCTCTGTATTCTGCTTTAGCGCTAGACCTGGCACATATGGTTCTTGCTTCTCCATTTGACCAGGTTACTACCAAGCAAAGTACCATACCCAATAGTTGACCTTCTATCATCTTTAGAATTAGTCCAGTCTGCATCAGCATACCCCTCAATTTTTAACTGGTTTGTCTTTTTGAAAAGAATGCCTTCCCCAGGCAAGACTTCAAGTACCTCAAAATGTGTTCTACGACTTTCATATGAGTTGTCCGAACATGCATATGCTGACTTACCACACTCACAGCATATGATAAATTAGGTAGAGTGAAAGAGAGGTACAAAAAGCTTGCCAACCAACTGTTGATGCAAACCACTATCCTCTGGTGAGAGTTTCTCACCATGCTGTTCCATCAACCCTTGATCGAGTTCAATCGGAGTAGCTGCAGGTTTGCACCCCAATTTCCCTGTCTCAGTCCATAAGTGAAGAACAAATTTTCTCTGACAAATATAGATTTCATCTTGCGACCTGACCACCTCTATGCCTAGGAAGTATTTTAAATCTCCTAAGTCTTCTAATTTAAATTCAGCAGCTAACCCATCTTTTAAACTTTGGATTTCAACTGTATCATCTCCTATAAGGATCATATCGTCAACATATACGAGGAAGATAGTAATATAACCGTTCTTCCATTTAACAAATAGTGTGTGGTCAACATTTGACTACTAAAATCCAAATTCAATCATAGCATGATCGAGTCGATCAAACCAAGCCCTGGACGACGATTCTAGCCTATACAGAGCCTTTAGGAGTCTGCAAACCTTCCCCTTCGTATCAACACCAAGAGGTGGTAGCATATAGATTTCTTCCTACATATCACCATCTAAAAAGGCATTTTTCACATCTATCTGATACAAAGCCCAATAACGCTTGACAGTAAAAGACAGAATAATGGATTTTAGCTTTGCCACAGGTGCAACCAATCTGGTTTTATACCTTTGTATCACGCCCTTTGCATTGTACATAATTGTATAGACCCATTTAGACCTAACTAGAGTTCTGTCCTTGGGTAGATCAATTAGGTCCCATTACCATTCCGGTCAAGTGCACTAAACTCTTTCCATTGCCTGCTACCATTTATGATCTTTAAGAGCCTCAGAAAAAGTAGGAATAGAGATCGATGACAATGCAGATGGAGAAGTGTGATAATGAGAAATACGAGAATAATTGACAGTGGTGGAGATGAGATACTTGACACAATTTTGAGCTCTCGTGCGAACCGTGATGGTGAGATTTAGGTCAATCTCAGGCATTGGTTGATTAAGGCCTAGGGATGTAACAACCTTTGGAATTGGCGGAGCAGTAGTTGATCTATTTTTGAAGTTTCTTTTTTTG
This sequence comes from Amorphophallus titanum, assembly GCA_024336825.1. Taxonomy (NCBI): domain Eukaryota; kingdom Viridiplantae; phylum Streptophyta; class Magnoliopsida; order Alismatales; family Araceae; genus Amorphophallus; species Amorphophallus titanum. Next base: position 348,765 of record JANBPO010005995.1, read on the forward strand.
TATGTGATTAGAGGTGTTTTAGAACCATGCAGACCATAACCTGTTTGAACTTGAGATTGAACATCCTGTGCGGCAGAAGTAGAGGGTATAAAGGAAATAGAACAAAGAGGCAAAACCAGAGTAACAGTGTCAACAGCTGATGAAGAAGAAACACCACCACTACCATCACCAAGTTTCTTTACTATTACCATCATCAAGTGTCTCCCCCCGAGGTAGAGTTTGGGGAGAATAGTATGACTCAGACTTAAAGAAAGTGATGTCTTTGCGAGCAATTGTACAACGAGTGGAGGGACCATAACAATGGTAACCTTTTTGAGTAGTGGAATAATTAAGAAAGACACCACGAATTGCACGCAGGTCAAGCTTCGTACTGCTTGGGTCAAGTGAATAAATGAAGCAAAGACAACCAAATACCCGTGACAATATAGAGAACAAAGGTGTTGGATAAAGAATACAGAGAGGACAACAGTCCTGCAAGTTCTAAGATGGCATTTGATTAATGAGATAATTAGTAGCCAGGATAGAATCAGCCTGAAAAGTTTGGGAAGATGACACTGAAACAAGAGTGCCCGGGCTGCTTCAAGATGGCGATTTTTCCACTCTGCAACACCATTCTGTTATAGTGAATGCATCAGGAGGACTTATAAACGATGACTTCATCTTCAAAAAAGGCATTAATGATTCGAGCATAGTACTCTCGAGCATTATTGCTAAATTGAGTTTGTACCATGTTGCAAAACACTTAAATAGCATGTGGGACTTCAACCCGAGATTTCAACAGGTAAAGCCAAGAACAATATGAGTAATCATCAACAAAGATAATAAAGTATCGATAGCCATCCAAGGATGAAACTGGAGAGGGACCCCACACATCAGAATGCACAATGTCAAAAGATGAGGTGCTTTTACTTAGAATAAGGAAATTGAGTTCTACAATGTTTAGCCAATCGGCAGACCGGACACTATAAAGACTAGAGTTCTACTTATTGAAATAAAGCAGGAAACAAGATCCTCGAGGAACGAAAAGAAAGGTGCCCTAATCTAGAATGCCACAATTGGATCTTATATAGTCTCTTGTCCAAGCTGGAATGTGCAGATCATTGGAGTGCACTCTTCTCACATGGCTGGAAGACAGAGGCCATCTACCTCACGGCCAATCCCAATTGTTTGTCTTGTTCCCAGATCTTGAAAAACACAATGATCAGGAAAAAAAGGTTACAGAGCAATGCAATTGTTTAGTTGCTAATAGAGTGGAAGTTAATAGAAAGGGAAGGAATGTGAAGGCCAGAAGGCAGAGTAAGCTAATCCGAAAGGTGAATGGACCTTTGCGAACCACAGTGGCAAGAGCACCATAAGCATTAGTAACTTTAACTTGACTGGACAGTAAAGAGTAAGAAATGAAGGATGTAGAGATACCAGTCATGTGGTCCATCGCACCTGAATCAATGACCCAAGAGTGATCAGAGAACCAGGTAGAGGCACTTAGAGTGGCACCATGTATACCTGAGGAGGATGAAGATGGATTGGTAGTCTTGAGCTATGGGAGAATCCACAGAAGTGTAGCAATATCAGAGGAAGAAAGTGCAGCAAGTCCAGGAGTAGTGGTAGTAGAAGATCCACCCTCGCCAGGAGGAGAGGGCTGTGAGATGACCACATTGCCCTTGGCTAGCTTTTCTTTCTTAGTTTTGAACTTATATGGTTTCTTGTCTAGAAATTTTTCCCAGCAGAGATACTGTCATGGTTTGAGCAGCCACAATGATCACATTTGTTCTCTCCCCGTTGCTTGCCACTCCCAGACTTAGGCTTGTTGACAGTAGTGGCAAGAACAGTGTATTCAGCTACATCTGGAGTAGAAGCATTATGTTCCTTGTTGCCTATATAACGTCGTTGCTCCTCACTCAGAACCTTGAAATAGGTCTCTTTTAGTAAAGGAACAGGATCCATATTAAGGATCTCGGATGGACGAAGGAGAAGGGGGTAGGAACATTACCTCGTTGCTATGAGGATTGTATTATGAAATGTGAGGGGGACTTATGGAGGAGAGAAGAGAAGGGAGGAGAGAAGAGAAGGGTGGTGAGGGAGTTAATAAGTAGATGCAAAATTGACATTCTGTGTGTGCTAGAGTCCAAGTGTGAGAGAGATGGGAAAGCTATTATGGGGTAGATTGGGGATGCTAGGCTGTCAAAAGGGGTAGCCTCCCCAGCTATAGGAGGGTAGGTGGCATTATGATCTGTTGGAATCAGTTTGAGGTAGAGGAGGTGAAGAGGAGGAGGGTTATATCTCTCCACTTCCAAGACGTCAAGGATGACTTCTCTTGGGACTTCTCCAGGGTCTATGGACCACAGACCAAAGAAGGAAAGAGCCTCCTATGGGAGGAACTACTCCGATATCAGATCTCATCAGGCTGCCCATGGTGTGTGGGAGAAAACTTCAATGCAATTGCTGCCAATTAGGAGAGGATAAGGGATAACCCCCAGACAGGGGAGATGGAGGATTATCAAGATTTTATTGATGATGCTGGTTTGATTGACATTAGGATGTCCAATGCTCATTTCACATGGTCCAATTTGAGGGCCAAACCTTCTTACTCTCAATTGGATAAATTTATGCTGTCTGTGGACTGGGAGGACCACTTCCCCCATGTGTAGTCATGTTGCTTGGCTAGACCTCTGTCTGATCATAAGCCCATCTTGGTCTCAAGGGAAGCATACTTTCAGGATAGAAAGATATTGATTTAGAGAAGGAGATTTCGTGAATATTGTGAGACAAGCATGGAATGCCTCGGGGATAGAACAGTCTGCCATGGCTAGATTTGTGTGTAAATTGAACCAGGTGGCTAAGGTGCTCAAGACATGGGGTGCAACCAAGGGACTAGCAGGCAAAGTTGTGAAAGACAAAATCCTTGATTAGATGGAAGGTTTAGAATCCTTGGAGGAAGCCGAGCTTCTGGATGACACAGATAGATAGCTCAAGGATAAGTCTCACAATAGAATTTAAGGAGATCCTTGTGAGAGAAGAGATATATTGGAAGTAGAGATCTGGGAAGAAATGGCTCAAAGAATGTGACAAGAACATCGCCTATTTTTAGATGACCTCAGGAAGAAGAAGGGTTAATTCAATTAGATGTATCTTGGTTGGTGGTGACCAACTGATTTCAAGATATGAAGACATCAGATGGGAGGCTAGAGATTTCTTGCCACACCTTTTCACAGAGGACACAGCTAGGCCTACCATAGCGGATGATCTCCTACCTTGCATATCTATGAAGGAGAGAGAGGGCCTATCTCAGAAGTTCATAGAACGATCTTTTCTCTAGCAGGTGACAAAACCCCCGGGCCAGATGGTTTCCCCTTGGCTTTCTTCCAACAATGCTGGGACACCATCAAGGCAAACCTCGTCCATGTAATACAAGAGTTCCAAGAGAGGAGGGCACATTTGAGAGGTATCAACAACACTCTCTTAGTGCTTATCCCTAAGATGCCAGGAGCATAGAACCCATTAGCCTATTGAACGAGACCTATAAAATCATCTCCAAGCTGCTAGCCATGAGACTTGATGCAGTGCTTGGCAGAATGGTTAAAGACTATCAAAGGGCTTTCATCAAGGGCAAACACAAACAGGAGAATCTCGTAGTAGTATATGAATGTCTACATGCCATGAAGATAGAGGAAAAAAGGGATGGTCCTCAGTTGGATTTTGAGAAAGTCTATGATAGTGTCCATTGGAACTGCTTTGCAGTGCTTGAAAAGATGGGTTTGATGATAGTGGATTGGATGGGACCTGAGCTTGTGTCACATCAACTAGCTTTGCAGTCTTCATTATTAGGCAGCATTCAAGCTACTTTTACAGTGGTAAGGGTCCCCGATAAGGAGACCCTATGTCACCACTACTTTTTGTTTTGGTTGCACATGTGAGAAGATGTGGCTGAGAGACAATCACATGTTTTTGGAGCTTGTGTCACACCGTGTACTGTGCATATCACTCACTTACGGTATGCTAATGATACCATCTTATTTTTAGCAAAGGATGAGAGACAATCATATGTTTTTTTGGAAAGTGGGTAATACCACTAATTGTATAAAATGAAAAGAAGTGTACAAGTGTAACAAATCCCGCAAAAAAGACCCTATACAAAAGCACACCAAGACGGTGTGGGCCGCTTACCCTCCCAGCAAAGTAAAAAGAGGAGAATTGAGGGCGTTCACATTACACTTCCCTTGCGCCCATTCCCTCACAAAAGAATAGATGAAAGAAATAAGAGTCTTCTACTCTAGCCTCCCTCCTGAAGAACCTGTTGTTCCTTTCACCCCAAAGGGACCAAAGAGTGGCATGCAAAATAAGCCACCATGCAACACGAACACCTCTAAGGGGCCAATACCTGCCCTACAACCTGACGAAGGACCGGATCTCCGACCGTAGACCTAAGACACAACTGGTTCTCGAAGCCAACCCCTCCCATACAATCTGTGAGTACTGACAACTTGCAAAAATGTGATCTAGGGACTCATTCTCCAGGCCACATAAGCAACAAGTCGGCAAGATGTCTGGCAAGAAGCGCCTGAGCCTGTCTCTGGTGGGAGGTCTCCCATGGGATCCTCCATATCAAAAGCTTTACCTTCAGTGGACTCCTCGATCTCCAAATGAATGGAGCGGCTTCATGCCACAGCCCCCATCCGAAATGATTTTGTAAGCCGACTTAATAGAGAAGGTCCCCTCCTTGTCCCACCTCCACGTCCACGCATCCTCCCATAGGGGGTGCAGGGTGAAGTCGAGGAGGAAGGTGAGGAGGTCCTAGAACTGCTCCTGCTCGGCAACAGTGATGTCCCTCCTGAAAGTCAGCGCCCAAGTACCCCCTAAAAGACCGGAATTAAAAGGCCTGTTGACCATCCCAAGAGGATCCGTCGAGATCGCAAACAAACTAGGGAAATAGGCCTCTAAAGAGAAGTCACCACACCATCTATCCTTCTAGAAAAGGCATTGGTTGCCTTTCCCTAGACAGACGCTGACCCTGAGGAAATGAAGTCTCTGCAAGAGAACATACCACGCCAAATGGGAGAAGTCTAGGTTGGCGCTGGAAACACCAAGTCCCAAACTCTCCTTTTGCCAAGTACTGCTGCCTGATGAGCTGTGCCCAAAGATGCTCATCCCTGACTCCCAGCCTCCATATCCACTTACTGAGAAGAGCTCGGTTGAAGTCACCTACATTCTTGATGCCAATGCCCCCTTGCTCTTTAGAGGTAGCCACCCTCCCCCATGAAATGTCATGCCAACCCCTAAATCTCTCTCCACTGCCATGCCAAAAGAATTGTCCTTGAATAGCTTCAATTTTTTTCTGCACCGACTTAAGAATGCGGAATACTAAAAGAAAGTAGATAGGTAAACTATCCAGCACTGTACAGGACTAGTCTACCCCCATAAGACAAGAGCCTCACTTTCCAGCCCACCAGTCTCATCTCGTGTCTCTGAATAATAGGAAGCCAATCCGCACACCTAAGAACTCTTGGAGTAAGGGGAGTCCCAAATAAGAGGAGATAGAGGGCACAAAAAATGATGCAACCACCCTCACTACCTCGGTCACCACCCCAATAGCACGCCCATAAAACTTCATGTCCAAAGGATATTACGACGTCCACGAAAAGACCGACAAAGTAAAACCCACACTAACATGCTACAGTAGACTATGACATTCGCCGTGTAAATATCATCAACCCATTAAATTAATTAACTAGTTAATATCCATATAAATAAATAAAAATTGAAGACAAATCATGGAAATTCTAGCAGTATAAAATCTGTGATTTTTAAGTGTATGGCTTCATGGATAAATATTTTTAAAACATGTTATGTTTATTAATTATCTAAAGAAAAGACATGTAATCACGTTATGCATACAATTGACGAAGATGTGAACATGAAATTAATATCTACTTGGTGATTTTACTTGGGAGATTGCCTACCTCTTTGGGTGAAGATCTGGTGATGAACAGTGAAGCTATTTGTGTTGAAACGGCCCCTGTTCCTGGTACCGCGAACATAGGATGAAGGGGGAGAAAAACTTCTCAACAGGATGAAGTTTGGCTGGCAACAAGAGGAAAAAGGAAGAAGATGAAGAAGATGCCCTACCCTCTTCTTGTTGCAGTCAATCAGTAGGATGACGTCGAAGACCTCCACGCAGCAGCAAGAGGAAGAGGAAGAGGAAGAGAAAGAGAATGGTAGCAACCAAGGTTTCTGATTAGATGTGGGGGTTTATTTATAGGGTGAGAGACCTAACGGGGGTGTTGAAGGCCAAAGCGTAGCAAGGATTTATTACTACCCGTAGGTCACTCTTCCTGCCATTATAACAGCCGCTTGCTACATTTGTGAGTGAAACCCTAAAAGCTATCTTCATGTGTTGAACATATATGGCATTTGGGTTGGGTTTTTACTGCATGGGTTTTGGGTTGGCTAGATGGACACGTGAGTTTAAGTTCCTATAGGGTGAATGGGTTGGCATTTGGGTGAAAGTCCACTAACGTGGCTTTGTGTTGGGTTATAAAGGGTTGCTTGATGACTCACATGGGCACCTTGCAGTGTGTAGTGTGGGGTCAAAAGCCCATTCCTTAACCTATATATATTTATCTAGTTTGGTTATTTGGGTTAGGTCTTTGGTGAGAAACTCACGTGAGTGTGGGTGGCACATATAAAGAATTAAAGTATTAGATTTTGATGAAAGCCCTTGTATTAGATTTTTGGGCCAAGGCCTATATACAATACGTATATTTGTTTTAATGCAAAAGCTTACTACCCAACTTATTGCATGGATAATTAATGAAGCAAAATCAATAGTGATAAAGAAAATAATAATAATAGAGTTACAAATACAAATAATAATAATAAAATAAAGTTACAAACTAATATACATATACGTATATGTATATGTGTATAAAAAAGTGGAAAAATAAAACAACAAAAACTAATGAAATGAAGAGAGGCCAAGCCCTTCTTCGCAACAGGCCAATGAAGTGAGAGTGACCCCGTCACTCACCCTCCTCACACATACGCAATGGCAGCCACAGCCTTCTTCACACGGGACAATGAGAGCATGACCCCGGTCACTCCCTCTCCTCATACACCGTGACAGCATCGGTGAGCTAGCTCCGGCAGGGCCTTGGTGCTCTGATCTAGCAAACACGAGAGTAGCACACGTGCAACCCCACCTGCAGAGATTCCCCTACGCACTGGATGCACCAGTCCAACCAAGCGGCAGTGATGTGGGACGAGCCACGGGGGCAGCGGAGAAGCAATATTCAACCCTCGGACCTAGATGTGCAAGCACCCTACCGAGGATCCATACACGATTTATGCGGCAAGCTCACATGATGCACGTCCTCTCCCAGGGTGACTCGGGGGTGGTAGGTCGAGTCCGCGGTCCAGACCCTTGCTGGTTGGGGTAGGGTAATGCTAAGTGGGGATCCCACCCTTAGGTTCGGAGGGTCCCATGGCAGCGGGGCAGATCACGCTCCTTGGCAGGCACGGGTATCGCTCACGCTCTCTTTCTACGATGGCCACTCAATATGACGGGTCGGCCAGGACCGAGCGCTCGCATCCTCACCGGCGGAGATCAGAAATGATAAGGGATGACAGAAATAACCAGGAGGGATAGGGGCTCACCTAGCCGGCTTGAAGAAGCCGACTCCGACCAGAGACGATGGCGAGCGGGGAAGTGTGTGATTCCCCGCACGCCGCACTGATGAAGCTTGATCGATGACCTGTGGTTACAATACTACACCTCATGCAGGAGGGTGATCATGGGGTGGGGTAAAATAATATTACATGCAAAACCTACCTCGACATAGGGAGGGGCCTTCAGCCGGCCAAGCGAAGGGGGGGTGGCGGGACCGAATCTGTCCGATCTAGTCCTGCAGGGACAGCAAGTAGGAGCCGAAGGTGCTACGGGCGCCGCTAAGAGCTGCTTGAAGCCAGGCTGATGCTGTTCACTCCCGAGATAGAGTTGGACCCTCCCGTAAGTCCCGCGTGCCATCCGGAGTCTGTTGGAAGTTGAAGCGGGTTGGAGACTCGAGCCGGTCCAGTTCTGGCCAAACTGGGCCTGGTGGATAGTAGCCACATAGAGAATGGCCAAGGAGCAGAGAGAGGATGAAGAGATGAAGCAGGAGCATGGATTTTATCAGCGTGGAGTTTAAGACACCTCCAGACATAGAGGGAGCAATCTTCCTCTAGAGTGGGCCAATAGTAACCCTACCTAAGGATCTTCTTTACTAGAGCCTGGCCATTGACATGATCTCCACAATCACTTTCATGGGCTGCCTCAGCCACCTTCCAAGCTTCATCATCATCTAGGCACCTCATGAGTATTCCATTGAGAGCACGTCTGTACAATTCTCCGGCAATGATAGTGTACTTTGAGGTGACTTTTCTAATAGCCTTATGCTGTGCGGCGCTTGCCCCTTCTGGTAATGATCCATCTCTGTAATACAGCTCGATTTCATGATACTATGGCAACTCTTCTTCTTCCAACATGTCTTCTGATTCTGCCAAAGAAACTTCCTTCAGATCTTTCTTCTCAGCCCATGCTTCTACAGTTCTCCTAAGGTTGTCGTACCAAGGATCTTGAAGAGAAGGAGCATCTATTTTTTGGATGACTATCGTCTCAGTGCTCTGACGGAGAGGAAAGGATAAGGAGGAAGCAAACGATGCCAACACATCAGCAAGGATATTTTGAGATCAAAGAGTGTGGATGTAAATCAATTTGCAGAATTACCTAGCCAAAAGAATGATCAAATCTTGATATGGCTTGAGCTTCGGGTCACGAGTGCGGTATGTGGAGAGAACTTGCTGCAGAACAAGTTAAGAGTCTCCTATAATGTTTAAGTAATGCATGCCTAGGAGATAGACGTGCTTCAATCCGGCCAGGAGAGCTTCATACTCAGTGATGTTGTTGGTAGCAATAAAAGAGAGCTGATATGCAAGAGGAATGGTCACCCCTTCCGGAGTGAGGAGAACAGCACCTATCCCTCGGCCTTGGGAGTTGAGTGCACCATCGAAGTGCAGAGACCAGAAGGGGTGATGGGTAAGGATGGAGAGATGCTCATCAGGGAACTCATCCCGAATAGAGTCAGTGCAGGGAATAGGAAGATGGGTGAGATATTCAACGATGGCATATCCTTTGATTACCTTCTGAACGACGAAGGTGATGTCAAACTGAGAGAGGAAGCTCTGCCAGTGAGCTAACCTACTAGAAAGGCCATGCTTTTCTAAGAGATAGCGGATTAGGTCCATTCTAGAGATCAGCCTAACCTGGTGGGCTAGGAAGTAGTGCTTCTACTTCTAAGCTACCCATATTAACGCGGCACAAGTTTTCTCCATGATAGTATACTTGGCCTCCACCAATGGAAGGTGCAGAGTACATACCATTAAAATAAGTCTTGGAATCTCTTCTTCATGGATTCTTCGGTCTCCCATGTGGCTTCTTGTTCCGAGCATTTGCTCCATTGAACCTTGACCATGGGAATTGTCTTGTTCCTTAATGCACGCACCTCGCGATCAAGGATCTTTAAAGGCTTTTGTTCATATGTAACATCCTTTTGTATCACCAGGTCGTCATGATTTATGACATGTGATGGATCATGAACATAGTTCTTTAACATGGATATGTGGAACACATTGTGAACTTTGGACAATTGAGGGGGCAAGGCGATGCGGTAGACAACCTTGCCAACTCTTTCCAATACCTTGAAGGGACCGATATAACTTGGTATAAGTTTGCCCTTAACACCAAATCTCCTAATGTCTCATCCTGGGGAAACCTTAAGAAAGACGTGATCTCTAACTTGAAATTTGAGATCTCTCCTTCTTGTATCGGCATAAGTCTTTTACCTAGACTGAGCCGTATTGAGTCTTTCTCTAATGAGTTGAATCCTCTCAGTGGTATCCCTTACCATGTCTGGGCCTAGTAGTTACTTTTCACCAATTTCATCCCAGCATAAGGGAGATCAAAAACTCCTTCCGTATAAGGCTTCGAAAGGTGCCATTTGTACACTTACCTGGTAGCTGTTGTTATATGCAAACTCGACTAGGGCCAAGTGATCATGCCAGCTTCCACCAAAATCAATGTAAAAGCTCTGAGCATGTCTTCTACAACTTGATTCGTTCTCTCGGTCTGACCATCCATCTCAAGATGAAAGGCTGTACTAAAGTTGAGTCTTGTCCCCAACGAATGTTGTAGACCCTTCCAGAAGTGTGAAGTGAAGCGCGGGTCTCTATCAGACACGATTGAAACATGCACTCCATGTAGTCGGATGACTTCTTTCATGTATAAGGCGGCAAGAACATCGACTAACCATTGGCTCTTGATTGGAAAGAAGTGTGTCAACTTGGTCAATCGGTCTATGATGACCCATATTCCATCATAACCTCCCTTCGATTTAGACAGACCCGTAATGAAGTCCATACTGATATCCTCCCACTTCCACTTGGGGATATCTAGAGGATGTAGCTTACCGACAGGCTTTTGGAGTTCCACTTTGACTTGTTGGCATGTGAGGCATTGCGACACAAAGTCTGCTACTTCCCTTTTCATGTTGGGCCACCAAAAGGTCCGTTTTAAGTCTTGGTACATCTTGGTAGATCCGAGATGAATTGTGTACCTTGATCTATGAGCTTCTTCTAATATCTTACCTTGGTGGCGATCACACAGGTTCATATATTTCTGTCTCTTTCTACTTTTCATTTATTTCTCATATTGATTTATTATAGGGACAAGAAGGGTTTTTAAAACAATATGAAAATAATATCCACATCCCCATTTTTCTGGCGATCACGGTGGGACACCTAGTGCCCATCGTGTTAGTGATTTGCTGACCCATCCTGTTGCTTGGTAAGTTCCCTTTTTGGAGTTGTCTCAGGTTGATCTCTGGTTTTCTCATTTCAGTCTTCTGGTGGTTGGACGGTTCTCCTAGAGCCATTCGTGTGTCTGCATGGTCGAGAAATGACCGCTCTTATCTAACAACAGTGCTGATCATTCTACGAGCCTACTGCCTTAAGGGGTCCTCTTCCGACCGTTCATATTTCCTGCAGTCTGATATAGGCCGCCCATCCTGCTGGCTCAAGTATGTCACTGTCTTTACACTGTTGGTTTCATTGATCTTACGCGATTTCCTGAGGTCTGCTCCATGGTTTACATGGTTTGTCAAGAGACCGTCCATCCTGGTACGCCTCTGTTCTCTAATACTCAGTTCATTTCAGCATTTTGTGCTTTCTGTTAGTGTTTGTCATTACTCCCTGCCAGTGAACGGTCCAACCAGGACCGTCGCCCTCCCAGCACAGTCTCTCAGAGACCGTTCTTGTCGTGCTACAGTGCACATGAGCCTCACTTTGATTGCCATGCTATATTATTTTCATGCTATTTGATGCTGATCATTGATCTCCCCTGGCTGTCGTTACATGTTTGCATGATTGCTATCCATACTTGTCATTCATATTTGTTCATTGATTGCTAGTTTATAGGCTAGACTCTTGCATGCACTCTCGTGCACAATGGATCATACACCACTCTTCATCAGTAATTGCATTCCTACCAAGGTAGGATTTCCTCTCGTCTCCATATTCCTTGGAGCCGACTAGGTGATCTTGCCGAGGGCCTCCGTAAGTCTCCGTGAGCCATGGATTCCCACACAGACGTCGGGCCGATTGTACCATACCACCCCCCAGTCTAGGGTTGCATCCAAGAGAGAGAGAGAGAGAGAGAGTCCCTTAAAGTCAGCCAGTTCCCCATTTCCTACCCTGGTTAGGTACCTTGCGGTTAAGTGAGTTCACAGTTTAATTAATCCACTAAGGTCCTAAAAGGGAGAATCTGTAAAATATTTCGCGCATCATTCCCAACTTAGATGTTTAATTGGTTGATTCTTCTCTCATCTCTCCCCTCCATTGTGTGTTGCATTGTCATCATTTGTTGTGGTTTTGCAACCCCTCACCACTTCAAATAGTCCGGGTCTTCAAGAGCCACAAGTCTTTACAAAAGGGATCATAATCATCGATGGCCCCCTAGCTAGATGGCTAAAGGAGGGACCAATCCCTCCCATGTCATGAATAAAAGCTCGAATGAAATTAAGTTTATTAAAAAAAGAAACAACAATGTGTATACTGGAGAGGGGTTACCTCGCGTTGTGCCTGAGTTGAAGATGATGACCACAATGCTGAACTGCAAGAAGGGGAAACGGGTCAGAGGTGCCCGGGGATGAATCCCCAGGGTAAACCCTCCAATGCCTAAGTCAGTAGAGCCCTGGTGTGAGGAGTAAAAGGAAGGGAATGAGGGCACGAGATTCCTCTCCACCAAGTGGTAAAGTGATTCCTACTCAGGAAGTTTAGGCTAATTGTGGCCTTACCTTTCGCCGAAGGATTTCCCAAGTATAAATAGTGATACGTTGCCTACATGACTCCTATAATCGGAGGAGTTTCAGGGGGAGTTATGTCCTCGACGTGGGCTCTTTATAGCGTGAGGACTCTTGATCTCCTTTATCCTCTTGAGCTTTCTACTTTTAAAGGGCTCTCAACGGCCATGCCGATAAGCTTTCCTCAATCGTCCCAAGAAAGGAGTGCTGGCTCTATTCGAGCACTAAGTGCATGGCTCGGGCGGGAAATTTTAGGTCCCGAAGGAGCTTTTCCCAATTAGACTGACGCTCGGACTTCCGAGCCCAGAGGTCGCCTAGGAAGCCCTTGATTCCGAATGAATTATTGGGCTTGTAGTAAGTAGGCCCAGAAGGGCTATTACTTGAGGGAGCTGGGTCTCATTTGGTTTTGTAGGACCTCGTTTGGCCGCTCTTATTTGTGCTGTGAAAATCCCCCTCTCCATATACTATTAATCTTGATGATGTTTCATGCGATAATATGTGCTTGGTAGCTAATAACCATGAAAATGGGTGGTTATGACACCAAAGACTAGGTCATGGTAGTTTTGGAGTAATCTCTAAATTGTCTAGACATGACTTAGTGAATGGGTTATCAAAACTAAAATTTGAAAGTGATAAAATGTGTGAGACTTGCACAAAAGGCAAGTAAACATGTATCTCTTTTAATGACACAAATATTGTTTCTTCCTCCCGGCCCTTAGATCTGCTACATCTTGATTTATTCGGCCCCACTAGGACATCTATCCTAGGAGGGAAATCTTTTGGATTTGTTATTGTTGATGACTATTCCAAGTTTACATGGGCATTATTTTTAGCCAATAAAAGTGATGACTTAATGGAGACCTTGGCTCTCGGGGAACCTTGAGCCTAAATGTCACTTCTGGCACTTGTTCCCAGAGCCTCCATTTCCTTAACATCATCGTACTGACCACGACCTTCCTACTCAAGGCATCAACAATGACATTCATCCTGCTTGGCTGATAAGACAAGGTGAAGTCATAATCCTTCACATACTCCATTCATCACCTCTGCCTGTGGTTAAGGTCCTTCTGAGTGAACACATATCTCAAACTTTGATGGTCAGTGAATACCTCAAACTTCTCACCGTACAGATAATGCCTCCAAATCTCCAGTGCAAAGATCACAACTGGCAACTCAAGGTCATGGGTAGGGTAGTTCTCCTCATGTGGCTTCAACTACCATGATGCATACGCCACAACTCTATCGTGCTGCATCAACACAGCACCCAAACCAATCCTGGAAGCATCTGTACACAACACAAAACCTCCCGATCCGGAAGGCAGAACCAACACCGGTGCCGAAGTGAGCAACCTCTTCAGCTCCATAAAACTCTGCTCACACTCATCAGTCCAAACAAATGGCACATCCTTCCGCGTAAGCATGGTCATCGAGGCTGCAATACGAGCAAAGTCCTGCATGAATCTCCTATAATAGCCTATGAGCCCCAAGAAACTTCGAATCTCCGTCACGGACCTCGACCACGGCCACTGCATCATAGCCTCGACCTTGGCGGGATCCACGAAAATACCAACACCAGAAATCACGTGCCCCAAAAAGTGCACCTCACAAAGCCAAAACTCACACTTGCTAAGCTTCGCATACAAATGGTGATCTCGCAAGGTCTGCAACACAACCCTCAAATGGTACGTATGCTCCTCTGTAGACTGCGAATACACAAGGATATCATCTACAAACATAACCACAAACTGGTCCAAGTAGGGATGAAATAGCCTATGCATTAGATCCATGAAGGCTGCGGCGGCATTGGTAAGCCCAAACGGCATCACCAAAAACTCATAATGCCCATACCTCATACCAAACGTAGTCTTCTCCACATCAAACTCATGAATCCGTAGCTAATAATAACCAGACTGTAGATCAATCCGTGAGAACACTCGAGCAGACTGAAGTTGATCGAACAAATCATCAATCCACGACAGCGGATACTTGTTCTTAATGGTCACATCGTTTAGCTATCAGTAGTCAATGCACAACCTCAGACTATCATCCTTCTTCATCACAAACAACACCGACGCACCCCAAGGGAAAAAACTAGGACATATATACCCCTTGGTGTGTAACTCTTGCAACTGTGCCCTCAATTCTAACAGGAGTAGAAGGGGAGGCACTAGCCTGAGCAGAGGCTTGGGTTTGTGGAGGTGATGGAGATGGGGTAGGAGGTGGTGAAGATAGCGAGGTAGGTGGAGATGGAGATGACAATGAGGTAGACAACGGAGTGGGTGCAGCGCTAGATGAGGGATCACAGGGGTGCCCCGAGCCTTGTAGTGACGGAGATGGCTACCTAGGCGGCGCTTGCTGCTGATGCTTGCTGCGAAGATGTAGAATGACCTTGCGAATGGTGGCCCAATCAATCCTCTTCTTATCCTATAGATCAAAAATATAATCCTAGAACTCGGGGCAATCCTCAACCAAATGTCCCTGCTGGTGGTGAATTTCACAGAACCGAAGCATATTCCCGACTGTGGGTCGGCAAGCCACAACCGAAGGGAGCGGCAAAGTGTGAGTGACCATCAAACCCTGAAAAATATCTGTAAAACACTTCGGCAACGGAGAGCTAGGAGGAGCCTACTTTTGGCAAGGTGGATGCCGAGAGGTATGGGGTGGTGACAGAGACGGTTGTAGTGATGGGAGTGGAGGTTGCGTAGGCAAGGGTGCATGGTGATTGGCAAAAGGATTTGGTGGAAACGCATGTGGAGCGGGACATGGAGGAGGTATGTAGATGGCATCCACCTGCTCGGGATGTGGTGTTTCCTTGACTAGGGCTGGAGACATAGGTGGAGACATATGTGGGTGTGTGGAGGCGAAGGGCTGACTCGTGGAGGGTTGATATATGGAGGGTTGACTCATGGAACGATATGTGGCAGAAGACTGACTCATGGCAGGCTGACTCATGGGAGCATAAGGTTGGCTCGTGGAGGGTGAGGTGTAAGTGGAGGTGGATGGTGGAGAAGACTCGGGGTCATCGGAACCTTGGATTTATTGGCGAATGAAGTGGGCTCGACTGTATAATTCTTGCCAAGACGTGATGTCGTTAAGGGCTAAGATGAAGCGGTATTCCTGCATTGCATTGGAAATTAGATCAGCTCCTGCTCTGGAATGCGCCCGGGACCTACGCGGCGAGGCAACGCCAGTGGTCAACAAAGGTTGAGAATGCATCATCGGGCTTCATCTTCTCGTGGGCTAGATCCACAACAGAGTACTTGGGCCCAATCTAGTCTTGATACAACTAAATGAACTTATCTTGCACAATCTGAAAGTTCACAATCTGCTCTTGCGAAAGAGAAAAGAACCAATCCTGAGCCAAACCTTCTAAAGACAGACCAAATAGATAAGCCATCAAGCACAGGTCATGTCAAAATTGGGCCGACTCTCCTCTTGGCGAGGATGGTTTGGAGCATTGGCAACAGTTATGGTTTCCCCTGGCATCACAGAGATCGGAGGTGGCCCTTCTAGATGCAGAGGTGAGAACATTCTTTCTAGTGCGATGGAAAAATCTTGGATATCAAACCACTTATACCATTTCCACTCCAGGTCATCAATCTTTCCTCTTTTAAAAGCTCTCAAGTAGCCCTCAGCCATAAATGCAACCTGTGAATGCCCACGTGTTTCTTGTGGATCATCCCCCATCTGAACAATAGGCCCCTTCTTGAAGTGTGAATATAAAGGCCATTCAAGAGGTTTCCCATCTTCCTCAATTGGGCCTTCAAAGCCTAGACCGACTCTAAGGATTACCCTTGCCTTCTTCACCCGCCTTAGCCTTCCTTGTAACTGTGCCCCTAGACCTTTGCCTTGCTGGTAGCCCAAGTTCTTCATGATCTCCCATCCCTGGGAATGGGAAGGGGGACGTGGCATTGACCCGAGAAGTGGCTTCTTTTGTGTTGGTAAGGCACGACTGGGGTCACACACATTTAGCAGCGAAAGAATAGGCCTATAGGTCAGTCAGACAGAGGGCAATGAAGTGGTAATAGCATCCACCATAGGGAGTAGGGGCCTACTAAACACTTTGACGATTCGTCCCTTATACGAGAACTTTAGGCATTGGTGGTTGGGGGAAGGGACGACATTCAGTGTCTCTATATAAGGACGACCCAGTATGCCCTTGAATATGGGGTGCATGTCGAGAATGTGAAAGTTCGTAGGAACAGCAACAAGATCGACTTCTACATTAAGAGTAATCATTCCCTGCGGTGGCCTTTTGCTATT
The DNA here is from genome assembly GCA_024336825.1 of Amorphophallus titanum. Taxonomy (NCBI): domain Eukaryota; kingdom Viridiplantae; phylum Streptophyta; class Magnoliopsida; order Alismatales; family Araceae; genus Amorphophallus; species Amorphophallus titanum. The sequence continues at coordinate 365,414 of JANBPO010005995.1, forward strand.
ATCATACGTCGTGACTGTGATAGCCGATGGCCTTATCTGCTCTATGTCAACCCCACATAGCAAGAGAGTGTCCATGGAGATCACATTGATTGAGGCACTTGTATCCACCAGGCACGGGTTCACGGACACCTCGTTGATCTTCACCATAATGTACAAAGCATATTTCTGAGCTTCCTAGGGGGCAAGCTCGTGGTCCTGTAATGTAATGGCCGGTTGTGTGCTTGTCAGTGTCAGCACCGATGATATCTTCTCTACTGGGAGATCCTCATTGACCATGACCTTTTGGAGATATTTCATTAGTGCCTCTTGATGGGATGTGGACCTCTTAATCAACTCCAGGATGGAGATTCGGGCAGACATCTTGTCCAGATATTTTAGAAGATCATATTATGTCACGTCCCGAGCGCGAAAGGAACTCGGTATGTGTGACGAGTTTATATCAATCATGTCAATAATCCGACCCCCCTCCACTATAAAACCCACAGAAAATCAAAACCTCCACCTAAAGTCACATAAAAATGATCCCCATTTTCCTTGCTTCCCTCTCTATAACTTTCATGAAGATACGATCACCCATATCCATCAGTAACCTCTCGGTCAAACCATGTTCTCATGAAACTCACTTTTCTGCCCAGACAGATCTAGATCTGGGAACCAACACCTCTTAAATTCTACCACGGCCAGCACAGAAGATTTTAAATTCCTATCCTGGCCTAGGGTTGAAGATATTCGAGAGAGCTTTCCAACGCCACTGGTCTCGCATCGATCTAACGTCAGGGTTGGTCGCAGCGGCCATTCTCGCCAGACTGTGCAGGCCATTTCCAGAAACAAGGCGGCAGAAAGGGAGGCACTGTTAATTCTTCCAAAATTACGCCAGTGTTGATTCAGCCATCGCCACTCCAGGTCGTCGACCAGGGACCTACATCTATGGTCCCGGTGATCCGCCGCCTCTAGAAGCCTCGAGGAGGATGTAGCTCCTTCGTACGTCCATGGTTGCTATCCTGCCGACCAGCAAGCCGCCGAATCGGATCCACCGCCTGCCACCACGTGGGACCCAACAAAGTGCTGCCTGCCAACCCAAGCTCGGTGCTCTCGGAGTCGTGTGTAGCTTGTTACCTCCCTGCGTGGAGTGGGCCATTATTTTCACTGATGTAATTAATTATTACTGTTATGTCGGGAGTTACTGTCTTGGCCGGGACGTCTTCCCCACGCCCCCAGCGGGGAGGTACACCCGTTGCTCCCCTTGTAGTCGTAGTTGCTTACTTTCTGAATATAAGTTCTTACTACCGATACTAGAGAGCATGTTAGGATCCTAGCTCTTCAACAAATCACTCACCGTTGTGAGAGAGAAAGCAAGATTAGTCCCGTGACCCGACCCGGGCACGAGAGAGATCCGACCACCCTAGCTCACTGCTGGTTTCTCAACCATGCAAGTCCGATGCTTCCCTTGTTTAGGGATGAACATGAGCTTGCTAGAGTCTCAGGTTGCATCTCCAACTTGGAGTCGAGTCCGCGTCTTGTCCCACATCAAATTGGTATCAGAGCTAGTCGAGTCTTGGATAGTCGTTGCATAAGTGTTTGCACGGTCTAAATCGAGTCTAGGAACATCATTGGGTTAAAACAAAAAAAAGAGTTTTGGTCAGCACCCCAACACTCCGGTATATCAAAAGACGTTACTCGAAAGGTTCGATTACACCGATCCAGAAGGTAGCCCCTCGTGTCGAGTCAGACCTTCGTGTGTAAGGAAAGGAAGAAGAATATAGAATAACCTAAGGAGATATGTCCCTTACCGTGGCTTGGCTCAAGTCGACGAATAGAACTTATGGGTGGAAGGGAAAGGGTATTTATAGACTTTAGAACCCTTTAGAGTTTGATTGGGATTGGAGTCTTTCCATCCTATTCTTTTTCTTAATTGATCTTACTCAAGAATCCTGGTTTGAACAGGAAACGTCAAGCGGTTTCCATTTTACGATTCTCAGGTGAACAACGCCTTATTAAGGGGCGCGTTTTAAATGGCGACTATGTAAGCGGCGTTGGTTTATAAATTGACGTCTGGAGGGAAACGCTCCATTTCAGTAATTGGCGTCTCTTAAGGGGGCGCTATTTAATAGTTTTATTCCAAATAGGATTCTTACCGGTTTATCCAAATGAATTGACGCCAGTTTTGAAGGGCGTCTCTTATTTAATTGGCGACTTTCAATAAGTCGCTATTTAATATTTTGTTAGGATTTTTATGTTCGAAAATTCAGGGTTGCTACAGTCCATATAAAGTCCATACACTTTTCCTACGTCACAAATGAAGTCCATGCATGTTTCCTTGGAACAAAGTCCATGCACATTATCCATACAAGGTCCATGCATGTTTCTTCTAACTAAAGTCCATGCACATTGACCATATAAAGTGCGTGCACCTTGTTCTATACAAGTCCGTGCACGTTTTTTCTCCTATACAAGTCAGTGCACATTGTTCATATGAAGTCAGTGCATGTTTCTCTTGAAACAAAGTCCGTACAAGTTTCATCTAACTAAAGTCCGTGCACTTTGTTTCCAATCATAGTCCGTTCATTTTTTATTCAGAACAAAGTCCATGCACATCTCTTTACAAGTCCGTGCATGTTTTCTCCAAAACAAAGTCCATGTGCATTTCGTTCAAAGCATGTCCATGCACATCTCTTTAGTAAAGTTCGTGCATCTTTTTCAAACCAAGCCTATACATGTTGCTCTTAAACAAGTCCGTGCACATTGTCCAAAGTAAGTCCGTACACATTGTCCAAAGCAAGTCCATGCACATTGCTCATACGAAGTCCATGCACATTGTTCAAAGCAAGTCCGTGCACATTTCTCTTAAATCCAAGACCGTGCTTATTTTGCCTTGAACAATAAAAGTCCGTGCATATTTCTTATGCATTTTTAGAAGTCCATGAATGTTTTGCTCTGAGTAAGAAAGCCCATGCACATTCCTTGCTTCGTTGCATGTGAAGTCCGTGCATGTTTTTCACACGAAGTCCATGCACCTTTCTCATTCGCGCTGATTTCTGAAACATGGCTATGCCTTGGGCGCTAATTAAAAGAACTAAATTTTGAGTTAAAGGATATAAGAATTCCCAGAATTATTTACACTGAAAATGGAAACAGAATTAAGAATTTACGGCTGGGTCACAGGCGCGGTTTAAGAAAATTGTGGTTGGATCCCAGGCACCATTTAATAAATCATGGCACTGACCCAGGCGCCATTTTCTGTCCTTTTGATTTTTCGTTGTTTCATGTACACCCTTCCAACGGGTTACATATATGGCACTATATTCCAGCCGTGAGTATAGATTTATCGGTTACCCTCTATTCTCTCGGTGACATACAAGCCCTTCGTTAGACATTTCGTTCCTTCGGACCGGTGAGTTAGTCATAGAGACCTCCGTAAATCTACGCTAGCCTTGGATTCCCTCAAGGCAGCCGAGCTGGTTGTACCTAATTACCTAGATTTTCAGATTTATTATGATTACTACAAGTTCCATCCTTGAACTCTACGTTTCATGAAAAATCTATCTTAAATGTGCCTACATGACTTTATCATTGAAATTCCTAGCCATTAAAGTGGAATTAGTCTAGATAAATGTCAGGGGCTATGGGTCCCAATTAAATGACATTTAAATGCTAAAGTATAAAATAAAGGGTTCTGATCTGATCCCACGGGCGAGGCAAAGTCCAAACATATACCGGTATTATGATGATCAGGTGCTGGCATTCACCAAACTCGGTCTACGACATTTAGGGGCAATAATATAGTCGTGAGAACCCTAAGTGTGTAGCCAAATCCTACCTAGTGCTATTCCATGAGGGGCTGTCATATAGTCGTGATTTCCCCTTAGCGCATTGGCCAATCCTACTTAGTGTTGGTAGAAGTGATTGCTCTACTTCTATATTACTTAAAGTTCATCGTGAATATTCTTGAATTATCTTATTGATAGTATCTGTTAGTGATAGTACCTGTTATCTCAACATGAAAGTTCTTGATATGTTCTTTCATCAATCTACTTGTTCTTATATCTCTAAAAAGTGTCCATCATCCTGTCTATTTTCATGATCTTGAATTTATCTCGTGCATTATAGTTCTCGATTATGATACTTTGCATGACCTGCATGAGCATGTTAAGCTGTAATTGACTTAAAGCTAGCTTAGAGCTTGAGATATTAAGTCCTACTGAGCGTTCGCTCACCTAGTTTATTTTCAATATTTTTCAGGTAATGACCTTAGTGATGACGAGACCACACAAGATGGGCAAGGGCAAGAGTGATGAGTACTCTGACATCTAGGGGAAAGATTCATGGAGCTCGTCCTCTCTCTTTGTGAAATGGTCTCTTACCATGCCCCTAGAGGGGTGACATTAAATCCCTCCTCGAGGACTTTCATTGCTTCTGACTAGGGTGTGTGCCTATATTGATCGAATATTGTATGGGGGGTGTGCTACTGAATGGTTGACATGGTTGGGGAAATCCCCGAGTGCCCTCTCATCCCTGTGATGAGTTGTAGGGGCCTTCGACAATTCCCCCCACTGTCCATTCATCCCAGGATGCTACCCTATCGTCCCTTGGAGGTGTTCGACGATGTATCCAGAGGATTGCTCCGGATTGATAGACTTTTTGCTTCCTCTAGTCGTCCCACTTCTTCCGGTCATTCTGCTCCTTCCATTTATCCCTGCGCTGAGCACGAGCCCAAAGGATGGGTCGGGACTGCTCATTTAGGCTTAAGGGGGATGCACTGATAGTATGCTCCAATTGGGGCTCCGCTTTGGCATCAATCGTGGGAATGTTTCACAAGGGAGCCATGTTATTCCGTGATTGAGACCACTAGCTAACTACCAGGGGAGGGTATAGCCCTATTGCCGATGGTTTAATTAATATTGAATTTCTACTCACCATGGGTTCCAGGGGGTCTGTCGGTTAATGACATGTTCCCCAAGAAATCCCCTTGCACAGTTGGCACATAGACTGATTGACCAACTAGTTACATATGGACCCTCTGGCAATCTTCCCCAGGTCTGTGCGAATCCCTAGTAGGCTGGCCCTTGGGATTCATGGTGCACTAACCTCGGGTCCTGGGATATCTCATCTGGGATCTCTCATTGATTTATGGCTTAACATCGGATTTCCCCCATGTGTTAATCTGTTTGATAAATGGAGCATCCTCTGTCATGGGGAGATGCTACCGATTTGTTTTCAAAACTTTAGGATCATTGAATGATTATGGTGAAGGCCTCCTGTATCTTCAATTGACTAATCTAAGGATCACACAGTGGTGCTGGAGTATGAACCTCACACAGGATGATAAGAAACCATGAATAAATGAAGAAATAATGAATAATCATGGCTTAATGTGAGTTTAAACTCCTCAAAACTTTCACTCGTCCAAAGGGAAAGTCAAACATTCTCATGAAAACCTGCTGGAAGCTCAATTCGAGGAGAGGTCGGTGATTCAGTGGCAACGCCACTGACTTCCACATCCTCTTTGGTGATTTGGTGGCATCGCCACTGACTCATTACTTGCTTGTCGTAAGTCGGTGGCGACACCACTGACTCGTGCTCATTCTGCTGAATCCCCTGTTTAATCTGAGCCTGATCTACTCCTTGTTTTACAGTTACTTGGCTTTGGACTCCGTCATGGTGTTAAGAGTTGTGGTGCACCATGTTCGTCATGTCGTGTTCAGCGGCCGATGTGCTGGGAAGGCTCGATAATTGTTTCAGGACGTAAGGGTAAGCTGAGGTTAGCATTTTCTTGTGCTTTGTACTGAAGCTGGTAGTCTCCTTCGGTTGCACTTAGGCTCCTTGTGATCGGTTGCTCGCAGGATCAGTACTCGTGGCGTGTTATATTGTAATTTTCATGAATTGCAATGGCGCAGTGTGTGTGCTAAGATGTAGATATCAAGATATTTCTGATGCCTGTGTGCGTTGTATGAGTGCCCTACAGAACTCTGTGGGCTGATAACCCACGGGCCACGGATCATTGTTGTGAGATTCTAGCCGGTCGAGAGGATTGTTCTTTCTCGATGTGACTTCATCTTGGCTTCCTGTGCCTTGATGTTGTCTGTTGTCGTGAAATTGCTGGAGTCATTCTGTTGTTGGCATTTGCATTTGTGAGTGTTGGGGAATCTATCGGCATTCCTGCTGATTCAGTACCCTCTGCTCTGCATTTCTTTCTTGGGTGTTGTGTTCTCGAGACATGATAATGGTCCTTGAGATGCGTTCCCTAAGATTGTCATTTTCTCATTGTCGTGAGTCGTCTCTTGGTGAGCTACTCGATGCATGACTAGTCCCTTGTAGTCATGTGCTCAGCTGTCATTGTGTCTTGATGTGACCCAGCTTGTAGTTGTGTTCCACGGTTCTGTGTGTCCTGTACGGAGTCGGGATCCTGCAAGTGCTGCCATTGTTGTCATTTTATCACTGTTTCTCTATGATTTTGTGTATCTATCTTGGCACTGTATGGACCGTGGTCTTGTCGGTTAGCTTACAGTACTCTTCTCTCCTTGTAGAGTTAGCATGTGACTCGATCAGATGTCATATCTGAGTGAGGACTGACTTGATTGTGTTTGTGGTATGGTGTTGTCATTGGCGACCTGTGTGCCAAGTGTTCCCTGTTGCCTTTGGCACTGGAGCCATTGATGTCGAGCTGTCTGCTGAGAGGACTGTGTTTCCTTGTTTAAGCTGATGCTTGTCATATCTATCATTCTGTTTTCTCGAGATCTGTTGTCGTGGCATGTGTCGTGTCTCCTTTCCCATGAGACATAATTGACGTTGCCCTGTTTTGGAGGTGTCAGACTTGTGTTCACTTGTGTCATGCTCGGTCCTGAGCGTGTGCTTGTGATTATAGTCTGACCGTGTTCCTCTGAGTAGATGCATGCTAGGGGTGTCGGGGGAGCTTCCCCCTTGTTTTCCCCATCATCCGTGGATGATCGGGGCGTGGAACGGATTTTTGAGAATGTTCACGTCGTCCCGTTCTCGGGTGAGTGTAGCGGTCCTTCCAGAGACCGCCTCACTCACTGGCGGCCCAAGGTAGGCACACCAGAGGATGTGGCAGCCCAAGGAGGCTGCACCACAGGGTACTGTTTTGTCGGTAAGGCGTCCGTCGGCCTGGCGGCCGCACGATAAATCGCCAGAGCATGTAGCGCTCATTGGTCCGATCGCCAAAGGGGTGAGTTGACCGTTGACTTCTAACCGTTAGATTTTTGACCATTGGGGTCTTGTGTTTTTAGCGGCCGTATGTACGGGCGCTAGAGCACTGTGGCGGCCTGAGATTGGGGCGCCAGAGATAACGTGATCTGTCTTCTAGCGTACTAGGGTTGGTCCGCTAGAGCGCTGTGGCGGCCTGAGGTAGGTGCGCTAGAGCTAGTGTGACCTTTTCTTTTTGCGCTCCTGGGTTGGACCGCTAGAGTCCTGTGGCGGACCAGAGTTAGACCGCCAGAGTCTGTGGCGCTCTAAGGTTGGACCGCCAGGATATTCTCCGTCTTTACCGTGTTGTTGCACATTGTGTTGGTCTCCGGTGAACCCGGTTGTGACCCAGTGGTTGACCTTCGGCCTCGTGAATGTCCCGGACACCGTGAGACCTATGTTTGTGTTTTGGGGGTGTCCAGAGATACAACATTGTGTCGATTGACGTGCTCGTGAGTTTTGGGGTCTGGGTAACCCCATGTGTGTGCTCCGAGTATCCGTGCGGGGCGTGTGTATGGCATTGGACTGCGAGTCCAGTTGACCAGCCTAGGGCTGGGGATTTTCCGCGTGTCATCGTGGTTTTGGACCTAGGGATTAGGCTACATTGACGGCTCAGTGTTGTCACGTGCTACGGTCTTGACCCAAGTCTTGTGACTCAAGGACCGTTGAGTTTAATAGGTATAGTGGACTGTCCAGAGTCAAAGTGGCCGCAAGCCACTTCTTCCCTCATGTTACTCGCGATGGGTGCATGCGTGATTTTCTGTGTTTACGTCTGTGACCCGTCCACTAGTCGTAGCTTCCACGGCACGCGTGTGTCGGTCCACTAGGGGCACTGGTGTGGCGTACCCGAGAGAGACGGTGAGTAGGCTGGTTACCGTAGGGCCCCCGCGCACAGTCGAGTCCGGGCTCGGGGGCAATTTCCAGCTAGAGGATGGACCTAGGGCGTATGGTCTAAGTGTGCACACGAGGCGGGTTCCAAGTGGTATCAGGTATATTCGATAGTCCTATCGGGTATATCTGGTATCCGAGATCTGGGTCATCACAGAGATGGTCCACATCCCAAGGGAAGAGAATGTCTAAGTAGATGCTCTGTCTCGCCTGGCATCCTCCACGACTATGTCCAAATCAAGAGCCATCTAGGTGGAAGAGTTGTTGGCACGTAGCATTAAAGAGCCAAATCCCTAGGTGAACACCAGACTATGAGTCATCGTGGATGGGTCCGATCTTTGATTTCCTTCTGCGGCAACATCTCCCCGATGACCGCACCGATGCTCACCATGTGCAAGCACGAGCAGCACATTTTATGGTCATCAATGGATGACTATTCAGGTGATCACTCTCGGCTCCTCTATTGAAGTGCGTATTCCCCACCGAGGCTAAGCAGGCACTTCAAGAAGTCCACGAAGGCCTCTGTGGAAGTTATATCAGTAGGTGAGTACCTGCGAGGAGCCTTATCTGACAAGGATACTAGTGGCCAACATTGTAGCAAGACTATCTCGACTATGTTCGGAGCTGCCCCCAGTGTTAGAAGTCACAAACTTACATCACCAGCCAGCATCACAGTTGCATGCCCCTGATGGAGCCTCGCCAATTTGCTCAATGGGAGGCAAATATACTGGGACCCTTCCCAGAATCCCAGGGAATGAAGAAGTTTCTCATTGTCGCCGTTGACTATTTCACCAAATTGGTCATGGTAGAACCCTTGGGAAAAATCACAGGCAAAGCAACATGGAAGTTTGTCTTGCAGAACATAATCTATCATTTTGGGATCTTACGTCTCACAACCGACAATGGTAGGTAGTTCACTAGCACTATTTTTTGAAAGAAGTACTCAGAGCTGAGGATATGGAATCATTACACTTCAGTGGGCCATCCCCAGGCAAATGGCTTAGTGGAAAACATCAACCGAACACTCCTTCAGGGTATCAAGACCCACTTGGAGCAGGCTGGTGAATCTTGCATAGATTCCATTCCAAGTGTCCTATGGGCACATTGGACTACTGCTCTAACTGCCACAGGGGAAACATCTTTCCACTTAGAGTACAGAGCTAAAGTGAACCACCCAGTCGAGATATCCAACCTCTCATTAAGGGTTAATCATTTCGGCGAGGCCAAAAATAATGAAGCAATACAAGAAAACTTGGACCTGCTCGTGGAAGATAGGGAGCATACCCAACTGAGGCTTATAGCCTATAAACAACTACTAGCACAATACTACAATGCTCATGTTGGAGAGTGTCACTTCATCCCTAGAGCATTGTCCAGTTCCATTGTCATAGGTCCATTTTCTCTTTGTCTTTTCATTAGTGCGTCAGCCCCCTCTTGTCCTCAAGCCCATTAAGCCCTTGCTTCACTGGCTATATTTCCCTTGATATTCCTATAGAAAGTCTCCATTTGCCCTCATGGAGTATCGTCATCCTATGTATCCTTCTTCTTTCCAATCTTCTTCCTATTCCCGCATGGAATCTTCCTCCCACGCGGGTCCATCTTCCCGTGGTCCCCCTAATCCATCCGAGGAACAGGTTAATCTCATAGCCCATCTTTCAAGCCTCATTCACCAAATAGACCTGACCCAGGCCCAAAAACTCATTACAAATCATCTTAATCGGTCTTCTTCTCATAATGGTACTTCTTATCTTCATGGGCCTCCTCCTTCTCTTTCTTATGCTGCTGGCCCGATTTCTAATGGCCAACTTCCTCTTAATAGGCCCCATTCTTCTTCTGCTTATGCTGCCAGCCCAATGGGTCGTCATGCTTATGTGTATGTTCCTTCCAGGCCTATGCAACCTTCCACTCCTAGAATGGGCTTCCCTTCTTCTCCTCAGCCTAGATCCTCTTATCCGGACCATTATCATCTTGGTTCATATTCACATTCGCTTGCTCAACCTGGCCCATGCCATTCTCGATCTCTCCCTACCCAGGAGATGATTGTTCAAACCCAATGCCAGCTTAATGAACTCCAACGCCGAATTGATCCCAAGTCCTCCATAAGTGTTCCTTTCACATTTCAAGATCTTTGGATTCCGTCTCCATCACAAATTCTCACATATCACCGTTATGGTGGAGTCAGTGACCCGTGTGTGCACTTGAAGGAGTTTGTTTATGAGTCGGCCCAATTTCAACATGACCAGCATTTGATGGCCTATCTGTTCGGTCAGTCATTAGAAGGCCCGGCTCGGGATTGATTCTTCTCCTTACTGCAAGAGCAGATTGTGAATTTTCAAGTTGTCCAGGAGAAGTTTATTCAATAATTTCTGGACCAGGTTGGGCCCAAGTACTCTATGGTGGATTTGGCCCATGAGAAGATGGAGCCCGAAGTGGATTTCTACACCTGCCGACCACTGGCGCTGTCTTGCCGCGCAAGTCCCGGGGCACATTCTGGAGCATGAGCTGATCAAGATGCTAATTTCTAACGTAACACCCGAGTATCGGTTCATCTTGGCCCTTAATGATATTACCTCCTGGCAACAATTATATAGTTGAGCCCGCTTCATTCGCCAACAAATTCAAGACTCACTTGACCCCGAGTCTTCTCCGCCTTAACCTAGACAATTTGTTGGGAGTTAAGGTGCATAAAAATCTCACGCCACTCCCTCTCTCTCCTCACTCTCACCTCACTCTCTCTCTCTTCCTCTCGAATCTCTCTCTCACCCTCACACGTTCTCTCTCCTCTCTCCCCCTTTCACTCGGTTCGCGGTCCAAACGGATCCCGGTCGACACGTGGGAGGTATGACGGGATGGGCTCGACGTGAGGATCATGTCGGTATCCTTCATCTCTCAGATCGTAGAGCATGAGACGCGTGCGAGCGGAAGGACAGCGTGGCCCCTATCGCCCGATCTGCACTGATTCGCGATCTTCACTATGCCAGAGGTAGGGGAACGGACTCCTCGTCTCGCCAGGAACCCGCTGACGCCACATGCATCACCATCTGTTGCCATCTTCATCATTTTTCGTGCAAATCTCATTTTAGGTGATTTTGGGCTAATTTCTTGATTTGTGTTCCTCTCTCGATTTCTAGTCTAGACGGTCGCTGATCGAACCAAGGGAGGTACCGTTGGATTGGTCGCGTCGCGAGGATCGCGTTGACGCCCGTCTTCCCTCGATCCACGGAGCGTGGAGCCGAGTCGGGCCGGGAGGCGTCGCATCGCCCTCTCACCGGATCGACATCGAATCGTCGATTTCATCGTAGTCCAGGTAGGGGGATGGATTCCTTGCCTCATTAGGACACTGCCCGTACCACATGCGCCGTGGTCCGATGCCCTTTGCCTCATTTTTCGTGCATATTCTTGCTTAGTTCATTTTTAGTCTTTAATGCTTGAAATCATCTCCATGGGCTTCATCTTTTACTTCTAGTGGCATGCGTAGGCCTTGAATGATGGTATGGCATGGTAGGATGGTTTAGAATCGTGTTTCCCCGTGTCCCCCGTTGATTTCGGTTGATCAGGAGGGGGTTTCGATTCCATAATTCGGAGTCTCGAAACCCAGGTGACATAACGCGCCTGCCCCCGTGCGTTATAGTCATTTGGCACGCCTGTAGAGGTGCGTTATATCCCCTTGTGGCGGACTCCTCTAGGTCCGTTATTGTCCGTTAACGCCTCAATATGGGTGCATTATGTCATGCATGAACCTGTGAGTTTTCTGTAGATTTTTGAGTTTGGGTGACTTTAACGCCCCTAGTCTGGTGCGTTATAGTCCCTGTCTATTGTATTGAAGGTCTGTTGCCTTTAATGCCCCTGCTCCCATGCATTATAGTCCTATAGCGCCCCACCCTTGGTGCATTATAGTCCCGATTGATTGTGAATTTTTATGTGTTCTATTGAGCATAGAACTAGAAAGAACTCAAGCAGATAGGGTATGACTATGAAAATTAGTGGGAGAAATGATCCCATCTAGAGAAATTGGATGAAGCCTAGATGCAACTTCTCCTCCCTTGGGCTCTTCACCGCTAACTCAAGGGGAACACTAGATGGGCTTTCCAGCTGCTGCACGGGCTACTGAAGATGCTATCTCCTGACTCAAGGATGAGAAGGAAAACAAACACTGTGATGCCTTCTCGCCGGTAGTAGAGGGATGACAAGAATTGCTATGCTCTTCTGCACTGCTACACTTCTCACCTAGTTCTTCTGCTTCTTCCAACAAGAGGAGAGCTCAAATGTTCTTCTCATTCAAGCTATCTTCTGCACATTATCCTCTTGCACGTACAGCATGGCCGGACGCCGCTTTCTTCCTTCTCTATTAGCTTCATACAAACTTTTGTCACTTCTCCCTTGTGCCCCAGAAATGAAAGTGGATAAGGGGACCAAATCTGCTATGGGCCCCAACACTGGAAGATTCCTTGTCTGTCAATGATTTCCTCTAGAAAAGTAACCTTCCAGAAGGATATTTGAGTACGAATGGATCCTCAACGAACGGTTGCAGATCTTGAAAAGCGGATGCTATCGAACTCAGATCCGTCCTGGGTGAACTTGATGGTGTCGACACATCCACCTGAGGTGTCGATATCTCGAGGAGAAGGTTGAAATCATCACCAACAGGTCGACACTTCCACGGCCATAGGTCGACATGGGTGCCACAAATGCTTGCGACTCGTACCGCCGTGTCATGGCATTAGGTTTGAAGTGTCGAGACATGTGCGCCTGACAGAGAAGCTATGTGTCGTGCTGAACTGACATGTCAACATGCTCTGTATAGAGTGTCGACACACTGAGTAGAACAAAACCCAGACAGAAATGCATAAATCATGCGTTTGTTCTTGAAGTGTCGACACGTCCTGCTAACAAGTTGACACTTTGAATGATCATCACCTATACTTGTCAAAAAAAGATTTTCAACAAGTTTGTTAGACAAACTAAAATGTCCAATAATGATTCATGGTTTGTTATAATCAAAATCAGGGGACACAATATTCTCCCCATTTTTGATGATGACAACCATGAGTCATTATTTTACAAACATCCATATGGCATTATGGCATTTCATTTGTAGAACAACACACAATAGATGTTTTGCCATAAAGAAACTTTCTTCATTCACATATGACAAAAAAATTTCATATAGATCCATGATCAACAACAAAGACAGGAAATCCATTGATCAAACAAAAAGTTTCAACACATCATTCAAGTTTCATACAAGTGTATACGCAAGTGTTATGCATGAACTCTATGATGACTTCTAACTCTAAATGAACCTAGATGCCTAATGCTAAATGACGATCTCAATAGTCTTCAGTTCAGCAGCCTTGTCTCCCCCTTTGGCATCAGCAAGGAGGGGGTGAACTAGGTGGATGCTGTGGTGGAGGCATGGAGCCGTAGCTTCCTGGAAATTGAAATGCTTGAGCCTCTAAGAGTTGTTGCTGTAAATGGAGAACTGTTGCAGCTAGAGAATCCACCTTCTGAGTCAACTGCTCATCTCTTCGTTTGACAAATCGATGAAGAACCTTAATGTTCTCATTAATGTCATCTAGCCACTGGTGTAACATCTCACAAATGTGTTCTGTTTGGGCCTTTTGCTGGGAGCCCTAGACATCGACAAATGAAGTTGTGGCTTTAGATGGTCTTGGGTAGTATGCCTCACCAGTGTCTTCCAGATTAGCTGGAAACTGAGCTTTATGAAGACGAATCATTTCAAGTATTTCGTCTCCTACCATATCCAGCTTGTTGTAGACAACATCCATTTTTTCTTCAACTTTAGTAGAGATGTTAACCATCTTGGCTATGTCAGTATGAACTCTCTTTTCAAGTTTTGTGGAGGTATCTATGAGCTCATGAACTTTTCCTTTGAGTCTGATGGAGTCTTCAATGGCCCTTACAGAGTTAGCCTCAATAGCTGCCTCAAATCTTATGGTGACATCCAAGATTTTTGGAGAATTATCAATCACCGTTTGTAATATTTTGGTAGTATCAGTAGCCACCTTTGCTTTAACCCTTTTGGATGTATCAATGAGGGTGGCATACTTGCGAGACAGGTTATTTTGCTCTTCTCAGATATCAAATGCATGAATCAGCATTTGTGTGGTCTTTTCTTGAGTTTCAGTGTCTATTTCTTTTAGGCTTTTCATCACCTAACCGGCTTTCTCACAAACATGTAGCAATGAATTCATAAAAGCATTTATGTGTCTATCAGATCTGTGTTTGTCTCGGATAAAATTTTCCCATCGGCTATTCTGATTTTGTTAAATGTGAGCAAGTCTTGCATCCAGTCTCTCAGCATTCATATTCAGTTGCATAATTGAGGAATTAATATTCACAAATTGAGTAGTCAAAAATCTAATCAACATGGGATGAATACCTATGGGGGCTTCATGTGCCTCAGATCTTGTTCCTCCAGATGTGGAAGCTTCAACATGGAATTCAGGAGGAACATCTCCTTCAGCAAATACCCTTGGTTCATCTGGAGGAGAGCGAGGGGGAAGTATCCCAAATGGTGTTATTGGTCCAAAATTTGTGTCAGGTGGCACATGCTGCTGCTGCTGGCCCTGTTCAAATTGAGCATCCACATGAAACAGTTCCTCTTGTTGTTCAATAGGCTCATCTTGAGCTAGCTGATCCTGTTGCAATTCTTGCTGTGCTGGTTGTTCTGGTTCAGGCTGCTATGCTGGTTGTCCTGGCTGTTCTGGCTGCTGTGCTGGCTATCCAGTTTGGTGACCAGGCAAATCCCTTATAACCTTATCCCCTTCCTTTTTGAACTTCATAAAGTTTTCAATAAATCTCAAGCAATAAACATTACTTTGAGGGATTTCCTTCATCTTTTCATTCTCCAAAGAGATCCCTACTATCTGAAAAATAGCAGTAAGATGTGCCGCATATAGCAAATTCCTTCTTTGCCCAGTGCAACTCCCCATTATCGGAAGCATAATTTTTGGGAGATAGATTTGCAAGTTATTGAACATGCAATAAAAGATAAATCTCTATGTTTCTATAATACGGCTTCTGCCACCCCCTTGTGGGGTAATGATGGTGGTGAACATGTGGTGCAGTAGCCGTTGCAAGGGAGGAAAACGGTTAGTGTTGAAATTTGTGACATGGAGTTGAGTGTCATCCTCTAGATTGCTGGGCTTCCCAGTCAATATGGTGTAAGCAGCATAGAGATCAAATTGAAACTCAGACTCCAATAACCCATCCGGGGGTATACGTAAAGCTTTGTGAAGAAGCTTTGGTTGGAGCTTGATCCTTACTCCCTTTACTTCAGTCCAGAGTACCTTTTGGTTCTCGTCATAGTATTGGTTCTTATAAAACTGCTGGACCAGAAAAGGATAGTAGGCTCTATGTCTGGACAAGAACTTTCCCTAGCCTTGGAATTCAATGAGTGGAAGTAACTCAGGAAAAACATCTAGGATCTTATAGTCATGAGAATCTACAAACCTCAGAAACAAGATCCTTGTAGGGTCACTCTCTTAGGTGCCAAGGGGGGAGAGAAAGAGAGAGCGAAAGAGAGAAGGGGTGTCGGAGGGGACCTCCCCCTCCGTCGCCGGCGACCCACACCCAGTGGGGTGGGGTGCGCTGTGTGTCCCCACCTGGAGAGGGAGAGAGAGAACAGGAGGGATTCGTCCCCTCCGAGCCAAGAGAGAGAGAGGGGGGGAAGGGTGACCCAACCAGGGAGGGACAGCGGTGAGTGCACAATGGGGTGCCGAGTGACACCTCTTCAAATGCAGGCGACATTCGGCATCTTCAGATGGCCCTTCCGACACTTCCCACGACGGCACCTCTGCCGCCTGATTCTGGCACAACAGCTCCCGACGACCCCTTTACTCCAACCACGGTGGTGCCCCCCACCCTTGCAGCCACCCAGAAGGCGAGGCACAGAAGGCAGCAGGGACACTGCCGGAGACCTCTGCCAGCGCTCTGATCACCACGTTGCCAGTGCCCCCTTCACCGACGGCGCCGACTCACGACAGAGGCGGCACTCCACGAAAACCCTAATCCTGGGCACCCTATCCCTATGCAACCTATCCTTGCCGATCGATCAGACGGATGCAACAGCCTGCAAGAGATGTCTCTTGGGTTGATGCAACACATCCTATCCCACTGCATCTAGATCCCCATGCAGATCCCTCGTTTCCTTCCTTGGAAGGTAGCTCTCTCACGCCGGAGGCAACACCATGTCACGTCAGCAAATAGGGGAACCTCCCATGAATGGCCCAGGGTCTCCTCCTTGCATGGATGGTGCGATGAGGGCGGAACCTCCCCTTGATTGGAGCTCCATCAATAGCGGGGGGAGGAGAACAACGGAGGGGGGTGGCACCGCCAGACGGGGCATGGGGAGTGGAGGTCGCTGCAGCAGAGGGGTCGCTAAGCAGGCCAGCACAGCCACATGCCTCAACCAGGATCCCCTGGGCACGTAGGTGACGGGCCTCCCCATCGGTTGAATGGAGAGAAAGAGGGGGGGCAAAACAGGGAAAGAAAAAATTGACGGTGAGAAGGAATATTCGTCAGACTATACTATTTTTAGACGGTGGTTAACCGTAGGACCTTTTACCGAGGGAAGATTTTTGAGCTAATAAATCAAATAGTTATATTAGGGAGACTTATTCCAAATATAACACAGATTGTAGGGCCTGTTCAACACAGATTTTGGGGGCCTGTTGATTGTGGGGGCCTGTGGAACGCGAAAGATGTGACACGTTGATGATAAATAAAATTAATAAGTTATGGTATCATCGTCATATTTATTTACATTATTGACTGTGCGTGCTGTGTTAGCACTGTGCGAGATGGTTTTGCTCTCGTCAGGATGTGACGGGATGCACTTCTTTGTCGTGATGTCTGTCTCGATCATGTTGTACTTGGCAGAGTTTGCCGGAAGGCTTGAATCTATGGTACATTGTTTAAGGTTTTTTCGTGACTTGTTCAGGTGGCTGGTGACTTTTAGCGTTGGTGTGATGGCCGTACATGTTCTTACATTGTTTTGGTCATCCCAGCGTGAGTCTATTCAGCTCCTGAGGTGTTTCACTTCTGTTGAAGTGGCCATTTGGTTGCCTCGATTGAGAAGATGCTCGAGCGAACCTAGGATTTCTCTTCCTGGTGAGCTTCTGTTAGTCGAGCTGGATGCTTCTCGTCCTGTTTGGTGGAGTCTTTTCGAGGTAAGCCTTAGAATTGCTATCTTAGTGAGGCCTTTGTCCTATGTCTACTTAAGTGTGGACAGTGTTTATTCTGAGCCTGATCTACTCCTTGTTCTACGGTTTCTTGACTTTAGACTTAATTCTTGTGTTGAGAGCCATTGTGCACCGTATTTGTCGTCCCGTGTCTGACGGTCGATGTATTGTCAAGGCTCGATATTTATTTCAGGACGTGAAGGTAAGCTGAGATTAGCATTTTCTTTGCGCTTTGTGCTGAAGCTGGTACTCTCCTTTGTCTGCACTTAGGCTATTTGTGATCGGTTGCTCCCAAGATCAGTACTCATGGCGTATTATATTACAATTTTCATGAATTGTGATGGTGCCGAGTATGCGCTGAAATGTGGATGCCGAGGTATTTCCTGATGTCTGTGTGTGTTGTATGAGAGCAAAGCGGAAGCGTGTGGGCTGATAACCCACTTGTCGAGGATCATTTTTGTAAGCTTCTGGCCAGTCGAGAGAATTATTCTCCTCGATGTGACTTCATCTTGACTTCCTGTGCCTTGACGTTGTCTGTTGCCGTGTCGTGCTAGAGTCATTCTGGTGTTGGCATCGGCATTTGACGTAATCGTGATCCTTGAGATGTGTTCCCCGATATTATTGTTGTTCTTGTTGTCGTGGGTCTTTTTTCTTGGTGAGATGCTCGATGCATGGCTAGTCCCTTGTGGTCATGCATTCAGCTGTTATTGTACCCTGATGTGACCTAGCTTGCAGTTGTGTCCCGTGGTTCTGTGTTCAGTACAGAACCAGGATCCTGTAGGTGCTGTCGTTGTTGTCGTTTTTGTTGTTGTTTCCCTGTGAATTGTCTTGGCACTGTGTGGACCATGATCTTGTCGGTTAGCTTTTCTATACTCTTATTCATTTGCTTACCTGTCATGAATAAAGCCTCACATATGTCAGTCATATTCCCTATTTTGCTCACCAGATTCATGTAACAGTCACTCCAGTGACCGCCACACTGTGTGACGGTCCCCCGATAGACCGCCACAACCATGGTCGTGTCACGTTCTTCGAGGTTGGGGTCGTGTGACAGACCAGTACTGGACCGTCACATGACTATAACGTGCCGATGTTGGTGCATTACGTTCTGGGTGTGACGGACCATAATGGGACCGTCACATGCCTATAACGCGCCTGGCTTGGTGCGTTAGGTGCTGTGATTTTCGAGGCCTGCTGCTGTGGATCTCTCCCAATGCGTTATGGTAGGTAACGCACATGTGTGGGTCCGTTACATTGTGTTTGACTGGTGTTTGTCTGGCTATGGTGGTTGGTGTGACGTGCCTACCCCCATGTGCCATGTGGCTGTGGCGGACTCAGCCTGGTCCGTTATATGCCTCTTGTCCATGTTAGTGTTTTGGGTCTGTTGGCTTTAACGCCCCTATCGTGGTGCGTTAAGCTGGTGTAACGCACCTACATAGGTCCATTATATGCCCTTTCACTAGAGTTCTAGTCTGTTGGCCATAACGCCCCTATCCAGGTGCGTTATGCTAATGTGACGCATCGGTCCTAGTGCGTCACATGGTCTACATTAGATTTCATGTCCGGTTACCCTGACGCCCCTACCCTGGTGCGTTAGAGCCGTGTAAAGTCCTTATAGAGGTGCGTTACAGTCCTGTTGTGGCCGTGATAGCCGTGGGTCTGTTCTATTCTATTCTGTGTGTCTGTTTGTCTTAGGTTTGTGTTTAGGGTGGTGTCTGTGTGTCGGTAGTTTCTAGATCGATCGATTTAGGTGACTGAGTGTGGTCTTTTCCTTGACTACGATAGTACCCTAACAACTCAATCTAGAACTGTCAGTGTCATTGTCTCTGGTCTTGCAGCGGCTTTCCTTGACTACCAGGTTCACCTAGCAGTTGAGTGATGGTTCGCTCTGCCCAGATTGTTGTCGTTGTCCACCACTCTGATTTCTGCCTGTCTTGGCTTGATCTCGTGGTTTTGCTGTGTGTGTCTCTGTGTGTCTGAGTCATGTCGGGTTTCGGTCAACCCGGTGAGGCCATGGGTTGACATGTGACCTTGTGTGTGTCTCGACGATTTTGTCCAGCTCGAGACAGTGTTCTAGATGCCTCGAGGTATCGTCTTATCTCAGTTTGCATGTCCAGATGTGTTGAGGGTTCTTGGTGTTCCCTCAGGTCTCCGTGAGTCGTTGGCTTGCGCCTCGCCCAGGGCCTTCTTCACAGGCGATTTCGCCCGGGGCCTCTTCGCAGGACGGGGTAAAGGAGTCGTGGTCGGGGCCGGTGGCACCTTTTCAAAATAAGCCGGCTTCTCCGCTTGCCGGAGGAGATTGCGGTACGTCGCCAGCTGGGTGCTGTCCGGGTGGTCTGCGACGGAAAGAAAATAAGGGGAGCGAGGAGTAAGTTACCATTCAGCATTCTGAAGGACGCGATAATGACCAGCGGGGGTAAAAGAAGATGTAATGTATGTGCGTAGTAGTACATATCATGAGGGCCGGTATAAAGTCGAAGTGTGATTGGCCAGTAGCTCAGGGAGGGCGCCTAGTCCCGACGGGCCGCCTCCCGAACTAACCAACACACGTCCCCGATCGTCCGGCATCAGTCGGTAAGCGTGGCCAGGTCTGCATGTTTCTTGGCTGATAGATGGCAATACAGATTGAAGTGATCCATTCCCCATCCTTCGGCGTAGTGATAGGCCACATGCAGTTGCTGCCCTAGAATGGCCGCCGATCGAGCTTCGATCGTTAGCCCGTGCACCCGCAGGAGGACATAGAGCTAGGTGGTATCCGCGTAATTCTGTGGCTTCTGCTCGTCCCTCCTCATGAAGGTGCGATAGGGGCAAATCAAGTCCTTCTCGGCCCGCCAGCTGGTCGCAGGGGTGCCCTCCTCTTCCGCCGACAGCTGGTAATTGATCAGCTCCAGGCTGTCTGAGCCGACGTGGCAAAGGTCCCGCAAAGTCTTTCTAAAGTCATCCTTTGCCATCGAAGGCAACTTGGCCTGTGGCGCAGGTCTGCTCTCTCAGGCCGCTTTTCGAGCAATCATATAGTCGGCCACGTCCTTGCTGTTGCCACGCCATAGGCGCAGGAGGTGCTCTGGCTCGACATCGAGGACGGGCGTGGGCTGCCAGCTTAAGAATCTCCTCTCTGCCCCGTCCTAGCAATCGGTCTTGTGAGACCGATAGAACGCCGTCCAGGCATTCCACCACTTCACATATTCGGGTGTCACCCGTGGAACGCGACCGGGAGCCGGCACTCGGAAGGTAGTAGCGTCAGCCCGGTGGAAGAAGTCCCATCAGACTCTGGCAGTCTCCGCAACCAAGTTCCCCCGAAGAGCCCGCGTCGCCAAGCTGAACTGGACGCTATATATCGGGATGTGCTGTGTGGAACCGTGTGATTGAATTCACATGAACATCCACTAATTAAAGGAAAAAAGGGAAAATAATAAGAGAGAGAATGGAAATTAACAGGGCAAAATACACAAGGGGTTTTTAAATTAGCTATCTCCCCTTGACCGTCTTATGTATATGGCGGTCTCCAGAAGACCATTTTCTGTCCCTGTTTCCAGCAAAACCTGAGCATTTTTCGACGTATTATGCTCTGTTGTTCCTTGTTTAACAGCATGATGCTAGGGTGAATTATGTTGTATGAACGCACTAATAACTAGGGCTCATGAAACATTTGATCTAAGTTTAACTTTCTTCATTATATTGGTCCCTTCATGATCATCATCTCTTTGTTATAAATGATTGAAAAAAATAGTAGAATGACCCGTAGAGAAATTGTTTAACTTGCATATTTATTTCTGCTATTCATCAATTATTGTTCAGTACCTTCTAGCTTTGGTATGCTTGTTTGAAGGCCGTGCCACTCCGATGGCATCGACTGACAGTTCACTCCATTTTTCACGTTTCACACCATCAATCTTGTAATAGTTGGGACTCTCCATCGGATATTCCTTCTATCGAACTAGGACCGCTATTACTAGGCCTCTGTAAGACCCTGTAAGCTTGGGATTCCCACTAGGATGCCGAGCGGATTGGATCCTGAAAGCCTGGACCCATCGACTCGACCGATTTTTCATTTTGGGCAGTTCGAGTGTGTGATCATTTTGCCCAGTCTCGACGAGAAAGCGGCCCTCTCTGGACAGCTACCTGGAGGTAGCGGCTAGGACATGACCGCCTTCTACCTTCTGATCTAGCCTATGTGTCGGTCCTGTCTAGTCAGTTGCCCTTGTTCCAGGTCGACTCCGCTCTGTTTAGGTCGACCTGTGTCACCTCAAATGACCATGGTAGTGTAGACTGAACCATGTTTCAGTCCAGCCATACCACAGGTCGACCAAGGACCTTGATTTGTTGTTGAATCTTGTTGTCTGCCGTCCCATGTTAGCGGTTCTCTCTGGACCGCTACCTTCAGGAAGCGGTCGACCGATAGATCGCATTCTGATTTTTCCCGTGCTTGGAGTCGACTCCATGCCCTATGAGTCGACTCAGCCTAGTTCCAGCCTATTCCGAGTCGACACACTAGCTTGGTGAGTCGACGCAGCCCTCTTGATACACCCAGGATAATAGCGGTCTCAGATAGACCGCTACTTCCTGATTGCGGCCCTAGAACGACTGCCACTTTCGAGTAGTGGTCCAACCATGACTGTCTCTTCACCCAGCCACCGAATTTCTGAGTTTTTCTGTGAATTTGTGTTAGAACATCTTAGCCCTGTTAGGCTAATATTCCGTGATAATTGGACCTCTAATGGGTCTATTTTGGAGACGTAATTGAATCTGCTCATTGGCTGCCCACATGATTACAAAGAGCTAACATATGGCAACAACAAGGAGAGGGGAGTTTGCATGTAAAAAGTAAAGAAAAGGGACCCTACATTTGATCTATTTATATCATCCAAAGGGGGCCTCAACAAGTTAGATCTTTCTTCTACATCCTAGTTGAATGCTTTTCTTGTTATCTACTTGCCTGCTTGCTTTTGGCATTTCCAGTTTAATCACCTCTTGAGCTCATATTCTGTCTTTGCAATGGGCCTTACTTGAAGCCCTCTTTGCTGATGGCAAAGGGGGAGATGTTTTTATGAGTCATCGTCTATTTCATTATTATATTATTTTGAGAGGTGAATCATAATGACTCATAGTTGCTATCATCAAAAAGGGAGAGAATGTTATGCATGTGTGGTACACACATGATTGTATAGTTTTAATGATGTCTGTGTATGATTCATTATGATATTGTTTAACTGATTCAACTGCCTTATTGTGCATGATAATGCTTTTGATGCCTCCATACTATGCTCATCATGAAAAGACTACTTTGTGTAAAGAGTGACATTAACAGATCAAGGCACTCAACCAAGTTGGCTTGGGAAGCAACAGCAAGTAACAACAAGATCAGCAGCTGTAGTAAAAGCCAACAACTCAAGCTAGCAACAACAATAGAAATGGCAGTGCAAATAAGAAGCTTTGTATGTGCTCAAACAAAGGAGTTAGGGCTGTGGCTACACTAAAATAAGGTTGTGGCTACCAAAACTTTATAAGGTTCCATTGACCCTTTGTTCAAGTGGCGTCGACTACTTCTCTCAAGAACAAAAATCTGTTAAGGTGATTTCTGAAGCTGCGTCGACCTCACTCTCCAAGCAGGTCGACACTTACCTCATGCCAGTACAAGCTATTGTTTACTCTCTCCAGGATAGGTCGACCTCACTCTCCAAGTAGGTCGACCTCAGGCTGCCTCCAGAAGCCATTGTAAAGACAGCTCTTCAAGGCTGCGTCGACCTCAAACTTTCGGGAGGTCAGCTTCAGACCCTCACGGAAAGCGTTATACCTGCCGTTCTACATGACTGCCTTAACCTCGTCATTAGACGCATTGACCTCATCAAGCTCCTACTGCAATCCGACAGGCAGACAGTGCTAGATGCGTCAACCTCAGGCCTTTAGAAGGTCGACCTTAAGTGCCGTCACAGAAGTCGTTCAAAAGGTGCTCTCTCAAAGTCGCATCAACCTCATCTTCACAGCAGGTCAACCTCACTCAAGGAAAATTCAAAGAACTCTGTCAAGGGCTCTATAAATAGACCCTAAGTCTAAGCTTGAGGTATGGGAGAGATTAAGGATCAATGCGAAGCCCTGTCGAATCGAAGACTGATCCTAGCACGAGGAGGGAGGCCTTCTATGTCTATACAGGCCACTAGTTGAGGGAGTAGTTGGCATTTTAATTGTTCACTTTGTCGGTCTAACCATTGTCTTCCCTTCATTGCATGCACGTTTCTTTTCATTCTCATTCGTTCATTTTCGTTCTCATTCTCATTCACACATCCCACCCACGTTTTGGTATCCCCTAGGGGTTTAAATACTCCCAGGTGAATCCCCGTCCATGATCTTTCGTCTTAATATTGTTATTCCTAGCATTTGCTACATTTTGGAGGTCTAATTTGGGTTTTTTCTTTGCTGTTCACACTCTTCTTGCAGGTCAACAACTATCCAACGTGAGGCCCATCCTTTTTAGCCGGCCGGAAAGGGTGGAGGAGGAAGTTCCAACGGTTTGAAGGTTGGTGGAGACATGCAGTTTAAAGTCGGCCGCACATACTCCTCCTGCGGTTGAAATCGGACCGCACAACTTGGGGCGGTTCGTTGGAGACTGTACATCTTCACAGGTGAGTGTCTCCCTTTTTCCCAGGATTCGGCGTGTCAATCACGTGTGGGGTCTTGGGTGGCGATCACAGGTTCTTCTTCTCCTTTCCTTTTCTGGTTTTCAGTAGCTTGTCATCGTTTTCTTGGTTGTCTTCATTGCAGGTTCACCCAAGAAAGAAAGGGAAAGGTGACCTTTTCCTGTCAACATGTGTGTGTTGGGGTGCATCCCCGTGTGTGTGTGCAGGCGTTGTCCTGCGTGTGTTTGGAACGTCATCTCCGTTTGGGGATTTATCCCTGAGTGAAGCCTCACCGGTTCGGTGAGGGGTGGACATAGGGAGTGTGTATGTGTGCTTAATTATTTAAATTACTTGAATGTTTGAGTGAGTGCTGCAAGATTGAGAGAACTAGTCTACCTTGCTTAGCTTAATTTCTTCAATCTCATTAAAGTTGTTTATTCCATTGTGTTAGCATTTTAATTTACAATCGATCGTGGGGGACAATTCAACTCTCCCTTCTTGTCTTCTTGCCTACCCAGGGACCAACAAGCGAGACTAGAAAGGATGCGCACTCCTATTGGGTCACCAACTTCCCCTAACCCACCTCCAAGTCAGGATGAAGTTGTGCCAGAACATACGGAGGTCAGGGCTGACACCCTCGGCCCAATGCCCTCGATGGAGAACCATGGCTTTCCCCACTTCATAGAGGATTCCCTTACCTTCCCCGTCCTCAAGAGTACCTAAAAATGCCTAACTCTATCATCACGTTTGAAAATTTATCATATTCCCCGGGCATGTGAATATATCAGCAATTTACTGTGTAGTGCCTACATGGATTAGTTCAAAATTACCTTTAGAGACTTCAGCCCTTATGAAGTGGTGTCTGATGTCTATGTGCTTGGTTCGTGAGCGCAGGATAGGATTTTTAGACAGGTTTATTGCACTGGTGTTATCACAATATATGAGTGTGTAACCAAGGTCTACATTGTAGCCCTTGAGCTGGTGTTTTATCCAGATGACTTGTGTACCACAGCTCCCTGCAGCTACGTACTCAGCCTCTACAGTGGAGAGGGCTAAATAATGTTGTTTCTTTGAAGCCCAAGAAACTAAACACTCACCCAAGAATGGACAGAACCCACTTGCGCTCTTCCTATCTAATTTGTAGCCAGTATGTCTGCATCAGTGTATGAAACTAGGTCTAAAGTGTGTGCAGCAGGAAACCATAGTCCTAGATTATGTGTGCCTGCAATATATCCATTAGACTAGAATAACATATATAGAAGGGGGGGTGAATATATCTGTTCCCAAAAATCATCAAATTAAAACTCCAAGAAAAATGCGGACAGATACGATAATAATGACATTAATATGAGCACAAGTATAGATTAGACAAACATTCAGCAAGCAAGCATGCAGAAAGTAATGCAATGAACTTAACGTGCATGATCAAGGAGCTCGACTGTAAAAACACTAATTTGAACCCACACACCAGATCAGACAAACCAACAGCGATTATGTGTGCAGAGAGAATGACTCAACATGAGAGAACAAGGAGATCGACAGATGGAGCTCACACTCAGCACCCTAGCATGCTTACAATGACTGACCTCGGTACGAGGCAAAGGTTTGGTCCAAGGATCTCCTCACGCAAGGGGCAGCATTCCAGATAGGCCTGACCTATCCTTTTAGCTATGTCTTTTAATATACTGATTAGTCAAGGTAGCGCACACTGAATTGCTAAGCAAAACAAACCACGCAATGGATAATAGAGGTTTTAGGTGGTTCGATTGCAATCCGCAATCTACATACACCCCTCACTCTCCTAGAGTGAGGCTTCCTTGCTCAAGGCAAATGAACCAGCAGACTCAGTCTGCAACAATGGCTGAACACAACTTTACCACAAGGAACACTTTCCTCGCTTCTTCTAGGAATCCAGAAGGAACCTAGAGGATCAACCTCTCTTCCTCTGCTACTATAGAAGGAACCCCGTTGTAATGTCCCAGGCTCCTCCATTGGCGAAGGGATTTGCTAGAGGACCACCCACTCATCGCTCATGCGGCACAGCCCCCGAAGTGTCTTTACATAATCATCCTTCCCGATCTTCAGCAACTTCGGATCGGTCATGGAGGAGCGACCCTTCACAGTCTTCTGAGCCTATAAATAACCCATTACCTCTATGTTGGTCCAAGACTTCAACTTCTTTGGAGACCCGAGCATTAAAAAAATGTAACGAACCGACGGTCTGTAAATTCCTGAGAAGACGGTTCCTGTGCAAGTCTCCCAGCATCTTGTAAATCAAGCATAAAGCTATTGGACAAAGGGACAACTTCATCCCTGAAGCCATCAGACAGACGGGGTAGATGGCCTTCGCCCTGATTATGCTCTTGTCACCTTGTGGAAGAGTGAAAGAACAAAGTCAATAGCTCAAATATGCAGCACAGTGTGTAACTGCATCAATACCAATCGGGTTCGGGCCGCCCTGTTGCCCTCCCATCAAGGCGGATGAAAAGGCGGCCTGTCGCCGAACCCTCTTCTTCCACTTCACAGCTGTCAGTGCCACAGTGGGGAAGTCTTTGTACTTCTGCTCCCCGCCGAAGAAATGCTGAAGCCAGGTGCCCATCCGCACGCGCCTCTTCTCTCTAGGCTTGCGTGCCACTCTCGTATAGTATGAAGACTGGCAGAGTGTACGATACGCCTTCATTAAATAGTGATAAGTGAAACCTGTCAAGTACCATCCTTCGCCATCAGTCTGATCCTTCAGCCAGTCTGGCCAACAAACCACCTCGTACGGCTCTCCATCAATTGGCAGGCCGCTAAGCTGCGAGAGACTCTAGAGATCCAAGGAAGTTTCTCCCTCTGAAGTATAAAAAGTGTTGTAGTCAGGACAGAACACTTCAATCATACCACAGCATAAACCTCTAGAGATGGGATAGCAGTACCTTGAAGTGTACACGCTAAGATATACACCAGCTTTCACCAGAATCGGAGCATAGTGCTGCAGCACGTAGACTGTGAGTTCCACAGCTCTGGGTCTGAAGGCCTGGGCGTCAGTGGCTTTCAGCTCGGTGAACCATCCCACGAAAATTTGATGTTGAAAGTGGACCGCTAAGCAGTCTACTAAAAAAGATTCATCTCTGTATCCCCACTTCAAAGGGGCAAGAAACAAGCCAAAAATGGGCTTCTCCTGGTCAACACGGCCCATAGTCTCATTCCATCGAGCAGGCGTGAATTCAGGGGCTCTAGTCAACAGTCCGTCTTCTGGGTCCAAGTCTTGTAGTCTAAGCACGGCCAACCCAACAGTAGCTATGTACAGGTTCAGCAGTTGCCCTTTGACAGGTGCCCCCAGGACTGGCGGGATGTTCAGGTATTCTTTCAGCTGATCGAGAGCCCTTTGATATTCTTCGCTCTAGTGAACTGGGGTATCCTTCATCATTAATTTATGGAATGGCTGACATCGCCCGAACAAGTTGGAGATGAACCTACAGATGTAGGCTAGTCGGCCCTACAATGACCATAACTCTGTCAGGCTTCTAGGAGGAGGCAGCTCCTGAATAGCTTTGATCTTTGCGGGGTATATCTCAATCCCCCGGTATCTGACGATGAAGCTCAGGAATTTTCCACTGGAGACGCCAAAAGCACACTTCACCAGGTTCATCTTCAGCTCATGTTATCGCAGCCTTTCAAATATAATTCTAAGGTCCGCCAGATGATCTTCCATCTTCTTTGTTTTGACGACTAAGTCATCAATGTAATATTTGACTTTGCTATAGAGCAATTCATCAAATATTTTTGTCATTGCCCTTTGGTAGGTGGCGCCAGCATTCTTGAGGGCGAAGGGCATCCATTTGTAATGGAATATCCCTTTAGACGATCGAAAAGTCGTGTGGAGTCATGCTCTGCTATCCAGATTTGATTGTAGTCGGACGATCCGTCCATAAATGACAAGGCCTCGTGGCCAGTAGTAGCATTTATCATGACTTCAGTGATTGGCACCGGGAAATCATCCTTTGGAGAGGCTTTACTCAGATCCCAAAAATTCACACAAATCTGGATCTGGCTGTTCTTCTTCTTAACAGGCACGATGTTGGCCAGCCAAGTAGTATATTGGTTCTCTGCCATGAAGTCAACATCTATGAGCTTGTCGACCTCCTTGTAGACTTGGCTTATTAATTTTGGCCTCATTCGCCGAGGCGATTGCTTCACTGGCTCTGCTTGAGGGTCAATGGCTAGGGTATGCTGGGCGACTGCAGGGTGAGGCCTGACATTTCTTTGTAACTCTAAGCAAAGCAGTCTCAGAATTCTTGGAGTAGCTTCACATACTCCCCCCTCTCTTCAAGTGATAAGAGGGCACTGAGGAAGGTCGGCCTGGGGTCATCCTTTATGCCGAGGTTTATTTCGACCAATTCATCTACAGTGGCTTGGCCGCCATCTTCTATTTCTGGAGGAGCAGGTTGTAGGTCGATGAAACCATCATCGTGTAACATCCTAGAGTTCAGGGTACCGACAACCCGATACAAGTATCGAATTACCGCCACTAAGAACTGGGGATGCCACCCAAGAGGCTGATGAGGCCCCGTTGGTCTTATGTGACTGCTCTTGATTATTCACGACTGTTTAACTACCACGTTCTGAGCAAACGACATGTTTCGCTGCTATCAGTTCGGGACATGACAGTAGGTCAACTGACATTCCCACCAGTCCTGCGGCCCATCACCCTACGATACCCCAAGGACTATGTCGCGACGGCGGGCTTGGAGGCCTCAGGGGCAATTATGGGGGGCGCTAAGCCGACTAAAGCTGCAGAATCCCAGCCACCCATTGCTGGTAAAGAGCTGCTCCTGGTGGAAAGGAGTCTTCCCGAAATAGAAGCAGGAGAGATTGTTGAAGGAGTGGCTGGGGCTTCTATAGCCTTAACCCTTGTTGCGGAATCAACGTCCGTAGAGGTCAGTCAAGCTGGGCATGAAGAGTAAGCACCCTCCGCCGTTGAGGTCCCTAGTGTAGCTTTGTCGCAAGAGGTTGGAAGGGAGGTTGCCGTTAGCGAGGCTCCCTCTATTATGTTAGCTGCCGGGGTTGGCTCTAGTGCCAGCTTACCGCAAGATATGCCGTTGTCCTCTTCCGAGCCAAGTGATGACATCTGGGCTGTTGTCGACAATAGAGTGGATTTTTAGCTTCCAGACACATCACCACTTGGTTTATAGTCATCGAGTGACCTGGTGTGGTAGTTCTTAGAAACCTTGCGACAGACTGTGACAGCCCGCCAGGACTTAACTTATGTGCAGCTGAGGGGCTTGGTGGAGCACCTTTCCCGCTCGTTGCTAGCTTTTGGCTACCCCATGGATGACTGGATGTAGCGGGTGGTCTTGTTGCTGCAGTATGTAAATAGGAGGGAATTCCTCGGCCAAGAAGTAGCTGATCAGCTGGCGGCCCTAAGATTCAAGTGGATAGAATGCCGGACCACTCTTGCCTCCTTGAAAGGGACCGCACAGCAAATGAGGGATGCGTCCAGCGCATCTTCGCAGCGCCGAACCTCTTTGATAGCTTGGATAGCTGAACTTCGCACTGAACTTTCCAAGGCTGAGGCTGAGATTCAAGAAGCCGAGCAATGAGAAGTCCAAAGCGTAGAGGAGGCAGAATTGGCCGAAGGAAAAGTCGCATCTCTTGAAGAGAAGTTAGCGCAGCTGGAAGCCGCCGAATCTCAATTACAAGAATTAACCCGTCACCCCTCCTTGGGAATTTTAGAGCTCGAGGATATCTTTCGACGTCCGTTATAGTGAGCCCCCTTTTTATTTTTTGTTTTTCTCTTCTCCCCTTGTTGGTGGACTTTTATGTATCTCGGGGGATGCCCCAAGTAACATGTATTTGACCGAGAATTTTTTAAAAAATTTCTAGATTTAAATATAATTATTAAGCATTTAAATGGGCTATTTATAAAGACCTTAAACTGACAAATGGGCTAGGTCTATTTATATAAGCCCAAAAGAACAAAATTCAAGCCCAAAGCAATTAGCCCACATTCTAGAAGCTTAATTTCTAGTATTTACAAAATTAAGTAGATAAATAGGATAAATAGATGGATAATAAGGAGATAGAGTTTAAAATAGTTCAAATTCGGCGCCCAAGACAGTAAATGGTCTATCGCGAGATCGCATAGCAAGATAAATGGCCCATTAATGGACCGCTTACCCGAGTTTGATCGCGAACAACAAGATGTCGTGAAAAACTCCAATTTCTACAGACCATATCTCTTCAAATCGATGAATCCTATTGGTTAGAAGGCTCTAGAATGTATTAGGATTGGATCGGAGACGTAATTAGGACTCTAAGGTCGTTCAAGTCCATGGAACCCTAAACTAACCCTATAAATAGACCCCGGAACCACCCTACGTGACCCTTACTTTTGGTTCGTGTGGAACTAAGCTAAGGAGGTATTATTTCATGTAGGTTCTTTAGAATACTTTGTTCACAATAGTAAGATCTAACTCCTCTCAAAATTTCATTATAGGAGATCAACCCTACAAAGAGTTAGAAGCCATCCAAGACGCGGGTTCAGCACAAGTAACCCAGGAATCTGTACAACGGCCCAACAAAGATCAGAAAATTAGAAGCCCTAAACAAGGTATTTAACCATTGAGTCTTTAGAACTTTATGTTACCCTCTATATCTTCTATATTCCCTCCAATTTTCACGTCTATAGGTCAAGAGAATTAGGAGATACAAGGGTGTGAAGTTGCTAGTTTAGCACCAGACGTGCAGAACTAGGACTTACTTCCAGTCAGGAATTTGAAGTCTAGGAGCACTATTTGAGGTAGGTTATCTCAGGAATGGCTTAAATTTAAAGTTAGAAATAAAAGCCCTTTGATTCCAGGCATTTTCATGCACTATACATAGATAATTTCATGTTTTATTGAGACATGTACAGTTAGTATAATCCTCATGCATGAACCTTACCCCTAACTAAGTTAAAAGGAAAACTTCTTGTTAATTGTACACAACCCTATGCATAGTCTTGACCTATTCTTGTTCTATCATGTTTTACTGATTGTTGTCAGTGATTTTCATGCACAACATACCCTAGAGTAGAGTTTATTTCTTCATTTTATAGTTTCTGTCAGACAGGACAGAAACGGTCCAATTCACGACCGCCAGAGATAGTATGGGCCAGATACGACTGCTTATGTTTGGTTTGTTGTCAAGGCAGTCCATGTATTGTGCCTATCGTTTGCTTTGAATGAAATATCATTTCTTACAAAAAAAAAGAGTATGTTATTCGCATACGTAGGAATAAAAATAATAATACAGTGGCATGTATCATATCTCACAGTAGTTTAGTGCCGACACTGGACTTGGCAAAGTGACCAAATGAACAAATGGTGAAATATCAGGCAACTGAATAGCTACAATTAGAAACTGTCCTTGTAGAATTTAATGACACATGGCAAGAGTGACGTTACTCATACTCATGACATCTTAAATTAATGCTTATAGTTACATGGAGTCCAGAAGTGAGTAAATATCATACTGAGAAGCTGCTAACTTAGTTAAGGCTATCCGGAGAGGTTAAAAAGTGTTACTTTATCTTTAAAATTTATTAGAGGGAAAGAGCGCCTAATTATCTTGAGAAAATTTTCAAACACTGAATATTATGTCCAAAAGATAACTCTTAGATACTTAAGTCAGAGACGTGTGTGAAAAAAAAATTAGAGAGTAGAAAGAGAGAAAGAGAGATGAGAGTGGTGGAGGTAGAGCGAGTGCTCGACAGGGCATCAAGTGTTTGGAGACGTGACTGAGACCTAGAGGCACTAGAGATCTTTCTGTCTCTCTCTGGGATGGAGAAGGCGAGTGCATCTGGGAGTCTGCGTGTATGCGTTTCAACGTATCTGTGTGTGTGTGTGTGTCACTGTGTCTGTCTAAGTCCATCTGGGACCTAGCTATTTATACCAGTCATAACAACATCGTGCCTTTTCTGACTTAGCGGGAGTTAGTGGAACAATATTCTACTCGATCGTGGAGATCATCTATTGTCTACTCATCCGTTCTATAACGAAGGGCATCATGGCTGGTATCTCGGCGGCGTGGACATGATTCGACGATCGTTAGGATAAGTCTACTAATTGTAGCCTCCACGCTCACTCGTTGGGGGATCTCACGGCATCCAAGATGCATGTGTGCGAGGATCATACCTGTGAGTCGGCCAGTGCTGAGTGAACGTCGATTGGATTACGTTCCTGAAATGCGAGTCGACGGATGATGCTCATTATGGGTATGTGACGATATCAGGCCATATTGAGTCCGACGTTATTGGGTCATGTTGGGTCACGATTTTTCCCCTTCTCACTATCCAATTTATCATGAAGCTGTAAAGTTAATGTCTCGTAATAATTGTATACATGTCGAAATATTATATAAACAAAGATTAGGGGATAAAGTGTAAGAGTTGAGCGTAATTGCCTTGATTAGTCGCATTGTTATTACGAGTGAGATCGGAAAGCTTGAGAGAACCTTTAGATCTCTCATCTGCTTAGGCTAATCAACGTAGTTAGTTTTAATTCCACGGTGTTTAACAAAGTAAAATTTTAAATTCCGCCATCTCAGCAAGGGGACAATTCAACCCCCCTTCTTGTCTGCCATCTCTTTGGGCCAACATCACCAACTATTGATCGTCAAAAGATGGCGAAACAATCATCAAGCACCTTCTGGGAATTGAGGCAGATAAAAAGCAATTCAAGAAGACTAGCCAAGCTTGGAGGCATGCCATTCGTCAAGGGCACAGCTGGACGTGGGGCAAGAAATGTGAACTCTCTCTGCCAGAGAAATCGCTTATCTAAAGATACATCTTCTCTCTAAGGAACTGCAGAATTCAACAGCTAGTAAAAGCCTGAAATATAGTGTTGAGCGAAAAGAAAAGCCAGCTTCTTCCTTAACCATATCTATGGCGAGCTGAAGCAAGGAAGGAACATAAGCATCTTCTAACTGCAACAATCTTCTCAACTTCCTTATAATGACTTCTTTGATTCTCTGCATTTATCTTTTGAAGGTTTTTACCGTTGTAGTTTAAGATAGCTATGCTTTCAGTATTATTCTTCTATCTTGAACAAATCGCATTTCATTGTACATAACTATGCCTAGTAAGAGACTATATCTGTGTAAACCCACTTAACTGTGGTTCACTTCTTCTTGAGGGGAGAAGTCCCTTGTGGACAAGAATGCTAATAGGAGGCTTGAAATCCTACATTTGGCTATGTCGTGAAAGCAGTTGAGGCTCCAGTGAGTGAGTGCCCAGGGTGTGGTTGAACACTAACAGAAATAGCTAGATTTGCCTAGCCTACAAGTTAGCTAGGGCTCTTGTGTAAGGGTGCCCGTGGTGTTGCTAAACACCTGATCAAAAATAGCCAGTGTACTATTCCTTATGGGGAGATAGCGGAAACCCCAATGATTGCTGAGTACTAGATGTAGGACTGAGTGAGGTCAAGGCCGAACTAGTATAAATCCTTGTGTCCTGTGAGATTGCCATTGGTGTGATTATTGTTCCCTTAATTCTGTTCACTTTACATACTACAACATTTACATCTCTAATCACATTCCTACTACAATCGTCACATACTAATCTACAAGGACCTGAGGCTAATTTCTCACGTGTTTAAGTGTCACAACTCCTACACACATAAGTCTAAACCACTATGGAGTTATCATGATTATTCTACATTCATGTGTGATTGTTTCGGCCGCCTCAGCCCGAGTGACCGCCCGAGCGAAGTCAGCGTCCCACTCAACCCGGTCCGCTGGTGGCTGAGAGGAAGAGGGCGGAGCATCTGGACCCTGCCACTGTGCTCCCTCGGCCCGCTGCATTTAGAAGTCAGTCAGTTTCATAACATTGCATGTTAGGTCTAAGGTTAGGTAAAACTCACCAGAAGCTCCAGCGCCCACTAGAACTCGTCCCGCTGTTGGATGGTAGAGTGGAGAAGACCCTGGAGCTCCGCTATCCATCCGTGAGGGTCTAGCTACATATAGAAAGTTAGGTTGTCAGTGCATCATGTATCATCAGGAAGCCTAAGTTTAAAAGGCATATCAGTCATCTAGAGCCACAGAAGATCTGGTCTCCGTAGCATTTGGCGTAGGCCTTCAGGTAGGCCTCATCACTGCTGGCTCAAGCTCGTACCACCCGGCCTCATCTCATCCAGTCACAGATCTGGTCCACTGCCCGAGTGACCCAGTGAATCTCTCTGGTCAATCCGTGGGAAGATCGCCCCACGCGCTCCTCCTCCCTCGTCAGGAACTCCACCTTCAGCTGGTGGACGCCCCTGGTCCTCATGACTAGGAGGTGGTGCAGTGGCTCGATGATGTTCATACAGTGCAGCCAGATGTCTCGTCCCGTGTATGCCTGGGCCCCCTCCACCCACGGCTACCCGTTCTGTCCCTTATCTCGACACGGTGTCCAGCGCACCTGAAAAGGTGAAGGGTTAGGGTCAAAGCATTTAATTGCATTTAGAAGTTTAAAGTTTAGAGTCTTACCGATGCATAAGGTAGCGTGTCGATGTCGTCCTGGATCGCCCGCACTAGACGCCGCAACGGGCTAGTGTCCCGAACCACCATCCATCGCCTCACGATGGGAACTCAGTCTGGGTGTACCTCCTTCCCTCTCCCTAAGTCAGGGAGGTACACATAGGTCCATACATGCATTGTCAGATGTCAGCATGTAACAGTCTCAAATCATAATTGCATGAGCATTTAAGGTTAAGGGTTACCTGTAGTAGCGGGGAGAACCCACCCAACATTGTCTATCGAGCGATGGTGCTGAGGGAGTCAAATAGGAAAGCCAGTGCGGCCGCGCCCCAGGCGTACTCTCTAACCGTGTCTAAGTCTTCCAGCAAGGGGAGGAACTTGCAACTCACCCCGTCAGCCCTCACGGCAAAGATTAGCTTCCCGAACAGCAGCATCAGGAACTGATGGAGGATGATCTCCGCTTCACAGCCCGATCTTGCTACCACTCTCTATCTGGCTTGATCTGATCCTATTGGTCCATGTGTGAAGGAGGAATATTATCTCCTCGGACCTTTCCAGAACCCAAGGCATGTGTCTGGGATCATGTGCCTATGATTGGGTTTCACAGCCACGTGACCCACTTAAGTTGCATGTGTTGCCCTATCCAAGGAAATACTTGTCAACTTGAAATGACTTCAGTCGACCTGTCTGTGCTGTCCAAGGAAATATCTATTGACTTGAAATGACTTCAGTCGACCAGTCTATGCTATCTGTGCTTGCACGCAGCCTGCTATCAAAGATCTTTATTTGAGATGCTTTCCTCTGTTAGCTTGGTTTGAAGACATTTGTCAACCCATGCTTCATGTGTTTTGCCCATATGGAGAAGTACTCCTGTATATCAGTCGACTGACTTCCACATCTGTCGACTGAGTTGGAATTTAGTAAACTGACATTGCCTTTGTCAGTTGACTAACTGGTCAACCCTTGCCTCTTCATTTCTACAAGTCCAAATCCCCTTGCATCTTGAGCTTCATTGTTCCATGCCCTTTGCTTGCACTGCTATTATTACTGGCTAGCCTTGTTGCTGTTGCTACAGGTTACTGTTGTTGTTGGATGCTACTGTTGCTGCTTGTGCATGTTGGATCACCAGTTAGGTCGACCTAACATGAAGGTTAGGTCGACATACCCTAACCTCTGACAGAGCTATTTATTCTGGTGAACCAATGTTGTTCGACACACTTCTAATGTATGTCGACACACTCTATCTAGTTAGGTCGACCTACCTTCCTCTGCATGTCGACTTGTCTTTGTATTGGAAATGCAGACAGCTAGATATGTGTCGACCTGTCTTGATATGTGTCAACCTGTCTTTTGCTAAAGTTGATACTCTTTGACTTGAACTCCAGACAATGTTGACATCATTAAACTCATATTAGACTCATCAATGAGTCATAGTCAGACATCATCAAAACCAAGGACACAACATAGGGAAATGTCTTGCACCTGAACACCACCATGCCTGATACACTTTCACTTCCAAAATCAAACCTGTGCCAGCTACCTAAATAGCTATCACGCACACACATACCTTTATCCATCTGTCACCCGTATGTCTACGTACACATGTTGTGCTCTGGAGGCACATCCTAGTTGAAATTTAATTCCGTGGTAATTGTTGAAACTCGAATGGCATGCCTATAAAACAAACATACGCACATACACCAAAAAGCACAAAGCAATTTTCTCCCACTTTTTTTGTGTGCAAACTATTTCCCATATCTTCTATGTTTTTTCATTTAGACATTTCATCATGAAAACTTCTTCAAGATATCCCGCACTTCCTGTCGATCCAAGTCACCAAGACAAGCAGGTTAATAAATGGCCGATGCTGAAGGCGGTCCATGCTGTTAGACTCAGGGCGAAAAGGCACAAGTGGGTGCATGATCCTCCTCTCAATGAACTTGCTGAACGTCAAGAATGGCATCCCCGACAGAATAAAGAAAAGAAGCCCTATGCCTTCCCTAGGGACAAGACTCGAGCACTCTTCAGGTGGGCTGTCAAATATAACAAGATTACTCTTTCGAAGCCAAAAAGGCCTGATGATCTCAGGAGAAGAGATGACCCTTGCTTCTGCACTTATCATCAAATCCTTGGACATCCTATTGAGGATTGCCAGATATTCAAGGACATCACCCAATGCTTAATTAAAAGAGGGGAATTGTGAATTAAATAGCACTGAGTTGATCCCTAATGCCCTCATGAAATTCCCACTCAGGAGGCATCAATTAACATGATATCTATATGCCAACAGTTATCTGAAGAAGTGCCAGAGGCTTGCAACCAGCACCCTAATGAAGACTGTGTCCTAGCGCCTGAAGAAAAATAAGGAGATTGGCGAGCAATGCCAACAAGATAGAGAACAAAACCAGTACTCCTCCGAGCTCCAGAGGTCCAGTTTCGTGGAGCCATGGCCCTTCCCACTGCACCCCCTATAGCTCCTATCTGCCTTCAAACAAGCCCTTCAGTGGCTATTAGGAGACCAACAGATAACAAAAAGCAGCAGGCCCCGGTGTGACTATGTAAAGAAATCAGCGCAGCCGTGGAACGGCTACAAACCGTTACAGATAGGGTATATGAGCATGAGCCACTCAAGAGCCAGCCTATACAGCAAGCCCCTCAAAGACTCAATGAGTCCCACCAGCTAACAAAAAGAACTAAAGAAAAGGCAAGGGTGTTCAATGCACTGAGAAACCCACCATGGGGGCAGATGCCAGCCATATGGGAGAAGGAAAAGAAGAATGCAAAAGCTAAAATAAAATATATTGCTCTCTCCTGCAACATGTTGTCAGCACCGTCTAGTGTGACTCAAGCTGCTGATGAGGAAGGTGAAGAAATTTACTTTATACCAAAGGGAGCAAATCAAGCTAAAGCTTCTGCCTCTCATCATACTGTTGGATCCGGGAGAATATCAAGACACCCGCCAGCCAAAGAGGGGGCACAATACCACATTCCTCCTTTGTTCGGAGGTGATGGGGGCATCTCTGGCCCTTCACTTTTTTTGACAGCCCCGGTTGCTCACCAGCATGGTTCCATTGTGTAAAGCATGATGAGCCTCGAGCCAATCCATGCCCAAGATGACATCAAAGTCCTGAAGCGGTAACGCATAGAGCCTGGCCGGCAACTTCCACCCTTCCACCCACACGGGCACCTTCTCGAAGCAATACGGAATGTTCACAAAATTGCCAGTAGGTAACTTCACCGCCATATCACAGGACATCTCGGCCACCGGGTCCTCCACGCTCTGAGCAAAATCCTCCGAAATGAATGAATGAGAAGCACCCAAATTGAACAAAACATGAGCCGTACAACCTAAAATCGAAAGAGTACCTTCCACCAATTGCAACGCCTCAACCTCCGCTCTGGTCATGTGGGTCACTCTACTTCGGGATCTCTGCCTCCCTACAGTAGCTGATCGGGACAACTGAGGAAACTGCTCCTATCGTTGGTACTACTGCGGCTGTGATGGCATCTGCTGCTACAGCTACTGAAACCCCGGCGGTTGAAACTGCTACAGCTACTGAAATCCCGGCGGCTGACTCGGTCTCTACGGACAGTCACGTGCCATGCGCCCTGTCTGGTCACACCTCAAGCAAATCACGGGCGCTGAACACTGCCTGCCTGGATGAGAACCACCGCACATGGGACACCCGCCCCGAGCACCACTCACCCAACTCTGACGCTGAATAGCCATAGGCTACTGGACACTGCCCATCGACTCCTACTGCGACTCCTTGCGACTCTGTCGCCTCCTGCCAAAACCAGCTTCCTTGAGCAGCTTCTTGAGCTTCGAGCTAAAGGACGATGACTCTGGAACAGGAGCCATAGACTGCACTGCCACGGAACCACCTACTGAGAGCTGGACAGTACTCTGCTGCTGAACCTCCATCGGCTAACCAAAACCTATCTGCACCTGACCAGCACTATCCTGTCCTCGAATCTTCTGTAAATCTCTCTCCAACGCCGACTCTGGCCACCTCTAGATCTGGCTGCCCACCAAAAGAAGACGGTTGAAACTGTAAAAACTCCTTCAGCACCCGACCAGGACCACCTCGAGATGACGAACCCTCGCCAGCATCACGTCTTTGCTACTGGTCCCCCTGCCGCCGCTACTGGAAGACATAGTCAAACATGCCTCGGAAGAAATCATCCATCCCTAGAGCTCGCGCTAATGGGGGCATCCCTTGCCCCTCCACATTTTTTCAAAGGTTTGGATTGCTCGTCGGCAAGTGCCATTGTGTTCGTCACATTTTTTTTTGAGTCTAGTCATGTAATTTTTATTTTATTTGAGTCATGTATGTGTAATCTTTCCTTATTTAAGTCAGTTGTTGGGGAATCGTGTAAGGAATTGAAATTATCCGTAATTATCCAGAACAAGTCCAGTCGTGTCGTCTGTTGCTGGCTTAGGATATTTTTCGTGATTATTAATGTATTTTCTGTTGTCGTATATTTTAGATGCCGCCCCGTAAAAGAAGAGCTCCTATTCCCCTGGAAGAGAGTGGCAGCGTTCCTCCTCCTGTCGTGCTTGCTCCTCCTCCGATTGTGCCAGTCCCTGCTCCTGCTGTTCCAGCTCTGCAAGATGACTTACCTGGTAGTCGTGGTAGAGCACTCAAGGAATTTTTGCTATTCCACCCGCCGACATATGAAGGTCAGTTAGATCCGGATGCTGCCAGGATTTGGATCGAGGCGACTGAGCGTGTGTTTCGATTGATGGAATGCGTGGAGGATGAGAAGGTCATGCTTGCTACATTTCAACTTCAGGGTGCAGCATTGATGTGGTGGAGTTCAGAGTGGGAAGTCACTTTCCATTCCCGACCACTTCGTCAGATCACCTGGGCAGAGTGTGACTACCTTTGAGCGCACTTACAGTCTGGCCTGTCTTCGCATGGATAAGATGCACCAATTCCCAGATTTGGTTCAGGGTGAAATGACCGTGCTGTAGTATCCGAACAAGTTCATCGAGTTGGGTCGGTATGCGCTACATATTATTGCTGATGAAGCCTTGAAAACCGAGTAGTTTCTCCGTGGTTTGCGAGTCGAATTGAGAGTGCTGCTTCTTGCTACCCGTGTGACTGTCATGGACGTTGCATATCAGGCAGTAGTCGCGGTTGAGCTCGATTTGGCTAGGTCTGTAGGGTTCTCTCAGTCCAGTGTTGCTCAGTCGGTTGTGCCATTCCAGTAGTCTTTTCAGCCATCAGCGCCTGGAGTTCCGTCTGTTGTGCCT
Organism: Amorphophallus titanum; assembly: GCA_024336825.1. Lineage (NCBI taxonomy): Eukaryota > Viridiplantae > Streptophyta > Magnoliopsida > Alismatales > Araceae > Amorphophallus > Amorphophallus titanum. The sequence goes on from JANBPO010005995.1 coordinate 405,058, forward strand.
ACTTCCAGTGGTCCTTCGAGACGGATGTTTAGAAAGTCCAAGAAGCGATTTAACCATCAAGCATCTTCGGGTTTTGTGCAGCAACAATCGACATCTTCTGATTCTATTTCACAGTCTATTTCTCCTTTTCAGCAGCGCCGAGAGTTTCCCGTGAGTCAGTTGAAACCGTGTCCAAGGTGTGGTGGCAGCCATCCTGGTGTACCATGTTTCTTTTCGGTGGTCTGCTATCACTGTGATCAGTCGGGTCACGTTGTTCGAGATTGCCTGATGAAGTCTATTCCGGCGCAGTTCTCACAGGTTACCCAGCCGCAGCAATCTCAATTCCGTCTTCCTGCACCACCTCTGTCTCAGCCGTCATATTTGCAAGTTCCTACTTCTTCCCAGTAATCGCATCGACTCAATCAAGCCATGGAGTCGATGCAACTGAAGAAGAAACACTAACTTCGAGAGCAACGGTCATTCAGCACAAAGCTTCATGAACCCAGCCATCTAGCCATCAACAAGCTAATTGAGTTGACTTAATGAAACCATGGAGTTGATGCAACAAGTGCCATTCAGCCAGTTTTCATCCAAGCAAGTCGACTTAAGCTTGATAGCAAGTTGACTTACAACTTTCCAGAAACCTGAATCCTACTAAGGGGACCAACCAGAATGTGGCTGCATGACAAACCACGTTCATCTAAACGTTGTGCAGTTGGGGACCATGACCTTCAGACTGCCATCAACTTCAGCAGCTTTAGCAAAGTCAATGGCAGCATGTAACAATAACATCAACAATAGTAGCTAGCAACAGTAGCAACAACAACAATAACAACATCAATAGCAGCCAACGACAACATCACTAGTGACATGCTAGCATCAACAACTAGCAGCATTGACATCAATAGCAACAGCTTCAGAACGCAGCAATGGTAGTAGCAGCATAAGCAGCTTCAGTAAAGTCAACAATTTTAGCAAGGCCAACAACACAAGCAGCAGTAGTAGCCATCATGGCAACTTGCAACATCAGGTAGCAATAATAGCAGCAAGCACCAATGCAGAAACAACAGCAAGGCAACAAGCAAATTGGGTCGACTCAATAACTATGAGTCGACGCAAGAAGTCCCATGTAGTCAATTTTCACCAACTGAGTCGACTCATGAAGAAAGGAAGTCGACTTAATGACTCTTCTAGAACCATGCTTCACACTCTGCAGCGGACAAGTGTGGACGCACTCTTTAATTGCTTGTGTTGTTTTATCTTTCATCAGTTTATCAAGTGCGAGGGCATGCTAGTCACCTAGGTGACAATTGATTTTGGCTCCAAGATTGGAGTGGTCCGGATCCAAGGGTGTGCTCTATCTGACTAACTAGACGATGGTGGGTATCGAGTCTGGACTGAAGACCCGCCGTGCCATAAAGGCCACGGTGTTAATTACATCCCCTTAGAGAGGGAAAAACCATTGATTAATTGCCATGATAAGGGGCCTTATGATCAGACCGAAATGTGCATCATTAAACACAACGACTGTCAATCTAAAATAATTACCGAACTCACAATAAAAATAAATAATGTAGTGCAATGGCAAATTCGAGTCGAATCCATATAGAGGTTTAGTTTTCTGAATTGAAGATCTTGTGTTCTACGCGGAATGTGAGTTTAAATGATCATGTACAACTTAAATGAATAGAAATGAAAAAAAATTCAAAAAAAGGGGAGGTTTTTGCATCTATCCACCTGGCCGCTATTTAATTTTTATGAATACAAATACAAAAAAATGTAGGGTTTTAGCGTCCACTCCCCTGGCCGCTATTTTATTTTATTTAAATTTCTTATATAAAATAATAAAAAATAGATTTGTCTGCATCTAGTCTAAGGATCGTTGTTTGTGTTTTGTGTCTGGTATGAATGCCGCCATTTGTTTTTTGTTCTAAATAAATAAAAAAAATATTTGGCATCCACCTCGATGAACGCCTATTATGCTCTGCACCCACCCATGTGGACGCAGTTTCTTCATCATCTTCCTCCAGATCATCCTAACCATTCTAATGCAGTAAGAGAAAGGGAAAGGGGGGAAAGCCTACCTTCTTGGGTGCCTCTTGGTCCACTGCCCCTTGCAGTGGCCGGCGGGGGGGTTGCCATCATGGATGAGCCACTGCCGCCGCGCCTTGGGCCGCCGCCTTTGGTGCTTCGGCTGCCTCCATCACCGCCGCATTGTCGCCCTCGTCTCCTTCACCTTCTTCCTCTCCTCCTTTATCCGTCTCTGTCTCCTCCCCTTCACCTTCCTCCTCGATCGTCGTGAGTGCCTCCATCGCCGGGGGTGCCTCCTCCGCGAACACCGCCGTTGTTCCCACCGGAGCACCTTGCTCCTGCGGTTCCTCCACCGCCGCTTCGCCGAGGTCGACAACCTCTGGCGCCGTCACGCGACAGCACTTGCCGGGTCTCGGACCGCCAGAAGACATCGTCAGAGGATGGGAAGGGGTGTTAGGGTGAGAGAGAGAGAAGAGGAGAAAGGGATTGTGGGTTCTGGGATTGTAGAAGAGAAGGAAATGGGGGGGTTTTCGAATGAAGGAAGAAGAAGAAGAGAAGGGCGTGGGAGGCAGCCGTTGTAGCTTCAGTTACGAAACAAATGAGCATCCTCCTTGGTGGACGCAAATTGTATTTTTCTGGAAATTAAAATGAATTAGCGCCTTCCATGAAGGACGTTGTTTTTGAAAGGGCATAATTTCAAAATGGAAATATTTTGAGAATGGGTGCCTCCTTGGTGAGACGTTATTTGTGGAAATTGAGTTTTGAGGGAATATTTTGGATGTAGAAAATGTCTAAGAATTTACGGCTGTAATGTTGGACGTTGTTTTAATTAGCGCATGGATTATAGGACGCCATTTCCCAGAGTGTCATAGTTGCTCGAAACAGTGGGCAAATCATTCAATGACTTGGAAGTTTTTATTGATCATTTGGCTCAAGGAAAATAAAGGACTGAAGACCGACACCCATGGTGTAGGGGCCTCAAGACCATCGGTTCCTCCTGTTTGGATCAATTCCAAGGATTGAGGAATGTGCTTGGGTTTCTTGTATAACCCTTTTCTTTTCTGCCCGCAGGGGGGTAAGGTTTGAACATTTTGAAGTGTCAGAACTTGAACTTGTTGTTGATCCTACGTGCGGACAGGTTGACCTGCCCTAGCCCTCTTAAGGGCTCGGACCTCTTCTTTGGTGACCTAGATTTGCTTAATGTGGAGGTGGCGCTCCTCCACCAGGTTACCCCCTTGCTTGGGTTTAGGGGTGTGTGACTTGTCAAGCGACTTAGCACGCCGAGGGTATGTCCCTTGCACTTCCCTCGCGTGTTAACTAGCCGTAACGCACAAGTCCACGTCCGCCACATGTGAGACGCTGCGACAAGGGTAGACACCCCCTCATGTCGGGGTCGCCCCTCACGTGCCCGTCAGCCATGACCACAACCCGCCGTACAATGTGGCACACAGCCCGAGGCGTGGCTCACAGCCACAAAGTGCCTCCCCTTAGCTCCCACAAGCTCCCGTCGTCAACCCAAGGCCCGCCGTGCGGCCCCCCCCAGCCATCTACTCAAGACGTTCAGCAATCCGGGGTGTGTCGGGTATTTACCCGGACACCTTGCGGGCGGCTACGACAAGGGGTCTTGGACTTCGGCCGATCTACCTGGCCCCGATTGACAAGAGTGGCTTGGGCACCATACTTTTTCATTTGCGCCTTGTCCTCTCACATTTGGAGTAGACCAAAGCAGTTTGAGATTGGGAGAGTCGGAACATAATCATCTTGTGGCATGATCGACTCGTCTCCATCAAGCTGGAGCTGGATAAGAAGATTGTCGATAAGGACTAACTTGCCGGAGTGTGAGATGGCTGCAGCGGGCTTTTTGCCTTTGCGATGATGGTGTTGCCTTCAGTTGACAAGAGCAATCTGAAGGGGGATTGTGTTGATGGAACAATTTCGGGTCGAAGTCTGGGGCTTGATGCCCCCAGCAGTAGCAGGTGTGGTTGGAGCTATTTTAGTGACGGAGACCACCCCTAAGAAGAAGGGGATTCGACCACTGTCAGGAAGTCGTCGAAGATGGTCGACGTTGCCAGGCAACCGTGCCTGACGTAGTTGGCGACGAAGAGCGGACCATAAGACACAACAGTCATTATCGCCAAAATTTTCTATTATTTCTCTTGCAAGAGTATGAAGTATCACAACCTTTGCAAAGGTCGGGGTATTCTTTGGCAGAGAGATGAAATGAAAGAAAAGTCTCTGCTACATTAATATTATCCCCCTCCCCGGGGTTCTCTCAGTGGGTTGATTAGGTCGAATATACCGTGTACCCATCGTAGATTTCACCGCCTGAGACACATGTATATGTGTATCTCCGTTCACCCCCGAGATTGGCTCTCCACCATCTCTCCATTCACAGTCATGAATTGGAGAGAACAGGGTCACCCCTACAATCTGGGTGCAGAGTCTCCTGGCATGGTTAATTCCCCACATACCACCTGCCAATTGCTCGAGCATTTGCTTCTTACAATCTCAGTGGTTCACCGGCTCACAGCTAACTTCTAAATACTAATGAACTAACCTCCTTCCGCACCTAACCTATCGTCAATGGTGTAGTGGATGAATAATGCATTATCGTAATCTCTTTATCCTGAGATGGGTGGGGGAAGGTCTGCCTGATGTGGCTTGCTCCCCATCCCTGCTCCATGGGTAAGATTGACATTCTTATGCAAACATCGTGTTTTCTCCTGACAGTAACGACTCACTGACTGGGGAGGGAGAACATCTCATCAAACACCCACGATGTCTTCTTCTTCTGAATCACCACAAGGCTGTCGGATCCCGTCCACATCTGGCGTGGAGCCCTTCGAGCCATCCAAGGTGAATAGAAATGGGTCTTTTGATCCGACAATGAAACCCACAATCCCCTGGGGAATAGTGGTGGCCATGGGTAAAGAACCTCTTGTAGGACAGCCCTCGAGGTCTCCTCCCATTCTGGCCATCCCTTTGAATAATATCTTTGGCCCATGGAGCATTGGTGCCCCTCGTAGGCTAGCCCTCGAGATTTCCATCCATCTGGGTCTGCCGGTCGCCGTATTGGTCTCCCGACTTTAAGGAGCTTACCCCAATTTCTGTGGGAATGCCTCTACTTTCCCCCCGCAACCCTCTGGGTATGGGGATGTGTTGCCAAATTTTTGTCTAAACACTTAGGCCGAATTATGATGGAACTTACGCTCTAAGAACCGTGAACTTACTTCGAACTAAGAGTGGACTGTGCTTGAGTAGGAACCTCACACCAGTCCAGATTTGCCATGTCTGTAGGGCATTTGGAACCTAAATTCACTCGTTAATCAACCCTTACTATCATTAAAAATGAGCCAAGTCACAACCTAGCTCAAACGGGCTTTAAATCTTATAAATCCCTTCAAAAAGGGCAGAAGTCCTAATCCGACGTCCACACCCACCACGTCGTTTCAACATCACACTCAAAACCATCAAATCCCCAAGCCCATTCATCCGGCATGGTGTGATTCGGCGTGCCCCTCTTGGACATGAGATGTGCACAGACTTCTATATGCTCGGACCTTGCAATAGTAGATGCAGACTTCAAATATAAAAGATGCAAGGACTTATGTATGCACAGACTTGGAGGGTAAAACGTGCCCGGACTTGAAGGGCAAAACGTGCACGGACTTACGTTGTAGCCCAATACCAATCAGCCTAAGTCCAGGATGTGCACGGGGTTTGACTTCCATGGACCCTGTGAAGGCATGCAAGGACTTTGCATGAAACACAAAACCTGCACGGGATTTTACTTCCACGGATCATTGCAGAGGAAAAATCTACACGGACTTTAGATGCAAGACGTGCACGGACTTTAACAAGCAATCCCAACAGAATTTCGACTAAGTCCAAAATGTGCATGGATTTTATACATGCATGGACTTTGTAATGCACGGACTTAAGACAAACCATGGACTTTAGTTCGTGCCTAAGCAACTTATGCATGGACTTTACAATGCACAGACTTAACCAGGTTATGTAAGACGTATACTTAGAGTGTTGCCCATCAACAGACCAAGATTGTTCGCCATCATCAAAACATCAAAACAAGGTTTACAACAAAGAGAAGTTGCAGACTGCGTGTCTCATTGTCTCACCTACCAGCAAGTTAAAGCGGAACACCAAAAGCTTGCCGGTAAGCTACATCCTCTAGATATTCCCAAGTGGAAGTGGGAGGATCTTAGCATGGACTTCATAATGGGCCTGTCCAAATCTAAAGGAGGACATAATGGAATATGGGTCATCATTGACCGATTGACCAAGTCGGCTCATTTCTTGCCAATCAAGAGTCGATGGTCGGTTGATGTTCTCATTGCCTTATATATCAAGCAAATAGTCAGACTACATGGAGTTCCTATTTCAATCGTGTCTGACCGAGACCCGCGCTTCACTTCATATTTTTGGAAGGGTCTACAGCATTCGTTGGGGACAAGACTCAACTTTAGCACAGCCTTTCATCCTCAGATGGATGGTCAGATCAAAAGAACAAATTCGATGGTAGAAGACATGCTCAGAGCTTGTATTATTGATTTTGGTAGAAGCTGACATGATCACTTGTCTTTGGTCGAGTTTGCTTATAATAACAGTTACCAGGCAAGTATTCAGATGGCACCTTTTGAAGCATTATACGGAAGAAGTTGTCGATCACCCTTATGCTAGGATGAAGTTGGCAAAAAGTAACTACTAGGCCCAAACATGGTAAGGGATACCACCGAGAAGATCCAGTTAATTAGAGAAAGACTTCAAGTGGCTCAGTCTAGACAGAAGGCTCTACTCTGAATTTTTAAACCTATGTTTCTTTTCTTTCTGCTATACATTTTCCTGGGATTTCCCAAATTCCCCCCATGATTGTTCATTTCCCAGGAAATCTGAGAATGTAGATCCCCTTCCCCTAGTCGTTACATTTTCAAGCAATATGGTTTATATGCAGGCCTGTTGCTAACCTTGTCCCCATCTTTTTGTGCTTGCAGATGCAGAGATTGTATGGTGCCAGGAGGAACCAATGAACATGGGAGCATACAGCTACATTGCACCTCGGCTTTGTACTGCCATGAAGGCATTAGGCAGAGGTACAATGGAAGACATTAAATATGTTGGAAGGCCATCATCTGCTGCCACAGCAACTGGGTTCTTGAGCGTTCACCAACAAGAACAGAAGGAGCTTGTCCAGCAAGCCATCCAACGAGTTTGAGATCTGCCTTTTATGCATCGGACGAATTGAAGAATAAGGATTTGTACTTATTGCATGGTTTTTTGGTGGACATTTGCCTGAGTTATCACAACTTGCTATGGCCTTGATCAAAGTTTTGGCCATCGGTTGTGCAATTGTTTTTATGCATGAGTTCATGCAATTGTTGAAAAACTGCCTTCATCTCCATTTTTGTGGTTGCATCTACAATAACAAACGAGAATGTGGCCAGTTCCACCCAAGACACATGGTTTTATAAGAAAGCATAGGTTTGATAGTCATCCCACCTTGTGCTTGTTATGCAATTTCTGTTAATCTTTTCAGCTTCCCTTGGTGTTATTATCTGGACTGGTCCAGAATATAACAGGGTAAACTTTAGTTTGAGTACAATGTTGATGAATATCTGTTCGTTATCGATGCTCTGTAAAAAATCATGGAGCTGGACATGCCCTTTTCCTCGCATTCATTTATTTTTGTCTTCATTTTTCAATTTGCACCTCTTTTGATTCTGGTTGGATATGGTGCTGTTGCTTAAAGCCATTAGTTTGGTTTTCTAATGCTTGCTTTAGTGTTGTTGTACTGATATTTGAAGCAACATTAGAAAATAATTGTGGTGTGGATCTAGTTATTGTAATCCTTTGATATGGCTTAATCATTTTCCAATGAACACCAAGTGTGCCACGCTTGCATGTCGACAAATTTCGAGTAAGAAAAGCAACAAACAAAATGGAAAAGATGATTACTTCCTCAAATAGTTCACTTCGAGATGGCTTTTGAAAAATTAATACACATTCTGAGGGGCAAAAGATCGTTAGAATTCTGAAAGGAAAAAAAAATCCAAAATCTCAACATGAATGAAAAAACTGGGAAGACACTAAAAGGACTCTTTTACATCTTTTTCCCTAAAAAGAAAAATACACATTTAGGCCCACTATTGTGGCCCATAAAATACTTAGTAATAGCAAATATGATTTGGTAGTTGTCCGCATTACTTGACGACCTTGTGACGATCCGTCAAATATACCATTCAATCCATGAGAGTCCAATGGTCAGATTGTCAGTCAGTTTGATGGATATTTAGATTATTTTTCTATTTATTTAATTTCCACTGACATCCTTAAATGATCTAGCATTGGACCGTGCCAAAGGTTGGGCGGTCTATCGCGCGACCGCTTAATGGCCCGATTCCTGAAGATTTTAATGGTTTTTCTCTCTCCACCCGTGGTTGAACCCTTAACTTACCCCAACATTTTCTCTGTGGTCTCTCAATCAAATGCGATGTCGTTCAAACTTGGTTGGAGATAAACCCATTATCTACGTTTTTTATGATAATATCTCAGCCTAATTTTCACTGAAAACCCTAATTTCGGGGCTACATTTATGGGCTCTATAAATAGGACCCTTAGTCCAGGCTTCAAAAAGGGGGAGATATAAGGTCGATGGTGAAGCTCTGCCGAACTTTCGAGCAACCTACAGTCAGGGAGGGAGGCCTTCTACGTCCACACAGGCCTCCGGTTCAGGGAGTATTCGTTATTTTGAGTCATTGTTTTAATAGCCCCGCCATTCTTCTCTTCATTACATGCTTCGTTTCCTTCCCTCTTTTCCCATGTTCTAACTCTTGCACGTCATACACACACCCTCCTATTGTTTTCCACACCGCCTAAGGGTTTTAAAAACTCCCAGGTATCCCTCATTCTGATTTATGATGTTTATTTTCATTCGTGCTTATAGTTACTACACTTCACAGTTCTAATCTTGGGTTTTCTTTTATGTTCTTCACTGTGTTTTGCAGGTCAGCATCGTACTAGCACGAGGCCCATCCCCTCTGGCTGGCCAGAGGGGGTGGAGGTCTAGATCCTACAACTTGAAACCTGGTGGCATTGCGCGGTCATCTTACGGTCCGTCTGAGTGCGAGCGTGGTCTTCAAAGAACCATTCTTCTTTCTTCTATGGACACTTCTGAACCGCGCCGTCGCCAAGCCAGGCTTCATCTCGCGTTTGTCCCAGCACTAGTGAGTAGTCTGTCGAGAGACCGTGCATCAACAGGGTGGTTCCTCCAGAGTCGTTTATCTCAACAGTGCTGCTTACAGGCGAGTGTATCCCCATTTACAAGGTACAGTATATTTATTTAAAATAGGAGCCGTGGTGGAGATAACGATATCGATCCGTATCGGTTTCGGTCCCGGCCGAAACCGAGACCGAAACCGAGATTGTCTTCCTTGGTCCAAGTTCCCTGCAGCCTCAAAGGTTGGCCGCGCCTCTCTCTCTAGAGTTTTCTTCTCTATTCGCTGCTTGCAAAGAGAAGATCCCCTTGTGCAGCTTCCTTCCCTTCTGACAAACTCATCAAGAATAATTATGTCTTGTGAGCTGTTGCTGCAGAGTTGTACACTACTGGGTGTAACAAGCTTGGGTATCTTATGGGTGGGTGATCTGAAGAAGCATGATGCCAAGGATGCAACATATGCGACATGGCACCAGGATAACAGTATGGTCATGTCATGGCTCCTTAACTCTGTCAGCCCCGTCATCTGACTGACGATACTTCTCAAGTCCACTGCTGTTGGCATGTGTAAGACTGGTAGGATTGTATGGCTGGAAGAAGAACAAGATGCGCATGTATCAACTCAGCCATACTATTCGTGAGTTGAAGCAGGGTTCTCAGTCAGTGATAGCCGACTTTTTCACCCTTACAAGCCTGTGGGATGAACTTGATTGTGTTCGGATGGTTTTGTAGACCTCTATTGTTGATCAATAGATGTTTCTATCTCTTCAAGAAGATGATCGAATTGTAAAATTCTTGGGTGGCTTGAATGCTGATTATGAGGCTCTTCCAGAAAGATCTTGGACATGAATCCACCTCCCTCTCTTGAAGAGACATACTTTAAGGTCCTCAGTGAAGAGCAACACCGACAGGTTATGAGCAGCAAACCTGTTATTTATGTACCCCTTGAAACTGGGGAGTTCTTTGCTTTTGTCAGTGGTTCTAGAAAAGCCCCTTCATTAGGTGACAAGAAGTGAGGGGACAAGAAGTGTGGACATTGTGGCTGCACAAATCATGATTCTGCTCTTGCTGGCAGAAGTATACGGAGAAGATGCCAAATTCAGAAATTCCAGGAAGGGACGAAAGTCCCTGAGCAATATGGCTGTTACTCAACAGTTTGCTCTTCCAGGTGAACCAACCTCGGACGGATTTGCTGCTATTGTGTCAGCGGTACTCTTCACCGTTGACATTGCCACACTTTAGTCGGCTCCTTGCATATTCAAAGTTCCTCCCAGACATTGGTGCGGACACACGCCGGAGCCCGAGGACGTGGACGCATCGATCAAGCTTTCACCTTGATTCCACATTTTTTTTAGTCTTGTGTGGGCCCTAGTTAGTCCATGTGGACAATTACTATTGTAATGGGCCAAGAGTGGACAAGTGTGAAAGGGGCATAGTGTCTGGTCTTTGCACTGTGCATTAATGAAGATCGTTTGCTGTGCATTGATGTTTGTGCATTAATGTTATCATCATATCATTTGCATGGTATATGATTTTTCATGATAAGATATTTTACGTATGTAGAGGGTCCATGCATACTTCAACATGTAACGTTAGTGCAAGTCTTCATGTAGCTTAGCATATAGGTCTATGCATTCAAGTCCGTGCACATTTGCTTGGTAGTTAGAGTCAGTGCATGCATGTCACATGGTCCGTGCATATCTCTGTTCATTACATAAAGGCCAGTGCATTTACATGCATGCATATAAACAACAAATAGTCAACACTTTACACATACACATAAAGTCAATGCATCTGCATAAATCCTGTGTGCATGTCATTTCATCGAACATGTTGTGTGGACCATATAGAAGTCGGTGCTAGTTGTGTTCTTACACAGCCAAGGTCTATGCTAGTCTGACTTAACACGCATTATAAGGTCTGTGCATACACTATAGCAGTCATTACACATATGGCATTTTGCACACTAAGGTCAGTGCAAACTCTGTTCAAGTATGTGCATGTTAATATTAAGTCAGTGCATATCAGTTATGGCTTGCATCAACTAGGGTCGATGCTAGCTCTAGGTCGGTGCACATTGTTACTCCATGCACAAGCACACATAGTCGATCCTATTTCCTGTCTCACACACTTAAACTCAGTGCAAGTTTTTGTCTTGTGCCTAGCAAAGTCTGTGCACATGAGTCTCTAAGGTCGGTGAAATTTTTGCTTGGATGTTCAAGTCTGTGCATGTTAGGCTTATGGCAAATAAGGTTCGTGCAAGTCTTGCGTTGTGTAGTCTGTGAACATCACTGTTGAAGTTGGTGCCAGTTGCATCACTTGCATTCCAAAGTCGGTGCACACTGTCATCTCGCACGACTAAGGTCAGTGCAAGTGTGTCCTACCCTTGACTGAGGTCGATGCAAATTCTATCTATTGTGCATATAGAAAGTCGGTGCATATTTCTCCTGCACACATATATGGTCGGTGTACATTTGCCACATACATATAGAAGGTCAGTGCTAGTCTACATATAAGTCTATCAAGGTTTGTACACATTTGCTTTCATGTAATACTAGGTCTGTGCATAACTTGATGAATGTGTAGAAAGGATTGGTGCACTCTCTGCCTTAGTTCAACTTAGGTTGGTGCACCTTTTGTTGCTACTTGTAGGTAAGGTCTGTGCATCCTTTCATGCTAGTTGGGATTAGGTTGGTGCACATCTTCCTTATGCATATAGTGAGTCATAGATACAATATAACGTCAAGAGAATAACAAAACAAGCACGACCAGGATCGCCTACAGATCAGGAATGTAAATTAATGTACATACAATGTAGCCTCAAGAAAGCAACAAAACAAGCTCGGCCAGGATATCCAGCGGATCGGGATCGAATAGCCCGATCAAAATTCGGATCGGGTTTCGAGCCCCGATCCACAATCCTGCTTACCTTGACTACCACTATGTATAGGGGCTAGTGCAAAGATGAATCGGATCATCCCGCATCAAAAGGCAAGAAAAGGTTGTTGCGCTACATATGTAAGTCCATGGCATCATTTGGAATTGTGTTGCAAAATGGTCGATTCTCCCAAATCAACTTTTGAGCAGGCGTGTCAAAAATTGCTATTTTTAATGATGATGGTCTCATAGCTGAGATAGATGAGAGAGAGAGAGAGAGAGAGAGAGAGAGCTCCCATCATGTTCATGTAGATGGAAGAAAGTGGTTGACGGAAGTGGTCAAGAGACGGATAGAGGGGTAAAAGGGGGTGTAAAATTGAGGATAAAATCATTTTTCCTTGCAAAAAGTTGAACCATACCTTTCGGAAGTGGCCCCCGAGCTGCTTTTCCATGGAATCAGATGGGAGAGAGAGATAAGTCTATCTCTCTCCTCCCCCTCTGATTTTGCAGGATACCAAAACGAGGTGATGTTGGCTCATTTGGGAATGCATGGAGTGCCGTCAGGAGATTGGAATTTCCCTCACCTCCCTTCCCAAACGCTGCCTTGGATCCATAACTTGTGAGGCACCTTCTGGGTCAAAATTGTGTAGTCTTGGTCCAAAGTGGGCAATACCTCACAAGGCGTAAATCAGGTTGTAACAAAAAGATAATCTTCGATACTCATTTGCTATGCGCATCTACCTGAGCCAAGTCTCAATTATTTCTAAACCCTAGACCTTCACTATCTTTCCTTCTAGTACTCTGCTGCAACTGATATCATACACTCCGAACAAATGATGAAATGTTTTTGCAGTTTTGATGCATTCAAGGAAACTGAAACAAGGCGTGAAAGTGGAAGCCACCCTAAATATAATATAGACACCCAAGGGATCCGTACAGAGTAGCTCAGCATGCAGTGCAAAGATTACTTTCTTTGGATATTATGTTGTCTAGCGAGGTCCGAATATCACAAACATGATTTTTTATATTTTTCATCAGTTCATCTAGGACAGCATACCATCGAAGGTTATTCCAGGAATTTCATGCAACAACAAAGACAACCTAATATACCAAAAGGAACTCTATTCCTTCTTAATGTATAAATTCAAATCCCAACCTGAAAATACTCTAACCACCTCTGAGAGTGTCAACTAAATCAGCAAAAACAATTTTCATAATTCCATAACAAAGTGATCTACCAAAGTCCATATCATGAACTTAAATCCACAAGGCTGTTTCACGTATCACAAGACATGTTGATGCAAGCGTTATACTTATTCTACAGCCAAAATGAATGTTACAACCAGATTATTAAAGAGTAATTTGACAATGAAACTTCTAGAAAGCCACAGATTAATCTGACAAATGACCAGGTTGCTAGGTTACTTACGTGACATGACAAGGTATTCACTACTAGGGAAAAACTGAAATAGGGTGATGAAAGGTCATCTGGGTCCATGATCTCAGTCTTCACGGCTTTCAAAACAGGTTCTTGTAGACAAAGCTTGAACTTCTTATTTTTGTGTGAGACAGCATCCTGCTTCACATCTATTATACACGAGAAGCGCTCAATTTCACCTAAACTTCAAAAGTTGATATACTTAAAAAAAGGCTGCCTTTATACCACATGACAGAGTTCAATCAAGCATATAAGGGACGAGTATATACCATGTTCATGTGACTCATTCATTGTATCAGAACCTTCCTTGCTTGTGAGTATTCTGCTCATCTGTTGAGGGGCATCTCCAACTGAGAGAGCATCATTCTCTGCAGGGGCAGCTGCTGCATTACTTCCTGTAGAACATAGGTCTAAAATTACCATGCCAAACCACAAACAATAATACTAAAACAATAAATTCATGTGGTTTAGTTCATGAAAAAGTTTAAGAGAAATTGTTGTGGAGACTCACCCACAGTGTCCAAATGACAACTTTGAGCATGACGACCATTATCAGTAGTGCTAGTCAATATAGTCTTTTTCGCACTTTTTTCATCTCTGGTTCCAACTATAGGTGCAGAACAGAGATCCTTGGGGACAACATCAGAATGGACGGAAATCTCCTTGGCTGTAGGTGCAACAGAAACATTGCATTTAGCATCTTCCATATCATTGTTGGACAAGTTAGCATTTGTACTATTTGATACTAGATTATCAATTGAATTTTGAACAATGTAGCAAGTCCCCTCTTTATCGACAAGAAATCTATAAGTAGCCACATCATAGGCACTTATAAAGTTATTAGCTGTCGATGCTTTTTCCAAAATGTTATCCTTCACTGCTTCTGATTTGTCCTCCTCAGACACAATATTTTTGTTACTTAACCCAGAAATAGGTGGTTCAATTACCAAAATTTTACAACTGGGTTCTCCACTCAAACTCATTTCACTAGTAATTGGTGCAACATCATAGCAGCTTGTTAGGGAAATCCCCATCTCAGTAAGAGAATGCATAATGTTAGCTTCATTTTCTGTGCTCGGAAGATCACTCTTGTTTCCTTCAAGTTTTTTGGACGACTTGGAATTGGTAGAAGAGAAAGATTGCTTTTCAATAATCACCGATTTATCTGCATTCACTTTACCAACTCTAGATGGCATAAATTCAGACAACAGGGTGCCAATCATCTCTTTTTCTTTCAGGGACTCTGTCTTACTCAATTTGCATGGCAACTCTAAACGGTCCACTTGGCCCATATTCACATTAGCATACATGTCAGTCAGAGCCTTTTGACTTCCTTTCGCCCCTTTCTCTGCATCATTGTTTACTGGGTTCATATTCACATCAGCACAAACATCAGAGAGAGCCAGTTGGCTTCCCTCCTGTCCTTTGTGCACATCTTCACTAACTACAATGCATGGTACCTCAGAATAATCAACTGTCGTAGCAGTTAGTGGTTCACTAGTGTTGGTCATATTATGAGAGGAAGATATCTGCTGCATATTAGAATCTTCCCATGTGTTTTTAGCAGCATTCTTGGGAGCAGGAGGAGCTTCGCAGAAAGCAGTTCTCACAGTTTGCCTTTTTCTAGCTGAATCTTTAGCAGTGGGACAGCAAGGAACTGCATATTTGTCATGTGTTCTTCCATCTTTATTATCCATTTCATTACATTTTGATTGTTCCCTCTTACATGCATGTGCACGTAGGTGTGCAAGGAAGAAGAAGCAGGAGAAAGCCTACCAGCTGTGAGAGATCCACTGACCCAAGGCTGCTAGAAGTCTAGAACTGCCTTTTGCTTTGAAAGCTGGGTAAGTTGACTTGGGGCTGGAGCAAGTCGATTTGCCCCAAGTCAGTCAGCAGATTTCTGCTGCTGGGATCATAGGCAAGTCGACTTGAGACCAGACCAAGTCGACTTGCTCCAAGCCCGTGAATTAATTTCTATTCCTGAAAGCTTGGCAGGAGTTGCCTATTACAGCTGGTAAGGCTTCGTGGTCTTTGTTCTGGAAACCTTCCCCATTGGGAGAGTCCAACAAACTAGGTTCTTTGGCTTGCTGGGAGACCCCGGAGACCTCCTCCGTCTTAATGTCTTCGTGGATGGATGGGGAAGCCTCATCGAGTGCTTGAACTAGGGTGCTGGTTCTGATGGGGAGCTGGATTAAAATAACCTCTTCCTCATCCCCAGAGCTGTCGAACTTGGTGCTGACACTGGCTGAGTCACTGACTGGTTGTGTCGGGCCTACGATGTGGACTGCATAGTAGACATGAAAATCTGGGTCTTGGTCATAGCCGAGCCCCCTAGTATCTTTGCGGGAGAATGGGGGTTGCCCCCGAACCTATGGAGGAGTCCACAAATTGTGGAAGTATCTCTGCTGTGCGGAACCCTGTCATTGGGGGATGTGCTGCTTAAGGCACATCTCCCGAATGTGGGGTGACAGGTCATCCAAAACTTGGACAGCTTCGGGAGTGTTGTCAGCTCGCCTAGACCAGTCGAAGTCATCTTCCGGTGGGGCTGGAGGGGCCCTGTCTCCTTTGTAGAAAATAATGGGCTTCTACCTGTTAGCCTTCTTCTTGGTTCTGAGTTGTCATTTGTAAGTGATGACAAATGTTGTGAGCTGCTCGACTTTGTGCTCATTCGAGGCACACGCGAGCTGGATGCAATCTGGTCGTAGACATATACTCTTGTCGATTGCTTGGCTAATAAGGTTAGCCTCAAAGTCAACTTTGTGCCTCTTAGGGTGACTTGTGGTTGACTTGGAGTTAAGACGTAGCCGATGAAGCTTGGCCTTTTCTTCATCAACGGAGAAGAGTTCCTCCTCCTCTTCTTCTGAGAGCCAGCCATTGCTCTTGCTCTTAATCACAGGGTAGGGATTGATTCCCCTGAAGTAGAGAGCAGCATCAGCCAGGTGGCACTCTGTTGGAGTAAATGGAGACAGGTCCGCAAAGACCGTACGTTGTTCCCCATCTTTAGCATATTTGATGCATTGATAGAGGGTTGAAGGGACGACCCAATTTTCATGAAGCCAGAGCCTGCCTAATAACACCCGGTAAGACGTGTTAACATCGATGATGTAGAAGGTCGCCTTGGAGGTGAAATCATCGAGCACCAAATCAACATCCACCCGACCGAGAACATCCTCAGTATCCTGATTGAAGCCGGATATCTTGACCGCCTAGACCTTCTGGAGGTAGGGGGTCAGATATAGGGTTTTGAATGTTTTGAGGGACATGATGTCTCCATGCATCACGCATGCACTCACTAGTGTGTAATTTTTTTAAAAACTCGAACATTTTTTGTGACGTTTTCTCTCTTCTCCAAGACGTTCACAATGCTGATTTCGCAACCATCAACGAGATGCACGGATCAAACCCCAGTCAGGCTCTGGTACCCATTTGTGGTGACAATGACTACTCTGACAAACAAAGTAACAAAGTCATATTTCAATCCATACGACAAGAATAAGGACGGAGAAGAAGAAAACAACCACACTAAATTAGAAAACAAAATTTTATATGATTCAATGATTGCCCTCTACATCCACGAACGACGACAACGATATATTATGAACCCCACCAAATGTAGACCGGGTTTGACATTCCAATCTATACCGGTGCAAACCACAAGTATTGGGCCTCACTAGTCTAAAGTCAGTAGGGTCGATCCGTGGTATGCATGCGATACAGGAGATAAGAGTTTCAATGGTAATATATAGGCTGACTTGTCCGACGACAATAGCGGCACGGCAACGGCACGACTGCGGTACGTAGCGATACCAGTCGCATCATTTCGTACCATCAGAAAAGTGATACGTGCGGTACGGTTGTTATGTCAAACCCTGGATGCAGAGAAAACTATATATAGAGTTTCACCCAATGTCAAAAGAAAACAAGTCCTCTCTATAAACTCTCCCAAGTTCTCTACAAAATCTCTCTACGTAGGTTTGATAACTGAATAATAAGAGTCGAGTAATGTAAGTTATTCAATCTATACCACCTACTCGAGTCTGGTAGCACAGGTAGAATAAGATGGATTATTCATGGCCGTGGAAGGTAGGCTCAGGTCAAAGTCGGATGACTTATTCGATAATCTCTCCCCCAAGATGTCTCGCGGTGATAAGTACCCCTTGTCTGAGTGTGAGTGCCTCTAAAAACGCCTCACTGAGACCCCGTCAGTTTGGGAAGAGGAACTCCCCACGTTCTGAACCTCGTCACGAAGTTCCTGCACTCCATCCGAGTCTCACTGGGATTCCTCTCCCATGCATGCACGTTCGCGTGGTCGTTCACGGGGATCTGCGTCCATCCCGCATGCATGAGGGCGTCTTGGTCCCACCTGCACTTAGGCTAAGTTCTTCTTGATCGCCACTGTTCTTGGCCTTCCTAAATCGTCTCACACATGTTCGTATCGGAAAACTTAAAAAGAACATTTGAAACCTTTAATACGTACGTAACCACAGGTATCTTCGGTGTAGGAGACTGCCATTACCCGCTCTCCGACAAGTGCCGCTCTTGGGGCAGTTTTATAGGTCTTATCTTTTGGGAATGAATAGGATTTCATCATTTTACCCCTTAATGAGGACCCTTGTGTTTTCGACTTGGCAAAAGTGATGCAAGTTATCTCTTCTTTTTCCTTTTTTCGTCGCTCGAAGGCTTCAAAATTTGGAATGCAAACTTCTTACGCCACTTGTTTGTCGGCTGGTTTGTTGTCTTGGCCCAAGCTCGTGGAGGATGGGCAAATCCTTGCAAGGACTACTTTAGCTTCAGTCACGAAGTCATTTAGACTTTCCAAGGTCGTGACTTCGAAGTCAATGACCCATCGTAGAATTTCTAACTTTAGATTCCCTTTGTAGATTTGGACAGACTCCTTGTAACTTGGTGGGTGCCTACATCTTTCACGCAGGTTCCTCCATCTGCTTATGTAGTCTCTAACAGACTCGTTATCTCTTTATTTGGCTGTTTGCAATTTGACCTCAGTGACTTCTTCTTCAGTCGTTTTTGTATTCATTGTTCGTTCTGCCTTTGACTTCTCTATTGTGGCTAGACCCACTGATCTCGGGTGTAGAGCAGTCGGTTGCATATGAGGCCTCATTGGCGTCATTATCGGAGATGCTTTAGCTGTCCCCTGACTAACCCAGGGGATTGTGGATTGGAATGGTTGAGGGAGGATGCCCCCTGAATGATCTCGTACTGTTCGGGGCATTGTTGGCCGCATTGAAGCTTCAGATGAGCTAGCACTGTCTTGGGCTATCTCATATAGATGTCTCGTCGGTTGTGGCATAGATGGCTTCATGTTCATTTCATTCAACTGCCTTTGTAGCATTTCAATCTCCTACTGCTTCTGGTGTAGTAGTACCATTATTGCAGGGTCTTGTAAGAAAGGGCCGAGAGTGCTACTGCCTCCTGCCTCTGATTTGTGTAGGATGAATTTTCTCCCGCCATCACTGCCTACTGTAGCTAGCTCCTTTAGGACAGACTCTCTTTGTTCTATGCCTCTGCGTGGAGGAGGGATATGACAATGAGCCTTCTTATTAGCTGGTGAGTGTTGCTTTGGCATCCTCCCAGACTTGGAAGATGGGTAAGAGGCAGAAGTTTTAGCTGGAGCTGCTTCCTTTGGCACAAAGTAAATTTTTTCATCTTCTTCATCAGTAGTTTGTGCCCCACTGACGGATGCTGACAATGTGTTGCAGGAGAGGGCAATATATTTTATTTCAGCCTTTGCATTCTTCTTTTTCTTTTTCTCCATGGTCGACCACTGCCCCCATAGTGGGCTATTCGATGCATTCAGCTCTTCTGCTTTTCCTTCGGTTCTTTATTACCCTTAAGGCAACGGTCAAGCCGAAGCCACTAATAAAACCATTCTTAAGATTATAAAGAAAACGTGCAAATGTCACAAGTTTTCTGATTGGCCTGAACGATTAGTGGAAGCTCTATGGATTTACCGCACCTCCGTCCATACTCCCACAGGGCAAACCCCCTATGCTCTCACTTACGGGATGGAGGCGGTGCTCCCATTTGAGATTTTGATCCCTTCCCTAAGAGTGCAGCTCGATAAGGAACCTAATCTCGACGAACGTCGGGAGGTGTTACTCGTCCAGTTGGAACTCTTGGATGAGAAGAGGTTAAATGCGGCCGATCACGTGTCTGTTTATCAAAAGAGAATCTCACGTTATTTTCAAAAGAAGGTAGTTAAGCATAAATTTCAAGTAGGCGATATGATTTTGAAACGTAAATTCATCAGGTCTGGAGGTCCTAGGAATAAATTACAACCTAACTGAGAAGGGCCGTTTGTCGTTAGAGAGGTCTATCCAGGGAACGTGTATCGTTTAGTTAATGCAGAAGATGAGGAGCTATCTCACGCTTGGAATGGGTTGTATCTTAAAGCATTTTTTACCTTAGAGTCAAGCCAGTACCAACCTGGTAGCGAGGTGTCTCTTCCCTTGACCATAAAGAAGGACCCCGAGTACGGCAATCACACACTACACGGTAACTTTGGTCCACTTTTCCCTCTACTAGGTGACACCATCTCTCCTGTGGCCATGCCTAGGGAAAGTGAAGGTCCCTTCTTTTCTCTCTTCGACCAAAGCATAGGGGCAAGGGGTGAATAAGGGGGAGATGACCGATCTAGACATCCCAACGAGAGGAGGTCTCAAATAGGGGTAGTCCGTTATGACCTGATTCCATAAGTAAAAAAAAAGGAAAAAATCAAACAAAAGGAGCATGAATCAAGGCAAAAGCCAACGTTGTCAAACAAAGTACAAAGTCCAAATCTCAAGTTGCTCTAGGAAAAATAAAATCAAACTGGGCATGGCAAGAGTGATAGTATGGTTTCTCCGCTGGACGTTATGAGCCCAGTCATATGCGTGCCTAGAATGAATAAAGGTTCGATGATGGACATAAAGTCCTGACGCAACAGACCAAATCTCCAACCGGGTTGTCATGGGAGAGATTCGAGCCCTAGAAGTTTCTATCCCTATGCTAGGCTTACCCCCAAGACTTCTTCCCTTCTCCCGCGAAGGACTTGAACATACCCAGGGTATGGCCCTAGGAGAGGCACCGTCATATGGATGAGATGACTCAGCCAAAGTTTGCCACCCCTCCTTATGAGATATTGAAAGGTAAGAAATCCAATTTGGCTTACTTTAGAGCATTTGGATCAAAATGCTATGTACATAACAATGACAAATCAGAATTGGACAAATTTGAAGCCAAGAGTGATATTGGAATATTCTTGGGTTATGTTGAAACATCAAGGGCATATAGGGTTTTTAATGTTAAGAATCAAACCATGGAGGAAACTCCACATATTGTGTTTGCATAAATAAATGAATCCGACAAAGACATTTGTGACAGAGAAAAGAAGGAAGAAGATGGAGGATTTCTAGAATCTAAAGAAGATCGGGAAGATGGCAGCCAACCAAAGCTCACAGAGCAAGAGATAGGTCGGTCGACTAAAATCCCTACACACACACTGATGCCTGGTGAGTCTTCTACCAATCTGCGCACCCCAAAGGATCACCTTGTACATAACATCATAGGTAACTTGCATGACTCCCCTAGGACCAGGTCATTTCTTAAAGATGTTCATAATGATGATCTCATTGCATTAGTCTCCCATTTTGAACCCAAAAACATTGAAGAGACCTTGCCAGATTAAAATTGGGTTAATGCCATGCATGATGAACTTAACTAATTTGAAAGAAATCAAGTTTGGAATCTGGTTCCTAGACCCACTGACCATCATATCATTGGGACTAGATGAGTTTTTAAGAACAAGCTTAACGAAGAAGGGGCTATCATTAGAAACAAGTCTAGGTTGGTAGCTAAGGGGTATAACCAAGAAATTGGCATTGACTTTGAAGAATCATATGCCCCCGTTGCTAGACTAGAAGCCATCAGAATCTTGCTAGCCTTTGCATGCTCACTAGGCATTAAACTACATCAAATGGATGTCAAAAGTACTTTTCTGAATGACATGATAAAAGAGGAGGTATTTGTAGAACAGTCCCCTTGTTTTGAACATATTGATCTACCTAACCACGTTTATAAATTGAACAAAGTACTGAATGGACTAAAGCAAGCTCCACGGGCCTGGTATGATAAACTCAGTGCACATCTTACTAGAGAAGGCTACATTAGAGGTAAGATTGACCAAACACTCTTTATAAAGGTAATGAATGACCACATCATCATTATACAGGTATATGTAGATGACATTGTGTTTGGTTCAACTGATTCTAACATGTGCAAGTAATTTGTTGAACTTATGACAAAAGAGTTAGAAATGAGTCTCATGGGAGAACTCTAATTTTTTCTTGGACTGCAGATCATACAGGCGCAGGAAGGATTCTTCATAAACCAGTCCAAATATACATTGGAGGTCCTTAACTCCACTTTTTTTTTTAGCTTGAACCTTCACTGAGGAGAGGTACGTCCTGAGAGGACTGCTGAAGAAACTCTTGCGATGGCGCGTGGTAGAGCTTCACATGCTTGCCATTGAAAGGAGAGAAAGGATTGTTTCTTTTATGGTCGATGACCGTATAGGCCCCTTTCTCGTAGACCTTCTGAATGACGTAAGGTCCCTGACAATTGGGCTGAAGTTTGTCGCTGGATTGTCCCACCAAAACCTCCTTCTCTTTGACCATGACGAGGTCGCCTTTCTTGAATGCCCTTTGCTTGACCAGCTTATCATAAACATGTGTCATGCGGGCCTGGTACACTTATAAATGTTTATAGGCTCTAAGTCTTTCACCTTCAAGGTTGGAGAGTTTCTCGAGCCTTCTTTCTACTTCAGATTAGTCCTAGCCTGACAATCCAGCGTGAACAACAACGCGATAAGATGTCAACTCTATCTTGACAGGGACCACCGCCTTGGCTCCGTAGACCAAGGAGAATGGGAAACAACCCGTGGGGGTTTTGTAAATAGTCCGGTAGGCCCATAGGGTTTCGTGGACCTTCTCGCCCCTATCTTGTTTGTTGAAGGCCTCGGCCAACCCGTTGACTTGGGGGTTGTAAACCGACGAAGTCCTCCAGTCGATATGGAACTTGGACGACAGTCTTATATCTGAAAGGCGTTCCATTATCTGAGATGATCTGGCTGGGGGTGCCGAATCGGTATATAATGTAGTGCCTTACGAACCGGGCAACTATCTCCCCTGTAACTTCTTGTCGCGGAACGCTTCTGCCCATCTGGAGAAGTAATCAGTGGCGGCCAATATAAACTTGTAGCCTTGGGATGAGGGCGGGAATGGTCCCACAATATCCATGCCCCACTCCTCAAATGGCCAAGTAAGCGCAGTTGGATGGAGCGGATTAGGCAGCCTCCGAGGCACTAGCCCAAATGCTTGGCATTGATAACATGTACGAGCATATTGGTTGCAATCTTTGTACATGGGGGGCCAATAAAACCCTTCGAGCTTAATGTTGTTTTTCATCTTGGCTCCTGCTTGGTGAGCCCCACATAATCTGGAGTGGACCTCATGCATCACGGTCTTTGCTTCTTTGTGTGAAAGGCACTGTAGGAGGACCGATAAATCTTTTTCATGAACGAGCCTGAAGAGCAAGCCGTCAATTAACTGGTAGGATGTCGCCCTGCGTAGCAGTTGCACCCTTTAAGCCCGATCAGGAGGAAGCTATCTATTCTTTATCTTTATAATTGGCTCGCGTCAGTCGAATAAGGTTCCATTCCTAGATTCATAAGAATCTTTTGTTCTGATCAATTTGATCTTCTCTTCCCTTGGCTAGGGCGGTTGTTGGTATTTAAACCATTGTATCGGAGGTTCCCTCTAGTCGGGTGAGGCAACTAGTGCTAGTGTTCTAGCTTCACATTCTTCTTCACCTGGCTCCTCTACCATTCTAAGAACCTGGCATCTGTTTATCATAGTTATATTGAGAGATGCACCTGGCGGGACGGCCTAGGAGCTTGCTAGCACATCTACCTGAGCATTTTGATTCCGGCTGACATGGCATATTTCAATGAAGTAGAATCATTACATGAGCTTCTTCACATTGCCACAGTAAGGAAGTAATTCGGGCTTTCAAACATCAAACTATCCTTGTATCTGCTTGATAATCAACATTGAATTGCTAGATACTTGCAGTATTTGAATCTCCATATGAAGAGCAATCTGAAGGCCAATAATCAAGGCTTCATATTCTACCCTATTATTTGGGCAAGGCTTGTTGATTGCACATGATGTATACAGCCCTTATCCCTCTGGAGACTTGAGGACGATGCTTGCTCTGGCCCTTATCCTTGTTTGTCCTACTTGGGGTATTTCTGTTCGGGATGCCTCCTCAAAGTAAAGTTGCCATACACCTTGGCGGACTTGATCCACTTCTAGTGTTTCATCACTTGAAAGCTCTGTAATCAACGGGGAATCTTTAGGCACCAAATGTGCTGCAAGGAAATCAGCTATGGTCTAGCCTTTGATGGCCTTTTGAGGGACATATGTGATATCAAATTCCATCAATATGACCGCCCATTTGCCCGGTCGTCTTTTCAAAGTCAGTTGGGATAGTATATATTTGATTGGATTAGCCCTTGATATCAGCTGCACTTCATGTGATAACATGTAATGCCTCATCTTCTTGACCACAAAGATTAGTACGAGGTAAACCTTCTCGATCGCGGTGTACTTTCCTTCCACCCCAACTAATCTTTGACTGAGATAGTAAAGTGCCTGCTCTTTCCCGTCGTCATTGTTCTGGGCCAGCATTACTCCTAGTGAATATTCTGTGGTGGCTATGTACAGAATCAACGGCCATCATTTGACTGGTGCCCCCAACATTGGTGGAGTTTTCAGATATTCCTTCAGCTTGTCGAAGGCCTTTTGACACTCTTGGCTCCAGTAAAATGACATATCTTTCATCATCAGCTTATGGAATGGTTGGCATCCTTCGGACAGATTGGAAATAAATCTACGGATGTAATCTAATCGGCCTTGTAATGACCACAGTTAAAACATGCTTACAGTGAAACGTGATATTTAACAGAAAATTAAAACATGATGGAATTGTGGATATAATGTAAATAACATAAGAAATCATATTAAATTCGAACTGTCATAAAGCGGTCATGCACTGGCCACCAGAATAGTAAAACGGTCTCACGATAAACCGCTATGAAGGGTGAAAACCATTTTTCTATAGACCACAGGAAAAGTAAAAACGGTCCTCTAAACGGCCGCATGACATTCTTGCGGTTCCTTTAAGGCCGCCTCCTGTCTTCAGACAGAAGTCATAAAAGAATGAAACAAAAGGCTAGTCGAGGTCATGTAGTGCATGGAAATGAGATAAAACATGCAGTAAAGCATGCTAGAAGAAAAATTGGGCCAAGAACATGCATGGGTTGTAAGAATTAGACAAGAACTTCCTCTTAATTTTCATTAGGGCTAAGTTCATGAATGAAAAATGAACTAATTGTGTAGTCTCAATAAAACACAAAATACTTGATGTACAATACTTGAAATTGATTGCAAGAAGAGGGCTTTTACTCCTAACATCTTGTTTGAGCCTTTCATGAGATAACCTACCTCTGAACTATGCTTTAAACTTTGAATTTAGGGCTGGAAGTCGACCCTAGTTTCTACTCATCCTAAACCGAACCAGCAACTTCTCGCCCCTCTAACTCCCGATTTCCTTCACCTAAAGCCACGAAATTTGGAGGGTAGAAAGAGGTTACTAAGGTGAACAGATAAGTCTAAAGAACCAACTTCTAATTACCTTATTTAGGGCTTCTAGTTTGTAGATCAATCTGGCCCGGTGGCACAATCTCCTGGGTTTCTTGTTTCAAACTAGCGTCTTTGCAAGCTTCTATCTTCCTGATGGCTTGACCATCTAAGACAAAATTTGGAGGGAAATTAGACCTCACTATCATGAACAAATTCTTCTAAATAACTTATCTTTAATTCTACCTCTTTACCTTAGTTCCACGTGAGCCAAAACTAAGGGTCGCGCATGTGAAACCTAGGGTCTATTTATTGGGGTTAGCTAGGGTTTCAATGATTTGAACAATCCTAGAGTCCTTTTTAGGTCACCCATTCGATCTTAATGTGTTCTAGACTCTTATTACTAAGGGATAGCATTGATCCTAGGTGATTAGGTCTCAAGAAATCAGAGTTTTCCACACGATCAGACTGTTCGCGATCGAACTCTTGAAGGCGGTCCAATTGGGACAGTTTCTGATCCTAGGTAGTCGCCCGATAGACCGCTTTTATCCTTGGGCACCAAATTTCAAACTAAATTGTTTCTTTGAACCAAAAATTAGGAGCTCCCGTGTAAAAGCCGAGACTGTGGCTGCTCTGCGTGAACGTTTGAAGCAGTGAGACACACTGTTTTATCTCACGAACGAAAGTTCAAGCGACTCGACTTGGATGCCATGGGAACTTGGTTACTTCGATGCCTATAAGGGGCGAATCGGCATCATTCCTATCGTACGGAAAGAGCAGCACGAATATAGCGACTGTGAGTGTTTTGGTCTCTATCCTTATGTCGACATCGCTTTTGTAAATAGTTCAGGTCGGGAGGCTCTTTATATAAATCGCTCTAGAGATGTTTATGGGCCGCTACGCGAGTGGATCTCGGATCCAGCGGTGCTGCGGAAAAGGCCGTAAAACGGCGAGGAGGGGCGTACCGCGGAAGGGGTTGCTTATAAGGGTTGGCGCTTCTTACGAAGCCGGCTCCGAGGTCTGACGCGAAATTCAGGCTTCGAGTTACAACTCGGTTTGCTGTTTATCGAGCCACTTTAATCAATTCCTGATCTTTTAGATAGGCCTCGGTCCGCTAGCGGCTCAAAAGTGTAGATTGAGACAAACGCACTGAACAATTCACGCTAACTGTTCACCGGGCTAACGATCGCCTAACGCGCCTCGCTGCCCGAGGACGTTCTCTACCGATACCGCCATAAAGCCGACGCCGCAGGGGCCTCACGCATATTGCGCTTACTCGCCTACTCTAGAGGGCTGCCGCGCTTGTCAGGTTCGATCACCATCCAAGGTCCGAGCTACGCGAAATCCGACATTGATGTTTTTAAAATCGGCGCCGCCATAGCCGCGATACGCGGCTCGTAGGTTACGAGGAGGGCTGTCCCATGCTCCGCCGCGAACAACGCGGTTACAGCCAGACTTCAATTTCCAAGCTCCCTCGCCTCCGCTGCTCGCGTAATCTTTGCGATAGCAATCGTCAACCCATTCGAAAACGTTACCCGCCATGTCTTTAAGCTGAAAATGATTCGCCAGAAAGGATCCTGCCGGCGCCGGCTTCATATTATCCCAGCGGCTTTTGCAGCCGTTGCAATCCGCGTTATTCTCTCCGACCGCGCTTCCCCAATAATAAGGCGTAATCGTATTGGCGCGCGCCGCATATTCCCACTCGGCTTCGGTTAGAAGCCTATAGTCTTTGCCCGTTGTTTTCGACAGCCAGGACACGTACCTTTGCGCGTCATTCCACGACACATTGATTACGGGCTGAACACCACGTCCCCACCCGCCATCAT
This sequence comes from Amorphophallus titanum, assembly GCA_024336825.1. Lineage (NCBI taxonomy): Eukaryota > Viridiplantae > Streptophyta > Magnoliopsida > Alismatales > Araceae > Amorphophallus > Amorphophallus titanum. The sequence continues at coordinate 432,133 of JANBPO010005995.1, forward strand.
CTACCGCCGGGCACGCGCCGACCGATACGCAGGCGTCCCAGTCGTCAAACGTTATCTCCAAAACCGCAACCGCAAATGTGCTTTTGATGGTCACCGAGTGCTGCGGAGATTCGTTGATACGATGACCGATCTCGTTGTTCGGAGAGCCCATCGTAAACGTACCCGCCGACAACACCACCATTTGTGGACAATGCTTTGCGCATTCTCTGAAAGTATCGCCGGGACGCAGCTGGCTCTCAGCCCGCGCCGTAAGAACATAGGGCCGAACATCATTCAAAACGTATGGGCGCCCGACAGTCCACCAAATCCACTGCTCCGCTATAGCTCTTTCATTTATCACGCCGAGAAGGCTCAATACCATTACAACGAGGCTTGTGTACGCGAGCGCTGAAATGAGTCGACCGCGTGCTCTTGCTTTTCGGTCGCGCTCGCAGCTCGCGGCAATAAACTGTTGGTCCTCTGAAATCAGATCGTCTTTGCGTGTCCGGTACCAAAGATCCGCCTTTGTGAGCGCCGCCCCCATTAACAGCGTATCCGATTTTGAAGAAGCCGGCGCTGCGCGCCAAGCTCTTCGAGCTGATTCAAGTCCAGTCTTCCAAGCGAGAAATTCCCGTTCGGTTGCAACCCATTCCCGCAGAGCGGACCATCGACGGAAAAGAGCTTCGTGTGCGACCTCCGCAAAAGTCTCGCCCCCCGGCGGAGTGGCAACAACAAGCAAGCGATTCGGATGGTCAGCGAGCTCGCAGATGAGAGCCCATTCCTCGTTCGAAAATTCCGACCGCGGCGCCCTGCGCCTCGTCGGCTCTCCATCGTCATGGACGGTCGCGAGCCGTAAGGTAAATATTCTCTGGAGTTCCCTTTCTTGCCCGCTATGATGCGCCACAAAGGCGTTAGCGCGCTCGACCAGAACTCCGCCTAGCTCGAAGGATTGTGGCGGCAGCCGCAATATGCCGTCTCCGCGTCCGATCATTTCGGACCACATGTCGTCTAGCGTGTACGAAAGAAGAGGTAGAGCGCCGACATCGTCAACTGAATCTTCGGCAGCTCGTCGCGTTATGATGTCTATAAGCGTTGTGCTATCGAAGCGGGCCGAGAGCTCTTTCGCGGGTCTTGCCACGACTTCGCGCAATTGAGGCTCGCGTAGCGGGGCAACGTCGATCTTATAATGTGAATCAAATAGTGGTGCGTCCTTTTGCAAGTCGCCCAGAAAATCAGATCTCAAGCTCATCATCCCGCGAAAACGACAGTCGTGAAAGCCTTCGCTTATGAGATGAGAAAACCTCTGGCCCTCTTGCCTGCTCGCGCGCGTGTACAATTCTTCGCCCTGGTCTATGTAGAGGAAAAATGACGAGGGGGGAGAAAGCTGCAGTTCTTTGTAGCGAAGCTCGGTAGCGTCCATCAAATCGCGTAGCGTGCCTTGTTCATTCTGCAGCAACTCGATCCATCCGTTTTGGAGACGGACTCGCTCCGGATCAGTCGCATTGAGGTGCCATGTGTCGAGAAACGCGCGGACTAAAGCTTTCAAGGGCTGAACGCCAGGCCTGAGCTGTAGAAAACACCACAGACGACTGTCGCACAGCTGTGGGGGCCATGCGTTCGATCCGCCGACATCCTCCGGTCTCGCCTGCCTTTTGAGTGCAGCTATGACGCCTGCCCTCGCCAATGATGACTTACCGACCCCCGAATTGCCGAGAATTACCGGTAGCTTTTCTGGGCGCGACGCGAGAGCTTCCAGCAGGTCGCCTGTTTCTCTCTGTCGGCCAAAGAAATAATCGCTGTCTGTTTCTTCCATGGCAGAGAGGCCACGGTAAGGCGTCACAAAGCGCCAAAGATCTCGAGGCGATCCCGTATCTTCGGACGATAGAGCGCTCAGAAGCCTGCCTATGTCTTTCTCACAGGTTGGATCAGCGCTCACGATCCAATGTAACTGGCGCAAAAACGGTAGACCGGGCGCGGTTTCTCCCTCCAGCAATATGGGAACCAATGGGAAAGGCGTGTTGGCGCGACGGTCAAGGGCCGCATAATATTCGAGCTCTTGCCAGTTTCCGACCGATTTACCGATAAGTAATATAAAACCATCGGCCTGTTCTATTTCGGTCGAAAGAGTTCGCTGCCAAAATCCCCCGGCGCGCAAATGGGCAGGCGCGAAAAAAACAAATGCGCCGGTATTCTTGCTCTCAATCGCCTCTTTCAGGCGTTTCGCCAATATTTCATCGGTCGAGTGATAACTGAGGAACCAGCGACTCATGGAACGCACGGCCTCGTAACTGGCGGCCACCGTGATCTGCACAATATGTCATGATAAGTATAGATTTCAATGGGCTAATGCTAATACGACACCGCTTAAATCGGCGCACACGCTGCCCAAACCAGTGTACATATCCCTTAAATCGGTGCGACACAACTTAAAACGGCACCATCAAATTCGACGCGCAAAACTTATTCTTGAAGCCAAAAATGGCGTGCCATCGCCTGCGCCAGATTAGCAGATAAGGCCTATCCCTCTATAAAAAGGCCCAATTCGCCAGAAAGAAAGAAGATTGGAGGAGAAGAAAGGCATTCCAGAGAGAAAACCCTCAAGAGCGGCCGCCATCCCATTATTCTCTAGAGGAGAGCTCGAGAGCGAGGAGTGGGTGGTCGATTTCTGATACTCTGTTTCCGTGAATAGAGATGGGTTTCGATCGTGACTGAGTTCCAGGCTTTGATCGTCTCCTCATTCTCCCCTTCTTGAATCTCTTTTAGTTTTGAGTATGTAAACGGGTGGTATTATGAGCCCCCATGGTCTCCCTCCCCCCTTTGATGCCTTTTGCTCATGGCATTGCTCTCCGTATCCCTTGCCTTTGTCGGTGTTTTAATGGAATATAGTCATCCTCTGGGCTACTGATATCGGGCAATTTGGCTTCTCTTTTCTTTTGCATATATATGATGCTTGGGCCGTTCCCTAGCCACGCGCTTGTATGTGAATATGAATCTCGTTCCATTGCTTGGTCAACCATTTTCTCCCTCTGGCTCCTATGTTTCTCCTAAGGAAATGGCCGTTGGTGCCTGTAAAAGCTCTACAGAGCAAGAGGGGAATGATCCTCCGTTGAGGACGCGACGGGGGCCCTAAATGCCCTTCTATATATGAGTGTTGTATGTCCTTTGCACTTGTCTATGATGACGCATCTTCCCCTACCCCTCAGCATTTCCTTTCTTGTCTGCCATGCTTTCCCCCTACACCGTCTGTGTGTTGCTGCTATGATTTATGTTTTATCACAGAACGTGCCCTAGGTTACCCAAGGGCTACATTAATCTCATCCCCCTCCCCAAGGTCTTTTCAATGAATTGATCATGTTTGAGTTATCTTCCATGTGATGCTCATTCCCCTCCTCATCAGGGATATATGCTTCCTGCTAACCTCTGGAATGGAACCTGATTCTGCCCCTTCATTCTCAATTATGAGTGGGATGGGGCATGGTTGATTCCCACAGCCGAGATGTTATCTCCCTGGTTTGACCTCATAGTGACGACAGCCATCCCAGTTGCACTCTACCCCGCCAATGTTTTAAATCCTGCTGCATGTGCATTTTTCCCTTCAAGTGTTTAACTAATTGCTTAAGAGAGTTTGAATTTTAAAAATTAGAAAAAATTCCTAATTTCTTTCTTTTTATTCTTCTACACCCTCTCTCCTCCCTCATTCTCACCATCTCTTTCTCTCTCTCATTCTCTCTCCTCTCTGAGTCTCTCGGCGCGGGGTGCACACCGTTGCGGAGCTGGCTGAGGCGAGGACGCGATGGAGTAATCGGGACGCGCGATGGGGCGATGGATTGAGCGTGGCGCAGTGCGATCCCACGGTGGATTCAAAGTCGACGCGATTTGTGTTTTTGTATTTTCGACAGGATTTAGTCGCTTCGGCGCATAGTTTCTTCGGTGGAGGTAGGGAGACAGATCATCTACTTGTCCTGCACGTTTCCATGCAGTTTCGCATTGTTTACTGCTAGAACGGGCCAGTTTGGGATTATTTAGGTAAAAACGTGATTTTGAGAGTTCGTAGGGTTCGTCAAAAAATGGCTACGTTTTTGATAAAATTGGTATCAATCGAACCCTCGGGATGCTTGGATCCAGTTCCCAGAAGTTTCATCACGATTGGTTGTCGTTCGGGGCCGGTAGGAGTCCGAGAACCCCGGTGACCCAATTTGGGTCGATTCATCGAAATCGCCCGTTTCGCCCGATTGGAAGGTTGCATGTGACCCTTCCAGCTTGTGGAAGGTGTTTTTCATCATCTAGGGTTGTTTCCCCTGCGTTTAGACGCGAATGGGGCATGGAACGGTCGAGATCGGCCTTTTCCCCTATTTTCCCGCCGTGTCACTTTGGCAGCCATTCTAGTGACCGCCACTAGTCTCTGGTGACCCCACAATAGACCGCCACATCCGTCAGTGTGTTGGTTAGTTCGAGGCTAGTTTAGGTTTACGATCCAACCTTAGACCGCTTCTTGCCTCTGGCGCACCTATGGTGATGCGCCAAGGTTCGTTGCTTCTCGATTTTAATCTCAGTCGGTTCTAAGCTGGCGGTTCTAGCTCTGACTGCCAGAGTGCTGTAGGGCGCCTTCCCTAGGCCGCTACATGTTGTTTGACCGGGCCAATATTCTAAGTCAGTTGGCCTTGGTGGCCCAACCTTCCTGCGTTTCTTCGTTGTAGAGCGCCTTCCTTAGGCCGCTATAGTTTGGTTGTCTTAGGTGAATGTCTTAGGGCGGTTAGTGTAGTGGTTCATGCTTTGACTACTGCGTCCTTGTAGCGGGTCTATATTAGACCGATGGGTGGTTTGACTGGGTAGGTCGGTGCGAGAGTTGACTGTCGTTGGCGGCCTCACCTATGACCGCTACAGTCCTCTAGTGGCCCAACCTTTGATCGCTAATTAGTGAATGTAATTTGAATATTTTTGATTATCAATAAAATAGAAGTTAAATTTGAATGAATTATTGTGCAATTGCGTCTATGAATGCAATTATCTCGCGCTCTGATCATGCTTGCTTGCAAGAGGCTTACCATGCCGACTGTTCACATTCTTCCCGAGTGAGTCTTTCGATGTAAATAAAGGCTCGAGATGTGACATCGTGTCCCTTCCCTTTCTACTCCTCTGGAACCTCCAGACCCTTCTTCCTCTTCTAATCCACTCTCCCAAGGGTATCACGTCCATCAAGTTTTTTCTCTCCTCCCAGGGTATCGCACCCTTCTATACCTTCCCCGGAACCTTCGGACTTCCTCCTAGGGTATCGTGTCCTTTCCCATTTCATCCCTCCGGAACCTCAGGACATTTTCCCTAGGCATCACGCCCCTTTCTATTTTCTCCCTCCAGAACCTCTGGACTTTCTTTCAGGGCATCACACCCCTTTCTATCCTTCCTATCTGCCCCCGTAACCTCTGGATTCTCCATCTTACTTTCTCCATCTTCTTTCTAGGCATCATGACCCTTCTGACTCTATTCCTCCGGAACCTCTGGACTCTTCTTTCTACTGCACCATCCTTTCGGCATATCACGCCCATTCTTTCCCATCTTTCTTCCGATTTATCCTCCTACTTCCCCAGGACATTGCGTCCTTCGTTCTCTTCTTCCTCTTCTACCATCTTTCCCATACTTCTTTTTGGGCATCGTGTCCCTCGGTATTTTATCCCTTCAGAGCCTCCAGATTCTTCTTCCCATCATGATTCTCCTCCTTTACCTCCAGACCCTCTAGATCCACCTCTTTCTATCTACCAGTTCATCCTGTTAATGCCCCCTGATCTCAGGTCCGATCTGACTTCTTCCACATCCACTACTTTGGGCATCTGCCCATTCTCTCACTGCTTCTAAGGCTTTAGTCCTCACTCCACTTCTTGATTTTCACTTCTTCTGTAGACCGTCCTTGTGATGAGGTTCTCTGTACCTTAGTGAGGGAGTTCTAGCCCTCGCCTCTTTTCCTTATATCGTTGTCTGTCTGAGTCAGGTCTCGACACCACTCGTTCTTGTTAAGCCACTTCCAACCTTGGCTTCCAATCCTTTTCTTGCCATAGAGGACAAATCTCATGATGATCAAAATCACCTTCAACAGCTATTATTCTATAAGGTTACAAGGTAACGTTTTCTGTATGATTTGATTTCATCATTTTTCACGCACGATTTTTCAACATGAAGTGCTTCTTAACATGATCAAGAGTGTTGTGCAGAATAAGACACCAAACATGGAAAGAAAGGATGATATGGAAAGATGAGAATATTATGGTGAAACTATGATAAAAATAAAATTTTAAAACGAAGACGGCAGTAGTGAAAAATGGGGTGAAAAATATAAAAAAATGAAGGGTTCAGAACAGGGCAGAAAAATGACTAAGTATGAAAAGTGTGTGAAAAGTGTAAAATGATGGACCAAAATAAGCAATAAAAAGATGAGATAATGAGCCCAGAATGGGGAAAAATGAAGAGTATACTTTCCTTAAGAGTCTGGAGTTGAAAAGAATGATCAGAGGTACACCATGACCTCGCTCCGGCGATGCAAACGTGCCCCCCTTCGCAGAGAATTCTGGGTTTCAGATTGGTAAAACAGAGTGGTGAAACCTGAAAAGTTGGGCATTGGGAATAAGGAAAAGAATGAAGAAAATGACGTCCAAATATAATCAACATAAACCTAATACTCCCCTATCAAAGATAGGGTCGAAGGAAGATGAATAGGATGCAGCATAACTCCCCTCTGACTTGAAGAACAGGCCCTCGACGCAAAGTTGTAGAAGAAAATCAGAAATCTGTGACGATTTGTCAAACGTAGGGGCGAAGAAAAGAGGGTAAGCGATGATGAAATGAAGCCCAAATAGAACCAACTCGAAGTTAATACTTTCCTCTTCAGGTTAGGGTCAAAGAAATATGAAGACAATGCGGCATGGCATCGCTGTCGCCTCGGAAACACGTCCCCTGTCGTGCAGGAAATAGGGCTATGTTTATATAGAAACTGCATAAATCCAGAACTTTCCACCACAATTTTTAGGAGATAAGAGGCGACCAAAATTTGAGTTCTATGGATCCATCTCGAGATAATAATGGGGGTAAGAGCTGGGAACAAGTAGGACTCGATTTCGTGAAAGGATCTGGAAGATATTGACCTAAGAAGGAGAGCCCGTCGAGCAGAAAAAGAGAGTTTGGCTTGTACAGAAATGTAGAAATCCAGAAGTTTCCTCCTCGTTTCCCGAGGATATAGTACACTAAAATTTGAGTTCTATGGATCAAACTTGAGATAATATAAAGAACAAGAGATAGAAATAAACAGGACTCAATCTGGAGGAGAATTCTAGAAGATAGAGACCCAAGAAGGAGGCCACGGACGCACAGAAATAGAGTCCAAAACACTTGGGACTCTCAAGACAGAAGAGGGGAAGAGGTAGTCAATAATTGACCGTAATGGTCAACAGTTGACCATGACAGTCACCAGTTGATCGTGACCTTGAATTTTTTATTTTTGGTAGCAGAAGAGCACCTGTTCGTACTTCCCAGCAGCTTCCAGTTCGTCTCCCAGTTGCCAGATCGTGTTCGATGACTGCTCCCGACTGGTGCCTCAGCTTGTCCAAGACTCCAGCGACTATGGCGGCTGTCACCTACGGTCCCATCGCCGTCACCACCCATGCACGGGTGGGTTACTTGGTAGTGCCGATCGCTTTCGGTTGCTTTCCTCCTGTCATCGGATCACCCTACTTCTTGGGTGTGGTCCCCGTGGCGGCTCCACCATCACCCCCAGCTCTTGTTTCCTCTGGTGCCACCAGGGCGCCATGCCAGCTACAAGTCCCGATAGCCAGGCCGAGCGTCAGCCTCAGCTCTCCTACCACCGGTGCCCGTAGGGGTTCCGGACCAGTCCCAGCCCAGGCAAGCATTAGTCCCCAGGGATAGTCTCGATCGACTTCTGATGCAAACATCATGTCTTGGGTTCCGGTCCCCAGTCTTACAATCCGCTCGAGCCTTCAGCCCCAAGCCCCAGCCAAGCCGACTTCCAATGTGGGTCTCTACCCTACGGTGTTCGGCTCCTCAGCACTCGGCTCAGGCCGTCAATCCTGAGCTCCCACCGAGCCAGCTCCCCACATGGGCCTCCTAGCCTAGGGGCAGGGCTCCCCAGCACCCCGTTCGGGCCCCCCGACCCGAACCGCAGAAGCGTGACCGCCTCGCCCGAGTCCCCAACCCCTGGCACGAGGCATCCTAACATCCAAACCAGACATATAACTCCGGGGTTTGCCGCGAATGACATCTATTACGAGTGGTCCACGTCAGGCTTCGAATCTCTCTGCTCTACCTCGGGGGCATTCCTCCCACAATCTGACAACGCCAATCCCCAGCACGGGTCTACCTTTGTAGGACGCGGTGACCTCGGTACAAACTGAGCGCCCTCTATCGCGCCTTTCGGTCCTGCAGGCTCCCAGTTCAGGCTCAAGGCCTTGGGTCACCAGCATCTCGGTACCCCCTGTAGTGACAACTTCAGGCACGGGCACGTCGCGGCAAGCGTCCTCAACACTGCTGTCGGCTCAGGCGAAAGCCTACACTCGAGCCACCAAGCCGCCGGCCTTCACTATAGACTTCGCATCTTAGGGGCCTATCCCAGTATTCCTGATGAATGGCCCTGTGCCACCAGCACCCGCAGGCTAGGTTTTCTCGGCCTACCACCTTAGGGCGGAGTTGTCTTCTGCTCCCCAGAAGAAGCACCGTCGTAGCCGTAAAGGCAAGCGACCCATTGCTACCACCAGCAACTCCGACAAGACCATCATCATGATCCTATGAAATTCCTTTGAGGTAGAGGAGGTGGTGGAGGATAGACATGTTGGGAGAGGGGCTAGTTCCCTTTACTTCAAGGATGTCAAAGATGGCTTCTCCTAAGACTTCTCAAGAGTAGATGGACCGCAAAAAAGAGAAGGAAAGAGGATCCTCTAGAAAAAATTATTGTGGTTTCACCACAAATCAAGCTACCCATGGTGTGTGGGGTTGACTTCAACGTAGTTGCGGCACTAGATGAAAGGACAAGTAGTAGTCAACAGACTAGGGACATGGAAGACTTTTTTTACTTCATTGGTGATGCAGCATTGATAGACATTAACATATCTAATGGGCAATTCACTTGGCTCAACATATGAAGGTAGACCCTTCTTGCTCAAAGTTAGACAGGTTTCTTGTTTCTGTGGACTGAGAAGACCACTACCCACATGTGCAGGAATGTTGCTTGGCTAGACCTGTTTCAGATCACAAATCTATATTGCTAAACAGTTCCAGAAGGCAAGTGAGAAGGAATAGTTTCATACTAGAGAGAAATTAGTTCAGGGAAGTGGACTTCATGGACACTGTCATAAAAGCAAGCAATGTTCAGAGACAAGAACAGTCTTCAATGGCTAGACTGGTGAGTAAATTGAAGTATGTTCCACAAGTGCTCAAGAGTTGGGGTGCAAAAAAGACACTACTAAGAAAAGAGGCTAAGGACATGATTCTGAAGCAGCTTGAAGGACTTGACTGCTTGAAGGAGGCAGCGATGCTAGATGACTCTCATAGACAGCTCAAAAGACATATTTTGATGAGATCCTCTTGAAAAGGAGATCTACTAAAAGCAACGATCTAGGGAGAAGTGACTCAAAAAATGGACAGAAATATTGCCTACTTTCATGGGATTGTCTCAAGAAGAAGAAAAGTCAACTCAATTACCAGCATCACAGTTGATGACCATAGCTTTTCCATGGATGAAGACATCAGGATGCAAGCAAGAGACTTCTACCCTAAACTCTTCACCGAGGATGTCATGGTCAAACCACAGATGGCAAAAGATCTCCTACCTCACCTCTCTATTGAGGAAAGTGGAGAACTCTCCCACCCTTCCTTGGAAGAGGTCCATAAAGCAATCTTCTCTCTGGCGGGTGACAAAGCCCCAAAACCAAATGGATTCCCGATAATATTTTTTCAGAAATGTTGGGACATCATCAAGTCCCATCTCCTCCTAGCAATGAAGAATTTTCGGGCAGGGGAAGCACACTTGAGAGGCATGAATAAGGCCTTTCTGGTCCTCATCTGGGATTGGATAGGCAGAGGAAGATTGACCATAATTATACTTTCATTTATTACCAATTCATCTATGGGTTGCTACCCTACTTACAGGTCTAGATTAAAAAGAACTAAGCATGCTTAAAATAATAATAACCAATTCTGCATGACAGAATGGCTATTACAGAACCACTCAATAGGCCTTCGCGGTCGGTTAATAAGCTGCTCAGGTCATGCAGGCCCGAAGACCATACAGGCCCTGCACGGTTTATCGAGGGCCGCGGCGGTCTCTGGGCATTATGGAGTTAACCGCTCGCCCAACAGCATGATCTATCATTGGGCCATCCTATTCCAGGAGATTTCAAACGCAACAACCCTTACATGGTAAATATGTAGCCGTCGCCCTAGAGCACATGGTCTATCGATGGGCCATTCAAAACGGAGCAGTTCCTTGTGGACCGCACTACGAACGCCATGCCCGAACTCCGACAAGCTCGACTAGGGTTTGATAAAAATGATTAATACACAATATATACAGCATGAAATTTGAATAATAAGCTATCCATGGAACGAGAACAAGAAGATGCATGATATGGCATGATCAATTAGATTTTTGTGCCTGCTAATCCCTATGTTAATCGTGGACAAATAAGAAACCCTAAATTTTTGACATGCTTTAACTAAAATGATTAATACTCGCAGGATGCTAAACCATCTTTAGGGCTTTTTATGTCATTGGAAAGAGGGCTGAGATACGGATCTAGCAACATATAACACTTATGGTTTGCCTTGCTAGAACCTACCTTACATGAAGGAAGAAGAGGGGATGATCGTCAGTTGCGCTAAGGAAACCCTCAAAAGATCACCGAAATTCTCCCTCGATCCTCCTCCTCGTCGGCCGTCACAGCATCCAATCGCTTCTAGGTCGACTTGGGTTTTGTTTTATAGGGTCAATTGGTTCTAGAAGGGTCGAATGGGGAGGATAAAGTCCTTCCTTCGCGGGAGCGTTCGAATCGTGCTTGACCCAGTCACACCGCCATCTCGCCGATAAATTCTATTCCTAGGGTTAGGGTTTCAGGGTGAAAAGAGAGGGGAAACGATCAGCTAATCCAGACCATTCATTTGGGTATGGTTTGGGCTTAAATGATTGAGAATTGGGCCCTAATTTGGTGATTTAAGGTCCAGTTAGGTTAAACATAGTTTTAGGCCTAAAACCCACCATTCGGCTTGCTTAAAATTTTATTTTGAGCAGGTTGTAGAAGACAAATTATCTAAATTCTCCATCCTCTATTCGATTATAATTTTTCAAGATTTGGGAATTTACAGGTGTTGTTGCTGTCGTTGTTGTCATTTTGCTATTATTTTTTCATGAATCTATCTTGGCACTGTGTGGACCATGATCTTGTTGGTTAGCTTGGTTGTACTCCCCTTTTTTTGGGCAGAGTTAGCTTGCGACTCCATCAGATGTAATATCTGACTGAGAACTGACGTGATTGAATTTGTGGTCTGGTGCTGACATGGGCTTTTTCTGTTCCATAAGTTTCGTCCATATCTGGATCGGTATGGACTGATCCATGTGGATTTTTGATCTTAAAACTTAGGTTTTATAAACTTAGGAAGAGTCCTGATTTCTTGCTTTATGTGTCGTTATCTCTCTCCTATCTCCTCACTCACATCTCTCACTCTCTTCCTCTCATTCTTTTTCCTTTTTCCTTCTCGACGTGGGGCACGCGACCGTGCCGAGGTGATTGAGGGAAAGATGAGGTGGGACTGACATAGGAGCATGTTGGCATGGAAAATGGAGCGAGGTGTTAGCCTGATTCCTTGGTGTATTCTAAGCTGACGTATCTGGTTCGCCAGATTTTGGTGACAATTTTTTTGCTAGCTTAGTTTCATAAGAATCTCCTAGCATTTTCATTTTGAGTCCTACAGTGTGGACGTTCCTTCTGATCTGATGACTACTGTGTGTTCTAGTCTAATTATGACTTCAGTAGTTTCTCAGCAGATCAAGGTGGTTCAGCAGGCAGATTCTGATTATTCCTGCATTGTGTTATCATATGATGTCGTACGTCGTCTTCTTCCATGGCAGATTTTATGTTCTAGCTATTGCTGAGTAATTTCTGAGTGGAGCCCATGGATCCTATCTTGCCATTTCATTTCAGACTTCTCAGGGCTTTTGTGGAGTCTGGATGTTGGTTGGTCGTCTAACTAAGACAGCTAGGTTCTTACCGCTTAAGATTGCTTGGAATGTGCAGTTGGCCAAGCTTTGTTGTGCCATTGCACAGAATTCCAATTTCCCTTGTGACAGATAGTTACCCATGATTTACTTCTGGCCTCTGGCACTATTTTTAGAAAGCGTTGGGCTCAAAGATAGCTTCCAGTTCTCAGCGTGTCATTTTCAGTCTGATGGTCAGTCCGGGAGGATGATTCAGACTTTAGAAGATATGCTGCGATCGTATTGCCTTATTGGTAGGGTTCATGGTGTCAACATTGCCACTTGTGGAATTTGTCAATCTCTCTGATGTGTTGGTTATCTAATGTCTTGGCTTGACTCTGTGGTCTGCCCACTGTCCTGTGGATGCCTCCTGACGTCCTATGAGGAAAACGGTCCTTCCAGAAACCGTTTCTATTAGAGGCGGCCCTAGGTGGGCCGTTTTATGACCCCAAGTGTCGGCAGGGCTTGGCGATCGTGCGATAGACCGCCAAGGCCCAGCGGCGGCCAGGCGGCCGATCGCTACCCTCGTGGGGCCAATGTGACTCCTGAGGTATTTCTGACCATTATCTTCTGACCGTTGAAAAGATTTTGGGAGTGGCGGTCATAGGATGACCGTTTAAACCCGCTTTGCGGTCCCAAGGGAGACCGTTTTAAGTCCCAACGATCACAAGGTGACTGTTTCACCCTTCTCGCAGTTCCATAGCATTGGGGTCCCAAGGGGACTGTTTACACCGTGAGGCGGCCCAGGAGTGGATCGCTTTTGTTTCAAATGGTCTGCAGGAGACCGTTTTTCTCCTGGCCTCCTCTTGCGGTCCAGGGTGGACCGCCTCCCTTTGGGGCGGTCCTGCATCTGACCGTCTTTGCCTGGGACGATCTAGAGTGGACTACCACTTGTGTTCTATCCGACGGAAGTTTGTTTCTTGCCGATTCAAATTCCTGGTGAGTCGACCTCGATCCACGTGTTGACCTGCGGTCCGACGGATGATGGGCATCATGTGGGGGCTGTGTCTGGGTGTCGTGGGGTCCCGAAAAGTGGTGTGTTCTCGGCTAGCGTCACCGTGAGTCGGTGTCAGCACGAGGAGCTATCCTTGTGCCTTGTCCAGTTCAGGTGTTATTTTCTGTTGGCTAGAGAGTCTATTTTTTCAGCGACTCTCCACTAGTCGTCACCTTCTGACACGCATGTGGTCCCACCAGGGAGTGGTGGCGAGGCTATCCCGAGAGAGATGATTTTTAGGCTGGTTACTGTAGGGCCCCACGTCTTGTAGCCAGAGTCCGACTGAGGAGAAAACCAGTCAGAGGGCCTGACCTAGGATGCATGGTCTGTGTGTGCACACGTGGTCAGGGGCTACGGACCCGCGCTGACGAGCGTCACCCCGATCAGTCCTTGTTCAGTGGTTACTTGTACGGTGTCCCCGTTCCGCCAGGGGCGACGAGGGGGACACCTGAGGTGCGGTCTAAGATGCCAGGGGGTGCATCCAGCCTTGCTTCTAGTGGGAGGTACTCCTATCTTTGTCAAGTAGTGACTCTTGATTTTCTATCGTATTACCTCGATTTTCATGCCGTGTGGTCGGTACTAGACATAGCTGAGCTTTCCCGTTTATTTATTCTTGTTGCTATCCATTCTATGTCTTGCTAGTTCCCGCTTTGGCTACTTCCCGCGTAATTTCTCGTTAGATTATTGTGTTATTTCTACAGTTATTTTAGCTTCTTGTGTACCCTCACACCATCCTTTAACCCTTCCGAGTCTTCAGACTCGTGGGTGGCGGGCCAAGGTTCGAGACCCGTTGGTTACTTTCCAATACTCAGATCTTGGGTCATTATAGTTCTAGGAGGGGTGACACTTCCTTCCTTGGCTTTAGGGGGCTCGGAAGCCCGGTAGGCTCGCTCGCCGTGACACTTCCTTCCTCGGCTACTATACCCTCCTGAGGCGGATCCCCCTGAAATGACGTTGATGTGGATTGCACAGGGGCGATTGTCGATTTCTTCCGGGGGAACTCTGCGATCCTCTTGTTGCTCGGCCACATATTGGGAGAGATGCCCTTGGCAGATGAGCCTCTCGATCTCATCCTTGAGTTACAGGCAATCCCCAATGTGATGGTTGTAGTTGCCACGAAACTGGCAGTGCTTTTGACGACTGCGGCGCCTGGGGTCAGCTTTCATTGGTTCGGGTTGATGAAGGAGACCTGTGTCATTGATCTCTTGATATATTTTGTAGACGGGAGTGGATAAAGGAGTGTATCGCTCAAATATTCAGGGAGGCTCCCTGTGGTCTCCGTCTCAGTTTCTCCTCTTCCCTTGGCCCGAGGTTTGCTTGGATGGCTATTTCTTGTCTCCCTCTCGCCCCGAGCTCAGTGGATCTCGACAAGCGTTGAGGACTTCTTCGCACTCTGCATGACGTAGATTCAGGGTCACCAAATCGACTAGAGAGGAGGGAGGGTGAAGTACCAATTCTCGCCAGAGATTTTCATCTCGGGTGCCTCCGGTCCATGCCGTGATGGCCGAGGCCACATCCAGGCGGGGGATGCGCAGGACTTCCGACTTAAAGCGGTTGATGTAAGCCCACAGCTTTTCCCCCTGTGCCTGTTTTAGCACAAACAGTCCCGTGATTGACCTTGGAGGGCCGCTGCCGGTGAAGCTTTCCTTGAACAATTGTCTGAACTGTCTGAAGTTGAGGATGCTTCTGGGGGCAAGTGCTCGGAACCAGGCTTGAGCGCCTGGACCAAAGTGGTCACGAATGCTCGGCACTTGACAGCATCGGACGCTCCGTGCAAGGTCATCAGGGCGTCAAAGCTATCGTAATGGTCGCCTGGATCACCCTGGCCGTCATAGGACTTGAAGGTCTGATGTGGCACAGTCAAGGATGATGCGGGGATTACTTGACGGTCCTAGGACCTAGACCCGCAAGCATACACGGACGGGTAATCAGATTCATGCCGGTGGGCTCACTTGCGTAACACGCACTGGCCAACATCTACCAGGGGCTCAGAGTTCTAGCGGCACACTCAGCGCCGAGAGAGAGAAGCCTACTCCTACCAACCCACTACCTTAGTGCGTGGGCCGGGTTGTTGTTTTCAGGCTTGGTGATGCAGAGGACAGTGAGGAACTCGACAGCACCACTCTTGTTTAGCTTCCATGGGCAGTCTGACAGGGATGCAGAGACGCAACTGGAGGGGGCTAGAAGAGCCCTTTGTTACCTGCCTGCCAGGGGCGAGGAGGGCCTTCCTTTTGACAGTGCCACGAGAGATTCCAGTCTCTTCCTGGGGCCTTCAGGTAGAGGGGTGACCAACGCCGATGCTGGTCAGGAGGTGACAGAGACAAGGCTACAGACAGAGTGGATATGGAGTACCCAGTCGACGGTGCTGATGTTGCACCGGTCAGCGACGAGTTCCTTAGAGCCATACTACCCACACCGATTTTCGAGGAACTTTGGGTACGACCAGGGGATCCCGCCGAATCGGGAGTTCCCGTTGACCGGAAGGCAGTACTGCGGTAGGGACACCCACCTTCTTGCAGCGGCATGGTGGGACTTCTACAGTCATTGGGAGTCGGAGTAGTTCCCGATGTCAGGATAGGGACGTCGAGGGAGGTTCAACGTACACTACGCTAGGTTGTGGTTCGAGCATAGCCACCTGTACCAATAGAAGGCCTCCACGATTCAAAAGGTAGAGGAGAGTGACTTGTTGAGGGAGGATTTGCCTCCTATTACGTTAGACGATGGGTACCTAAGGACCCGCGTTGCTCGGGTCCACTGAGAGATCGAACGGGTCTTGGAGCAGTGGCCTCGGGGTGGCCGAGGTTCTACCTCTAGGAGCCAAAGCAGCAGTGGGGCACTGAAGCCCCTGGTACATGTTTCGGTGAGAGCAGCGGTGACAGGAGTGAAGGTGTGCCGGTCGGGGGCACCTAAGGCTTGGTGGGCCCAGTTTTTGGCCGACTGTGGCTTTCAGAGTAGGGGTTCACTAGATCAGGAGCTCCCACACGGGAGCTTTGCTGACTCAGTGATTGACGACTGGCGGTGACCTATCAACGACGCGATCGGGTCTACCAGGCCCGTGGAGTTCCTGTCCCAGATTGAGTGCGCCCGCACTCTACGGGACATCCGGGAGGCCGTGGCGAATGCGGCGCAGGTGCTGGCACTGAAGCCAGAGCAGTTGGTACTCCTGCCACCAATCCCCTTCGGGGCTCCAAGTACGGCCTTGTTTGGGATACTCCATCCCTTTTTCTTTTGTTGCTTTCTGGTTATGACAATAGTTCAGCTTCCCTTTCATATGTTTTCAGATATCCAGGTCCTTTGCAATTGATTCGCCCAAGACATTTGGAGTCAGATGACCCTAAAGAAGCCTTGGTGAATGTCACTCTCTGCAATCACATTATTCCCCCATCCCAAAGGTAATCCCAGCCAGAGGAAGGGGTCAATTCCCAAAGCCCCCCTGCGGAGTATGACATCCTCCAACATCTAGACAGGACACTGGCTAAGGTTTCCATCCTGGAGCTCATTAAGAAGTCCCTGTCACATCAATCCACTCTGCTTCAATTCCTCCAAAAGATCATGGTCAACGAAGACCTTTCGGCGACTGGTGTGACTGATGCCATCATGGCTCTCACATGTGGACCATCCATCTCATTCTCTGATAAGGACCTCGCTTCGCTAGAAAGTAGGTCACTCCCGTTATGCCTTATAGTCACGCTCAATGGAGTCAAGGTTGACTCCGCCCTCATTGACACTGGAGCATCAATCAATCCACTAGATATATGCGCAACCTGCTGTCGGCCATAAGTACCCCAGGCTGGTGGGTGCTTTGGCACCAACATATTCCTTTAAAATGGTCAGTGCTTTCTTGGCTTCTTCTGTGTGGATGCCTTCCAGTTGATGATGCCATCTCTGCTTGTGGTGTCCCTCTCTGCTCCAAGTGCAGCTGCTGCCCATCTCCTCTTGCAGAAACTAGCCTCCACCTCTTCTTCTACAGCGCTACTACTAGGGATGTTTGGGCAGGCCTTCACAACTTCTTGCGGTTCCATAGCTCCACCACTCTCTCTACTGGCGCGGCTATTTTGGATTTTCTGAGAAGCCTCTATTTCAACTCTATGGCCGGCTGTCTCTCCAAGTGTATCTTCATGGCTGCTATATGGAAAATCTGGTACAGTAGAAACAAGGCATGGTTTGATGGCCAACCAATGAACGCAGGCCAAATCCTCTGCCGGACTTTGCTATCTGCCCGCTCCATAGCGCAGGCCCACAAGTTCAAAGGACGTGGCCTCTGCTCGACTGACCATCTGCTGCTCGCATCTTGGGGCATCATGCTGTTGTTACCACAGCCTTCTCCTCCAAGGCTGATCAGATGGTTCCCACCTCCCTCCGGACGGTTGAGACTCGGCGTGGACAGCGCCTTCAAGCGGGGTATGTGATGCGGAACGGGACAGACACGGACTGGGACCTATGAATGCAACGAAGTGTGGCCAGCACTCGCACGCCAAAGGCAAGCCGGGCGGCTGACCTCCGTAGCGTTCCTCCGAGGGAGGCGTCTCTCAACAGGGGGGTTTTTGCCGGGGTAAGAATAAATAGAGGACATAAAAAAAAAATATTGTGTGTAAATTAAAAAAAAATGTGAATATTTATGTGTGCATATGAGATGCAAACTGAGGTGCCTAATAATTTACTTAAACTACTATAGTACGGAATTGTTGTAATACATCAAAGTCCATGATATGGATCATCCAGAAATAAAATGAGCTCTTAGTGCATATTGCATAAATATTGTTCAGTGTCAAGAGAAAGGGGCAGCATTATCTTGATTCATGTGTTGATTTCAGCATGGGACTATTCATGATGTAGTTGCCATAATGGCCTACATTTTGCAGCTTAACAAATTAATAACAAAGCAGGTTTATCCTTGCCAGAAGTCATCAGAGTGATTTGTTCTTCTTGATGGAGTAAAAAGCAAGGATCACAGAACTGGGATTAGTCCAGAACTGGCCTTGGCCTGTTCTGGTTCTGACCCAATTCTGACCAGGAATTGGCTGCTCCTGACAATGAGTTCTCATTCCAGTGGTTCCCAGACAGAAAAGAGGGGAAAAGGACAAAAAGAGACTGTTGCAGAGTGGGGGAAGGAGGGAAGAGGGGAAGAGATGAAGAAGACAAAGCAAGACAATGGAAGGGAAGGAAGGTGCATCAGTGGAGATGAATGATTCATCGTTGACGGGGATGAGTAGTGTCTTGTGGGGAGAGTGACAGAGACACAACCATGGCATGCGGTAGCCAGTGGCAGTATGCCACAGGGCAGCAGTGGCCCTGCAGCAAGGGGAAGCCTTGTAGGTCTGCTCTTTCTCTATCCCTTTGATCACCCCCACAATCACTGAATCACACCCCCTCCTACTCAAAAAACAAGGGGGCAAAAGGACCTATTTTAATCATGGATGGGGGAACTTTGCAAAATGACCTCTCAAAGAAACAACAACTGCAAATGGATATTTCAAAAATGAGTTTAGCAGTATGATTTTATTAGTTTTAAGGACTTCAATCTTTTTATCTGAGAACTGGCTGGTTGTGATCCTGGAATTGTCCAAACTGGACCAAGGGCTGCTGGTTTCAATCTGTTTTTGGCTGGTTCAGACAGAACCAGCTCGTCTCTTTGCGAAATGTTCCTTCACAATTTTTCCAGTGATAGGAATGCAGAATGCTTGCTATGTGTTGCAAAAAAATGGATAGGAATGCAGAAAGCCCCACCTATGCCATGTTCTTTATATTGCTGCACATTGTTTCTTTCAGTCTTTAGAGTATATTATTATTTTTGAGGATACACAGTTTCCTTTGTTCATAATCACTTCTAGCCAGGTAGGTAAGTCAGGTAAGTATCTCGATTCCTTAGTCTCTTAATGCATTACTATATGATAACTATAATATATTATCTTGAGAACCGACTAGTCATTCATGTGTTCTGGGATCTGATGTTCCCCTTTAACAAGAACGATGATGATCTAGGTGCACATGTTTAATCGCTGGATAGGCCGTTAGGTTGAAAGGGTTGGGGGACGATGGTTTTATCTTGCATGCCGTGGTTACAGATGGTGTCTTGACCCTGATTTGTCCAGTCTAGCAATATTATTCTCGATTAGCTTCTATTTTTAAGATTTCTTTGTATTTATTTTGATGATTTCTTTATTTTAGCCCAGCATGCATCATGCGCATCTTTGAGCATTCATGTGCCTTGATCAGTCTAAAGTGTCTTAATAATGGTGGATAACTGTGTAACCATGTCGTCGGGCAAGGAGAGTCATTCCACTCTGAGTTGGAAGGTTTCATTTGGTCTATTTGCTCGATTTTGGTTAACTGAAGATTCTTATCTGGAGTTTAGTTACTCGTCTCTTTACTTTTTTCACTTGCTCTGATCACCTATCAGCTGTGTGTTCCACTAATGAGGTTGGTCATGTTTTATTTCCCTTAGTTGTTAGTTCCTCCAGGCATGCTTCATTCGGTTTGGTCGTTCCTTATGATTGGTTCAAAGTTTTCCAGAAGATTCCTATCGCTCATTGGTTAAGGACTGGTGTCGTTTACCTTAACACCCATTTTTCAGTCCGCTTCGCTGCATTTCTGCTTCACCTCCATGTTCCACTTCACTTTCACTTCACCTCTACTCGCTCCACTACCAAGAGGACGTTAAGGAGGGGCATCTGTGGACACCTGTTTTATGACCAATGAGTTGTGTCATCTCATTATCTTATTTTATGATGTCCTAGGTTATTCGCTAGCTATTGGGGCATTTTTGGTCTTTTTTGGTCTTTTTTGGGACTTATTTTATGGGTTTTTATCCCTGGTTGGGCCTAAGTTCCTCCCTTTTCGTCATTTTGGCTTATTGGGGCTAGATAAGGGCTAAATAAGGGTTACTCTGTGGATTAACATGGAGGTTTATCTGGCCTTTATCTCTTTGCCACGTCTATCTGCTTAGCGGTCTATCGCATGGCCGCTACCAGAGGGTAGCGGCCCATTGCACGACCGTTAGGTGGTTAGATAGTCCTATTTGGGTGACCTTTCTCTCGTTGGCTTTATCTCTTTGTGAGCGACTGGACTTAGCGGTTGATCGAACGACCATTTACTATGCCTTGCGGTCTATAAATACCCCCCCTCTTTTTCCCGTTTTCTTTCTTCTTCTTCCTCCTTTCTTCTTCTTCCCGTTGGAGCTTCCCCTCTCTCTCGGCCGCGGTTCTCTCTCTTCCCCAGGCACTCGTGGTCATGGCCCTCCCTCCGGCGATGGCATGGTGGCGGCGGCGGCGGTGAGGCGAGCACGGCGGTGGCTTTCTTGTGGCTTGGGGCGTGGAGCTCGTGGGAGATAAAGCTTCATCTTGCTATTGGCGGCGATCCAGCGGAGCTCATGCTCCATTGAGGTAAGGGGATGGATTTCCATGCTCATCCCTTCCCGCGATTTTTAGGCAGAGGACAGGGCGAGAGGGGCATAATCCACGCCGGGAGGGTGAAATCCATGTTTAGGACTTGAGCGCCAGATCCACCGATTCGTGGGGTTTTGACCGATTCAGGGCCATAAATGCATGCTAGGAGGGTTAGGGGAGCTTCCCCCTTGATTTCCCCATCATCAGGAGATGATCGGGGCGTGGAATGGCGTTTTGGGATTTTTCCCGCCGTTCTGCTCTCGGGTGAGCTTAGCAGTCCTTCCAGTGACCGTCAGGCTCCCCAGGCGGCCTCAAGTAGGGGCCCTAGAGGTTACTGTATTGTCGGCAGTGCAGGCGGTCCAATGGTGGACCGCCAGGCGTTGGTTGGCCGTCGCACGATAGATCGCTAACCGTGGGCTAGCGGTCGTCCTTTGACCGTTTTCCCCATTTTTGACCGTTGCACCCTCAGGGCGCGTGTTTCTGATCTTTGGGAGTCACGTGTTCCCTCGCGACCGTAGGTACGACCGTTTGCGGATGCCTCGCAGTCTTAGTGTAGACCGTTTGGCTTGGGCTAGCGGCCTTATGATAGACCGCTAGGCCAATCGTGACTCGCCCCTTAGCGGCCTGAGGTACGATCGCTAGTGTTTGTCTCGCAGTGTAATGTACAACCGTGTGTCTTGCCTCGCGGTCTAGAGTAGGACCGCTAGGACCTGGGCTGCCCGAGTGGGTTGCAGTCCCGTTTCCCTTCGATCTGTGATTTCTGAAAGTCAGTTCTTACCTCCGGTGACCCATCCACTAGTCGTAGCTTTCCCACGGCACGAGTGTGCTGGCCCACCTGGGAGTGGTGGAGCGGCGTACCCGAGAGAGATGGTTGTTAGGCTGGTTACCGTAGGGCCCCCACGTGCAGTCGAGTCCAGGCTTCGAGGGAATAACCAGCTAGAGGATAGGCCTAGGGCGTATGGTCTGAGTGTGCACACGAGGTTGGGGGCGTCGGACAGTGCTGACGAGGGTATTAATAAACCTCTATAGGTTCAAGAAAAGTAGCAAACAATGTAGGGCATAACTACGATATATTGGATCCATCAAGGACCAATAAATTATTACATAAATCCATTTAGGACCCAAACCATAACAAAGATTCATCAAGGATCTGTTATCAGCCTATCAATGGTTCATCAAGGATCTGTTATCAGCCTATCAATGGCACAAGAAGAAATAAAAAAGAATCATCAATTGACAGTGAAGAACAATCTAGAACACTTCAAATGCTCTTAATCTTCTTGAATTAGGGCATCTAGGAGCCTCACAAAGTCTCTTCCTGGCCTTGGAATGCAGTGTCTTGGCTTGAGGGAGCTGCTGCAGCTCCATGGAAGAGGCTTGGGGGGTGCTTAAAGGAGATGGAGGGGGGCCAGCCAGAGCCAGCCCCTTGGGCTGCGTCCTGGCAACAAGACCCCCTACCATGTGTGTTGATTGGTAGGGGTGCTGTTGGTAATTTTCTTGCCCTTTTGACCACCCTACCATGTCATTTAACTGCTGTTGGTAATTTGCTTTCCCTTGACCCCCCCTACCATGTCATTTAACTTAAGTGTGACATGGTCAGGGCATTTTAGTCCACATCTCCTTATTTATGCTCCCTTGAAAACCCTAACACACACAGCACAACTGCCAACCTCCTTTCCCTCTCCATTTTTGCTGTACGCAAGGGAAACTAGGAAGGGGGGTACTCTTGTGATGCAATGTGCATAGGTTGTTGTGCAGCTGCTAGTATTCTTGTGATGTGCAGCTGCTGCAGATCTTCTTCTTCCTTTTCTTGTTCCTCTGCTTGCTCTACTTCTCCTCTTTTTCTTTTCTATTTATTTGACTTAGCATTAAGGTTAACTAGGGTTTTGGTTGGCCCCTCTTATAGTTTTTTTTCCTTTTTTGGTCAACCAGCTAGGATACTGTGTCCTTCAGATATGTCTCTTCATAATCTTCTACTTCTATGGGATAAAGACAGCTGGTATTCACTTCCACCTAGGGAGCATATATTCACAAATTACTTATTCACTAAACAAGTTAATATAAGCTGAGTTCATAAGAGTAAACAAGATGTGTACAAAATCAAATGGATGATCTGAATGAACTAGTTGCTGCAAGATGATAGAGCAAAAAAAAACTGAAATTAAGATGTGTTCCTAACAATTAAAGGTAAATCTAGAATAAGCTTATAATCATAGCCAGTGAAATGGCATTAATAAAAAATACCTAGGATCCAATACACTGCCCATGAGCACCATATCTTTTGCCAGTAGAGCATAGGAACAAGTCACAATGGACTTCATGACTGGTCTGCCCATGACCCGAAGGAACCATGATACCATCTAGGTAATTGTGGATAGATTCACAAAGATTGCACACTTTCTGCCCATCAACAAGTAGACTCCAATCGAATGCTTAGCGAAACTGTTCATCGCTGAGATCATTCGGTTGCATGGTACACTTTTATCTATTATCTCTGACCGAGACCCTCGATTCACAGCAAGGTTTTGGAAGAGTTTGCAGCAGGCTATGGGGATAGAGTTGCGGTTCAACTCGACATTCCATCCTCAAACTGATGGCCAATCTGAGTACACTATCTAGACTTTAGAAGATATGCTGAGAGCATGCAACATTGAATGGAGGGGGAATTGAGACGATCATTTGCCCCTGATAGAATTCGCATACAACAATACTTACCATTCCGCCATCAGAATGGCACCTTATGAAGCACTCTATGTGCGGCCATGTAGATCACCGGTGTGTTGGTATGAAGCTAGTGAAAACCAGCTATTCAGACCACAGTTGGTATAGGATTGCTCAGAGAAGATATCTATGATCAGGCAACGACTCCTCACAGCCCAGAGCCATCAGAAAAGTTATGCAAACCAGTGGCGGAGAGTGTTAGCATTTGAAGAGAGAGACCATGTGTTCCTAAAGATGTCTCCCACCAAGGGAGTCATGCGATTCAGAAAGAAGGGCACACTCAGTCCTAAATATATCGGGCCTTTCGAGATTTTGCAAAGGGTCAGTGAGGTGGCTTATCAACTTGCACTCTCTCCTGCTTTGTTGCATGTACATCCGATCTTTCATGTCTCCATGCTTATAAAGTATGTCCCGGATACCTCACATGTTATAGAGTTTGAGCCCCTGGAGGTTAGGACAGATTTGTCATATGTGGAGCAGCCCAGCGAGATTATAGACTAGAAGAAACAAGTATTAAGGAATAAAATCATCTGGCTGGTGAAGGTGTTATGGAAGAATTCTCATTCCGAGGAAGCAACATGGGAACCAGAGGACAAGATGTGCCAGGAATGCCCTCAACTATTCGGTGAGTAAGTTTAAAAAGAAATTTCTCAAGTTAATTTTAAGGATGGAATTGTCTTAATGGGGAGAGGATGTTAGGACCACTAATTGAGCACTGGCCCAATTGGGTATAATGCGGTCCCATATACACAATGAACTAGAAATCTAAATAGATTATTGAAAGGAATTCATAACTTAACCTTGGAAGGTCAGAATTAGGTGAAACCAAAGCCCATGCAATGACCATTGGGTAAGGAACTTGAGCCTTTTTCTTATTCTCTTAAGTTGACGCCCCAATTGACCCTCAATTGGTTGACTTTTGGGACTATTTGTGAAACACTTTTGTCCATTTTCAGCCCTTGAATTCACCTATAGTGCCCTGGATATCAGCCTGAGGCCCTGGCTAGTTCTAATTAATGCGGCGTACATTGCCACTGCGTTCTTAAGATCGCGCTCATTACCTTGGGCGCGTTCTTGTAAAAGTCTTTGACTCTTTGACCAGCCCTCTTTGACCAGTCAATATTTATCGCGGCATATCATGGGGGTGCGTTCAAAAGAACGCGGTGCTTTCTATGAGCGCATTCCCAGTGGGAAAATTTGTCCATCCGGACTTGCTATTTTTGATCTTTAAACCCATTCTAGGAAGGTTTCAGCGCTCGAATCGATCGTGGAAGGTTTCTAATCCTTTTAGGAGTCTTTTCCCCAAATTAATCAATAGGATTACCCGAATTTGGGCCTCCGATCATCGGATCTTTTGAGGACCAGTCTAGGGTTTCAAAGCTCATCATCTTTTATAAAATCCTCCCTTGGCCATCGATCATAGGGGATGCAGCTTTGGAGAACCGACCACAGAAGAGAGGGCGAGGCTATGCTTCGCTAAAAATCTCTAATCCCTCGCCCTCTTGTCATCTAAGGGAGTATTTAGAACTTTTTCTCTCGCTCTTCCCTTCTTCGTTTTTCCCCTCTTTTGTGATTTATTTTAATCTTTGCATGACATAGCATCTTCTTTTAAAACAACTCCTTCTTTCAAATACACGCATGCATACACACCAAACCTATTTTTTTGCCCTTCCATAGGGGTATAAAAACCACCAAACCCCCAGGTAATCTAGCCCTCTTTTATATGCTTTTTATTGGAAATAGGGATAGATTCTATGGTTAATCCTATTCTAATGGGCTTTCTTTTGGTGGTTTTCATTGTTTTGCAGGCATAAGAAGAAGAATACGTGAGGCCCTTGCACCTCAGCCGGCCCTGGAGCAAGGAAGGAATCAATCAACATACCGCGTTGTTTTCTCTGATAACGCGACATAATCTTTTACCGCGTTCTTTAGAACGCACTCATATTAACCGTCGCGTTAACAGCCAGGCCCTCTTTTGGCCTTTCTTTCAATTTCTGAGGTAAGTAGCATGCCCCTATCGTAATTGTTTATCATAGTTGGCATGTTATGGGCTTTAGTGGCAATCACGGATTAATTTCATCTTATATTGCATGTGCCCCCATCCCTTTTATTTATCATTCACATCATCCTCATATTTATTTATCTTCCAAGTGGTATCAGGTCTACTCGGTAGTCCTACCGAGTATATCCGATATCCGAGATCTGGGTCGTCACAGAGGCCTTTGCGGCATGGGGTTGATGGTGGAGGGACCTGAGTGGTGGTGCGTAAGAGGGGACGTGAAGTTTGAGGGGAGGGTGTAGGCTGGGGGGTTGTCCTTTATAAACGTGGAGGTTGACCTGGAGTTTGGTTTATGGCCCCGACAGAGGGGCTTTCTTCATGCCACCCGTGCCCTCTCTCCACTTCCTGGAAAGAGGTAACAGTGTTTAGTTGCTGATTGGCTGTTGGATGCTCTGGTAGTGGATTATTGACAATCCCCATGTTCGGTTGTGGCGCGGGAGCTAGGTGGACTGGGGAGGTTGTTGAACTTACTGCTGAGGTGGCTGCTGAGCTTGTTGCTGCCAAGGAGGTCTTCGTGCTTTCAATGTAGTAACAAATTTCCTCATTTCATCCCAGTCGATACCACCTTGATCATTTAAATCATATATGTAATCCTTGATATGAAAGCAATGATCTATGTTGTGATCGGGCTACCGGTGGAAGAGACAGTACCGCGAGGTATCCACATTAGGAGGCCAGGCCGTCCTTTCTTTTGGCAAGACGAGTAGGTTGGCGTCCATGAGGGTGTTGAATATATCAGGGAGACTCTCGGGTAATGGAGGGTATTGGGCTCTCTTGGGGTCCACGGGTCTTCTCGGCTGTTGAGAGTCATAATTGGCTGGTGGAGGCACCTGATGATATTGTTGGGAAACTAGAGGGTTCTATAGTGGAGCTTGGTTTTGTGGAGGTGGCCAGAATGTCTGGAGAGGGTTATTTGCTTGGGGCGGGGGTTGGTTGAGGAAGGAGGGTTGTGGTTGTTGTTGTTGTGGTTGTGGTTGCGGGGGTCTTGGGTTGGGGGAATTGCGGAAAGATGAGGGATGGCCAACCGCTCCCACTTACTCATTGGTAATAGTGCCTTCAGTCGTTCCGTCATTAGTGTTGACATTGTTGCTCTTCCTCACCATCCTCGGTCTTTGCTCAAACATGCCCATGATGGGTGAATCTTTCATTTGGGTCTGAATGTACCTGGCCCTTTCATAAAGTTCCTCCATGGTGTTTAATTTATTCATAGCTAGAATGTGATGGAACTAGGGAGTAGCATTAGAAATTGTCATCTTGACTTACTCAGGTTCTGACAATGTGTCTTTCAGCTTTTTAGCCATTGATCTCCAACGGTCAGCAAATTGCACGAAGTCCTCTACGGGCTTCATTTTCTCAGCAACTAGATCTATCAGGTAATTACAAAGTGAGATTCTATCAATATAGGTTTCACAGACAAAGAATTGGCAAAATTCTGAGAGATAAATGAATGAGTAGTTCCAGTGTTGTAAAGAACGAATGCTGGTTTGGAAAGAACAGTAATAATACCTTCAACCACACCACCCTCCTCGGTGGCCTCAGCTTCCTGAAGGGCTTGGAGTCTGCCCTGCCGCTTCTGACTCCCTTGCGTCTTCTCGGGTGGAGCTTGGTTGGCAATAAGGGGACAGTCAGGGATCCGATGGTCCCTACTCCCACACCGTAGGCAAGTGCCTAGCTTCCGCTAGCACTCCTTTATCTTATGACCTGGCCTTTCACAATACTTGCAGATTGCCTTGGATGGGGCGGCCGACACAGTTTTCTTGTCGTTCTCTTTCGGTCTCTTGTCTTTGGAAAAACTCGGCCTGTTATTGAGCCTCTTCTTGCCAGAGGTTGACTTAAAATTTCCGGAGCTGGTAGCTTGTTCCCTTCTTTTATCTCTTCCCTTGATCCGGTCAGTTATCTCCATGGTATCCTCCAGCACTTGTGTTTTCCGCACAATCTCCGCATAATTGTGGATCTCCAATGAGGCCAATTGGTTGATGTACTGTAGCTTCAAACTATTCAGGAACCGCTTCGCCTTCATTTTCTCAGAGTACACTAGGTGTAGCGCATATCGAGACAACCTGAAAAATTACGCCTCATACTCCGCCATGGATAGATTCCTTTGCCGCAACGAGGCAAA
Source organism: Amorphophallus titanum (assembly GCA_024336825.1). NCBI lineage: Eukaryota > Viridiplantae > Streptophyta > Magnoliopsida > Alismatales > Araceae > Amorphophallus > Amorphophallus titanum. The sequence goes on from JANBPO010005995.1 coordinate 459,634, forward strand.
CTAGGCCGCCTTCTTCTCCTGGACTCAGTCGGAGAAATATTTTCTGTTAAAATGCTCGAGGAACTCCTCCCACGTCACTAGACCATTCGCTAACGTGGGCTCCACTCACTCCCACCAAGTGCGGGCATCTCGTTCCAGCTGGAAAGTTGCCAGCAATACACGCTCTTGATCACTGCATTGCATGACCCGGAAAATATGGTCCATCTCTTTGACCCAGTGTTCAGCCTGGTCTGGGTCGGGAGAACCATTGAACCTTGGAGGATTCATGTCTCGGAAGTTACGGTGAAGGTCACTGGCACCATGATGTGCGCTTCCTTGTGCCACTTGCTGTAAAGCTTGAATCAGGTCCTGCACCGTTCGCTGCATCTCTCACCATTGAGTGCGCTCTGTCGCCATCGAAGGAACTAGACGAAACCTACAAGTGTAGCGAAGGAATTTTAGAACGTTCTACATATTTTCTTTTAGGGTTTTTTTATTAATTAATTTAACCCAAGTCTCTACCCCATCTCACTTGGTTTGATCTTAGACATTATCAATGCATGTATTAGAGGGAAAGAGAGAGAGAGAGAGGACAGGACGTGAGTGAGAGAAAGAGGAGGAGAGAGAAAGAGTAAGAGAGAGAGAGGGCGGGGTGGAGAGAGAAAGAGACAGAAAGGGGAGGAGAGAGAGAGGGATCCGTGAGCGGGGAGAGAGAGAGAGGGGGAGAGAGAGAGAGAGAGAGAGAGAGAGAGAGAGAACGGGTGAGAGGGAGAGAGGAAGAGAGAGATAGAGAGAAGGAGGAGAGAGAGGGAGGTCCCGCGGCGGTGACGGAGCGGAGGGGAGGCGGTCGTCGGAGGTGGTGGAGGGAGGAGACGGCCGCGGTGGTCGGAGGAGGTGCGGTGGTCGACGGTGGGGGGGCGACTGCCGTGACTTGGCTGGCCGGCGGCGAGAGGTGTGGAGGGTGAGGGTCCGATGGAGGGGCTCGCAGGGAAGAGGAGGGTGGCCGGGCGACTGCCGTCGGCGGAGAGGAGAGGGAGAGAGAGAAAAGAGAAGGTGGAGGGGGAGTATGCCCGCGGTGCAGGTGGCACCGGTGGAGGAGCTGGGAGAGGGGTGGGCGTTGCACCGGTGCAGAGAGGGTGGTGGAGTGGTTGGAGGGTGCGGAGGTGAGAGTGGCCGGGCTCACGTCGGAGGGGGGGGTGGTTGCAGTCGGAGGTGAGGAGATGCCGGAGGTGGACGTGGGGGGGGGTGACGGCGTTCGTCCGGTGGTCGGTGCAGGTGGAAGTGGGAATGTGGGAGAGAGGGTGGTCTGGTGTGGTGTTAGTGGAGGTGGGCAGTGGGGTGTGGGTGCGTGCGGCGACGTCCGCAGTGAGGTGGGTGGAGGGACGGTGGCGTTGGGAGGGTTGGCCGGGCGTGTGGAGTGCCGCGGGGGTGGTGACAGGAGGTGCGTGAGAGGGTGGTGGAGTGGTTGGAGGGTGGTCGCGGAGGAGGTGAAGGAGAGGCTGCTGGGGAGGGACGCGACGGGGTTACTGGCAGGGAGGTGGTGAGAAGGTTGGCAGGGGCGTCGCAAGGTGGAGACGGGGGAGTGGTTGGCGTGGTTGGCGCGGCGGTGGTCGACGGGCAGAGGTGGACGGAGAGAGAGAGAGGGTGACGGGGGGAGCTCGCGGCGGTGTCCGGGCGTGGGGCGTGGCGTAGCTCGCATGCGGGGTGGAGGTGCGGTTTGCAGGCAGTCAGAGAGGGGAGAAGGAGGGGTTGGCTGCGGGATGCTGGAGAGAGGAGGTTGGCGTGGCAGTGCGGCACGGTGGGCTCGGTGGGTGGGGTAGATCGTCGGCGACGGCGGTGGTCGGAGTGGAAGAGGAAGACGAGACAGAGACGGGGAGGAGAAGGCGGTGGCAATGCAGGGAGGTGGGAGTGGTTGTTTGTTGGGCGGTCGACGGGGGGAGGTGGACGGAGAGAGAGAGAGAGTGACGGGGGGAGCTGGTTCACGGCGGTAACAGCGGTGGTCGGGGTGTGGCCGGAGGTGGGAGTTGCGTTGGGAGGTCGGGCTAGCAGGTGGTGGCTGCCGCGGTTAGGAGGGGTCTGCAGGGTGGCGTGGGAGTGTGAAGGGGAGTGGGGGAGGAGTCGGGCGCGAGTGCATGCAGGGAATGGAAGGTGGCTTAGCAGGGAGGTGGTGAGAAGGAGGAGAGGGTGGGTTTGGCAGTGAGAGTGGAGGTGAGGCGACGTGGGGAGGAGACGGGCGACGGTGGAGGAGGTCGGACGGGAGAGGGAGAGCTCCGGCCGGGGGGGTGTACGCGGTGGTGAAGGGTTCACCGGAGGGGAGCGTGGGTGGTGAGAGGGATGGTGGTCGACGGGGAGTGGTGGTCGGAGAGGAGTGGTGGTCGGGGGGGAAGCGTCCGGTGATCGGAGGATGGCTGGGAGGTGGTCGACGGGAGAGGTGGTCGGAGAGGACGTCGGCGGTGAGGGAGCGAGGGAGGTGCGGGAGCGGCGGTGGCGTCGACGTGAGAGGGGGGTGGCATGCAGCAGGGAGGAAGAGAGGCCAGTGGGGGGGAGTTGCTGCGTGGGGTGGAAGCAGGAGGGAGGGGAGGTTAGCAGGTGGCTTGGGAAGGTGACGGGGTGGCTGGCTGGGCGTCCGTGGTCGGTGTGGGATGTACGCAGGGAGTGGGGTGTGCAGGTGGAGGGAGTGGAAGCCGGAGGAGGCGGGTGTGCAGGAGGTTAGCGGTGGTCCGGGTTGCATGCAAGGTGGAGAGGGGGGCGGTCGACGGTGTTAGGAGTGGGGCGATGGCCGGAGGTGGACGGGGCGTGGACAGGGTCACCGGCGACGAGGCGGACGTGGGGTTGGCAGAGAGAGGAAGGAAGGGTGAGAGGGGCCGCTGGGTGCCGCGGTGCAGGTGGACGTGGGTTCCGGTGGTGGAGGTCGGGCTGGCAGGGCTCACGTCGGAGGGGGGGGTGGCTGGGCTAGCAGAGGGGAAGAGAAAGTGGGGAGGGGGTGTCCGTGGAGGTGTTAGGATGAAGGGAGTGTTGCCGGAGGCGGTCTGGGTTAGCAGGGAGACGGTGGTCGGAGAGGGGAAGGGCGCCGGCGGTCGGACGGGAGACAGGCAGGGAGTCGGTCGATGCAGGGAGGGTGGAGGTCGGAGAGGAGGAGCGGAGGGTAGCGGTGTTCGCGTGGGTGCAGGGAAGGGGGATGGGAGGTGTGGAGGCCAGTGGGAGTGAGGGTGTCTGCTAGCAGGGATGAGAGGGAGTGTTTGCGGTTGCCGGCGGGGTGGTCGGACGGGAGGCCAATGGAGGTGGGAAGGCGACGGGGAGGCCGCGGTGGTCGGTGGGCTAATGAGGGTGTTAGCAGGTGAGTCGCCGCGGTGTGGGCGTGGGGGAGTGTTAGGGAGAGAGAGAGGGGGGCGACGTGAGGGAGGCGGTGAGGTCGGACGGGAGGCCGGTGGAGGGCGGTGAGAGGGCTAGCAGGGAGAGGGGGTGTGGTGAGGGGCGTTCGCAGGTGGCGGGGTGGTTCGGAGGGGACGTGGGCGTGCGTGCGTGCGGTGAGGAGGTTGGACGGGGGAGCCGGTGGTCGGAGGGTGGCTGGGAGGTGGTCGGCGTGGGGGGCCACGGTGGTCGGAGGGGAGGCTTCCGCGGTGTGAGCACAAGGAGGTTGGACGGGGTGGGGTGGTTGCGGTGTTTGGTTACGAGGAGGGGGAGAGTGAGAGAGAGGCGGTCGCGGCGGGCAGCCCCGGTGGTGTCGGGTTGGCAGGGAGAGTAGGTTGGTTGGGGAGGCGGTGGTCGGAGGGGGAATGGACACCGGCGGGCGTCGGGGAGACGGTGGTCGGAGAGGACGTCGGCGGTGGAGGTCGGGAGATGGCAGCCGGAGGTGTTGGTTGCGGACCGGAGGTGGCCTTCCGTGGGTGAGGGGAGGAAAATGGAGAGAGTGAGAGAGGAGGTTTGTTCTCTGGGAATGGGAAGAATGGTGGCCTCCCCTTCAAACAGTGATAGAGAGGGGAATATATACGTGGGTGGGGGGCATTAACATTCAAGGGGGACAAGATCCTATAAGATAGGGAGGTGTTAATGGGTGTAATAAATAATATTTAATATTACTATTATTATTATTATTATTATCATTTTATTAAACATACATACACACTTACAAGGGCATTTTAATTAGTAAAAATCTAGAAAATTAAGCAATGATAGAAAACTTAGTCAGAACCTCTCTGTGAAGATTTCATGCATTCAGTAATTCTATACTTGAAGTTATGAGTTTTTTTCTATGCTTGTGTAACTCAAAAATAAACCTGTCCTCCTTGCATAATAGTAACCTGATCATGCTCCTTGTGTTATGAATAGTACACTTAAAACCTGTTGAGACATGCTTGTTATGATAAGGGAGCATACTAAGTATTGTAAAATATGTATGAATGTGAATGTGAATACGATATAAGTGTTGTGAATGGAAAACAACAGCATTCTGTGAGGTAGGACTTCGGCCGATTGTTCTACGGGATTGCGATACATAATGCCACAGAACGCTGTGGGCTCGGTCCCTTCTGTGGGACGGCGATACGTAACGCAGCGGAAGTAAAAGATCCTAGGGGACGGCGATACATAACGCCCTGGTTAAAATTCTTAAGATTCGGCCACAGGAATCTAGGTGAAATCTGATGACTAGGCCTATTGTTCTGTGGGATGATGATACGTAATGCCACAGAACATTGTGGGCCATAGGTGTCTACGTGGGAGTTCACTCCCGGGTCTACGCAGTACTCTTTCATTCATTATGTGTGTGGGCCTCCTATGTTTGCGGCAATTGTTCGGTTCCATGAATAACAGAAAAGTGAAAATGTGATAATGTGTAACTGCTCGTTCCCTGTGGTCTTGTTGCATGCATGGGTACGTTATATGTTAGTCAAAGAATATGTATTTTCCTCTTATGAGTTATTTTAAGTAGAATGATAAGGAAAGGCGTATGCTAACATTAACATCTGAAAAATATATATAATTGGTTATACAGATGCAAGTTAACCCTAGTTTGTTTAGGCTGCCTATTGAGCGTCACACTCACCCCCCCTTTGTGACACACATTTTCAAGAGACATAGAGGAGGAGGTAGACGAGGAGACTACAGCTAAGGAGTAGAGCTAGATCATCGTCCATCTGGGTATGATATGGATGAATGTCTCTCCTAAATGTATGGTTATGAGGTGGTGAGCCTATGTAGGCTCGGGTTATTTGGAACTTCTGATATGTACTCTTCTTTGGAACATGTACTCTTCTCGGAAATCATGAACGGTTGAAATGCTATTTCATTCCCTATAATTGTGGTTTCTCTCTCTCTCATGCGAATGTATGCATGGTTATATATAAATATTGTGCTTCCACGATATGTACGGTGTAATGTCTCGATGTCCGATGGCAGAGAAAAAAAATTATGCCCATAAGCCTCTGGACAATGACAAATTCACCACTCTGAGAAGAGAATTGGGTATCTTCAAAACTCCTTGAATTATGAACTCTCTGGCAATAACACAGTTTTTTTTCTTTTGTTGTTGTTTGTTCTATTTTTGTTGTCCTTGGTCCATGCATCAAAATAGTCATGCATCTGGATCAATTAACTTAGCTGCATAGTGTGTACTTTCATGCATGACCCTTGGTATATAAAATGGTAACCTAGGAGAAGGACAGATTATGTCTGTTTGAAAACCCACATCATACGTAGAGGCTAGACCCCCGCCTGGTACCATGGGTCAAATTGCACGTAGAATAGTCTAAATGTCAACAAGCATGAGTTCTTTTGTATGGTTGCTCATACTGCATCAGATGTGTTTGAGTATTAGTTCATATTGTGAGGGGGAGGTGTTTTTGTGAGTCCTAGTATAGAAGGATGTTTGTGATGCAGGACGAACAACGAACCTCGGACTCTAGCTCGCGGATGTCCCTAAGCGAGGGAAACGTAGGACCTACGCGGTTGAGGAACCGACAATGAGTCTGGTAGTCAACTCTCTCTCGTGTCCAGATCGGGTCACGGGACGGTCTCGCTCTCTCTCGCAGTAGTGATTGAAATAATATAAAGAGATAAATAACATATCACTCATGCAGCGAAAAATAAAAATACATACGAGTAAAGCAAAGTGCCGAGAGGGGAGTGGACACGATACCTCTACGCTCCAGGCGTGGGGACGACGTTCTCGGCCAAGAATGGTAACTCCCGGTAAAATAATTACAATAATTACAGAAATACAATTCATTGCCCACTCCACGCAGGGAGGTAAAAAGCTACCAGGGGGCCTGGGAAGACCGATTCTAGGTTGACGGGTAGCTTCTGGGGCAGCTTCGATGGGTCTGGTACGCTGTTGCTCGGGCGGCAGCTTGCTGTCCACGAACTGGTTCTGCTGTTTCAGACCTGCGCGACCCGGCGAGAATGCCTACTGCGATCAGCTCTGATGTTGGATCGATGCGAGACCAGTGCCGTTGGAAAGCTCTTTCAGAGATCTTCGAACTCAAACTGTTATAGGCATTTTCCTGTATCTGTAGTTGCCGTGGTCAAATTTTTAGTAGACTGGCTCTTAGGTTCAGATCTGATAGGACAGATTTGGATTTGCCTGAGAATGAGGTTTGACCGGAGCTGAAGTGGTGGATCTGGATGCTGAGATTTTTATGGGAGATGGAAGGGGAAGTAAGGAACATGAGGATATTTTTTGTGGATTTTTATGAGGTGGTTTGACAACCAAGAGGCCAGAAACAACAAACCACAAATGCCCTTCTCTCAAAACTATTTCAGCTCTCTCAGATGTAGCTGGCGCTAACTCTGCTAGATCATTTTTCTTTCTGGCTAGAGCTTTTTCTTGTTCTATCTCTCTGACGATCGCTCTCTCTCTTTATCACGATCACCCTCACTCTCTTTTTCATCATCACTCACTCTCTCTGCAAGTCTTCATTTACTTATAGGTAGCAGATGATGAGCGCGTGGAAATCACATTTTTCACTCAATATTTCGTCCAAATTTGATCTGCACCGGCCACATGGCAGCCTCTAAGCTTGACAGCTTTCCACGTGTCATGAGCATCCATTTACTTTCTATCTCGGATCATGTGCCCTCCTTAAAATTCACGAACATATCTCTCCAGGCTCTCTGGAGCCTTTTGACTAAAGTCTCTGTCAATATGTCAAACACTTAGACAGTTAGATAAGTATGAGAAGTGCACAGACTTGATAAAGCATTTGATCAAATGTGCACGGACCATGACTAATCTTGCACCGACCTTATGACCAATGAACGAGAAGGCTCATGTATACACACTGATGCACAGACCTCGACTGTGCAAGATGAAATGATGTATTTCAGCATGATGATGCAAACATGATCTATGTAATGATCTGACATACAAAGATTCATCAAAATACGCACTATTATCGTGGTCAAGATGATGTTACCAAAGTCAACTCCAGTCAATCTGGTCAACCCCACTATTGCCAATCAATCAAAACACATTCAGCACACAGGATACCCAACAATTTAAAGTCTCATTTGATTTAAAGGTTCAACACGATATATGGAACAGTAGTTAAGGGCAGTTTAGGAAAACTTGAGCCTCAAAGTAGAATTCGATCCAGGCACGAGATAAGTTGAAGAAAGGACGCGCGATGACCATACTGAGAAAGAAGTGGCGCGAAAACACTCACCACACATGTCAATTTTCTGAGAATTCTGATTGTTATCACAATATTCCTCAATCAATGTGGACGAATCAACGTTTAGTTGCTGATCTGGATTACGGAAATGAGTTCTCCGACTCTATGTTCTATAAATTGGCACACCCTCGTTCTAAAGAGGATGCTAGAAAACTTGTAGAGAGAACACTAGTCTGAGAATCCCTTCTGAGTGTAAGAAAAAGAGAGAACTCCACACAGAGAGGGAAAGAAGCACGTCCAGCCAGTTTCATCGCAAAATTGTTTCGATCTGAAGCAACATTATTTTCTTTGCTCTTTCGATCGAAGTGTTTCACTTGTACATGGATTACCGCATCGACGACTAGACTGACACGTAAAGATGTATCTTTTATCTAGTCAGATCAGTGTAAGCAGAGCTTTGTTGAATTGAAAAGGCTTCTCACCTCTTCTCCAGTGCTGGTATTGCCTTCTGGCTTGGGTGGATTCATGGTTTGCACAGATGCTTCTCGAGTAGGTCTGGGTGCAATGCTGATATAACATGGTAAAGTTATTGGTTACGTATCGCGGTAGCTAAAATAGCACGAAGAGAACTATCCAATGCATGATCTAGAGCTTGCACCAGTGATCTTTGCACTGAAAATCTCGAGACACTATCTGTATGGTGAGAAATTTAAAATCTTTACTGATCATCAAAGCTTGCAGTATGTGTTCTCTCAAAAAGATTTGAATTTCAGGCAGCGTCGATGGATGGAATATATGAAGGATTATGACTTTACTCTCTCCTATCAGCTAGGTAAAATGAATGTTGTGGCTGATGCTCTGAGCAGGGAAGTGCAAGTTAGTCATTTGCTAATTCATGAATGGAAATTGGGGGAACAGTTTCCTTGTGAAACTTTCAGTGTGGACATTCCTATCGATCCGATGACAGCTGTGTGTGCCAGTTTGGTTATGACTTCAGCTATTTATCAGCAGATTAAGGAAGCTCAGCAGGCAGATTCTGATTTCTCCCACATTATAATGATGCATGACATTGAATTTGATGATGAGTTGGTGGTCAGCTTCCGTGGCAGGCTTTATGTTCCAGCTATTGATTTGTTGAGAAATATAATTCTGAGTGAAGCCCATGGATCCCGTTTTGCTATTCACCCCGGCACTACCAAGATGTATTAGAATTTGAAAAGGCAGTTCTGGTGGCCAGGTATAAAAAGAGATGTGACTGTATTTCTCTCTAAGTGCTTGACACGCCAATAGGTAAAAGCCGAACATCAAAAGCCTAATGGAATGCTTCAGCCATAGAAATTCCAATGTGGAAATGGGATCATGTCACGACAGATCTTGTTGTGGGTTTATCTTAGACTTCTCAAGGTTTCGATGGTATCTGGCTGTTGGTTGATCGTCTGACAAAGACAGCTAGATTGTTGTCGATTAAAGTTGCCTGGAGTGTGCAGAAATTGGCCGAGCTTTATATTGAAAAGATTGTGCCATTGCATGAAATTTCTATATCTATTGTGTCAGATCGTGACCCACGATTTACTTCTGACTTCTGGCGCAGTTTTCCAAAAGTGTTGGGCACAGAATTGGCTTTCAGTTCAGCGTATCATCCGTAGTTTGATGGGCAACCTGAGAATATTTTGTCATCATCAAAAAGGGGGAGATTATTGGGTTCGTTGTGTTCCCTCATTGATTTTGGCAATGATTTTGATGATAACAAATATTGTGTGTGTGAAAGTAAAATATTGTGTGTGGGATGATAGCAAATATTGTGTGTGTGGAAGCATATGAGATAGGTGATGATTTTTGGTTGCCTTGTAATGGTTTAATTGTCATGCCCCGAACGCAGAAGGAACCCGGAGACACGACGAGTTTATATATCAATCATGTCAATCAGAGTATAAGTGTATTCGACACATAGACAGAGTGTGCACAAGTAGAGATAACCAAGTCCTTTATTCATCATAAACTTCAAAGTACTTCTATTACAAACTCTTAATGAAAGAACTAGGACTCAATAAAAGAAAAATTACAATGGATGACTCAAGAAAGTAGAAAAGGCAAGACTAGATAACGACATTGATGGTTGGAATGGCTCTAAGCTCTTCACTCATGTCCATCCCTATCCGAATGATCTTCGTGATCAAAATTTCATGAAAAATAGGAGAAAACACTAGGTGAGCGAACGCTTAGTAGGAATTATATCTCAAGTGCTTGCTTGCCTTAATTAAATTACATGTTGCATGAATGCAAGTAAAGCTATGCATGTTCACGTGAAATGACAATAGAAAGAGTCTTGCAAGAGATAATAAAATGAACAAGTAAGACTTCAAGATTTCATGTAAGTGCATCAAAATGATCAAGCATGTAAATATATCAAGTCATGTCATGTGAATTGGATATCACGTTATCAAGCAAGTAAATACCCGTCCTAGGCCACATAAGTCATGTCATGTCAAGTCAAGTTAAGTATGATTCGTGAAATGTCAATCAAGCAAGTCATGCACTTCAGTGCAATGCCACACCGTGATCAATAATAGCCACCATGGGCACAAGCACCTTCAGGTGCTCCTCCCAGGACAAGATCAGGCCCTATATGCGCAAGCATTGAGTCATGTATTTTCAACATCCACTATAGTTATAGCCAATGCAGAATTTCAAAGGAATGAACTTTGTAAGAACTTAAGGTAGATCTCATGGAATTAGAACTCAAGGATAGAACTTCATGTAGGGACATACTACGATTAAAACTGCTCAATCATGATACGTATTGGAAAAACTGGGTGGAATTGGCTCCCTAGTAGGTGCCATGATTTCTAGAATATGCTCCCATATGTATATGGTTGCTTGTTCCGTGACATAATAATGTAGAAAGAATTAGTGCCTATCCATATGTCACTCAATCCTTAAGTGTTGGTAATTTTGGTTAGCCTACATTCACTCTTGGCCTATCGCCACCACAACCCAGAACCCCAGCCATCGCATCACCAGAGTTGGTCTGCTCAAGCTCCAGCAAAAGCTCCAATTACGAGCTACCCAGATTAGCCAGCTCGAGCACGATCTCATGGACTAAGCTCTTCTACAATCCAAAACAATCAAGGTTAATACATCATGAATTGCAAAGGACTTGGTTCATTCTTTTAGAAACAAGATTCTCAACCAAGGGTCAAGACCATATAGTCATGCATTTAACCCTCAAAAGTTCATTTGTCATCTCAACCATATTTCAACAACATGAATGCATACAGTTATCAAGAACGATGTAATCAATCAAACATTCAGTTTTGTAATCATCACATAATCACACATGCTTTGGCAGGCTCTGCATTCTACTTCATTGTGGGCAAAGTTTTTTAGAGGTAAATATATACGAGATGCCCACCTAACTAATGTCCAGTTTAATAATATGGGAGGGTTAGCCAAAAGGAGTTGGAGAAAGGCTAAAGACTTGATTCTGCAACATAAAAGGGTTGTTATTGGTGATGGTAGTCACACAAACTTCTTGTTTGATAAATGGTTAGGAAATTTAACACTGGCTGACTTGGTCTCGGCCCATTGCATTCCGAACCCAATGGCAACCGACAGGGATTTTTTAATGCACCCTTCAATCGAAGAGCTGGCTGTGCAAAACAGGGAGTTCCCTATTAATATCAACAATGCCTTAAAGAATGTCTCCCACATTCAGGAACAGGATCAGGAATTCTGGAGTTTATCTTCTTCTGGGAAATGCAATGTTCATTCTTCATACAAATTTATGTGCAGCAGTTCTAGCTATCAAACTAATGTTCTTTGGGCCCGGATTTGGTCTAACTGGTTACCCACCAAGCTGTCAGTGCACTTATGGAAAATTCTTCACAATTGTCTCCCTATTGATTCTAACATCAAGCGGCTGGGTATTTCTTTATGCTCTAAATGTCTTTGCTGTTCACAGTCAAAGGAGGAGGATTTATGTCATCTATTTCTCACTAGTGAAACTGCCACTCAGATATGGGCTCATTTCAGACTCATGGGTATACCATTAGTTGGTAATTCAGTAACTTGTTTCATCTTGAATGCTATTAGCAGCACCCAGCAAAAATCCCTGTTCGGACTTTTCACTCTAGCTGTCCTCGGATATGGCATGTGGGAAATCTGGAAGGCTAGAAATTTTGCCAAATACGATGGTAAACATATCTCTAAGAATGTACTTGTTCACAGAATTTCATACGAGTCATCCTGTACGATGGTCTTGACCTGAGTCTTGTGACTTAAGGGCCGTTGGATTTAATAGGTCTAGTGAATTGCCTAGAGTCTGATGGCATTGCGCCACCCGTGTTCTGAGATAATTATGACGGGCATGTGCGTAGCCTGTTTGTATTTTGGTGGTTTCCGTCGAGAGTTAGACGCTGAGTGGCCCCCACGAGTCGTAGCTTACATGGGCATACGTGTGCTTACCCACCTAGGAGTAGGTGGAGAGCTACACCTGGGATAGACGATTTCTAGGCTGGTTTGCCGTAGGGCCTCCCACTGTAGCAGCTCGAGTTCGGGCCGAGATAAATATTTGCGAGAGGGCCTAACATAGTGCAGTCAGACATTGTGTGCGCACATGGTTGAAGACTTCGGACGCGTGCTAAAGAGCACAGCCCTAACTAGACCCTTGTTTTGTGGTTACTGGTACGGTGTCTTAGCATCCGCCTAGGGCAAGTAGGGGCTGAGGCACGGACTAAGACATCAGTGGACGCATCCGATCTTGCTTCTGGTGGGCAGGTACTCCCGTCACATGATGAGACTTTTGTGACACGAGGCTTGGTTTCCCACCTGTGAGACGTGATTTTGTGTGTTTCTCGATGTAGAGGTCTAGGATTTTTGGTAAGGGTTATTGTGGGTTTTTCCTAGACAGTATAGGGTTCATGACGGTGAGGTCGTGACCGTGTTCCCAGACTACGTGATCTTGGGCTGGGCCTTAGTCAGCTTGGACAGGCCCCCATGACAAAGGTGTCGTGATGTTTCTTCAGGCGACATATCTAGGGTTTTCCTGCCAGTCCGGTTTTCCCCCAACTGTGAGATCAGGGCTTGTTTCGGCGTCGTTAGGAGTAGCTTTAGAGCTGTGGTTATGGTGGCTACCGTGTTTTCTATTACGACTGTTCCTTTCACTGTTATTATTATCGTTGTTGCTCCTACTTCTGTTGTTGTTGTTTCTTCTAGCACTATTCTTTACCGTCGTTGTTTTTGGTTGGGGTTCTATAGGACCCCTACTGAGCCAGTAATAGGCGGCTCATCCCTTGCTTTTTAGTTGTAATGGTTCCTCCTCGATGTTCAGAGGTGCACTGCGGAGGTTCGTATTTGCCAGCTCGCCGGTGCCAAGTGTTCACTCGGTGTTGAGTATGTTCCCTTTTCTCTGTAAACCGTATTTTATTTAGACTAGACTCTGTAGTTAATTCATTTAATTAAAAATATAATTTTATTTCTATCATTTAAACTGTTAATTATATTAATTGTTACCTACTTTATTACCCGATATGTTCGGTCGCTGATCTGTGTCTATTCGGTCGCTAATGGGTTTTGCGACCGATCGTAGACCGAACAGCGACAGATTGGTCGGTCGCTATTCGCGCCTTTTCTTGTAGTGAGCATAGAGTTTTTCATTTCCAATCCTATTGCTGGATGGTTGTGGAAATTATATATGTCGTAGCTCCTCCAGTCTACTTTCCAATGGCACCAATTTTGCTCCGATCCGCCTCCGGATCTGAGCACAGCAATTAGTTTCGTCGGGTCGCGCAGATCTACCCACCCACAGGGCTGCGGGATAGGTTAGGGATCTAAAATCCCCGTCGGTCCTTTGGCTCCGATTCAGCCACCGCCGAGTTCAAGGATCGAAGAGGGACCTCCCACCAATGTCCCAGCCAACCGCTACATCCAGAAGTCGACCGGAAGCCACTGTCCCACGTGCTGCATGCGCTTGCTGTCCAGCGAGTCTGAATAGTGCCGAGTCAGACCAGGAGCTTGCCTCCGGCCCGAAAGCCCTTCCAGATTGCTGCCCGTCAATCCGAGATCAGTACTCCCGGGTCGCTGTTGTAGCCCTTTACCTCCTTGTGTGGAGTGGACTGTAAAATTTATTGCTGTAATTATTTACATTTTCTGTACCGGGAGTTGTGGATCTTGACCGGGGTTGTCTTCCCCACGTTCGGAGCGTGGAGGTATGTTCTCGCTCCTCTCTTTGTCGCGTTGCTTACCTCATATATGTTTGTATGCCACTGCTAGTGTGTGATAGGATCATAGCTCGATATATTATTTGATCACCACTGTGAGAAAGAGAGTGTGATCGTCCTGTGACTCGGCCCGAGCACGTGAGAAGAGCCGACCACCCTTGACTCACTGCCGATTTCTCAATTGTGCAGATCCACACATTTTCCTCACTTAGGGACGTCTGCGAGCTTGTGTCTCTTATTGAGGATATATTCTCCTCTTTTGGAACTCTGTTGGTGTCGAGTTGGCCGCATCATTGCTGGTCACATTATCAAATTACCCGCGTCGTCACCTAGAGTCCCAGGTTCGCATCTATTCGGTACCGAGTCGCATCCCGTCCCGCATCAGAAACTCTAACGGTCGATTTAGATTTACACAAAGAGAGCATTGCTTGTTTGAGAGATGAGAATGGTATCTTGCAGGCTGAAATAACTAAGTTGGAGGAAATTGTAAGATAGCTTCAAGAAAAAGATAAGTTTATGTCAAGTGATCAATACACACTCAATGAGATAACTGAAGGTCAAAATCTCATAAATGAAAATAAAAATTTTAAAACATGCCCCCTCCCTTCCCAAGCCCATTTGGGCTAGGATTGGGTGCGCCCCCCTCCATTCCCACTCTTCCTTGGATTGTTGGCCACCTTGATAGGAAGGAGATAGGTGCACTGAGAGATCCAGAGGGGGGGTGAATGGATCCAACTAAAGATTATAGCCTAATTTTCATATTTCTAACAATGAAATCCTAAAATGAAATGTAACTGAAATAAATTGCAGGTGAACAAGAGCAAAAGACTCACCGCGTCGACGCTCACAGATGACTAACAAGTCTCATGGAACCTAGCACGAACACTTTGCACACGGTGAGTATATTCCAGGTATAAACAGACAACAGATAGAACGTTCAGATCGAGCCACAATCAAACATGTGATGAGCGCTCGATGTAAATGGATGCAATCCTTAGCATACACTCATTCAAGCAAATCATATATCAAACATACTAACTCATGCTGAAGAAATAATATATCAGATGAAAGATTGAAGCAACTCAAACTTCAATCACTTTGTGCTCAATGAACTTTTGCCACGGGAAACACTCAGAAGCAAATGCTTCTACTAAACACCCAGTCAGACACTTAGTAGCTATGACTATTTCAACAGATGTCAAAGGGAACAACTTCAAATGATAACCACACAGCGAACTTGTGAAGGGGAAAGATGATATGGAAAATATGCACAAAGACAAACCATGGTGGACAAGATTTTAGATGGTTCGGTCTGCTACCCAGAGGCCTACATCCATCCCACACTCAAACTCGAGTGAGGCTTTCCTTACTCAAGCAAGATGTAGACTCAGTCTGCAAACATCCACAGCCAAACAGCTTGAAACTGAGGGAGACAACTCCCTCTGACTTGATCTTGCTATCCACAAGATCAAACCCCATTGCTACCCGCAGTGACCGGAGAACAGATCTCCTTTCTTTTGCAAATATAGAAGGGACGTGAATAGCAACCCACTTGTCAACAAAATCCAGAGGATTAGATCCTCTCTTCCTTTGAAGCCACAGAGGGATACCCGGAGATTAGATCTCCCTTCTTCTGAAGCACTCAGAAGGAACCCCGATCTCCAAACGGAGAATCAGAAGAAAACTGTGAAAACTAAAATGAACAATGAAAAGAAAACAAATAGAAATAAAAAATATATAGCTCCCCAGGGGCACGACAGTTCTGGATTTGATCCAAGAACTGATGAACACACAGATCTTCAGTATGACCGGCTGCACTCAGTTGTTTTTATCTCGAGCTCTCTCTTCTCCTTTCTTTTCTCTCGTTCCTCTTTCTTGGATCAGGGTTTGTGGGTTCTGGATCTCTTTCGGGCATCCCAGAGCTTATTTTGTGATTCCCGCGTGTTTTTCCTGGCGAACCTACGGAGCCTTGTGTAGGGCACTCCGATGCGTTCACCTACTCCGGAGTGGTACCATTGCGATCAGTGCGTTTCGAGGATCAGGAATGTGTAATTTTCTAATTTTTAGTATTTTGGCATTTTTTGGGTTTTTCTATTTAAACCCCCTTAATCTCTCTCTTTCTCCCCATTTCTCTCATTCTCTCCCTCTCTCTTCTCTCTCTCCCCCTCTCCCCGGGTGGCCGATGGTGGCGGAGGAGGGCGAGATGGAGAGGCGGCGAGGTGAGGAATGAGGAACGGGTTGAGGATCGAGGGCCGGTGGTGTGTGGAAGCTCGGTCGTGAGTTTATGCCCCGGCGAGGGTTTAGCGGCATTTTCTTCGTGGATCGACGTCCACGGTGCGTGAAATCTTCGGTGGAGGTAGGGGGACAGCTCCCTAGCTCGTGCATTTCATTTCCCGCGAGTTTTGTAGGACGTGGTAAGTCGAGCGGGCTATTTGGGGCGTTTTAGGGGAAATCTATATTTTAGGGCTTGTGTGTCGATCCGTCGTTTCGTCACATTTTTGACCGATTCGAGGGCGTAGATGCATGCTAGGGGTGTCGGGGGAGCTTCCCCCTTGTTTTTCCCATCATCTATGGATGATCGTGACATGGAATGGGTTTCTGAGAATGTTCCTGTCGTCCCATTCTTGGGTGAGTGTAGCGGTCCTTCCAGAGACCGTCACACTCACTGGTGGCCTAAGGTAGGTGCGCCAGAGACCCTGGCGGCCTAAGCTGGGTGCGCCACTTGTTACTATTTTGTCGGTAGGGGTTTCTGTCACCTGGCGGTCTCACGATAAATCACCAGACTAGGTGGCGGTCGAGCCTTCAACCCCTACTCCGTTTTGATCACTGTGCCTCGGAGCACGTGCATTTTGACCATTGGGAGTCTTGTACCTCTAGCGGCTGTGGGTTCGCCTGCACGACGGATTGTGGTGGACCAGAGTTAGGCCGCTAGAGCCGTGTGGCGGTCTGGGTAGGACCGCCAGGCCCTGTGTGATTCATCTTCTGGCGGGCCAAGGGTGGACCGCCAGAGTCCCTGTAGCGGACCAGAGTTGGACCGCTAAAGCCTGTAGCGGCCCAAGGTTGGACCGCCAGGCTCTGGGCTGCACCAAGTGGTTTGCAGTCCCATTTCTCTTTGACCGTGATTTCCGTGAGTTGTGGTCTGCCTCGTGAGTCATCGCTTCGTACCGTGTTGTAGCTGTCACCCGGCAGGCTAGGAGCGAAGTCCCCGAAGTAATGGACTTCCCAAACATTAGTCGAGCCGCCCCAATTCACGGCGTAGATGACCCACGTCTCTCCAACCCAAATGTCGAACAATCGAGCTGTAGTACTCGCCGCGCTGCTCTTGATCCAATTGGCCGACGTGTCTGCAACCTGTGAGGCGAGCGGGAATGGATCGACCAAGCCCGCGTTGCTGGCCGCACTTGCATTCTCGCACCCACGTACTACAGCAAGTCTCGCATCGCCAGAGATTGCAGAGTCGTCGTTGACGTACAGCCGAAAGCGGTTTCCTGAGCCTGGGCGGTAGATGCGGGCGTTGCCCGTGCTGTACTCGATGGCCCACCCGTTGAGCGGGAGGGCTACGTCCATGATGCCTACTAGGTCGCCGTTTGTTCCCGAGAGCCTCCCCGAGTTCGGCAAGCCGGGGGTTGACTCGTCTACGTGGATGATTGCCATCAGGTAACGTCCAAGACGATGCTGCAACGGGTGAAATTGGCGAACCCGCTGGCCTCGAATCGCAGCGCGTCGCCTGCCGAGAATGCGTGGCTGAGGCCCGTATCCGAGTCCTTCGGCGCGCCGTTGACGGAGGCCGTGAACAGCGTCGTCATGGTCGGCCACGCCGCGAAGGTTGCGTGCGAGACCGTGATGTCCACGTCGCCGCTGGAGCCGTCCCCGACGATCGCCCAGCCCGTGATCGTGCCGCCGTACTTCATCCTCGCAATCTCGACGACGACCGATCCTGAGAGCGCTATGCTGCCGTTGCCGAAGTTGGCGCCCGGCGCTTTCGCAGCGCCAGGGGAGCTCACCACGGGGTTCTGCGGGTCGGTGTTGTCTACCGTGACGCCAGCGCCCGCCGTAACGCTCTCGACAAACGTCAGCGCGGCGATTTCCGCGTCGGTGTAGGCATTCGAAGCCGTTTCCGCCGCTGCGGCAGAACCTGCAGGATCGAAGTCGGCGGCGTCGGATGCTGCGGCCGTGCCGAGGGCTAGGCCGATCGTTCCCGATCCCGTGACCGGAGAGCCTGTGACACCCACGCCACTCGTGCCGGTGGACACACCGACGCTTGTGACGGTTCCTCCGCCACCTGGAACGGGCGCCCATGATGGAACGCTCCCGTCCGTCGTCAGGAACTCTCCGGCATGCCCGGATTGATCCGGCAACCCGCCTTGGCCAAGCTGTTCCAGACGCTCGACGCGCGTCCTCAAGCGCCCCATGTCAGCTCGCGACCTTCACCCACGATCCCGACGCTTTGGCCCATACGCCGATGTCGGCTCCGTTGGTGACGATCGCGACATCGCCGTCGTTCCCGCCAGTCGGAGCCGCCGTCAGCACACGCATGTTTTCGGTGTGCCACGCATATGCAGTGTTGCCGATCCTGAGCTTTGATCCAGTCGTCGTCGTCGCATCAGATTGGAGCGACATGTTGTAGCCGGCGCTCGAAACCCACTGGAGTTGGGTTGGAGCGGGTGCCGACATCGACCACGAATAGCCCCCGCCAGACCCAACCATCACGTGCGTTGGGCCAGACTGGAACGAGAGGCCGGAGAACGTCACACTCCCGGAGAATGTCCAATTTCCCGTGATCGTCTCATTGGCCGAAGTCGATACGATCTGGACATCGCCTTCGCGAAGAAGCCGAGTACCGCTGATGTAGGCCTGCGGGACATTGGACCCGTCGAGGCCGAAACCGAACTCGACCGCCGTTGCAAACCCAAGGCCTTGGAACGAAAGGCCATACGTGACGGGCGTCAGTGCCGGGAACTGCGAACAACGATACCCATTGAGGGATGTGCCGATATCCCACCGGCTCTCGAACACGACCGTTGATTCGAACGTGTTGATCGCGGCGAAGGTGTTGCCGAGCGAGAGCCGGGCGAAGTCCGACGTGTCGCCAGCCACGACGATTGGCGTCAGGTCAACCGTCACGTTCCCATCGGCACGCGTTGCCGTGAGAATCTTGCTCGCCGGGTCGATCGCGAGGGCCGTGATCGTCTGGCCCGTTCGCGCGGAGTCCGTAGCCGCAGAACCTGCCGCCAGGTTCGTGATCTTGAAGCCGCCCCAGTTGATGTTCGCGGTCGGCGAGTTCTGGCCGTTCTTGTTGATGCAGGCGTTGATGCCCTGAGCAAGGTCTTGGTCGTGGTAGTCGTGCCGGTCATACACGATCTTGACGTTCGCACTGTAGTCGCTGAACCAGACCGTTGCGCCGGAGTAGACGCCGTTCGTGCGCGTGAAGGTTCCGCCGCTCCAGCTCATTTCAGTTCACTCCCGCTTGTTTGTACACGAAGGTCATGGAATACCAGTCCGGGTTCTGCACGATCGACCGATAGCGGACGCTGAGCGCGATCGCGAAGCCGAAAGCAGTAATCGGACGAAGGACTGGGCGTGTCTGCGCATTCGCTGGGTCGTCGTCGGGAGCGGCCCAGTAGTCCGAATCCCAATCCGAGACGTTCCACTGCCCAAGTACCCGCTCCACGGGATCGGAGACCGCAGGCAGCGGCTTTGTGCGGTAGTCCGCGAAGGCGTTGAGACTGAGTGCGCGCGAGTCGAGCAGGTTCATCACCACACGGGCGGCGGTGAGCTGCGTCTTGAGACCGGGCTGGCCGAACTTCTGATACGCGGTGACGCACTCGTACTGGATCGCCTGCCCGTCGTCGGAGTAGGGCTTCTGCTGCGCTACATCGTCCGCGGTCACGTCTGCGAGAACGATTCGACCGTCCGCCGTTCCAAAGTACAGTCGATCGCCGTAGATGGCGAAGCACCGCGCGTTCCATCCCTTGAAGCGACACCATGCGCCGGTGTTCGTGTTCTTGACATACTGCTCGAACTCGGTCGAGCTCACAGGGATGTTGGCGAGGAACAGGTTGCTTCGAGGGTAGAAAATGCACGACCAGAACGCGCTGTTGCGGAACTGCTTGGCAGCCGACTTGGCCGCATTGACAATTCGCCCGCCGAACGTCTCAGAAACCGTCGTTCGTGCGTTCTGGATCGCCTCGTCGAGTCCGACGAACCCATCCTCAGTCAGGATGATTTCGGTTGAGGCGAATCGGCAATGCGCGCTCACGCCGAGTGGAGCCCCGAGCTGGAAGCGGCCCACCATGCTCCACGCGAGCGCGTTGCCGGGGTCGTCGCCCTGATACACCAGCGTCTCGCCAGTCGAAGAGATGAACGCGCAGTAGTCGTCCACGCCATCGCCGGAATCCCGCGTCCAGGTGATGACCTGGACGATCCTTCCGCCGCGCTGGAAGAACATCCCGAGCGGCAGGCGGGTCAGAGCGCCTTGGAAAGAGCCGGCAGCCGCGTACCAGATGTCGAGCGAGTTCAGCAGCCAGTAGAACGCGCGGCCCTTGAAGTTGACGACGCCGGAGAGCTTGTTCGCTGCCGGCGCAGTGGTGTTGGCGGAAGGCAATGCGCCCGCTGGCGTGACGCTCCCGTCGTCGACCCACTCGAGCACGTTCCCAAGCGTCGCCATTAAGAGCTCGGCGCCGGTGGATCTCCCGTACACCTTGTAGCCCGCTGCGCCCGTTACGGCGCCCCACTTCACCTTGACGCCAGCCGGACCGGTGATCGCAAGGCTTGTCTCGGCGGACGCAAGCGTTTCGCCGCTGCTGTTGTAGGCCGACACGCGGTAGTAGTACGTGCCGGTCGCCAGCGTTCCGGTGTCGAGCGAGAACGCGGCATTCACCGGCGTCGTGAGCGCCGTGACGGTCATCGCCGCAATTGCAGTGCCGTTGTAGACCTGCGCCGGGTTGATGCCGTTGACCAGCACCATCGAATTGTCGAACGACGCGTAGCGCCAGCGGGCGCTCGTGAACCCGGTTGCAAGCGTCGTCGAGCTGGTGAATCCCGTCACGTCGGCGATGTCGGCGCCGATCGCTGCGAGCAACTTGGTCGCCGTGTCGCCCTCGTACGGAATCAGCGTGTCGACCGCCGCGCCGAGCTCGTCCATGACCGTCACGGATCCACCGCGCCCGGTGACGACGTTGTTGCCAGGGACCCAGTTCACGAGGTCCACGGCGTCGGTCGGCGCCATGTTTTCGAGTGCATCGCGTGCGTTCCATCCCCCGGTGGGGGACGGGATCGTCATGGCCGGCATCAGGCCACCCAGAGGTTCGTGTACGGCTGATTCGGGTACGGATCGCACGGCGCCCACGAGATCGTGCGCGCGCCCGCATCAGTACCCTTGAGACTGTTCGCGTACCGCGTGAAGTCGTCGCGATCGGATTGCCAGTCGCCGATGCCCTTTGCGCGTTTGTAGCGCCAGAGCACGTCCATTTCCAACAGCGGATCGTCGAGGTTCCACGTGTCGTCATCAGTGCCGAATTGCTCCACCGGGAACAGTCTGCTTCCATTGACAGAGGCACGTGTGATCGGATAACGCGAGTAATACTCGAACTGAAGCGTCTCCCCTTCCTCCGGGCTGAACACGTAGAGCCGATCAACCTCTATCCTGCATCGCACACGCAATCCCGCAGGGCCCGAGCGCGAGATCATGTAGTTCCACAGTTCCGGCGTGGTCGGAAAGTCCGCCTGGTCGATTCGCCCCAGTTGGTAGGTCGTGTCCGGAACCAGCGACAGGAAGTCGGCCGGCATCGGATACGAAAACACCATATTCGAGTAGGGGACCGATGTTCCGCCCGTGAGCGCGATGGTTGCTACGCGAATGAGCTTCTGCAGATTCAGGTCGCGCAGGATGATCGCGCTACGATTGGCCACAGCGACGAGCTGCGAGATGTTCGGATCGTCGCTGCCGATGTAACTCGCCGGCTTCTCGAATCCGGCCTCGTCGTTTACCTGGTCAAGCAGCTGCTTGAGCGTCTTCGGCATTGCCCTTCCTCGACTTGCCCTTGGGCCACCCGCCCTTGCGCTTGGGTGCTTGTGCGTTCGGAGCTTCGCCTTCCGCAGCCGCGACCCAGCGCAGAGCGATTGCGTGCGCATCGGAGAGCTCGGGCGGAGGCGTCGATGCAGCGAACTCTTCGATGGTGTGGATCTTCATTTCCTCCAGCGTCATCACGACCGCTGGCGTCACGCGCGGCAGCTGGCGCACCGACGTGCGCTTGTTCTGCATTCGCCCGGTGAACTCCTGCCACTCGGTAGGGTAGTTGGCGATGTCCTCCGGCGTCGCTGGCGAGGACATGAAGTCCTTCACGCCAGCGGCGTGCGTGGACATGTAGATCTGGTCGACGTAGATCGGCCTGCCGTGCTTGTGCGAGGCAAGCTCGTCCTTCGACGCATGGAGGTAGAACTGAACACGGATGTCGGTGCGGTACTGCAATGCTCCCGCTCCGCCTTGACGCGCCTGTTCGAGAATTGCGATGTCATCCAGCACTGCTGAGCTCATGGTTCCCCTCGAAAGAAAGGGGGCGCCCGAAGGCGCCCCTGTGGAGTTACGGCGTGATCTTCGAGAGCAACACGCCATTGAGCGAACGGTTGTTGACCGTGAGGTTGCCCGCCATGAAGATCGGGATCACGTCGTAGTCCGCGTTCTGGATCGTGCGGGCCGCGCCCACCTCGAACAGCTCGCCCGGCGCCTTCTTGAACTTGAGCGACGACAGGTTGAGGTAGTACATGTGCCCGGAAGGCGCCTGGTAGTCGTACAGCACACGCGCCGCCATGTAGGCGAGGTTCGCGAAGCCGGCATCCGCGGTATCGGCGTCCGTGAAACGGGCCTGTTCCTGCAGCGCCGCCCAGTACGTCGAGAACGTGTAGTTGTCGGCGAGGATCACGCTCGGCTTGTCCTGACCACGCAGGCAGTTCAGCCACAGCGTGTTCATCGCTGGCTTGATCGTCGAGGCCGTGAGCTGCGTCGACATGCTGCCCTGCGTCTGGTTGCGCCAGAACGTGTAGGTCTGCTGGTTGATGCCGCCGACGACACCGGCAGCGGTCGGATCGTCCGCGACGAGCTGCTGCAGGCCGCCGATCTGGTTGGACACGGTTCCGGCGTTGTAGATCGCGGCGCCGAGCGTGTTATTGAGCAGAGCCTGGACCTGCTCGAGACGAGCCTTCGCGAGGTCGTAGCGCCGGCCTTCGCCAGAGTTCTGCAACTTCTCGAGGCCCGAGATCGCGATGAACGCGCCGAGCTGCTTCCAGTCGAACTCCGCCGCGTCGAGGACTTCGGACGTGACCGGCGGGGAGAACGTGTCGTAGCCCGTGTACCACTTGATCGACGTGTTCGGGTTGGTGGGGTAGATGATCGCCTCGTCGATGACGCGACCACCGTTGGCCGTGACGATGCGCCCGTTCTGCAGGTAGCGAAGCAGAGCGTTGTGCTTGGTCACGTTGTCCGCCATGCCCTTCGACCAGTTGCGGGCCGAAGCGGTGACGAACTCGGTCAGATTTGCGGCTGCCATTGGGTGTTACCTCGTAGTGTCAGGCGGCGAACTGCTTTTCAGCGGCCGCCAGTGCTTCATCGATGGAGGAAGGCCCTTGGGCTTTCCCGTTCGGTTTGCCGGACACGTTGCGGGAGGCATCGGCAGCTTGTTTCGCGACGGCGGTGGACTGTGCGGCGGCTGCCAGCGCCCGTTTCTGCGCGATCTCGGCTCCGAGTTCCGGATCGAGGCGCAGAGCCATGTCGTAGGCCTTCGACAGAACGTCCGGGTCGTACCTGTCAACGAGACCACCGCTGATCAGGGACGCCATCTGGTTCTGCAGGCGTTCGGCATGGGGGTGCTTGGGAGCGCCGCTTTCGTCCTTCGCTGTCAGGAAGGCATCGAGCGACTGCAACACGGCTTTCTGCCGGCCTTGCACGGCCGACTGCTGGTGCTGGTACTGCGCTGCCTCGAGCTCCTGCAGGCGCTGCATCAGCGGGGTGACCATCTGGTTGATGGCCGGGTCGATGTAGGGCTGCTCCTGGGCCAGTTGGCCGATGTCAGCGCCCCACGCTTGCGCCAACCCGCGGAGCACGTCCGCGGCGTTGGAAGGCTTGTACATCTGCGCGAGCATCGGGAACGTGTTGTCCGGGTTGCGCGCGAGGGAGTCGGCGAACGACAAGACCTGCGTGAGGCCCTGCTGCGGCGTCATGCCGTTCATCTGGAACTGCTGGACGTACGGAGCGATGACTTCGGCGATGGGATCCATCTGCCGGCGGTAATTGCCGTACTCGTGGCCCTGCCTGCCGAAACTCTCGCTGATCTTCCCGACCTTGCCGACGAGCCGCTCGAAGTGCTCGCGACCGTCCGCATAGCCGTAGAGGGCTTTCAGCGCGCCCTTTTCCGTCTCGTCCCAGTTGCTGGACCAGCTCGGCAATTCCCATTCGGGCTCGGTCGGAGTCGGCGTCTCGACTGCGGGAACCGCAGCTTCGACAGCCTCGACCGCCGTATCGATGGTGATTTCCTGCTCTGCCACGTTTCAGTCTCCAGAAATGAAAAACCCCGCATGTGCGGGGTTTCGGGGATCGCCTTTCGGCGGGTTAGATCGTTGTGGGGAGTGCTGGCCGGTAGTCGTCCAACACCTTGTCGATCGGCGTGCTCAGCTTCGCGGCGAGCTCGGCGTTCTTCTCGAACCTCTTGCGCTGCTTCTCGATCGCCTGCTCGGGCTTGAAGTCGTTTGCGTCGACCAGGTTGTGCTCGGCCATGATGTTCCGGCGCGTCGCATGGCTGGTCACGAGCCGGTTGGTGACGGGGCACTTGTAGTGGCACTCGCGCTGCACGAATCCGAGATTCGGCTGGATCTCGACCCGCATCGGACCGTGGCATCCCGGCGCGTTTGCGTGACGCTCCGAAACGCGGTTGAATGCGTCCCTCGACGCCCCGCATTCGGGGCACCGGTAGGCGTAGATGGGCATGAAGTAGAGATTTCATAGCATGCATGTCCCCACACCTTAAAAGAAAAAGATGTTAACTTTGGCCTAATACATGCTACCCATGCATCTCCATGATTTCATTATGTCCTATCATGTCATATTTACCTATTTAGCATGATTTTCACATATTATTTACACTAAAATGGCCTCACATAGCTTTAAGCATCTTTTGCCCGTAGCAGGCAGAAGGCGGTCTTCCCTAGACAGCTAACATCTAATAGCTATCCCAGCATGGCGCTACTATCAGAGACAGTCCTCCCGAGATCGCCTATTCGTTTCTAAGTTCTGTCACTTGTTAACCTGAAACAGATTGCAAAACAGCCTTATTTAGTATATGTTAAGCCTAGGTAATTAGGACTCATTCCTGATTATGATTCTACCTTAGTGAATTTAGTTCTATTATTCACTCATCATGATAGATTTGATGTCCTTTATGTAATGACCCAGAGATCTGGATACCGATAAACCGATACCAAGAACACAGAGGCGCCACCCAAGAGGCTGATGTGGCCCCGTAAGGGTTGGGAGGATTGGTTGAGGAGATACATAATGAATTAGAATTACAAGTGCAATATGGATTAAAGTAGAGATTTTAAACTTTAAATACTGTAAACACAGTAAACATTGTAAGTGGAAGCAATTTACAATATCAGAGTGATATATTTATACAATAGTCCAGATCCATAATTACAAGTCCAACACTGTACACAAGTCAAAATAAACAACTACACGGGGCATACCCCGGCCAAAATGTACAAGAAAAGGACAGACCAACTAACAACCCACTGCTGGCACATATGACCTGCCGTCAAAAGCACGGGAAGCACTGGCGGTCGGCTGCTGCTACTCACCTAGAAAAGGAAGGGTGAGTCTCACAACATAGAGTCAGTAGGGTTCACACGGATCCCTACCTCGCAAGTAAACATAGGAAAGCAATTAAAGCACGCATTGGCATAAGAACTAACAGTTTATTAAAGCTGTACAATTATCTGAATAATTAAAGATAGCTAAATAAGATGCCAATTGCTATAGAATTAAATGCGAGAGTCAGAATCTAAATCTACCAATAAAATAAAATTCAACATTTCCAAGTGACAGGAGAGAGAAAAGGAAGACCACAAGAAGAAAGAAACCAGATGCATCCACTGATGACTTACACTGCATCTCAAGTATCTCCACGAGCCTGGAATGTGACAAGTGAGACACGTAACAGTAACCAAGGTCAAGAACTAGTCAGGGCCACACTCGTTAGTGTCAATCCAAGCCCCTGACCATGTGTACACACACAGGCTCAATGCCTTGAGCGAGGCCTCTAGCCAGTTTTCCCCCCCAGTAAGATGCTACTACCAAGCAAGGGGGCCCACGGAAACTAGCTTAAAAATCGTATATCGGGACTACCCCGCCACCTCTCCCAGGTGGGCCGAGACTAGCGGTCGTCAGGCTATGACTAGTGGTTCCATCACAAGGAAAGAGAAAATAATTCTATTGGGATATAAAAACATACCACAGTTTGTAAAAAAAGTTAAACATGGCGAATATGCATGATTAAACACATAATTGAATGCATAGGATTGAAATTGAAATCTGTAGGAAAGAGACGGTCGAATGTAGGGCCGCTACAGTGATAAACAGTCAGACGACTGACTGCTACATGGTGAAAAATGGTCCATTGTTAGGCCGCAAGGCTTACACAGCCACATAAAGTTCAAAGGTCTCACACGGTCGAAGATTGGGCCGCGAAGGGGTCACAAATGGTCGCACGATTGACCACCAAAGAGGGGTAAATGGTCCAAGTATGGGCCGTGTAGCTCCACCGCCTTACTGGTCAACGGTCTTAAGCGGTCGTGAGGTCGGCCGCTAAGGTCAGTAGACGGTCTATCGTTGGACCGCTACTCAGTTAGAAATGGTCTAGCTTTAGACTGCTAAGGTCCACCGCCATACTCTATTTCGTTAGCGGTCTTTAGGAGGATCGTTTACCTACTAGAGAACCGAAAACGTGGGGATCTCAATGGAAACCCCTCCCAATCGATTCGAATTGATGGGAAAACAAATATACACATGTTCCCTACCTTGCCATGACCATTCTTTTTTCAATCAATTCCAGCACACAACATCCAGAACTGGTCGAGTGCACACCTCCCAAAAAGGGAGATGTGGTCCCACTCCTCCAGGAAGATGCCATGGCTATATTTATTAATTTCTATAAAGAGGTAGATACAAAATCACCGGGGCATACCCCTGAATTACTTACATGGTCAGAAAAAAGGAGAGAAGACCATAAGTGTTTCTTTACAGAACAAGACTCCCCCAATCAAAACAAAAAAGAGGCAGGGCTGTGTAATGAACCACATACAGCAACCAAGGAAGAAAGCAAAAGAAATCTGCACAAACAAATGCAAGGATCCACGCTCTGCCACAAGAAAACCACCCGGGCTAAACATAAGACATTTATCTAGCCCCTGCTAACTCAGTTACTATTGAAATCTCTGTCGGATGTTGGGAAAAGAGAGGGCATCTGCCATGACATACCCTTTTACCCTAGAGGGCAGTTCACCATAGCTGTGAAATATTTTGTTGCAACCATTAGAAACGGCTAGAGATGCAAGTGAATCTGCAGTTTGATTAGCTTCCCGGAAGATATGTACCAGAGTGCCACCTGTTTCATTAAAAAGCTGCAGAATATCCGACCACCAGGGGAGCATAGACCATGGAGGATCCTTTCTGGACAGTATTGTGTCAACCAGAACTTTAGAATCAGATTGAATAACAGATATAGGAAGATGATGAGCTTTAATCAAGCGTAATCCATCTAGAAGGGCCCGAGCTTCAGCAACCATATTAGTCCCGTATCCATAATGAAAAGAGAAACCAAGAATTAACTGCCCATATGAGTTCCTTACACAGCCCCCCCCACCAGCTGAACCAGGGTTTCCTCTACTAGCCCCATCAACATTTAAAGACAACAAAGCAATAGGGGCTCTCCATCTAATAATGGAAACAACCAACTGTTTAGCATTTACCCTCAATCCCCAATCTTGAAAAATCTGCATTCCCTTTAGACTAAAACTCTGGAACTTTAGAGGATTGATCCTTTGCTGAATTTCCAACAAAATAGAATCAGAGACCTTGGAAATAGGAATGGCAGAATTTTCATACCTCTTAAGGCATCTCCATTTCCATAGCTCCCATGGGATCAGGATGGCAATAATAAAAGAAACATAGCCCAGCGGATCAGTGAGGACAGTGTTGGATATAATATATGACAACCAGGGGAGGAAATGTGAAATGTTCCAGTTAAACTCCGGAATGAGCAATCTAAACTTGGTCCACAGAAATATAGCAGGTTCACTGTGCAGAAAAAGATGATCTTCATTCTCAATATCTTTACTAGACTGACAACATGAGCAACTGGAAGCCATATAAATACCAGTAGATTGAACCCTGCTGTCCACTGGTACAGCTCTCTGTAAGAGCTTCCAACAAAATAGAGCAGCTCTTGGAGGTAGGTTATGATCCCATAATTTGCCATAATTGGCAGACTGGCACCATCTCAAGTGAACCACCTAAAAAATCATCTGTCTCAGATTTGTGGTTTGATTGTCTGGTTCTTCTTCTGCTATTTGCGCACATCCATCACTCAATCTTTTGTCCCTTAGATCTACTTTACGTTGTTTCTCTTCTGGTTTCAGCGCTTCCTGTGGTTAAATTTGTTAAGAATTTTTAATTCTGATGATCTATTCAACCCCTCCCCTTCTAGCTCACCGTCCTAGCTTGTTATCAAAGGGCATAACAAACTGAAAAAGAATGACCCGATCCCAGGTAGGCATTTCAAGATCCAAAGTTATATTTATCGAATGTCAGTCTGTGTTTTCATATAGGGCATCTTTGAGAAGACCAAGTCTCCACCTTTACAATTGTCCATCAAGAAGAATTCTCAAGAGATGGTACTAGGCAAATCAAAGGCCAAGACGATAGAAGTTACATTGCTCGTTGGCAAAGACACTTTCAAGGCTTCTCATTTTGTCATAGTTCAAATACCCAATCAAGAAAGGGGTTCTCCTCAAGCATCATAATGACACATTCTATCACCAAGGAGATGATGGATTGCATGCTCAAGGGTAGGACAGGGCAGCCCTTGTTGGAAGCCTTCAATGAAATGACTACTCACTCCCAACTTCTATTCAAGGAACGCATGCCCATGTTGCCAAGAATGATCAAGAGGGACATTCCACAAACTCTGGGCATTCTGTTGAATTTGAAGCTTCTTATACTGAAAGATGAGACTCCATGGATTAATATTGATCACATATCAACGAAGCTACCGTCCATGCCAGCAAATAAGTTATCACCACAGGTGGAGCTCCTAAATGTTCACCTTGATTACTTGCCAAGAGAATTGCTTTCACCAAATAAGAGCCAATTGGCTAGACTGTCTATCAGGGCACACCATTGGAGAGGACATGATTCTATGATAAAGATTAAGGGGTCGTGTTTCAAAAGGACATCATCTGCCAAATTGAGGGGTGAGAGGTATCATGTTGATGGGCCCTCCATTGGTCCATCGTTATCCTATTCCATTCCATCTCTGCTATTATTGATCATCAATTTCTTTTTATGGGTGAGAAGGAGATTTTCCTCTTTCCATTCTAGGCATTTGCATTCATTATTTTCTCTTGGGTCTCCGGACCCTCATCTCCCTTCTTATCCGGAGCCTCAAGATCCTCCTTTGTTTGACTCCTCATCTTTATCTAAGCCTCATCTCCCTTTTTATCTGGAACCTCCAAATCCACCTGGAACCTCCAAATCCACCCTTGTTTAATACTCATCTCTCACATTCTCTTTCTCACTACCTCCTCGAATTGAGAGTGGGTAATTTGCGCGCCTGCTGCCTTCCTTAGATGTGGTTGCCGTTTCTCAGGCATCCTCTCCGGAGTCAAACCCTGATCCTCCGTTACCCGTTATCACCATGGTAGCCAACTAAACTACCATCAAAAGTTGATAGGGCAGTTAATCGCGTGAATTGCCGCCGCTGAACGCATGCGGTCTGCGAGATATTCAGAATCATCACTTGACGCCCGTGAAGGCGGTTGGTGAATCTAATAAATGGCGCCGAAGCGCTGCCGTGTATTAGCTCCAGAATTACTAGAAGTATCCATGAGGTTGAACTTCACGCTGATTTTAACTGTTGTAATGAGCCGTTCACAGTACGACCATATGGGGTCGGAACTCAGATATGCATGGCTTAGTCTTTAACAGAAGCATATCGCCAATGGCAGGATCAACCAGTTATCTAGGCACGTCCGAGAAAGCACTCGTGCGCGGCTAGAGAAGCCTTTCTTAGAAGGCTGTGATCGCCCGTCGTTCGCCAACAATCCCAGCGGGGGAAAGTAACGATCCCGTGCAAGCGTTCGCCTGCACGACACCTCTCCACATATCAACGCGTTCGGACGGGGAAGGGGAACTTGCGTTCCCCGGACGCCCTCACCTTCGCTGATGTACATTGGGGGGCAAAGCCCTTTCCCGACGCGTGCGCCAGGCATGAGGCTTGAGCATTTTGGCGTGAGACGATGCGTGGCTTAATCTTTAACAGATGCATACGCTTTTAAGGCTGGATCAACCAGTTATGCGGTGCATGGCTTAATCTTTAACAGATGCATACGCTGTTAAGGCTGGATCAACCATCTATGCCGCAAACACCTATTTCGCCCTGTTTCCACGCAAAACCCCATTTTTGGCCCAATTTCCACCCCAAACCTTATTTTTGCCCCGTCTCCACCAAAAACCCGTTTTCGACCCAATTTCCACCCCAAACCTTATTTTTGCCCCGTCTCCACCAAAAACCCGTTTTCGACCCAATTTTCACCAAAAACTCTATTTCGGCTCCGCCTTCACCAAGAAGCCTATCTTGTATCGTTTTCCACCACAGATCTCATCTCGAGACATTTTTCTCGGACTTTTGTGATGTTCGCGAGAAGAGGAGCAAGCGTGTTTCTGATAGTGAGAGGGAGGCCGTGGGTTTCAAGAAATCGCCAAAAATGTGTCAATCGAAATCAACAAGCGCATCTCATGGAAATCGTTGTCGATTTAGCCGAAAGTAAGCACGCTCATCGGCCCCAAACTGTCACCATCTTGTAATCCCAATTCGTTATACCACTCCTCGACAAACTCACTAACCCTTCAGGGGCCTCATCAGTCTCTTGGGTGGCATCCCTAGTCCTTGGTGGTGGTAATTCGATATTATCGGGTTATCGGTACCTTGAACTCTGGGATGTTACAAATAACTTCTCAGCTCGAAGAGCCAAAATAAGCGGCACAGACTTAGAGTGCCAAACCCCCACGAAAGAAAGCTCGGGATGTCCAGAAAAAGACACAAAGCTAGTACTACACTGGACACTCACCTCATATCTAGCCAACCAATCTGCTCCTAGGATTACATCATAATCCTTCATTTCCATACAAATAAAATCAACTGGCATATTCTACCCATTAATCAAAATCTTACTAGAGGGGTAGTAATACTTAATTGCTGAACCAGAACCAATAGGGGTCGAAACTTCTAACAGAGAATTCATTAATACAGGTTTCACAGCTAATGACTTAGCAAAACTCTGGGAAATAAAGGAATGCATTGCTCCAGTATCGAATAGAGCAAATGCTGGCTTATCACAAACAACAAGTGTACTTCGACAAGTCCACCCTCCTCAGTAGTTCCAGTCTCAACTTCCTGTAGGGCTTGAAGCTTGCCCTGACGCTTCTGATCTCCTTGCAGTTTGTTTGAGGTTGCTTGATCAGACAAGAGGGGACACTCAGGAATACGATGGTCCCTGCGTCCGTAGCATAGACAAGCGCCTAACTTGTGCCAACACTCCTCCATCTTGTGACCTGGACGGTCACAAACTTGCAAAGGCCCTTGAACGGTACAACCAGGCCAGGTTTCTTATCATTATTTCTTGGCATCTTATCTTTCCCTAAACTGGACCCACTGTTGGGCCTCTTCTTGCCATTGCCTGGTTTAAAATTCCTAGAACTAGTGGTCTATTCTTTCTTGGAGTTTCTCCCTCGAATTATCTCTGTCATTTCTGGGGTGACTTCTAGAACTTGAGCCTTCCTTACCATCTCGGCATAAGTCTGGATCTCAATCGGTGCCAAGTGGTTAATGTAATGCAGCTTCAAACCATTGAGAAATCACTTGGCCTTCATCTTTTCAGTAGATACTAAATGTGTCGCATAGCGAGACAACCTGGAGAGCTGAGCTTCGTATTCGACAACAGATAAGTTCCTTTGTTTTAGAACAGTGAACTCTGTCGCCTTCTTCTCTTGTACCCGATTTGAAAAATACTTGCCATTGAAATGTTCTTTAAATTCGTCCCACGTCGTATGCCTATTACCGAGTGTGGCTTCTACTGCCTCCCACCAGCTGACTTATTTTGAGGAGGCGCCAGCAGTCCCGTCCACAACTCCTCTGCCCCGTCCTGCGAAGAGGCCCCGGGCGAAATCGCCTATGAAGAAGGCCTTGGGCGAGGTGAAGGTCGTCAGACGACGGGAGGCCAAGCACAGAAAAGCGGAGGCTGCCTAGCCCGCAAAGACCGTTCCAGCACTGCCTCCCATCCCATCATTTGAGGAGTTTGAGGTTGGCCAGGCCGAACCAAGCCAACCGGCCGGTAAGATTTCCCTTGTCACGATTGTCCTTCAGGCGGGTCTTATCTTCATCTTAGCATGGGATGCTCACACCTGGGTACCTTTCATGTTCATCAGCTATGGAGGGGCCTCCGCCTTCACAGGTCCCCACTACAGGTGAAGCCTGGGTCGGGTCCGAGACGCCATCCACTCCCACTCTTTCGCCCAGGGCTGCTAGGGAGCCTCAAGAGAAGTCGCTCGTGGAGAAGGTGCTTGCCGCTACCAAGGTGGCTGCGCAATAGGAGGTCGAGCGGAAGAGGGTGGAGGTCTTCCTGACAGCTTCAACTCCCCTCCTCCGTCAGTTCCTTCCTTTGTGAAGTTGGCTGCGCCCCGGGCCGATCTGAGCCATCCCGCAGGTGAGACTTTTAGATGCCGACGCCTTTCGGGGTCTGATCACCCCCTCGGGGAAATTCTTTGCTCATGCATGACGTGCGTGTATCCTTCTCCCAGCCGACGCGAAGGGGGCGCGTTTCATGGTGATCCCTGATATGAAGGTCAGTCCGCAGGAGCTGGAACAGAGGAAGGTTGAGGCTGAGAAGTTTGTGGCCGCGTACGCAGCTGCTCTGGCTGAGCGCAGCCAACCCACAAGTTAGATTTTTTTGGTCGACTGCTTCGCCTAACAGTCTTTCACTTTGCGAGATAAGGCCTTTTACGTGGGTTTCTTCCCCCAATCCCTACAGAGGAACTTGTACCTACTCCTGCTCCAGACGTGGGTAAAGCTATCGAATCTGGGGTTGCACACTCCGTGGAGGAGACAGCCCCCGGCCCGCTCCCGACTACGGAGACTGAGCAGGGTAATCCTTTCCACTGGTGCGGCAGACTCTGTCTACCCCTTTTTTATTAGTTGGGAGCCCAGAGGCTTTCATCTAACCCAAACACTCCTTCATTTGCCAGCTCCCGTCGCACCCCTTCCTGAATGGGTGCAGGCCCAGAGAATCCCCGAGCCGACGTGGATCTACACGAGGAGGAGGCTGAAGTCTGGGAAGTCATCGTCTCCTAGTCCGTGCGAGGAAGAGGCGGTCGAATATCGTGGGTCAGGAAGGAGCTAGAGGAACAAAGAAAAGAGAAAGAGGAGAAGAGAAGAAGAACAGAGGTAACATGTACATCAGATAGGCCATAGTTGGTATAATGCGCATGAAAAGAAAAATTAGTACAACATAAGCTGATAGCTCGGTGCGGACGAAGTTGGCAGCTTCAAACCGAGCCACTGACTCCACCCAGTGCGAAAACTGGCTCGGGTAGTTGGGCAACCTACTTAATCTGCTCGGGTTGCTTGGAAAAGTTGGTATTAGTAAATAATAACAAGGGTGGTAGGCCCGACTACCAACTTGGTAGGGAACACGAAAAGCCCCATCAAAGGTTGATGGTGCAGGCAAGAAAAAGTAAGAAAAGAAAAAAGAAAAGAAGAAGAACAGAAGAGAGGGAAAGATTTGAACACTCCCTTAGGGTATAGGGAGTGACAGGGGAGGAGAGGAGAATAACGGAGGAAGAGAGATAAGGCCATGGTGTTGAATGCCTTCGTCTCTCGTACTATCCTCCGAGCCATCCCCCCCTCCTGGTGTGGGCGACAGCCTAAAAGTCATAGAAGAGTGCCTCGTTATGCGCCATCTATTCTTCCACGCCGTCCACCCAGTCGCCATCTATTCTTCCACGCCGAAGCAACGTGGATGCCCCAGCAATCGTTGAAGCCTTCATCTTCATCATTAGCCTCCATAATTCACTAGAGGAGAGAAAGGTGGGGAATACAGTGAAGGCCCCTATGTAGTGTGAAGAGGAGGAGGCGCCCTTCGCAACCTTTTATAGGCTGAAAGGGGAGACCCTTTGCCTTAATTGACCCTCCCCTCAAAAAGATGTGAAAAGACTTCAAATAAAGGCGGACGTCCTCCC
The DNA here is from genome assembly GCA_024336825.1 of Amorphophallus titanum. Taxonomy (NCBI): domain Eukaryota; kingdom Viridiplantae; phylum Streptophyta; class Magnoliopsida; order Alismatales; family Araceae; genus Amorphophallus; species Amorphophallus titanum. The sequence continues at coordinate 494,001 of JANBPO010005995.1, forward strand.
CGAGGAGCAATTACGCCCCCTTGTCACCGAACTCCTTTCACGGGAATATGCGAATGGGCAGGTCACTCAATACTTGGGAAGATGGAAAGATGACGAATAAGTGCCCGCGGAGCGACCGATCAACATGTAATCTGATTTGTCAGCATAAAAATCGTACAAAATATCTGATACACTGACGTGCACGGATACGAAAGATCAGATTCGCTCAAATATGGTAAGGAGCATTTAAAGTCACTCTAAACACTACTGCCATTATATTCGAAACAAAAGAAAGTACATTGAAAGTTTCTAGACGGCCCCCTTAAAAAAAGGGGAAAGGGTAGCGAAACAAGTACCAGCCAAGCCTAATCTATGGAAATAGGGGAAGTTTGGGAGGTATGTGGCCCCCCTTGAAGCTCGGCGGTTGGGAGACCCTCGACGCTCCCAATATATTTCCTATCCATCTTTCGGATCCCGAAGTCGGTGGCCAAGAAAGTGGAGTCTATTTAAGCACGATTCTTCTGGCATAGTAATAGAGACATTTGCAGGGGCTGGCATGATATCTCATGGGACAGAGTATGCAAGAATAAGGACATGGGAGGTGTGCGTATCAAGGGTATTAGAGATTTTAACTTGGCCCTCCCATGTACATGGTTGTGGAAACTTGTAGTCGATGATAGTGGATTATGGCTACGGGTTGTCAAGCAAAGGTACTACAGCAAAGTCAGGGACTAGGACTGGAACCCGACATCTACAATATATTTTACCCATTTGGAGAGGCATCTCTCTAGTAGAGGGACATCATCAACTCAAGTGTGTAGGTCTGGCTGGACAGCGGACAAAAGTGCTAGTTCTAGAAGGATAAATGGTGCGGGGATTTCACCCTGGAGGTAGCATTCTTGTAGCTTTTTGCGATATCAGTTGCACCTCTGGCATTGGTGGCTCACACTTTTGACACACAGCTTTTGGAGGGAGCATGAGCACCAATATTTAGGAGGAATCTTAGGCTAGATGAGATGGACCAACTAGAGGGACTCTTTTTGTTTCTCCTAGATTATACTCTTGTGCCAAGAAAAGTCGACACGTGGTGGTGGAGAGGGGAAGAGGGATGCTTTTCAATGAGGTCAATTTACTCTTTCATCTCAGGGGAAGGAGTGCTTCACCACTTTGCCTTGCAGCTTTGGACTCCGAAGAGCCCCCTTAAAGTGAAGTTGTTGATCTGGAGGATATCAGATGGTTGGCTAGCCGCATGTGATAGGATTGCTCCTTTCTATAGGGCATACCTACTCTTTGTTGCCTATGTAGTGATGAGGAGGAAAACCTGAATCACCGCTTCACAGTATGTACATTTACAAGGGAGGTATGGACTAAGATTGCCAGTAGGATCTACTGCACTATTGGTCCCCAAGAGATCATGCAACAATTGCTCGACAACTCGCAGAAGAAGTGGACTCTTAAGGGAGATAATCGGATCTAATGGCTTATTCTTCATACCACACTATGGGCTCTATAGGGAGAAAGGAATAACATAATTCTTAGAAGTGAAGTAAGAATTGAGGACATGATTGTATCTTTTATTTGTGACAGAGTGAGGGAATAGATGAAACATTCATGTAAAGTGGAGTCATACAATGTCTCTTTTTTTCTTTTGTTGGGGGGTTAGTGAGGAATGCACCGTCTTGGTGTAGAGTTTTTTGTACAAAGATCTTTTGGGAGCACAATGACGGGTCATATTGAGTAAGTTATCCTCTTATAGTTTCTGTAATTATCCTGATTTGCCCTACTTTGACTACCATGAAAATTTTTGTCCAATATAGTGGCCACATATTTCAATTATGGAACGAGATTATTTTGAAATGTCATCATGTCATTGATCTATTATACGGCCAGATGATAGATGATACGGTACTTTCTTTCATTAATTGTGTAATTTTATGTCTCGCCCTACCCTGAACTTGTGTTTTTACTTCTAATAGAATCGTGATTGTTAATTTACAAGTGATCGACGCCATGATGTACCTCCTCCACTCAAGATGTAGAAAGAGATGCACAAGCTTGGTAGGAGTTTATGGAAGTAATCTTGCCCTATGGACAAATAACACGGAATGAATTTCTAGAGCATTTCAACGAGAAGTATTTTTCAGAGAGAGTTCAAGAAAGAAAGGCTGTCGAATTCGCCTCCCTAAAGCAAAGAAGTTTGTCGGTGGCAGATTATGAAGTGCAATTCTCTTGGTTGACCCGTTATGCACCCCATTTGGTTTGTACAGAGAAAATGAAGGCCAAGAGGTTTATGAATGATTTAAGGATCGAGTTTATTCTACAGTTAGCACTGTTGGAAATTCAAGTTTACACCAAGATAGTCAAGAAGGCCCAATTGCTAGAGGATGCTATGGATATGGCTGAGCGTATCAAAGGAAAGCTTGCCAAGAATGGGGTAGCCAATGGTTCCAAGGATAATATGCCCACTAATGAAAAGAAGAGGCCGAACGAAGGTAATGATTCTCGTAAGGACAAGAAGCTCAATAAGGGAGATCAGCAAATCATTCCTGTTAAAGTAAATTGTGAGCACTGTGATAAAGGTGGGCATCGATCAAAAGATTATTGGAGAAAGCTGGGAAAGTGCATTCGTTGTGGGAGTGGAGATCATCAAATTGCTCGTTGCCCTCTCATGAAGGAGCAAGCACCGCAGGATAAGCAACAAGGTGAACCGAGGCAGCAAGGTAGGCTACAAGCATTAAAGGATGAAGAAGTGATGGAAGGTAACTCTAAAACTTGCCTTATTCTGTATTTGCATTCTTGGACATGGTGATTGAAGTATATTGACATGATTTATAGCTTGATCTAGCTCTAGAAGTTTGAGAGTGCAATATGAGAAGGCGTGTCTTTCAGGATTGATGATCTTGCACCCTATTAGTTTGGAAGAAAATCATGTGAATTTGTAGGACCAAATTTTTTTAAATAGGGGAGGGTGTAGCAACCTGATTTCTTATAGGATTAATTTAAACTTGTAAAGCGTGGTGTCGTTGGCGAGGGCTCCGGCATGGCTGGCGATGTACGTGAAGCCTTGACTGATGATGATCTGGCGGCCATGGATGCTCGTCGTCGGCCGAGGAAGTGAGCGAGGACTTCCCCCCTGTTCGGCGTCGTGCTCCGCCTTCGCCAGTGTCTGGGCGGCCCCCTTTCGAGGCTTCGCCGCCACCGGCGGCTGGGAGATCAGTGGTCGCTCCCCCTACATCGGTCCCTTCGGCGTGAGGGCGCGACAAGGGTAAGGCTCCTGCCATCGGCGCGGAGGCGTCTCCACAACGCAGCTTGCCATCGCCACCTCGGGAGCAGTCGTCTGAGTTAGCTGAGATTTGTGTCGCCGTCGACCTTATGGGAAGGTGCGCCGACTGGCATAAGCCCTTGGGCGAATATGGCCCCGAGGTCGAGGATGAATTGATAGCAACAGCTGCCAAGGGTGTTTGTCTAGTCGCGAGTACCTTCAGGCTGTGAAGGCACCATTTTCGGGGTCTTGCTCGGAAGCTGAAGTCCAACCGAGCTTCTCAGGTGGAGCTGGAGAGAGGCCTGAAGGAGTCTGAGTCAGCTCGGAATGAGCTCCGCGAGCAGTTCCTCCAGCAAGGTCTGGCCTTCACCGGTATGGAGCGTGATCGGGATGCCTTCTACGAGCCGGCGGATGCGGCTGAGGGGCGAGCAGGCGCTGCCGAGGAGCGAGCGGCTAAGCTGGGGGTGCAGGCCCAAGTCGCGGAGACTAGTGCTTTGGAGATTGAGGTCGAGTTGACCATGTTACGCCCCTTGCTGACGACCACGGGTGAGGAAGCAGTGGAAAACTTTCATTCTTCTTCTGCCTACCGGGAGGAGCTGACGGAGGTGGCTTTGGGTTTCTACGGGCCAGCTCGCGATTGGGGCTTCCGAGAAGGTTGGAGTGCTGCCATGAAGGCTACCGCGGCAAGCCTAGGGTGTGAGGCTCCAGTCCTTCCTCCCCCCTCGCCGCCCTATGGCTCGGAGGTGGACGAGGGCGAGGAGGAGCCTGCTGAAGCTGAAGCTGGGGTGTCGGCACCAGTGCCGGGCACGGAGGAGCGTGCACCTATAGGCACCTCGGCGACGGAGGCCCAGGTGGTGGGGCTAGATGGCGACTCACCTCCTGCCAGTGTTGTTGACGCACGTGAGCCCAGAGAGGCTGGGGCACGTGATGAAGTATCCGGGGCGGATCCTTAGAGGGATGCCCGCACTTGCTTGTTTTTACCTTTCGCTTTCCTCTGTTTTTGCCTGAGGGTAGTTTTCCCTTTTTGTAACGCTTCGATTAATATTTTTTTTGGAGTTTTTGAAATATTTTGAAAAAAAACATTACTACCTACGTCATCCCTAAGCAGGCTAAAACCATTGGCTGAGAAACGTTGTTTCTACCCTTCTTTTTAAAGGCATCCCTTAGGCAAGGCATGCATGTAAAGATGGTTTACCATAACGATTTACCCCTAAGGAACGGTGCCCCTACTATGGCCATGCCCGGCATACAACCAAGTCTAAGGGGGAAGTTTGGAAGATAAATTGGGAGATAAGCTTTGTGCAAGATGGGAGATTTTCAGGGATCGATTCCTTCCAGGGCACTACCCCTCAAAGAGTCGGTGTATTGTACTTGGGATTTTTTTGATTGAGTGCCATGCATACGTCCAGATTAAACAACCCGCGGAGACTTTGCCCTCTTATCGTGCTCTCAAATTTATGATTTTCTCCTACAATGCTGCACTACCCTTCACCGTTTTACGTAAATCTCAACTCTTGTTAGGAGAAGCAGGCCCAGTTACTAGGATTAGAGGCATTTTTCATTAGGCTTTTTCTTTTTCTTCTTCCTTTTCCTTAATTTTTCTTTTGAGCACTACCCATATTTGGGACCGCTCTCGTATTGGGGAATACCCAGGTCAGTCATCTAGCCCGTCAGCCCCTTGTCCCTACACTGGGTTGAGAGGAGTAGAGCAAAGGACAACCACCCTTTCCAGGCATGGCTGAAGGATAAATGGTGTCCATGTGAGAGAGAACGCACGAGCCAAGGGGAATGTCATGTAGTGCGTGTATAGGTCGTGCCACGGAATCATGCCCGGAGGCAAGAGAAATGGTTGCCTCGTCATCCAGTAGTGGTTTTAGCCAGACTCTATTACGGGTAGTAGAGTTTTAAATACAGCCCATTCCATGCATGTGATAATTCTTCCCCTTCGACATTTATAAGAAGATACGCGTTCCCCGGATAGACTTGCTTTACTATAAACGGCCCTTCCCAGTTTGGTTGCAGCTTGGACCTAGGACCACCTGTTCGAATGAACTTACGTTTCAAAACCATGTTACCCACTTCAAATTTTCGCTCAATTACCTTCTTTTGAAAATGGCGCGAGACACGTTTTTGATAAGCAGACACATGATTGGCCGCATTCAACCTCTTCTCATCTAAGAGTTCCAGCTGGACCAGCAATGCCTCTCGACATTTGTCGAGATTAAGTTCTTTATCGAGCTGCACCCTTAGGGAAGGGATCAGAATTTCGTATGGGAGCACCACCTCCATCCCATAAGTGAGAGCAAATGGGGTCTGCCCTATGGGAGTGCGGACAGAGGTGCGGTAGGCCCATAGAGCTTCCGTCAACCGTTCGGTCCAATCAGCATAGCTGTGTGACTCGCATGTTTTCTTAATGATCTTAAGAAGGGTTTTATTAGTGGTCTCCGCTTGGCCGTTGCCTTGAGGGTAATAAGGTGATGAATGATGCAATGAAATACTAAATTTCTTACAGAGGTTCTGAAGTTCTTGTGAAACAAATTGTGGCTCGTTGTCCGTGATGATGTTGCTTGGCATCCCGAACTGTGAAATAATGTTCTTCATGATAAAGCGGCATACTGTGGTAGCTTTGATTTCAGCATATGCTTCTGCCTCTGCCCACTTGGTGAAATACTAGGTCGCTGTAAGGATAAAGGACTTTTGCTTAACCTAAGCATTAGGGTCACCTAGTGGTCCGACGATATCAAAGGTCCACATCGAGAATGGCCAAGGAGAGGATAGAGGATGGAGAGAAGAAGTAGGAGCGTGAATTTTGTCAGCGTGAAGCTGACATTGAAGACACCTGCGAACATAGGTGGAGTAATCTTCTTCTAAGGTTGGCCAGTAATAGCCCTGCCTAAGAATCTTCTTTGCCAATGCCTATCCATTAACATGCCCTCCGCACTCACTGGCATGAGCTGCTTCTATAACTTTCCAAGCCTCGTCATCATCTAGACATCTCATAAGAACTCCATTAAGAGCCCGCCTGTATAGCTCTCTAGTAATGATTGTATACCTTGAAGTGACTCTCCTAATGGCCTTCCGCTGCTCGGCATTGGTCATTTTCGAAAAAGATCCATCCCTATAATATTGTTCGATCTCATGATACCACGGCCACTCTTCTTCTTCTAAAATTTCCTCAAGCTCAGCTAATGAAACTTCCTTCAACTCTTCCTTCTCGGCCTTTTTCTCTACGGTTTTCCTAAGTTTATCGAACCAAGGATCCTGAAGAGAAGGAGCGTCCATCCGCTGGACCACAACGGTCTCAGTGGAGCGACTAAGGGGAAAGGAAAGAGAGGAAGCAAGTGATGCCAACGCATCAGCAAGGATGTTCTGAGAGCGAGGAGTGTGAACATAGATGAGCTTGTGGAATTGTCTAGCCAAGAGCGTGACCAGGTCCTGATATGGCTTCAACTTGGGGTCACGGGTGCGGTAAGTTGATAGAACTTGACGCAGCACCAATTGAGAGTCTCCTATAATATTGAGATAACGCGCGCCTAGAAGATAGGCATGCTTCAGACCAGCTAGGTGAGCCTCATAATCGACTATGTTATTTGTGGCAGAGAAAGAAAGTTGATAAGTGAGGGGGATGGTTACTCCTTCGGGGGTGAGAAGAACAGCGCCAATGCCACGGCCCTGAGAGTTTAGTGCACCGTCAAAGTGCAGCGACCAGAAAGGAAGATGAGTGATTACAACAAGGTGTTCATCAAGGAATTCGTCCTAGATTGAATCCGTATAAGGGATTGGAGAATGAGCAAGATGCTCAGCAATGGCATATCCCTTAATTGCCTTCTCGACGGCAAAGGTGATGTCAAGTTGAGAAAGAAAGCTCTGCCAGTGAGCTAACCTACTTGAAAGGATAGATTTCTCTAAGAGGCAATGAATGGGGTCCATTCTAGAGATCAGCTTGACCTCGTGGTTCAAGAAATAGTGCTTGAGCTTCTGAGCTACCCACACTAGTGCCGCACAGGTCTTCTCCATGGCAGTATACTTAGATTCGGTAGGATTGAACAACCTAGAGAGGTAGTATGCTGCCCTTTCTCTTCCTTCACCATCCACCTAGGCTAGGATAGCTCCTAGGGAGTCCTCAATAATAGAAATGTATAATATCATGGGTTTTCCAGGAATAGGATGCTATAAAATAGGGGGATTAGAAAGATAAACTTTATGTTCCTCGTAGGCCTTCTGACATTATTCATTCCATTCAAATTTAGCCTCTGCCTTTAACAACTCATAGAAAGGCCAACATCTCTGAGAATGTTGAGATATAAATCTCCTAATGAACTGCAAGCGCCCAATCAAACCATGCAATTCAGTGATGTTCTTTGGCGGGGGCATGTCCATCACGGCCTTTGCCTTATTTGGATCAATCTGAATCTCCCGTTTGCTAACTATAAACCCGAGCAACTTCCCTGATTCAACTCCAAAAACGTATCTCTTAGGATTCATTTTCAGCTTGTACTCCCTAGCCCTTTGCAATACCTTAGCTAAGATGGCAGGGTGTTCTTCTTTTGACCTAGATTTCACCAGGATATCATCCACATAGGCTTCCATGTACACATGCATCATGTCGTGTAGCTCGGAGGGATAACATTCTTGCTTTGCAATGGATAGGGACGATCCCGCCCCCATGTTGCTTTGAATTGTCGTATCCTCAGTGGAAGTGCCTTGCTCCTTTCTGGTCATGACCCTAAGGAGAGGTACCATCCGATCATCTTCAGTAGAGACTTCTTCGATCGGTACGATGGGTGCTAATATCACGGCTGGGGGAAGGCAGCAGGAGAGGCAGGCCTCTCCTTCCTCGATGTCTTCAGCTTCACTGTTATCTGCCGTGTCAAATTTGGCTTGTAAAGCCGTCTCTTTGCAATACACTTGCTCCCAGCATTTACAGGAGGTTGCAGCTTCTGGCTCTGGGTCTCTTGGTCGAGGTGACCCAGTATATTCAGCTTCCACTAGGTACTCATCATAAGTTGCCCCTGGTGGACTGTCTTTTGTTGAGAAGAAAGCGGAGATGGTGTCCACTTTATAGTGCCCACTGTAATAATATTCTTCAAGGGTGAAGCCCAATCCCAGGTGTTGGGAGACATGCCTTAATTCTTTGTCCAGGCTGGCAGGGTACCAAAGCCTTTTGAACGCTTCTTTCTCTTTGTGAGACTGGCTGGAGGGGATGTGATGCTTCGGGAACACCTTGGCCACTCGGTCTGTTGTGAATGTTAGCCCTTGAATAGGGACAAATGGGTTCTCTATATCTTCAGGAAGATGACAGTCAGTATCCTCCTATACAGGATGCTCTTCAGTCGCATAAAATAAGCTGCTAGGGCCTTCAGATTGTGCCACCTCCAATGTCTTGAGAGGCTCGATAGTGGGATGGTCGAGGCCAGCTACTCGCTTGATGAGACCCTCTGGGATCTCAATATGACCATGATGCTGGTCGACCTTGGATTCATTGGCTTCAGGGTAAGTGCCGAGAGGTGCAGCTCTGCCCACGTCCCCTGTACTGGTGATGTGTGACACCGCCTTGGGACTCACATATCCCAGTGGTGGTGGTGGAAACCAGTCATCGTCAGAGATGCTTCTTGGTGCCTTGCTTGTGGCCTTGGCTTTAGAGGTCTTTTGTGACTGCTACGCATATAAAGAAGCATCGAGCAGATGGCATTCAAACACCTCAAATGGACGGAGGTCAACAAATATCCTCTCCTTCTTACCCTCCTGATTATATTTAATACACTCTTGCAATATAGACAGTACCACTAGATTTTCATGTAGCCAAGGGCGGCCAAGTGGCACTTTGTACGAGGTGCTGGAGTTAATAACATGGAATTACACTCTCGTAGTGAAATCTGCCATAGTGAGGGTGAATTATACCATTTTTTCTTTCATATTAAGATGATGGTTACAAGCTTAGCAAACATTTCAAACCAAATATGTATGTATATATATATAGAAAATAATATACCCAAGTGATTTGGAGAATAAAGTTATTTCTTAAGTACCTAATTTAAATGTGCTCAATATGTGAAACCTCAATGGCTTTTAAAAGTTTATTTCATGAGTTGTCCAGTCAAGATAGATTGAAGGTGATAACTATGATATGTGGCACAGAAAAATAGAATATATTCTAACTAAGGAGGTACTTGATCGAAACCTTGACCAATAGCATGTCACCATCATTAGAGATGGATCATTAGCACAAGGATATCGGGAAATAAACTTATGACAAATGATTGAATAAAGATAGAAGTGCACAATATACTACGTTAAGCTACATGCATGATGGACTTATCAAAGAGTTCGAGAGTTTCTAGACTACCAAAGATATGTCTAAGTGATTGATGTTTCAATATGGTGACACATTAGCAACGAGACTGAGGGGCCCTCACTCTGAGATTCAATCAATACATGATGGACACAAAATAGTCAATGGCAGAACACCCAAGGATGATGTTCTCAATGATCAAAGAATTGAGGACAAGTGGAACTAAGCTTTTTGATGAGCAACAAGTGCTCGCCATGCTGAGATCCCTGTCTCACTCTTCTTGGGAGCATATCAAATTAGTGCTAACTCATAATGAAAGTATAAAGACTTTCGGTGATGTTTCACGCATCTTGAATTTCAAATGAAATGTAAGAAGGCAACCCATCACACTGCACTACTTGTTAATATCAATAAACAAAAGGGAAAAAGGCCCACTAGCAATTGGAACAATAAGAGATGAATTGGACAACAAAGGACTTGAAAATATGAGATCTGAAAAGAATCAAAAGCGAAAGCATATAGCAAGCATATATAGAAAGAAAAATCTAAACAACATTAAGTGTTTCAACAACCAAAAAGGGGACATTTTACCAATGAGTGCATTGATGCAAAGAAGGTTTGTCTCATTCCTTGCTCTTTTATTTATATTTACTCGCATGTATTTGTTGCTCATGCTATCTCTCATTGGATCATAGACTCAGGAGCAACAAGTTACATAACTAGAGAGAGCAAGATTATTGGATTATCGTCAAGTACCAACAAGTAGCCATTATGTCACCATGGGAAATGGTGTTTAGGAAGAAGTCTTTGGAGTTAACTCGTGCCGGTTAAGGATGTGATCTAGGTGCACCCTTCTATTACATGACATGCTTTATGCGCCTGATGTTTGTTTTTATCACAAAAAAAATTTAATAAAAAATTTGGTAATAAATCATGGGGTATTACATAACGCCTCAAAGACCTTCTCACCCTAGTCACGCTTCCGGTGGCTAACAATTTTAGCCAGTAGCTTGCAGAGGGTCTTGTTGAAAGCTTTAGCTAGGCCGTTGGCCTGGGGATTGTAGACCGATGAGGTTTTCCAGTCGATGTTGAATTTGGCCGCTAGTTGATACACGACCCTATTCTTGAATGGTGTTCCGTTGTCGAACACTATGCGGCTGTGAGTACCAAATCGGTAGATGATGTTGTGTTGGATGAATTTGGCTACCACTTCGCCAGTGACCTCCCGCAGGAGAAGGGCCTCCGCCCAGTGAGAGAAGTAGTCGGTGGTGGCCAAGATGTATTATGGCCCTTGGAAGATGGCGGGAAAGGCCCCGCGATGTCCATGCCCCACTGGACGAATGGCCAGGTGGGGGCCATAAGACGCAACGGGTTGGGAGGTCTTCTGGGTACTGGGCCAAAGGCTTGCCATTGATGATATGTACCAGCATACTGGGCACAGTCCGCATACATAGTGGGCTAGTAGAAGCCTTTGATCTTGATGTTATGTTTCATTCTATCTCTGACTTGGTGCGCACCACACAAGCTGGAGTGAACTTCTTGCATGATGGCTCGAGCCTCGGCTGGGGAGACACATCTCAGGACAACTGACTTGTCCTTCTCGTGGATAAGTTGATACAAGGAGTCGCCAATCAACTCATACGATGTTGCTTGGCGGAGTAGCTAAACCCTTTGAGCTCGGTCAGCAGGGAGCCACCCTTTCTTGAATTTGATGATGGGATCGCGCCAATCTACGTCTTTCGGAGGAGTGCTCTGGTCGGGATTATGGACCTCGTAGATAGTGAGGCTAGAGTTGCCTTCGAGTGAGCCTGGCATCAGTCTTCTATAATTGACGGTGATGTCGACCTCGCCCTCAGGTGGAAGCTTAATGGTCGTACCCAATTTTGCTAGGGCGTCTGCCTAGGCGTTGCTGCTTCTGGGAACATGATCTATTTCAAAGAAATAGAACTTTTCGACTGTGGCGTAGTATGGAACCAACTTCTACTTCCGCACGTCGTAGATGTCGAGGACTTTTCAGACTATTAGCTGAGAGTCCCCGTAGGCTTTGAGGCACTTGATGCCCATATCGAGAGCCATCTGAAGCCCAATAATCAGAGCTTCATACTCGGCTTCATTGTTAGTAAGGGATTTCATGAGGGCGCATGAGTTATATAAAACTCCACCCTGAGGAGTCAAGAAAACATATATTACAAGATACATAATCAATGCATGCATGGTTTGTAACTGCAAGCCACAGACATGAATTAACAAATAACTGAGTAACCAGATTGTGTGCAACATGAATCCACATGCATGCAATTTTTCACACGTAGAAGTAAACCATCACCGTAGACAAACCATGCATCCCATGCTAATGAGGAGACATATATAGACAGTTCATAGATGTCCAAGAAACAAAATTGTGGGTCCATAAAATAGATCGGGAATAGGGGGGAAAAACTGCACAGTCAGGAGGCATGTAGATGACGGTACAAATATTGCTATGAAGGTCTAGTAATAAGGAAAGAATACATAAAACAATGGCCAGTTAGAAGAGTATGGGAAGTGAGGAATGGACATTGAACTGATAATGCCAAACATGCTCAAAATACCCAGGGACCCCTACTGTTAACGAAGAGGACTACGGGTAGGGGGCTACAGTTTTTAGTTGACCATGGCTCACATCTACAAAACTAAGTTGTGCACAATGTACCCACCATTGGGCCTTTTCTTTGCATGGTATAGGAGTTCAAATAAAAAGATATGAAAGATAAAGGGAAGAAAGGAGGTTATACTTGATGATAACCCTCACCCTAATGCTAAAACCTCAAGCCAAGGTAATGGTGGTGCTATCCAAGCAAAGTCTGCCATGTCAGTTAGACTGCCACCCAGATGTTCATTTGGTGCCCACTACATAAGGACACTCAAATGATGCAGGTTGAAGGTCCATACAAGGCCATCCCCCTGGCATGTAGAAGGGTTGGAGTCTGGAGACAGAGGTTGGACACACTCAGGCTGAGAGGTCGTTCACTTATTGAGAGACAGAGAGTGAGCAGATAGACAGTCTCCAAATCAAGTGAAAAGATAACTTGCAGTGTAACCCATCCCATCTGGTTAATAAAACTTTTCATTCTTACTAACTTGCAGTGTAACGTATCCCATCTGATTAATAAACTTTTCATTCTTACCCTGCCTACTATGAAATGCATTAGGAATTTAGGGGGAGAGAGGCTACCATTAGACATTTAACAGCAGCCTCCTGAACAACTTGTGGAATAATAAAATTGGATAGGAGACTGCCCATTATTTCTGCTCCAGTTTTCAGTTCAGCATCCTCCATATGCACTCCAAGGAGATAGCCTTTATCAACATTGATCTTCAGCCCAGAAATGTGTTCAACAGAGTTAAGAACAAAACACAAAATTCTTAACTGGTGCACACCATCAACAAACTGAAGATGAGAGAAACATTAGATGATTTCATGGGGTCAGAGGAGCATGCAAGGTGCAATAGAACGCATTAGCAGCGAGAGCTCAGCAGTTAGACATAACTGCTGCACATGAGGCTCCTAGTGTGTGTGAGCAAAATGAAAATGTGATCGTGAGAAGACAACTAGAAGTGCATGTGATGAAGCTAGCATACGAACTTGTGAATGGGGAAAGAAGATATGGAACAATCACACAAATTACAACCCACTACACAGGGATTTTTAAGGTGGTTCGGTTGTAAATCCGCAGCCTACGTCCACCCCTTACCAAACCCGATGAGATTTTATCACACGAGGATGACGTCCTTAACACACACAAGGGTGATGCCCCCCCCACACACATGGGGATGAACCCCACACACACATACACACAAACAAAGAACAAACAAGCTGCAAGAGCAGCAAAAAGACTGGGATAGGCTCCCAAGAGCACACAAGATTGAACACAGCCAAGGACCCACTTCTGGCCTCTAAGCAGAGCACCAGACACAGACACTAAAATAGATTCCAAAATGTATATGAAAGCATGAACAAGACAAGACAGAGATTGAGCCAAGGAGGGAACTCCAACTATGGCTTCAGATAGAGATCTGGAAGCTGTAAGACAAGGCGACTCTTATATCACGACTCTTCCTTCAACTTAATCTTATGTAGGGCTTCTCTCTCTCAAGGCTTCTCTCCTCTCTTCTCTTTTCTCTTCTCTTTCACAACATTGGACTGGATCGAATCAGGGGTGGACTATTTATGCAATAAGGCTGCTCACTCTTCTTCTCTTCCCCCTTTTTCTTTCTCACAGATATTCCTCTATAAGCTCAGGCATAATCTTCTCTTTTCTCTTCCTCTTCTGGATGGCAGCTCCAGCACCAATGTCAGCAGCTTCATGTAAGCAAGGATCATCCTATTTATAGGCACAAGGTCCATAGAGATTTCCCTCCAAAAAGATTTGTATTTCAATTGGCTAGAATAAACAAGTGGGGTTGACCAAGAGTCCCTACTGTAATTGAATTTCCATGGGCTGGCATAATAGGGAAGGACGTCCTTCTGTCCCAGATTTCAGACTCAAATCTTGTTGGTTTACTCCAGGGGACAAGACTGCAGAGAAGGAGTCATTTCCTAGAGCTGTGTTGACAGATATTTTGTCCAAAAGGTTACTTTGGAAACTTATGATGACAGGGATATTTGTGAGTCCTAGGAATCTTTCCCAGATCTCTAAAAGTGTACTTTTGGATGTTTACGTCAGATCTTTTTGCTCTCTATACAATTTACAAAGAAGATAGTTGATTAAGCCAACTCATTTTGACCTACCTAAGCCACTCAACCATATTTTCAGGAATCAACATTATAACCAATAGAAGTAATAGTAGTAATAGCATGTTTTTGCACAAAAAATAACGATACCTCTGCATATCCATAGTGTAAAAAAGAAACCCGCACCCTGAAAGCTTAGTCTTTTGAATCTTTTATTTTCTTGCCTGACAGGATAAAAATGACAGGAGAGGAAAGGATTGGGTTCCTCAACACGGATGAGTGGCAGGCATCAAACTAGACGAAGGGGAGAAAAAGAAAGAGAGACGAGGGCTAGAACTCCCTCGTTAAGGCACCGAGGCCTTGATAACAAGGAACCAGAGATAGAATAGACAGAGATCAGCTATGATCAAGGTGGGCACAAGCCTCGAGAATAGTAAGAGAAAGGGTGAGAACCCTGAGAGGGTGAGGAAGAAAGAATTGAAAGAGAGGGGGAAGAGTTATTTGACGCGGTCGAAGAGGGAGTATGAGGGTCATCTGTGGAGATCTAGAGGGGGGTGAATGGATCTCTATCGAAGAAATTTACGGAATTAAAATCTAAATGCCCAAATTAGCTAACCCGGAACGGATAACCCTAGCAGAGCTAAGAAATGAAATCTCCCCTATCGGATACCTAATAATGAACTTATATCTAAAATGCAGATGATGGATTAAAGCAGTAGACCACAATCAACAACAATTGATGTAGTCTATAAATGGAAAGCCCAAGGGAACACACAAGCTCAAGTCACAAGTTTGCTCAAGGGACGAGAAACACAACGCATAGAGTGGATCTCTCAAGCACTCACTCACCACTTAGCAGCTATATCAATTCGAACGGAAACCACACATAAACAAGCCTCTGAATAAGAGCACGCAACTAACCAGAGAAAGGAGCTAGAAGATATGGAAGGCACACCACAAGCAAACCACTGCACAATAGTTTTAAGGTGGTACGGTCAACCAGACCTACATCCACCCCACACTCAACCCGAGTGTGGCTTCCCTTGCAACAGCAAGAACCACAGACTTAGTCTGTAACAAACGCTGATACACAGCTTGACGGGGGGAATAGACTCCTCTCTTCCTCCCACTCGGAGGGCAACACTAGTGACACGCAGCCACTAGAAACTAGAGATGAACATCTCTCTTCTTCCAGACCAGGAGGAAAACCACAGGTAGCAACCACTACCTACAAACCTGGAGTCAGAGACTCCCTTCCTTTGAAACCAGAGGGAACTCACAAGTGACACCCTGTCACTTGCAAACGGAGAACAAGTCTCCCGATCTAAATGTGACCTAAAGATGCTGTTTATTAACTGCATAAAAGCTGTAGGGACATTTGTTAGTCCAAAAGGCATAACAGTAAATTCATAATGCCCATACCTACTTCGAAACGCCATTTTATGAATGTCTTCTTCTATGATCCTCAGTTGGTGACAACAAGAGCAGAGATCAATCTTGGAGAAATACTTGGCTCCAGATATTTGATCGAATAGCTCATCACTCCTCGACAGTGGGTACTTGTTCTTGATTGTAAGGTGGTTCAAGTACCGATAATCATTGCAGAGTCTCATTGATCAGTCCTTTTTCTTATCAAATGGCACGAGTGCTCCACATGGGGAAGTACTCGACCTAATGAAACCCTTCTTCAATAACTCCATGAGCTACTCTTTTAGCTCCTTCAGCTCAGTGGGTGACATTCTGTAAGGTGCCTTGGAAACTAGACCGGCACCAGGGACAAGGTCGATTGTAAATGATACTTCCCTTTCCGGGGGTACACCGATCAAATCTTTCGAAAAGACATCGGTAAACTCCAGAAATACTTGAATATCCTTTGGTTTAGATTCCCTGACTTCCATGGCAGTCACAAATGCTATGTAAGCCACACATCCTTTACTTATAAGTTTGCTTGCTCGAAGGGTTGAGATAAGAGGTGACCTATTCCGAGGGCTAATGTAAACCAGCTCGGGATAATCCATAAAAGTTATCTTGCCATTTTGGCAATCTAGAGTTGCTTGGTGTGTGGATAACCAGTCGACACTTAGTATGACATCATACCCCTTCATATCTAGGCATATCAGGTTGGTAGGTAGATTATTTCCTTTAACCATAACCTTACAGTTTGGGTATTGATATGTGATCTATGACTCGCTCCCGAGAGGAGTAGAGATGACCAAGTCTAACAGTTCGGGTTCCTTGGAAAATGAAGTAGCAAATTTCTTGGAAACAAAGCAATGCATTGCTCCAGCATCAAATAAAACTTTATCATTCTTAGAACAAACAGTTAGTGTACCTTCCACAATTCCACCTTCTGTCAGTTCCATCTCTTAGATAGCTTGCAGATGGCCTTCTTTCTTTGCCGAACGCTTCTCCTCTTTAGTAGTTTGCTCATTTAACAATGGCTAATCAAGGATCTGATGTTCTCGGCTCCCACATCGGAGACAGGCTCCCAATATCCTCCAGCATTCCTCAGCCCTATGGCCAGCCTTGTCACAATGCTTACTAACTTCCTTAGAAGGTGCGATGATGGAGAATGGCTTGTCATTCTTCTTAAATTTCTTTTCTTTGAGACAATTGACGAGAGTCAATTTATTTAATATGAAATCATCGCTAATTAAGTGAGATATATTGACGTAATTTATTTCCGAGAGACAGTTAAAGAAAGATAGTCAACAATAATATTAGGCGAAAGGTTGATAGCTGAAGTATTGCAGTTGAAGAAGGTAGTAGAAGAATATTAGTAATGATTGACAGTTGAATATTGTATCACTTTATGAACCGTTAGTTCAGAGGATAATAAGTGCAGTGATTTACTTGACCAAAAGCAGTCGAAGAAATTGGTTCTTGTCGCCTTAGATATAATCTGTCAAATTATGTCAATTGTATCTTGCAATCGAATGTCAGTAGGTGAAAACTTTGATTGGCAGATCTAGTGATTGCTGGGTACAGGTGACAACTTATCGAGTAATACTCACTCAGAGCCCATTTAGGTGAAGGGGTTCAACTAAAAGACTAATACGACTGATTAAAAGAGATTTTACTGATTTGCTTTGGCTAAGTTTTATCGAATGTGTAGAGGTGAAAAAATGATCTCCCGATCTTCGTACCACACTTTTAAGATTTATTTGTTGGGAAGAACGTCTAGTCACCCGCGGAAGTCTACAATCACTAGGAAAAAAGTGTCAGAAGGAGTCCTGAGTATTATCTTAGCGGACAACCCTTCGATACATAAGTAAGGACTGTGCTATACGAGAATCAACAGAGGTTGAAGAGGAGAGAGGAGGTTGAGAGTAGAATGATCAAGCCTGGAGACAGGATGGGAAAACAAATGGGCCCCTCATTTTCCCTCATTCATTTCAAAAAACTCCGTACCCACCAAAAAAACCCCTCCAAAACCCTCTCATCCTCCTCTTCGGTGACTAGCTCTGGCGAAGCTCTCTCCCGATGAAGATGACTCGTGAGAAGGGGAAGAAGAGAAAGGTAGTCCAGAAGGTAAAGGCACGGGCGGAATGAGAGGCTTCCCCACCGGTGAGCCCATCGGCGGAAGAGGTGACGGCGGCGATAGTGACCCAACCTATGGAGGAAGAAGACCCCATGGCTCCAGTAGAGGCTGGGGAAGTTGGAGGAGAAGCTGGAGAGGCCATGGGCGTCGAAGGAGAAGCCATTCCCCCAGAGAAGAAGAAACGAGGGCAAGACCCGGAGGTAGGTCATTTTTGGCCTAAAAAATCAAATTTTGAATTTCCAAGTTGATTGCATGTGTGTTTGGAGGGGATAGAATGAGTTTGGGGACTCATTGGGGTCGTGTTTAGGCCATTCCCATGGGCTCAAGAAGCAGAGATCATCGTGCTGGCTGCATCTTTTTCTTTCTCCTCATCACCCTTGGCCATCAAACATATCATTTCTTCTTTCTCACTGTCAGAGGAGCTGCTCTGACTTTCTTCTTCTTCATCACTCCAGGCACTGACCATTGCCTTTCCTTTCTTGTTCCTTGACCCGGACTTCTCTTTCTGTAGCTCGGGGCAATCGGCCTTAAGATGTCCTGCTTTCCTACAGTTGTAGCAAACAATGTTATCAGTTTTCTTAGTAGGTTCAACCTTATATTTGGACTATCTTTTTCCAGAAAAATATTTTCTTCTCAGTCCTTTCCCTTCTTTTCTCAAGAATTTCTTGAACTTCCTAGTGATCATCGCAAATTCATCCTGATCTTCCTCAGAACTAGTGCAGCTGTACTCACTAGATGACCCTTTGCTGGAGTTAGCTTTAAGAGCTAAGGGTTTCTTTCTCTTGTCAGACTCATCAACCTTCTTAACGTTCAACTCATATGTCATGAGAGAACCGATGAGCTCATCTGCAGTGGTCGTGGCTAGGTTCCTAGACTCCTCCACCACAGTGGCCTTAGTATGCCAGATGGGTGTCAGAGACCTTAGAATCTTTCTGACTAACTCATATTCATTGTAGGTTTTTCCCAGACTTCTTAAGCT
Organism: Amorphophallus titanum; assembly: GCA_024336825.1. Taxonomy (NCBI): domain Eukaryota; kingdom Viridiplantae; phylum Streptophyta; class Magnoliopsida; order Alismatales; family Araceae; genus Amorphophallus; species Amorphophallus titanum. The sequence goes on from JANBPO010005995.1 coordinate 512,768, forward strand.
GTTGGTAATCACATTCAGACACGCATACATCTCAGATACAGACTCTTCAGGTGTCATTTTGAAAGCCTCATACTTAGAGACTAACATATTGGCTTTAGTTTCTCTAACCTGAGACGTCCCTTCATAGATGACTTCTAACTTATCCCACATCTCCTTAGCCATATTGCAAGAGGAGACTCTGGAGAATTCGGTGGGATGGAGTGCACATTGTATAGTATTAATAGCACCCCAATTTAAAGTAGATTTTCGGATATGCTCCTTAGTCCATAACTCTTCATCTGGAGGCAAATCAAATGGACCCTTACTAACAACCTTCCAGATCTCATAGTCCTTAGCATGGAGGAAAACCTGCCTCCGATTCTTCCAGTAAGCATAGTTGTTACCATTGAAGAAGGGTGGCTTACTAGTCGAATGACCCTCAGCGATCAGCCCTTTAGCATCCATAACTAATCTCACCGGGATGTAAAGCCCTAAGGGAGAGTTAGGCTCTAATACTACGTGTTGGAATAGATGGACACCGATCTAGAAGGGGGGGTGAATAGATCTACCCAATAAAAATCTATAGTAGTTAATAACAATGCGGAATTAAAAGGAACCACTGTAATTCTATCACGAGATGTAACCTTCAGAACAAAATATCATGCCAACAAGTATGCACATAAAACCAATCAGAATAACAATTAGCAAATTTCTGTAAAATAGCAGATCGTAAGAAGGGGATCTCCTACTACAGTAAGATATGAATGAGTTCCAACAATTTCAAGACACAGCAGGTAATTACAGTTAACAATTAGCCCATCATGCAGGTGCGGTGCGATGGCGGAGGCTTGCCTCACGCAAGAGGTGAAATTCCAGATAGGCGTAACCTATCCTTCCAATCACGCCTTTTAATATACCTACTGGATGAAGAACTTGAGCATGTATAACAGATAGAAGAGTTAAACAATTGAAATCATGATAACTCTTAAAAGCTCCTAAGCATTCATCTAAACGATGAGCAGACAGAAACAGTAATCCCACTGGAGCACAAATCAATCACACAGTAGAAGAGAATTTTTAGGTGGTTCAATCTCTATCCAGCGATCTACATCCACCCCTTACTTAAATGAGTAAAGCTTACTGCTGATGCACAGCTTCAATCCACTGATCCACAGCTTCAGGGATTAGATCCCTACAGATCACTGATCCACAACTTTGGGGAATTGATCCCAGATCGCTGAGCCTCACAGCTTGCTCTGCTGAGCCTTACAGCTTCACTGTCCGAGGATTCAACCTTGCCCGCTGATACACAGCTTACAATGAATTTCAAAATAAAAGGAATGGAAGAAATAGAAGTAGGAGATAGAAATGTAGCTCTTCGATTAGAGCAGTCTGACTCTGGATCTGATCCATATGTCAGGATGACGCCGCCTCGCTCAGCAAGCTCTCCTTCTCACTCTTCTTACGGTACTCTATTTTCTTCTCAGAGGACACTCACTCTCGAGCTCTCTCCTTCTCTTTCTGAACTCTCTTCTTCTCTTCTTCTACTCGAACTCTTCTTTCTCTGGCTCTCTGCTGCTCTTGCTCTATGTGCTCTTTCTGTAATTTTTCAGTTCTAATAAGCTGAGTGATCTGGCCTCTATTTATAAGCTCGCGGGAGACCGGCGTGTGGGAAACACATTCTCGCCCTGGGAAATTTGAAATGGGCGCTGCGCTAGAATCCTACGTGCCAGAGTCTGAAGGCGCGTTGTCCACGTGACTGAATCACCTTTTGAGCCTTGCCTTGGATCACGTGCCCAATCATAAGCTCAGTAGAATCTTGAACCATGTGCCTCACTTATCTTTCATGAGCAAAGGTTGAAATATGTGCTTATGTTGACCAGGTGTTCGAGATTGGTTCCCTTGTGCCTTTTATTAGCTAAGTCCCTGTCAGTAAAGCAGAAGGAATTTCATCAACCACCTTATGATGACTTAGATAGCCCAACGAGAAGTGTACACAGACATGAAGATGATCAGACCTTATGTACATGGGCTCCGATATGCTCAACACATGTGCATTGACCTCATGTGCTCTAACCAGCACATGTGTACCGATTTGAATATGCTAGTACAAATGAGCACTTAGCTAGATATGCAATATAAGAAACATGCACCGACCTAGGAGAAGCATAGACTGGAGTGTGCAAAGACCTTCCAAGCGATCAATGCAAATGTGCACTAACCTTAGAGTGTGCAAGTGACTATACGCACTATCTTGGGATGAATGTGTACAGACCTTATATATGCTTGATGCAAATGTGCACCGACCTTGTATGGGCACAAGACAGATGTGCACTAACCCTATGAATGACTAAGGCAGGTGTGCATGAACTTATTTACCTAGTGTAAGATTGCACAGACCTTTATATGCGTGAGACAAAAATGTGCACCGACCCTTATATCCATATGGCGAAAATTGACCTTTATATACATGATGTAAAAGATACATCGACCTTTATATGCGTGAAATAAAAACACGCACCGACCATGTGTGCAGGCATACAAGATGTGCACCGACTCAATATGCATTCTTTAAAATCTACTCCGGCCTTATGTGCATTTCTACAAAACGTGCACCGATCTTATGTGCATTTCTACAAAACGTGCACCGACCTTATGTGCAACCATACAAAGTATGCACCGACCCATATGCTATCCTTTTATGCAGATATGCAAGATATGCATCAACCTATATACTAACCTTATATACACGTATGCCATATATGCACTGACCTATGTGCATAAAGAATAAATGTGCACAGACCTTATAGCAGAATGCATGTAGTTTACTGAAAATGATGCCAACATGAAGAAGGATGTCAGAACATCATTATTTTTTAGTAAGCAAAAATTAAACTCAAAATGAACTGTTGCCAATCATCAAAACTAGTCAACAAAATGCATTGTTGCCAATCATCAAAAGTGACCTGGGAGTTGCATTCACGGGTCTTTTGGACGTGGAGAGTTCTGAACCCGCGGAGCTGAAGAACAACAAAATTGCGGCCCGGCGAAGTGTGGGCCGAATTAAGAAGACTTTGCTGAAGAGCCCAATGGTCGTGAGCTGCCATGTCCACCATACTATTTGCCCGACTGCGGTGCATAAGAAGAAGCCCACTGGGGGCAACAAGAAGAGCTCCAGAAAAAGGGTTTATGGTACTCCCCGAAGCCTACTCTCAGCATCTGGGAAGTCCCTGTTGATCGGGGACGTCCGGATCTACTTCAATGGCCGCAGTGCAGAAGTTCTGCCAGATTGGATCATCCCGACTATGCCCACTCACAACACCTTCCAAGTGCTAGCAAGTCGGAGGGTGAATCTTAATGACACTAAGCAAGGGAGGTCAACCCCAAACCTGCCAAAGTTCAGACAAGTCTGGATTCCCAAGAGGGTCCGGGGCCCTGCACCAGCCTCACAAGGTTTCAAGAATTCTGCTGATTTTCCCAAGAGAGGGGGAAAAGGACAATGCATGAGGAGGAAGTCATGATTGTAACCCCTCCACCTATCTCCAGGGCCTGTGCAAGACAGGCCGATATCCTCAAATATTCAAGAAACTCTAATCAGGCTACCAAATCAACACGACTTTCGTATATGCTGCCTGCCCGAGTCCAAGTGTTGCCTCCTACTATTTCTCTAGAGTGCAGTCAAGAAGACATGACAAAGATAGTCCGGGAATATTCCCATAGCCTCGGGAGTCCTGTCATGGGTCGACGAAGGTTGCTTCGTGTCATCAGGACCGAAGAGGAAGAAAAGGATAAAATATCACCCGTGGGGGTGAATGAAGAGGAGAAGCATACTGGGACTAAAAGCCTTGAAAAGCCTCCACAAAATGAAAGGATGAAAAGAATTCCAATATATGAAGGGCTAACCTTCCCTAGTCAAGTCCGAAGGGGAATCAGAAAGCACAAAAGAAGAATGCAAGTTATTACTTACAATATGACGGGGGTGATGAGTACACCTGGTCCCTTGCCAAATAAACAAGAAGAGCTGGCCGAGATTGCCGAAAGAACAGACCCGGTGACAAGACGGGACAAAGCTGAGGCTGAGCTACAGCAAGCTGCAAAGGGCAAGCGGGTTGCTAAAGAAGACATCACTACTGTCGTGGCCACGATGGCGGCATTTGAAGAAGGAGTATTTTTGCCTCCTCCAATTGAGTGTGCCTCCAATAATACACTCGAGGGCATCAGTAATAAAACAACCATGGACCCTACCGTCCTGCTTCTCTATCGACTAGAAGCGGTCAACATTAGCTACCAAATCAAGTGAACCACAACAGCGCACTCCTGAATTGAGTCTCACGACTTAGAGGCAAAAACTCAGAGTCAGAGGAAATACACAACCGAAGGAAATGACTCACGAAAACCCTGAGGGAACACCAAGACCCTCAGTACAATTGGACACATAAGCCGATGTAAGACAACACCTCCAAGCGCCCTGAAAGACTCGACCATTAGATCCTACTGAGTTGACCAGAACCTGAAAATGAGTCTGAAACAACACAGAAACAAGCATGCTTGGCTATCTCATAACTTAGTCATAGCCCTCATAGGACGTCAGAAGATATCCACAGGACAGCGGCAGACCACAATGTCGAGCCAAGACATATGAAAATCAAAACACCGATGAGAAAAACACATTCCATAGGTGGCAACACTGACACCACGAACCCTGCCAATCAAGGCACCCCGATCGCAGCATCTCTCCTAAAGTCTAAATAGTTCTCCCCAAACTGACTATCAAACTCTGGATAACACGCTGAACTAGAAGAGAATTCTGAGCTCAACGCTTTGGAAACTGCGCTAGAGGCCAGAAGAAAATCATGGGTCACGATATGACACAAGTGAAATTGGAATTCCATGCGATGGCATAAACTTTTGAAGACAAAGCTTGGCCAACAGCACATTCCAAGCAACCTTAAGTGGTAATAACCTAGCTGTCTTAGTCAGACAACCAACCGACTAATAGCCAGACTCCACTGAGGCCCGAGAAGTCTGAAAATGAAAGGGCAAGATAGGAGTCATAGGCTTCACACAGAAACACTCAACAACAACTAGACAACAACCGATCACAGAAGTAGACGACCAACTCATAACTGATACAACGACCTACCTAAACACAATGCGAGACAAACCAGAATCTACCCACTGAACTACCCTGATCTGTTGAGAAATGGCTGAAGTCATAACAAGACTAGCACACACAATAGTCATTGGATCAGAAGGAATGTCCACGCAGTAAGACTTATAAGAAATGCTCTAGCAGAAAATCGTCACCAAAATCTGGCAACTCGAATACATCGGCTTAGAATCCATCGAGAGATCACGCCAATGACACGCTCCATTTTCCACGTCAACACGCTCCTACATCAATCCCACCTCATCTTTCTCTCAGTCATCTTGGCATGGTCGCGCGCCCCGGTCGAGAAGGAAAGATGAAAGAGAACGAGAGGAAGAGAGTGAGAGACGCGAGTGAGGAGAAAGGAGAAAGAAAAAGACATATAGGACCCGAGCATTGTAGCAGTCTGAGCTACTGTAGCAATCCAAGCTAAAATTGATAAAGACCGAGCTACTGTATTATAGCAGTCTGAGCTTTTGAAGAAGTTCAAGCATTGTAGCAGGCCGAGCATTGTAGCTGTCTGAGCTACTATAGTAGTCTGAGCTACTGTAGCAATCCATGCTAAAATAGAAGAAGACTACATGTCTAAAGGGCATTTAATGTGAAGACCTGAAATTGACTAATGGAAGATTTGGTATGTTCCATTTCTTCTCTACCGCCACTATCCTATCCTTGGACTTGGTCGGTCCCGTGAATTTAATTCAACCATACGCATGATCAGACCCACGTGTGCTTGAACACCACTTCTAAATACAATCGCCCGTATACATCAAACGTGGTTCTAGACTATGACACATTCTTTTTTACGGGAAATAAAGAACAAAAAAATAATAAATGATGATAAATCTAATAAAAAGGGAAGGGTGGAAAATGCCAAAGGAACCATAGATGGACTATGGCTGAAATAAAATCTATGCCACAATGGAGCTAAACCTGATTGAGTGTAATTATGGCTAGCCAAACCTAAAACATGTAAGATGCTAAATTCACAAACTCTTTCGGCATTTTCGTTCCCCGTGGCCCTGTGTAAGGGGGAAATTAAAGGTGCCTTGTGATTCGAGCCTTGACCCAGGGGATTTTCCCCCATCGTGGTTTTTGCTTAAACAATGTCACAGGCTAATATTCTCTGGGGGCTGATTCATCCATACATGAAGCCGACCCCATCTCCCCGAAAAATAAATATCAAGCATGCCCCTGACAGGGCGCACATTGACACATCGTCGTGATCCCGTTTTTTGTGTTTCCACACTGGGTCATCACCCAAATATCCAAAGGGGGGGCGGTAGACGGCCAACAGTGATTCAATGACGCCATTTGATTCATAATCAAGCATACATTCGCGTCGCACTTTAACTCCATTTACGCCTGTCTATTTCATACAGTTAGTGTCATTTCTTCAGGCCGTAGGGCCCTTATTTCCAACAACTAATCAAGGGTGTTTCCCCGTATGAGGGATGTAAATAATGTCGTGGCCTTCATGGCACGACAGATTTTGGTCCCGACACGAACCACACAATCGTCTGATCGAGTGCACCTATGACTCTTCGGAGCCCGAATAAATCATCACTCATGTGACTGGCACGTCCACGCACTAAATAAATAAATAGGCCCAATTAATCACATGATTAATTTAAGATTAATCTCTTCAGATTTTAGTGTGTCCACAGGGGGATGTCAACAATTCCAGAGGAGACAAAACATTCTCCCCCTTTTTGATGATGGTAACACCCTGCATTTGATAGATTTTGATGAAAACATGCTATTCAGCTTAAGTCAGATTTAGCAAGAAACATAATCAATAAGAGTAGTGAATAGGCATGCTAGACTCACAACAGACAGTCATGGACCACACAGATGCTGACATGCCATGTAACTGAACTACATATAACACAGATGCAAAGATGCAATCAGATGCAATGCAGTTGACAGTGACTGAGTGCCAATCTCCCCCTTTGCCATATAACTCACACTTGCCAATAGAAAGACACTCTCGATATGCTCCAATCTCCCCTTGAACTCTCCCACTGAAAACAATAATTTGAACCCTTCTAATGTATTCTCTGCCTTTGCCATCAGTGAACAAGAAGAAATGAAGATAAGAAAACAGAAGGAAGCGCAACAAGAATAAGAACTCAACTGAGTGACACCCTGGGCAAAAGTTCATTAACTAAGCAGTCCGTAGCTCAGATGCTTTAGATATAAGAATTAGGATTATGTATTCTATGATTGCTGGTTTAAGAATAATACAAAATAGAGTGAATACAATGTACTCTTTGGATAAGGTTGCAGCATCCGTTAACAATAATAAACCTAAGTCACATAACCATGATAGACTTGGTCTAAGCTGTATTCTACTCACTTCAAAACCAGTAAAAGTCGTTGGGAGTGACTAGGATATGTATTGAGGTTAAACAAGTTATCACTCAGAAACACTTGAACTAAAAGGGTTACAGTAGACCTTTGTCAACATTATTATTATTACTGAATTCTTGAACAATCAGGTATCATCCATGCCTTTGACTTTAAGGTTACACATTGGTTAGACGCCAGTACCCCTAGTTACTCAGCACAATATACCAATTCTGTCTCAGATCAAAAACAATAAGAATGATTTACACCTTTTTGCATGAGGGTACACGTTCATCAGATGCCAGTACCCCCAGATACTCAGTGAAACCATCCCTACATATTTGATCATATGAACAGAGGTAACATGAAGTACTTCATGGCATGAGTTTGTCTCCATTTCATTGATGGAGCACTCAGTTTCTCAGTGCATTCAGTCATTGCTCTGTAGTTTAAGTGTGTACTCAATCTTTTCTTTTTGTTATTTTTTTTTGGATTGACTTGTTTAAAAATAATACACACTCTGAGTTTCTCCACCTAAATTTCGTTAATTCATCTATTTTCAAATACAGAAAGACCTTATCTGACATATAATGAGAAAGAGGTTGAGAGCTGTGCGCATAGATTTAACCAAGGAAGAATGCCTTGGGACTTGGGTGCATGGGTTGGCCATAGTTGCCAAAGAGATGGGAATTAGTTCCCCTAAGAGTGAGCATGCAATGGATCAAGTGCAAGAGACCCTTTTACTTTTCATCATTTTTTTCTTTTCTTTTCTTTTTTGTTTTTTTTGTAAAACCTATGCAAGCATCTAGACACTCTACATGGTGACAAGGAGTAAAATATGGACTCGAATACAAACCTATACTAAACCAGTATCCAGTACGTGGTGGAGGTGAACCTCACACAAGAGGCTACCTTCCGAATAGGCGTAACCTACCTTTCTGGCAACGTTTTTTAATATACCGGGTACTGAGATGAAATGCACACCAAAGATACTTTTTTTTTTAAAGTAATGACTACCCAAGACTCAAACCATGCTCTGATACCAATTTGATACGAGACGGATAGCGGACCCTAGGCAATCTCGTGGATGTCCCTAAGGGAGGGAAGCGTGCTGATGTGCACGGTTGAGAAATCGACAATGAGTTGAGGGTATCGGCTCTCTTTCGTGCCCAGATCGGGTCACGGGACGGCCTCTCTCTCTCTCTCTCACAGCGGTGATTGAAATTTTAGCGAGCTAAATTATCCTAACACTCTAGCAGCAGCATATAGAATTATGTATGAAATAAGCAAGAAATGTCGAGTGAGGAGCGAACACGGTACCTCCACGCTCCGGGTGTGGGGAAGGTGACCCCGACCAAGAATGGTAACTCCAGATAAAAATAATTACAATAATTACAGTAGGAATTTCACTGCCCACTCCATGCAGGGAGGTAAAGAGCTACAAATGGGGCCTGGGAGGACCGATCTTGAGTTGACGGGCAGTAAGCTGGAAGGGTTCTCGAGCGAGGGCAGCAGCAGCTTCGGTTCTGCGATCCCAGGCCGAAAGGACAGCGAACAAGGACGTCCAAAGGGACATCGTCCTCTGGAGATCTTCTGGAGGTGGCGATCCACCGGGATGACAGAAGCAGGTCCCTGGTCGATCTCCGGGAGTGGCAGTCGCTGATTTGGCACCGACATATTTTTTGGAAGATTTATCTCTGACTCTCTTTTCTGCTGTCCCATTTTAGGATTGGCCTGTGCGGTCCGGTGAGAACGGCTGCTGCAATCTAGTACAATGTCAGAATGACGTGAGACCAGCGCCGTTGGAAATCTCTCTCAGAGTTATATGACCTGAGATTAAGGCAGGAATTTTGATCTCTCTATACTAGCCGTGGCTGAATTTAGAATAGGTTGGTTCATCATCGCCGCCGGTCAGCGCCGTCGCCAGCATCTCGGGCGCGGCGGCCAGCACCGTCGCCGCGGCATCGGACAGCGACACCCGCGCCGCCTCGATGACGGCGGCGACGCCCGAGGCCTCCGCGATATGGCCGAGATCGGCGACCAGCCCGTCCGAGACATCCATCAGCGCGTGGGCAATGCCGGCCAGCGCCGGGCCGAGCCGGGTCCGCGGGCGCGGCAGACGATAGCGGTCGGCCAGGAATGCCGCCTGCTCCATCGTGGCGTCCGGCAATTGCCCGGTCGCCGCGAGCAGGCCCAGCGCGCCGTCGCCGATCGTGCCGGATACGAAGACGAGATCGCCCGGCCGGGCGCCGCTGCGGCGGATCTCCGTCCCCGCGGCGACCGTGCCGAAGGCGGTCACGGTGAGCGCGACCGGCCCCGGCGTCGAGACCGAATCCCCGCCGAATAGCCGGATGCCGAACTCGGCCTGGTCTTCCGCCAGCCCCTGGGCGAAGCGCCGCACCCAGTCGTCGTCGCAGCGCGCCGGCAGGGCGAAGGTGAGGAGATAGCCGAAGGGCACCGCCGCCATGGCGGCCAAATCCGACAGGTTGACGCGCAGCAGCTTGCGCGCGATCAGGTCCGGCGGGTCGGTGGACAGGAAATGCACGCCCTCGATCATGGCGTCGACCGTGGTGACGAGCACCCGCCCGGCCGGCACCTCGATCAGCGCCGCGTCGTCGCGCAGCCCCAGTGCCCCCTCGGCCCCAGCCGCGAGCGGCGCCAGGTGACGCGCGATGCGGCCGAATTCGCCGAGAGGAGGATCGCCTGAAGTCGAAAACGCCGCCGGGCCGTCAGCCCTGGCCACGCGCCATCTCCGCCGAACGGTAGAAATGGGCCAGCTTGTCGAGAACGCCGTTCACCATGCCCGGCTCCTTGCCGGCGAAGAAGGCATGGGCGATGTCGACGTATTCGGTGATGACCACGCGCACCGGTACGTCGATCCGCGCCACCAGCTCGAAGGTCGCGGCGCGCAGGATCGCGCGAAGCACCATCTCCAGCCTTTCGAGCGGCCAGTCCGGCGTCAGCGCGCCGCTGATGAGCGCATCGAGCTCGGCCGAACGCTGCAGCGTGCCCTCGACAAGCTCGCGGAAGAGCGTCTCGTCGGCCGACACGTAGTCGTCGCCGTCGATTTCCTGGCCCAGCCGGTGCTTGACGAATTCCTGCGTCACGGCGCTGCCGGCGAGATCCGTCATCTCGACCTGGTAGAGCGCCTGTACTGCGGCGAGGCGCGCGGCGCTGCGCTTGCCTTGAGTGTTGGATGGAGATTAGATTGTAATTCTTACCCAAAGATGATGTTCCAATAGCTAGCCACATATTCGAGAGGCACCCACTCTCCTTCATTGGGGGTGCATCTGGATTTTCTAAACAGGTTGAATGCCGGACCGCGGATAAAAAGAAAAGGGATGATTAGCTCCTCTTCCTCAATACATTGCCACTTGACAAGTTTGTGATGTGACCACGGACTCTTTAAGGCACTACACTCAGATTATCCCGACGACTAGGCCTGGATCTTCAGCTAGTGGGGAATACTACCCTGGCGCTCTAAAACCCTCATCGGTGCTATTTGCAAGTTGGACTTCCCCACACTATAGTTCCAGCACTCTCTCACTACCCTCCCCTTCAAGCTAGGAAGATCAAGATAGAGGAAGATGAACAAGCGGTTCAGATCACTCTGACCATGTGGGAGATCAGCCGAGTTTGCACCTTGTAGGTAGAAGTGATAGAGAATGAGGAGGATTACCGAGCTTATGTGAAGACATTACACAAGATCCGGCCCCGTGCGGATGCAAAATTGAATGTAATTTAAATTCCATAATCATGTACTTGAACTTTTATTGGAAGAATGATGTACTCTAAGTTTGAAAATGAATGAATAAAAGAATTGATTGCATAGATTATAGTGAAAATGTCTCTTTGGCATGGATGATTAGATGGAATAGAGTTCTCTGTTTGAAAAATGGTCCAGCAAAGGACTGCCAAGCTCGCCTAACGGTCTGGCGATAGACTGCAAGGGGAAGGACCCAGGAAAAATTGAGAGTTTTCTGGCTCTCGGGAGTGGCATGCGGTCATCACTTGACCGCCAAGAAGATCATAACGGTCTACCAAAGGACCGCAAAGGGTAAGGAACAGAGAAACCTGAGAGTTCCGGTTCTCGGGTGAGGGTAACGATCTCCACTTGACCGCTAGGGAAGCTTAACAATCTAGCAAAAGATCGCAAGGGAAAAAGAATAGGGAAACCTGTGAGCCTTGAATTCTGGGGTATTGCAACTTATTTCTGCACACACTAAAGCAAGAAAATAAGTTAGATCCATTCTTAGACTCAACCCCTTGCCTAGAGCAAGTTAGAAATGACCAATCCTTGATATTTGTTCAAGGGGTGGAGCCTTATTAAAGAGGCGAAGACACAATGAAAATATGAATGCAATGCATGCTATGAAATGCAAGGATGGTGAGCATTTTGGATTTTTCAAAATATTTGATTTTTTGAGTTTTTGAAATGTGTGATTTTTTCAGATTTTTTGAAATATATGGTGCGATGGAGCGTTTTACGATCCTGCCGCGCTGCCGGGACTCTTCGCGGTGATTGGGTATAAATTTGGGCAGAATGGGAGTCTCTTTGCGGTTCCGAATTTGATCGACAAATTCCCAACGGGGGCAGGTGGGGCCTTGGCCCCGAACGTCGGCGACACAGGGGGCTCGCTGAGTGTGATTTTGACTCAAGCCATGCTCCCGAATGTCTCAATGGTCGTGAACGACCCAGGGCATACGCACACTCAAGCGAGCCATAACCACACTCAGAATTCTCACAACCACACTCAGGTCTCGCATAATCATACTCAGAACGGCCACGATCACCTGAATGTTTTCGATAACTCTGCTGCAGGGAACTCTCTCACTTCTTCTCGTTCGATCTTGCGGGCCTCGTCTGGCGGCGCTAATCCGTATGACCTCCGAGGCGCTGGACTGACAGATGTTCCGAATGTGGGGCAGACCTCGACCACAGTGGCCGCGAACATCGCCACCACCGCCGCGAACAATCCTGTTGTGGCAGTAAACAACGCAACGACCGCGCTCAACGACCCCGCCACGACGGGGATTGGAGTCACGACTGGAGGATCGGGTGCAGCCGTTCCGATTGTTCCCCCGTTGCTCGGGGTGAACTGGATCATCAAAGCGTAAGGGGAGGGCTGCGCAGAATGGCAAAATTCATAATTATGGCGCTGCCGCGGAGCCGCACGAAGTGGCTCTCGGAGTGGTTGAGTTTTGAAGGCCGCTTCGCGATTGGACATGACCTCGCGGTGGAATGCAGCAGTATTCAGGACTTTGAGGACTCTCTCGATGGGGTCGATGGGACAATTGAGACCGGCGCGGTGCTGGGGTGGAGGGTTTTGAGAGATCGCCAGCCAAGGCTGCGGATTGGGGCACTCTTTCGGCCGATCGATGAAGTCCTCCGGTCGCTCGATGCACTCGGGCTCGGAGCGGTGAGCGTCGAAGATATGGCGCTGAGAAATGAAATGCTTCATGCGCTCGCCCAGTCCCCCGGCGTAGCCCGGTTTGACTTCCACAAGCTCTCGCAAGAAGCGGAATGCGCGAGGCTTTGGGAGTGGGCTCTCCAGAGGGATTTTGATTTCGAGTGGTGGAATGAACTTGCTGGACAAAACATCCAGATCGATATGGCGCAGAGAATCCGAAGGCTCCGCGCAAATGCGCCGGGGCTGGAACTTCTCAAACGTGAGATTGTCAGCGAGGCCGCTAGGCTCGCCTCGGGATGGGGGTTGAATTGAGTGACGAAGTCATGATTCTCGCCCGCGAAGACGGTGAATAGATCACTGCCTATTAAACTAGACTAATTAAAAATCTCAGGAACGTAGCAGAACAAATTAAATTTGATTCAACAGAATAAACTTGGTAGCAAATCCAAAATTGATTTAACAGTGTGTGGAATCGTGGATAGTGCACCGGCCAAGTGATAGAACCTGTGAGGAAGGTAGATGAGAAGGATCAAATCACACAACAACAAACCACAACTTAGAAGTTTTTAAGTGGTTCAGCTGTCCAGCAAATCTACATCCACTCCTCACCAATCCGGTGAGGATTCCACTCTTAACAAGAGTAACAATCATTGATTCACAGCTTCTATACGAGGAACACGATCCTCGATCACACATGTGGATGACATCCACTACAATTGCTAATTCACAACTTCAATTTGAAGAACACAATCATCAAATGCACACGACTGCCTAGTAGCCAAAAACCCTCCGATCTCTTAGAGCAGAGTATCAGAGGTACCGCTATAAATACAGCACTGTGGAAATCTTCGATCAGTTGAAATGAAAAAGAAAAGAATAAATCAAAAATGAAGAACAATAATGTAGCTTCACAACGAATTTCAGAAGCTTTAGAATATAGGTAGATCTGAAAGATATTTTTGACTGAACCCTGCTCGGTGCTTTGGCTGGATGATGGGGAGGAGAACTTTCTTTGTGTGCTCTCAACTTCTCAGATCAAGTTCAGAGTTATTCTCTCACGATCCTATTCTCTTTCTATTTTCTGGAAGCTCAGGAGTGCTCAAAATGCTAAGGGCTTCAGCGGCTTCTTCCCAGTTCGATGGATCCCTATTTATAGAAGAGGAATATGGATAATCCCACTGTCGAGCTAATTTCTGATTGGTCCTAGTAAAAGAATAGAATATTCTATCCTAGGAGGTTTCCAAAAACAGTGCCATGTGTCCTGGGGACGTGTGCCAATCATTGGAAAAGAGATTCACGTGACCACTTAAGTATCTCATGTGTTTGTACGATCGAGCCAAAGTGCCAAAGTCAGTCGACTAACTTACAGTTCAGTCTATTGATTTTCCCAAAGTCAGCTGACTTGTACTTGCTGCTTCAAAAAGTTTGCTGACTTGCTTGTGTGTCTTTAGTTGAGTCAATCTAGTTGACTGGTGTAACGACCCAGAGCTCAGGGTACCGATAATCCGATACAAGTATTGAATTATCGCCACCATGAACTGGAAACGCCACCGAAGAGGCTGATGAGGCCCCTGAAGGGTTAGTGAGGATTGTTGAGGAGGCGTATAAATAATTAGAATTACAACGCGCACAAAGCAGTGGCTCGTCCTTTTCAACCAGGTGGGGGAAGCGGGTGGCGCCTCTCATACCGTCGGCAGAAACTTGCGGGGGCCGGCTGACCGGGTCAAGTGCGGTTCCCATTGCCGGAGAGCCCGGCACTTCAACCACGCCGGGCCCCCGGCCGGCGTTGCCTGGTTAACTAAAAACTGTGTGTCCCTGTCGTTGGCGGGAGATCATGTGGACATTTGGTTTTATGGCAACCACGTGCAAATTTGTCCCTACTTTCACGTCATATGTTATTTCAATGCAACCACACTTCTGTCCAATGGTTTTATTAAATTTAAGTTATGTTAGTCCAACAGCCTTATCTTTCATGTATTATAAAACATGATTGGATGTACCTACATAGTTAGGTGCCATCAATATCTAATTCAAGTGATGAAATTTGCTCCATATGTTGGTAGGGATATTATGTGCTCATGGTATGTGCTCCCTCCGTATTTCTAATTTAAGCTCAAATCTGATTAGGTTAACAGGGGCAAGATCCATGCGGAGCTAAATTTGACGCAACTTTCCTACCGTTGCCGTTTCAGATCCCGCTCTTGATCGCATTTATCTCCGTAACTATTTTAGACTCTCTCCACTCGCGCAATTGTTGACAGATCCACCCACAACACGCCTCCCATTCCGCTTGCCATTATGAGTAGGGCTGAACGCCCGGAGCCCCACATCTTTGACCTTTAAGACCTATAAAAGATAAAACACATCGACATCGTAAATACGGAACAACTTCTCCTTCAACTCTAATACATGTTTTCTCCTCCACCAGTGACTGACTTATGCATCAGAAGATACTTCCTGGATTGAACTTTTTTGTACAAGGGGATCATTGGCCACTCGGCTCCTCGCGCCTTCTTCCTTCTCCATCTCCGGGGTCATGTCTTCCCAACACCTGACGAAAGAACAGCGCCCGACGCCATGTTCCGTGATCAAATCGCCACCGCTCAACTTAACTCGCTCGGTTCCAACAATAAGTACTGAGTGTTACGCAACACAAGCATGATACACCACCACAAACGTTAAGTTTTCACAGAGTAATGGTTTTAGGTCACCTGAACCATTGCTTAGAAATTCTTAACCTTTCTTTTATATGGGGGCAACAAAGATGCAGCCATTCTTTATTGGCCATTGCCACTGCCTACTCACCCATTATTTAAACATGAGTCTGCCAGGAATATCTATGACACTTGGAAGGCTAGTTGGGTGTGCATCACCATCAGGGAAGATTTGTATAAATACAGGATCTTCACTTCACCTGTGCGGCCAAGCAACGCCAGCGGTCGACAAAAGTTGAGAAATCTTCATTGGGCTTCATCTTCTCATGGGCCAGATCCACCATAGAATACTTGGGCCCAACTTGGCCCTTATATTGTTCAATAAACTTCTCTTGAACCGCTTGAAAATTTCCAACTGCTCTTGCGATAATGCAAAGAACCAATCTTGAGCCGGGCCTTCTAGAGACAGACCAAACAAATAGGCCATCAAGCGTTGGTCATGTCAGAATTGTGCTGAATCATAAATGACCTCCTTTAAGTGCACGTGGGGGTCACTGACTCCACCATAGCGGCGATATGCAGAAATTTGTGATGGAGGCAGAAGTCAAAGATTTTGAAATATGAATGAAACACTTAAGGACGTTTTTGGATCAATTCGGTGTTGTAGTTCATCAGGCTGACGTTGGGTCTGAGCAATCATCTCCGAGGTAGGGAGAGATTGAGAGAAAGCCAGGCCAGCTTGAGCAAGAGTCTGTGAATTCGGACCAGGATTATAATAATGGGCCGGATAGGAGGATTCGGGTTGAGAAGAAGAAGGGCCCATTCTGGGAGTGGAAGGATATGTGGGCCTAGAAGAATCATGAACATATGGGCTCATTAGGTCAACAGCAACATGGGTAGAAGGAGTAGACCCATTAAGATGAGTAAGCCCATTAAGGGAAGAAGGCCCACTAAGTGAAGAAGACCTATTAAAAGAAGAAGGCCCATTTGAGAATGGAAGACCATTAGGAGAAGGAGGACCATTACGTGAAGATGAAGGCCCATTAAAGAATGGGGGCTCATGAAGATAATGAGGCCCGTTATAAGGAGGAGGCCCATTAAGGTGATTTACAATGAGTTTTTGGGCGTGGGTCGGGTCCATTCGGCAAACAAGAGATGAAAGGTGGGCCATAAGCTTGGCTCGTTCATCCTACGGATCGGAGGGGCCACGAGGAGATGGACCCGCGTGGGAAGAGGAATCCACACGGGAATAGGAAGATGAAAAAAGAGGGTACAAGGGATTAGGGTGGTGCTCCATGTAACACCCGGAATCTTTGGCGGATCTTTATTGGGTCCTGTTGGATCTTTATTAAGTTTTCGGATCATTTTAGAAGAGTTTCAGACTGCTTTGGTAGCTTTCGAGTTGAGTACACTTCGTCCCAATTATTCTTCAGTTCCTCGACTCGTGGATGCTGCAGTCGCATTATACTCTTCGCCAGGATCGTTTCGGCTATTTTTGTGAGTTTTTAGGCCTTGGTTAGGCATTCATTGGAATTGTTAAAGAATTAAATTACGTCCCGACAACGAGAGCCCTACCTATCCCACAAATAATCTCCCGAGGTTGGCATGCATTTTAGAGGTGACAATTCCCTGGCTGAGCCTAACCCATTCACACAACGGTGCCTCTTCTAGGGCCATACCCTGGGTGCGCTCGATGGGAGATATCAGGACTCGACTTCCTTCAAGGGTGCCACCCCTCAAAGAGATAGTCTATTGCGTCGGGGCTTTGTGTCTTTGATTTTGGACCCTTAGGCACGCATACGACCGGACTCATGACATCCAACGGGGACTATTCCCACTCTTGTCATGCCTTTAATTTTCATTTTTTACTTTTGATTTTCATATTGATTCTCATTTCATAACATCCCTTATTGGCTAGATTTTGCAATGAAGCTCAATTTGGATTTGATCAGCCCTCATTTGGCCAAATATTACAATAAGGCTCACTTTTGAGGGTCAAGACTGTCCCTATTTGAGATCTCTCCCATATTGGGGAATGCCCAGGTTGATCATCTTATCCGCCAACCTCTTGCCCCTACTCTCGACCGAGCAGAGAAAAGTAGAGACCCTCACATCCCCTAGATATGGCCGAAGGAGAAATGGTGCCATAGAGAAAAGGGAAAATCAACCAGGGTTGCTGTGTAGTGTGTGAATGTCGTGCTCGGAATCTTCCTTTGTAATCAAGGGGAGGGACACCTTGCTACCGGGTTGTCATTATCCTGACTCTAAGGATAAAAACGCTTAAGATACAATCCGTTCCATGCGTGATAAAGCTCCTCACCTTCTGTGTTGACTAGACGATACGCGTTCCCTGGATAAGTCTCTCTAATGATGAATGGCCCTTCCCATTTAGGTTGCAGCTTAGACCTAGGATCTCCAGACCCAATGAACTTGCGTTTCAAAACCCTATCACCCACTTTTAATTTGTGTTCAATTACCTTCTTTTGAAAATAACGTGAGATCCTCTTTTGATAAACGGACACATGATCAGCCACATTTAGCCTCTTCTCATCTAAGAGTTCTAGCTGGACTAGCAACACCTCCCAATGTTTGTCAAGATTGCGTTTTTTATCGAGTTGCACCCTTAAGGAAGGGATTAAGATCTCATATGGGAGCACCACCTCCATCCCGTAAGCGATTGCATAGGGGGTTTTTACCATAGGAGTACGGACGGAGGTGTGGTAAGCCCATAGAGCTTCCATTCTTTCAGGCCAGTCAGAAAATTTATGAGATTCACATATTTTCTTTATGATTTTAAGAAGGGTTTTATTAGTGGCTTCGGCTTGGCCGTTACCAAAATAACATTGCTGTAAGAAGTTATAAAGTATTATACACTATTAGTAAACAAATATAATGAAATCTTATATGAAAGTGACTGAAATAATTATCTAAATGTAGGATCAAAAGTCATAATGTAGATTTTTTTTGGCTTGATACTTCATACTGTTGATGAAATAGAAAATGCAGAAGATATCCTCTTTCTGCACATTCTTTGAGAATTAATCAAATCTAGAAAATGTAGACAAGCAGCTACCTAATGAAAATATATATTTAATAAGAAAACCATTTACTGTGTACTGACCTCAAAATTAGGTAGAGGTAAAGGAGGAAGCTTTTTTGCATGTTTAACCACTAATTTATTAACGAGAATATCAATGCCTGGGGGTGGCCCTTCCAGATAGATGACAACTCTCGAGGGACTAGCGTTAAGAAGGAACTTCCCCTGGAGTTGCACCCAGTCCTTGTCTGATGCCTGCACACTGTGTGAGAAAAAGAGCTGCCTTCAGATACCTGAGGATCGATGAAGTGCTCGCAGATATTCAAAAGTCACTATTATGATTCGGTATGAAAAACATTATAGCTGAATGTATTAGGGACGACAAAAACTCACTTTCCAATGCCTATATATCGTTCACGACCATTTGGTGACTGGACCCATAAGGTGGCTTGTACATTGGCATTAATAGCACTCCCAAATACTCGAACTACTGCAGTGACATCATATGCAAGCTTCCGTTGTACTCTACCAGTGATCTCCTGCTGAATTCCATTCCAATTTTGAGTGCGCTCTGTTGCAGAAGCAAACACCTTTCCACTGAATGGAATTACTTTTCCATCTCCCATTGAATCATGTAGAGCAATCTTGCATCCTCTTCCTGACCAGTTGGTGAGTCCATCCTCAAAATCAGGATTCTGAATGATGTTTTCTTCTCCATCGGCAGTGAACATTGTCTTTGTTTCCTTAAAGAGGAAAAGCAGTAGTTCAATATCATTAACTGAAAATGCTGAAAATCATAAAATGCAGCAAATTTAATGCGTGAAACACACTGCATCATGACTAATGACGCAGGAAATTTATCACTAAATGAATTGTTTGCATGCATGTAGGCTATTCTTTGTTTTTTTTCCCGAAAGATTGAGGCATAGTTCCAGTGTGTAGGCATAGGTCATGTTTTCCCTTATTAGCTGTACAACCTCAAATGTGCTTCGCTCCTACATTAACTAATTCATGCCATGTGCATTAACCTTCTCTACATCCAAATTTCTGTTTCCATCTCCAACCTAAAGATGTATTAAGTTCATACCAAATTTTACTTTATGGACAAAGTATGGTGTTTCTATAGTGACTGACTTATCCTATAAAGGTGGCCAAATACAAAGGAGGGTGACAAAACCCGAAGTTTACCATTTAGGGCAGTAAAACTTTCCCCACATCACAATAAAGTCCAAGATCTACCGATCAGGACACAGGTATGATGTTTCTATAGTGATTTACTTATGCTACAAAGGCAAACCAAGTTTGGCACAGGGTGCCAAAGGCCAAAGCTTTTTCACTTTAGGAAAGTAAAACCTCTCCCATATTGCAACTAACGTTCAGGACTTGGTCCACAATGCTAAATCCACATTCTTTCCATCAACTGCAATTGTAAAGCCATGGCTTACCTATCACATGCAGATTAACATTCCACCAGCATTGGGCTTTCAATAGATACAATCGATACTTAGGATCTCCATATGTAATCTGCATTTGTAAAGGAACTTCATTATACTATTGAAACAAATGCAATTTGTTACGTTAGGCAGTGCAAACTACCCTTCCTATGGATTTTTTCTGGAAGAGTTTTGACCAAAAGGTTAAAGACATCAATTACCAGTATATACACTCCGTTATCCTTGAGGATCCTGACGTTTTTACCAAACCAGGATAGATAAGAGTTTCAAACAAAGAAAAATAATTATGAAATTCTAATCACACTCTGAATGGTCACAAATCATCTTAATACCTGTCTACCTCCTCAAGCATCTTAGTTGCATTTTGTTGTGCATTATGCCCACACTACATGACACCAAGTAATCACCGCATTAAGTGACACCAATTAATATATGTAATTGCATTTTTTCGTGTCCGACAAAATATCTTGGTGGTACAGTACTCACCATGAGAGAATCTAGAGTTCCTGTGAACAAAAGGACAGAGAAAAAGCAGTCAAGAAGCATGTCCTATAAAAGCTGGTGACAGCACCAAAGATGTCTCAACAAAAAGAAAATAAAGAATGAAACTAAAATGGTTGGCTGAAGAGAATAGTATCACTTTCAAAGAACAAATAGATATACCTTTATCAATAACAGCATCAAAGAATTCATCTGCAAACTGATTAGTCCACTGAATTAGATGGGTGGAGAATGCAAGACATCAGCCAGACCTATTCACTGCTGCGTGACCTTTATAAGGAAGCATGGCTCAAGAGCAACCGGCCCTACTACCTGAGCTACAATCTTGCGCGCTACGACCTCGCCACCCAACTCTGGCTCCAGCGCATCGACCGGCTCGCAGCCGCGCTGCGCGCGGGCGGCGTGTGCCACGGCTATAGGTATATGTTGAAGATTTAGAGATATTAAATTTTCTATTAATTAAAGATAGAACTTGTATGTAGAAAATATATAGTGGTAGTTCTCTTGTAATGTACATAATTTTATAAACTAGGCTTCGCCTAGGTGCCTTGTCTTGTCGCCTAAATAGTAAGGCGGTGTGCCATCACCTTGGTTGTCTTAGATGCCTTGACAACCATAGACGATGCCTACCAAGCCATACGTGAGATGGAGCAGTTCGAGATAGAGAGTGACTCGCCACCTCGGGCGAGACCCACATATCAGCGTCCCCTTGACTCGTGTGTTGCTCCTACGCCGTCCCAGAGGAGTCTTGCCTTTAGACTTCCTAAGGTCCCACGCCAGAGCCCACACTCTTGCCCTCGTCCTTTTCCCCAGAGGGATGTTGTGCCTGGCTTACCTGCCCCTCCTGCTTGCCCCTAGCTTAGTGCACCACCTATTAGGCGAGATGAGAAATGGAAGACCCCTATGGTTGGAGATGGGTCATAGGACGACGGTTCCCGTAACCGCTGCTACCGATGTCAGGGGCAGGTCACTATGCTTCTTCTTGCCCTACGAGGACCCTAGCCATCGAGAGTGCTGATCGGGAGGGTCCTCCACCAACCCCAGTGGAGGTGAGTTATGAGACTAGAGTTGACATGGCCGATGAGTTTCAATTGGAGGATGATGTAGTCCGTTGTATCCCGACGATTGGCATTGAGGATGTGCCAGGTGATGATGGGCTCGGGGTCGTTCGTTGTGTTCTGACCCAGTCGAGAGAGACCGATGACTGGCGCCGCACTGTGATTCTTCACAGCTACTGTCATCACGGTGGTAAGTTGTGTAAGGTCATTATTGATAGTGAGAGTTGCATTAATGCAATCTCCATCCATATAGTCACATACTTGGGGTAGATGCTTGTGGATCACCCTCACCCTTACTAGATGCCCTTGGTGGGCACGACTTCCATTCCTTTTCATTTGAGGTGCCTCGTACCGATACATCTCCATTCATATGAGGCCCAAATTTGATGCGATGTCTTGCCTATAGAGGTTGGGAGTATTATCTTGGGCAAGCCTTGGATTTATGATGTGGATGCGACCTTCTACGGTCGATCCAACACATGTGCGTTCAAGCATGGTGGCCAGCGTATCACCATTTAGCCCTTCCGACCTCGAGCTTCTTCCTCGCAGGAGAGTACCCCACCTAGTGCCCCCGTTGCTACTGGCTCCTCAGCCACACACCACTGTGCACCTAGTGCTACACAGGAGGACACTGCTTCCACCTCTAGAGTTCCCTAGTCTAATAGCACCCCTACACCTTGTGTTTCTATTTTGGGTGCCCCAGGTCCTACGACCTTGCAGTTGATAGGAGTTTGAGCAGGAGCTCCCCGAGTGTGATACTATTTATGTCTTAGTGGGGAGAGAGATTACAAATGATGTCTCTGAGGAGACACCGAGCAAGCACCTTGCTGAGGTTGCCTCTCTCCTCCAAGAGTTTGGAGATGTCTTCCCCGAGGACGTTCCGGATGGGCTACGCCCGATGCGTGACCTCCAACTCACTATTGATTTGATTCTGGGGTCCACATTACCTAATCTGCCACCCTATTGCATGAACCCAGCTGAGCATGCCAAGTTACAGAGGCAAGTTGAGTATCCGAGGAGGGGTTCCGTGAGGGAGAGTATGTGCCCCTGTGTCGTTCCCACATTGTTAGCTCTAAAGAAAGATAGCACTTGGTGGATGTGCGTGGATAGTAGCACGATAAATCGCATCACAGTGAAGTACCATTTTTCCATTCCCTGCTTGGATGACATGTTAGAAATGATGGCAAGAGCCAAAGTATTCTTGATGATCGATATGAAGAGTGGTTATCACTATACGGATCTGACTCGGAGATGAATGGAAGACGGCCTTCAAGATGAAAGACAGGCTTTATGAGTGGTTGGTCATGCCCTTCGGGTTGTCCAATGCCAATAGTACTTTCATGTGGCTGATGACCAAGTGTTGCAACTGTTCATTGGGGTGTTCCTGGTCGTATATTTTGATGACATTCTTATCTACAACCGTACTAGTGATGATCATGTGGGCAACCTATGCCACCCTTCGTCGTGAGAGTTTGTATGGCAATCTTAAGAAACGTGCCTTCATGACAGATCATGTTATTTTCTTGGGGTTCATTGTATCTAGTGAGGGCGTCTCCGCTGACTCGGAGAAGGTCAAGGCGATCGTAGAGTGGCCTGAACCATAGACTATCCATGATGTGCGCAGCTTTCATGGCTTGGCCATCTTATACTGTCGATTCATATGTGAGTTCAACATTGTTATGGTTCCGATTACAGATTATATTCGGAAGGGAGTTTTGTTTAGATGAAGGCCACTACTTCGGCCTTTCTTGACATCAAGGAGTGGATGACTCAGGCACCTGTACTTCGACTGCTCGATTTTTCGAAGGTGTTTGAGGTTTAATGCGATGCTTCTGGTGTCGGCATAGGTGGAATGTTGAGTCAGGAGGGCCACCCCATTACTTCAACGAGAAATTAAATGATGCGAAGCTGAAGTACTCCACCTATGACAAGAAGGTTTATGCGGTAGTGCAGGCTTTGAGGCATTGAAGACACTATCTACTATCGCAGGAGTTTGTGTTATATTCGGATCCTGAGACCCTCAAGTTTCTTCACACTCAGAGGAAGCTCAACTCTCGATACAGTCGATGGGTAGAGTATCTTCAGGCCTATACGTTCATCCTCAGGCATCGGGCGGGTGTGGAGAATCGTGTGGCAGATGTGCTGAGCCGTCGATCCTCGCTCTTATTTGTTATCCACACAGAGGTCATGGGGTTTGAGAGGGTTCGAGAGAAGTACCCTGATTGCCCAGATTTTGGTTCGATCCACGCTGTGCTCCAGTCAGGACCCTCTAGAGAGTACAGTGATTAAATCCTTCATGAGGATTATTATTTTCGTGGGGATAGGTTGTGTGCCCCGCGGACCTCTGTCCGCAAGTTTCTGATTTGGGAGGTTCATGTAGGAGGTTTCACCGATCACTTTGGCCGGAACAAGACCATTGAGTTGGTGGAGTACAAGTTCTTTTGGCCTAGCCTGAAGCGTGATGTGGCCCGCGTCGTGGCCCAGTGCCGCACTTGTGCTACGGCTAAGCAGCGAAAGCATAATACTATTTTGTACACTCTCCTCCCTGTGCTAGATCGTCCATGGAAGAATGTTAGCATGGATTTTGTCCTGGGGTTGCCACGTATGGTCCATCGGCATGATTACATCATAGTGGTGGTCGATAGGTTCTCCAAGATAG
Source organism: Amorphophallus titanum (assembly GCA_024336825.1). NCBI lineage: Eukaryota > Viridiplantae > Streptophyta > Magnoliopsida > Alismatales > Araceae > Amorphophallus > Amorphophallus titanum. The sequence continues at coordinate 537,019 of JANBPO010005995.1, forward strand.
CTCACTTTATCCCTTGTGCTAGGACCTCAGATGCGTCGAATGTATCCCATCTCTTTCTAGCTGAGATTGTCTGTTTGCATGGGCTACCCAAGACTATTGTTTCGAACAGGGATGTGCGATTTGTGAGCTATTTATGGAAGACCTTATGGCACCTTATGGGCGCTAAGCTCAAGTTCTCTATAGTTTATCACTCTCAGACCGATGGACAAGCTGAGATAATTGATAGGAGTATGGATGACCTCTTACGATGTCTAGTGGGAGAGCATGACTTCTTCCATAATCAACTTCTTTGTCTTTGCATGCTCTGGCACACAGATCTGACCTCAGAATAATAATCTTTCATCAGTCGTGATGGAGAAATTTGGCCTTTGATCAATGTTGGCTTTGATCTTAACCAGTATAAGGTCATTTTCTTGCAATTTGGCTAAATTTTCTATTAATGTAGGTTGTGACCAAACGTTGGCGATGATACATCTTTCACGCTCTATGTCAATATCCAGGTTCATCTTGGCAAAATCCTCAAGGAGGTTTGTCATGCCCATCTTGAGGCTAGATAAAATTGCAAGAGGTTTCCTGCTGAGTACATCTACTACAACATTAGCCTTTCCTGGGTGGTATTGAATAGAAAAATCAAAGTCTATTCCTGTCATCTTGTTTGCCTCATATTTAATTCCTTCTAGGAGAAAAGATATTTCAGACTTTTGTGGTCTGAGAATATAATGAATTTCTCTCCGTAGAGGTAATATCTCGATATCTTCAAGGCGAAGATAATTGCAGCAAGTTCTAAATCATGCACTGGGTAATTCTCCTCATGGTGCTTCAACTGCCTTGAAGTATAGCATATTACCCTACCCTGCTGCATTAAAGAACATCCGAGGCCAATGCCTGACGCATCGGTGTAGACCTCGAAACCACCACCTTCGACTGGTAGTGCTAACACGGGTGTAATAGTGAGATGTTCCTTGAGAGTCAAGAAACTCTCTTCACATTCGGTTGACCAAATAAAATGATTCTCTTTTCTTGTAAGTCTGGTCAGAGGGATGACGATCTGTTGTTTGGGAATGGCTGATTTAAAGGGGAGGGGTGAATAATCTGCCCCCCTTTTGAGATATAAAAGCAACAACAGTGGAATAACAAGAACTACTTTATAATGCAGGGAGCACACACACAAGATGCGGGAGTGTAAATAGATAACGGGCTTAGACAAGCATCTAGTGAAGAGCAACCACACATGTAAACCACAAGGACAAGGATTTTTAAGGTGGTTCGGATTTTCTCCAGAGTCTCACGTTCACCCCTCACTTAAACCAAGTGAGGCTTCCCTAGTGCAACTGCACAACCCGCTAATTATGCAACTTAACAAGCCGCTGCCTTACAGCTTGCAGAGAGATTATCCCCTCTCAAGGAACCGCTGTCACACAGCTTGATGGCACACAAGGCCAGATCACAGATCCGAGCACACATGCTTGATCTGTCTTCCTATTGTCACCGGTAGGGACGGTTCCTAGTTTCAACAAAAATGAGAATAAATAGAAAAAGAGTAATGAAGAACTTACATCCATGAAGATTTGGAGCTCTTGGTAGAAGGAAAAGAGGAGCGGCTTGAGGAGAGGAGCAAGAGGATGTTCACATCGACTACATCTGTCTTCCCTTCGACCCGAGCTTGAAGAAACATCATCTATCGGCCTTGGAAAACAAAGGGGGACCATTTCTCTGTCTTCTATAAGTTCTTTGTGATGTGTTCTATGATCTATATTTTGGATTTGAGCATGCTTGAATATTTGTGTTTATTTTCTGAACATTAGAGATATTTGTGTGTATGACCGTCTGTGTATACAATCATGTTTGATCACCTGTGTGCGGTAGTGTGTGTCATTGTGATGCATTTGTTGCAGCTTATGTGTGTGTGTGCGCTACTGGACTTACGATCCAAAGAGTTTGGGGTTCGTCCCGGTGTTGCTGTGTCTATAGCGTGAGGAGAGTTCTCCTCGTGGGGATTTATCCCCGTGTGTGTGTAGCCGTCATCTTGCGTGTGCTTGCAACGTTGTCTCTGTTTGGGGATTTATCCCCGAGTGATGCCTCACTGGTTTGGTGAGGGGTGGACGTAAGAAATCCGTTGTGGTCCTGAACCACCTTAAAAATCCTATGTCTTATAGTTTGCATTTGTGGATGTGTACTTAATAGTTTAAATTGCTTGAATGTTCGAGTGAGTGCGGTGAGATTGAGAGAACTAGTCTACCTTACTTAGCTTAATTTCTTCAATCTCATTAAAGTTGTTAATTCTGCTTGCCTTAGTTTTTAATTTACCATCGATTGTGGTGGGCAATTCAACCCCCCCATCTTGTCTACTCACCTACCCGTGGACCAACAATTGATATCAGAGCCACGGCTCTATTTTATTAGGTCTATCGACCTTTAGAGTGATCTCTCAACGAGTTTCATTGAGCATGATGTCTGATAGTTACATGTCTTCTCTTCCTCCTCATTTTGATGGTCACAACTTCATTACTTGGAGAAATAACATGTGTGCTTACCTTGGAGTTTATGAACCTGAATTGTAGAAGGTGATATGTAATGGTCCATATAAACTCCCTACAAATGAAAATAAATGGAATGAAAAACACATCAAGAAAAATACTATAAATGTTACTGCATTAAAGATTCTGATGAATAGCATAGAATCTGATGTACTTATACTTGTTTCAACATGCAGGTCAGCAAGGGAAGTTTGGAACAAGCTGACATGTAAGTATGAAAGAAATGGAATGAATGCTTGCATGATGGCTCATGGAGAAAGCGAGGTTGAGGTAAATTCTGATTCTGAAGAACCCTCTATTGAACCGTCTGAAAAATCCGTCTGTAATCCCGCTTTTCTTTGTAGTGGAAGGCCCGCGCCTTGTTAATGTGCATAAAGGCCCACGACGGTTGCAACCCAGGCAGCCTAGCCCAATGCGACTCAACCTCATATTCGACAGCTCTAAGAAGGCGGTGACCAAGGCGTGATGACTGCATGAGGACTCTCCGACGACCGATCGTTACCTCCCACGACGTCGGCCCCTAACCCATAAGCGGCGAGTACGTCCCATGAACGCCGTAAGACTCGCCCAGAAAATGACCAACGCCGGGGTACTAACCTTCCAACGGGAAACTCCCGTCACAATAGTTTCCAATACTTACGCCCTTCCCTGATAAGGGATAGGCCTCTATCTCCAGGATAATCCCCTATAAAAGGAACCTTGACAAAGAAGAGAAAGACACGATGAAATTTATGCCAAGAACCCTACACAGATAATAGAGCTACTCACCCTGCTACAACGATAGAGAAGTCCCACATGCTCACATTTCCTGAGAGAGAAATTCTCTCTTGCACGATCTTACCATTCAGGGAGCACTCACTGAGCGTCCACTGGGAGCGACGATCACTCGTCTAGAGGACCTACACGTCTCTCAGACCTATTCGACGACTTCTATCTCTCTCTCTTTCTCTCTTCTCTGTTCTTCTCGAATCGTTACTGATCTAAGCATCGAAGGGTTATCCCCTGGGATAACGTTCAGTACTCTTTCTGACGCTTCTTTGACTTCTGGTGTTTACAGATTTTCACTAAGTGTCAGATGATTTTTCTGATAAATAAATAAAAAATATGATACGTGACATAAGAATCATTTTTCACCGCTACAGAAAGAATGTAAAAATATGTATACGATTTGTTAGGGGTAGGTTTGAGGTTTATCTGCTGTGAGCTCACCTATATATAGGAGCATCTGAGTACGTACGTAGGCCTACATATGTATTATTAGGGCATCCCACTTAAAATTAATTGGCAATGAGAGTAATTAACTAATTAAAGGGGTGATCTATTTCTTTATAATTAAACTCCAGACTTGACCATATGCAGCAAAAGTGCTGATGGGAGTAAGTTAATTTGATTTAATTGCATGTGGTGCTGAGCTCGCCCATGCAAGCATCTGATGAGGGGTTTGAAAAGGACAGCCAAGACCACCTCGTAAATATATATGCTGTTTGAGCATCCAACTCGACCCCCTCTCCCCCCCTGGCTAGCCCCATTTCATAAATGTTCATTTTATAATATTATTATTAAAATTTTAGTATGTTGTTGATATGTGTCCATTCCCGCACGTTGTTGACTTTTTTAGAAAGTGATTTCCATGTAGGCCATGTGTATGGCCTGAGGGCTATGCGCCTTGCGACCCAGCCTGTGGCTAGAGAGTTTCTTAGCTTCCCTTTAGAAAGGGATTAGGGTTGGCGGTCATGAGCCGCCCTAATAATTATGTTACCATGGTTTCTGACCTAGGAATAGGCCTGATTGATGACATTGAGCTATCCTGTGCAACAACCTTAACCCTGAGTCCTGTGATTAATAGGTCTAGTGGACTACCCAGAGTTCAGTGGCATCGTTCCACTTGTTTTTCGAGCTAATTATGATAGACTTGTGTGTAGCTTGTCCGTATTTTGATGGTTTCCGTCGAGAGTCATCTACTTAGTGGCCGCCACTAGTCATAGCTTGCCTGGGCACGCACATGCCGACTCGTCTAGGAGTAGGCAGAGAGCTACATTCGAGTCCGGACCGGGAGAAAAACCAGCTAGAGGGTCTGACTTTGTGCAGTCGGTTAGTGTATGCACACATGATCGGGGACTTCGGACGCGTGCTGATGAGCACGGCCCCAACTAAACCCTTGTTCTGTGGTTACTAGTATGTTGTCTCAGTTTTTACTTGGGGAAGGTAGGGAGACATCTGAGGCGTGAACTAAGACATCAGGGGACGCATCCGGCCCTACTTCTAGTGGACAGTACTCCTATCACGTGATGAGACTCTCGTGACTCCAGGTTTGGTTTCCTGTCTGTGAGACGCAGTTTTTAGGTGGTTCCTGCATGCCTTTTCGATATAGATATCTCAAGTTTTCAGTATGGATTACCGTGGATTTTTCCCGAAAGATGTAGAGTTCACGACGGCGAGGTCGTGACCGTGCTCCCAGACTGCGTGGTCTTGGGCTCGGCCTTCGCCTGTGAGGACAGGCCTCCACGATAGAGGTGTCATGGCATTTCTTCTGATAGCGTATCCAAGGTTTTCTCGTCAGTCTGGTGGTCCCCCGACTGTGAGATCAGAGTGTGTTTTTGGTGTCATCAGGAGTAGCTTTAGAGCCATGGTTCCAGCATCCACCAAGGGTTTTACAGCTGTTCCTTCTATCGTCATTGTTGCCCAGGGATGCTGTCGCCGGAAGAAGAGAGCGCCACGGACACTCCCGAGCTCCGTTCGGCGAACGGCGGGTGGCGTTGGAACCGTGGGAGAGGCTCCTTTTCAACAGAGCTGTCCCTGTCACGTTCTGATGTCGATGGAGACTGGGAGGTCCCGACGAAGGGGGACTGGTCGGAGGAGACTGACGGGGGGCAGAAAATTTTCAGCATCATCTCCTTTATCAGAATGTAAAAGTTCTCCCAGTGCTAAATTAACATGGGCTCCTCCTAGAAGCCTTTCAAATTCACCTTCAGCTTCAGCAATTCGTCCCCGCTGTAAGATAACAACCAGAAAAAATCACGGATAAAGAAATTCTGATTATATGCTTTTGGTTCCTTCAGCATCGGAAACAAGAAAACTGCCAAAGAAATGAATAATAGTCTCTTCAAAGGCATGACTTAAAAAGTTGTATAAAACAAAAACAGCAATAAGCATTATTATGCTAGAACCTATCTAATAAGCGTGAGCATGTGTGAGGTGAGTACTCGGTATTTGGAATATTTACGATAGTTTTTCGCAGAGCAGAATAGATCTGAAGGCTTGCAGGGGATTTTATTATAAGTTGTTGCATCAGAAAAGGATGATCTGATGTGTACAAGAGCTTTAACCAGGTAATTGGTCAAAGTGACCGGAGGTCAGAGGTGAGGAACTTCTCAGAGTCTGCCAGGGGAGCAAGAAAGTCAGAGGCCCCCAAATTGGCCCTGGGGGAAAACACTTCGACGATCAAGTCTCCCAAGAAGGAGAAGACAGAATGTCATACAAGGAATATTCAATAGGTCCAAACGATACCTGCCAATCTTGTTCTAAGTTGTGGGATGTGTGCCAGCGAGTATTCATGTTTGGATCACAGGACACTTGGCACTTCAGTATTGTTTCAGGCCTAGAATTCCAGGCCACTGTATCGGACTGCCCATGGGTAGAGAATTGGGGCCTGAGAATGAGTGGGCCAAAGGAGATGAGAGAGGCCAAAACGGACGGTGGCTCACTTGATGCTTACAAATATTTCTCTCCAGTTTTCAGTAGTTGTGGAGGAATGAACCGAGAGTTACCTTGAAAATGTTCAATAAGTATGCATACGAATACTGAGGCTCAACCCATGTTCAGCATAAGTTGCAATAGCCCAGCCAAGCTACAATCCATTGATAACAAGAGAAGAGAACACAGGGCAAGAGAGATCAAAGGCTTTTACCATGGTGGTAGAAACAGACAACTCAAGACCCCAACTCCACTACACCCTTAACCCCAAGGGAATGAAACAACCCTTTACATGCTTGAAAACAATTACAAGTACACATTTTCGGACCACTTTCTACTCTTCAATAGAATATCAAATTATATAAAAACTAAACAATAACCACTCGTGTAACCGCCATTATGGTTGTGGGTTGGGGCAGAAAGTAACTGAATGGTCCCATATCAGAAAGGGAGAAAAAGTTATTTGGTAAATTTGTAATCACCCAATTCACCCCCCCTCTTGGGTGTCATTGATCGTGGGACTTCAATTGATATCAGAGCTAAGTCTTTATTTTTTATAGATCTAATGATCTAGGGATAGATCCAAATCAATGGCCAATAAGGGGATGATGTCTGAGGGTCACTCTATCCACCGTCCACCCTTCTTTGATGGCTCAAATTATTCTTACTAGAAAAATAGAATGCATGTCTTTCTTAGGGCCCAAGAGTACAAGATCTGGAGGGTTGTGGACAAGGGTCCTTATGACCTTCCTGATGATGAGGATAAGTGGACACATGAAGATATTAAAAAATCTACTGTAAATTTTAATGCCATGAATATCATGAAATGTGCCATTCATCCTAATGAATTTTCTCGTGTTTCTATGTACAGTTCTGCAAAAGAAATATGGGACAAATTGTGGCTCATTTATGAAGGAACCTCTGAGGTTAAGGAGACCAAGGCTAACTTGCTGGTTAGAGATTATTAGTTATTTAAGATGAAGCCAGAGGAGACAATTTCAAAAATATTTGCAAGATTAACAAAGATCACCAACGGTCTCAATGGACTGGGAAAAGAACACACCAACTCTGAACTAGTGAGGAAGGTGATGGGGCATCGGAGCTAGGCAGCTAATTTTTTTGGTGTGTGTATTTATTTAGAGTGTCATTGGTGTGCACTTGTATTTGTATTAGTGTACTTGGTGTGTATTTATAATTTTTTGTTTCATTTTGGGGAGAGTTAAATGGCTAAATGTAATGGGTTTCTTTGTAAAAGGGCCAAGTTGGTCCAGCGGGGCCCCCTTCCTCTCTCCCATTGGGCTACTTAGCTTCTAGGGCCCATGGGGGTTGGTCCATGATCAAAGGTGGACTTGAACCGAGAAGAAGAAAAATGCCATTTTACGTCTTTAAATGCGGGCGCACCCTTCTTTGTCCCTTATGGGATTTTTTTATTTTGCTTTTGTCTCCCTTCCCCAATATGCCCCCTTGACCAAGGGTTTATGTGGTCATTTATCATAGGTCTAGGGTTTACTACTTAATGTCTCTTGTAAGAATTGTTGAAGAATTAATGAAAAGAAATCAGAAAATTGTTAGAGCTTGTGCCTTGGGCGCCCCTTCCTCTCTCCTCTCCATCCCCTTTGCAACTGAGAAGGCTATTCTTTTGAGGTGAGAAGCCTCATTATCAGATCCATTTCTGAGTGAGAAGCTCAGCACCACCACCGCCACTGCCATCGAGCTGCCGTCACACCACCACCACCTCACCGTCTCTGATCTGTATCACCTTATTGCGTTGTTCTGTTCAGGTATTCAACTGACTATGGAATGTTCCGCTTCTGTATAGCTGACACAGAGCATGACTGGAGGCCAGGATCAGAACAGTACAAGTTCATTGAGCATTGCCTAGCATCAGTAGATAGACATAATCAGCCATGGCTAATATTTCTCTCCCATCGAGTTTTGGGTTACTCTTCGGCCACTTTCTATGCTGATGAAGGATCCTTTGAGGAGCCAATGGGAAGAGAGTCTCTCCAAGACCTGTGGCAGAAATATAAAGTTGACCTTGCTTTCTATGGCCATGTCCACAACTATGAAAGAACGTGTCCCATTTACCAGGTATGTCTTGTTTGGATGCTTGCTTGAAATATTGACCCATCGGTTTCCTCCCAGAAATGATTTTTCTATACTCAAATTGTGTTCTTATCCATCTTGTTACTAAACAAAACTGTCAACTCGAAACTTGAGTTAGTGGTTGGAGAGGCACAAATTTAATAGAAGTATGAAGTGGCTCACGATTACCTAGTGTGGGACCTAACAATATTTGCCAACACTCTCTTATGATAAAATCTGGTTGAAGTCATAAAGCAGACGATGGCACTCCCTGAAACTACCAAGGCTGCACAGGGGACACCCAATGAGCAGAGTGGCTCCTATACCATGTTACTAAGCCGAACCGCCAACCCAAAACTCGAGTTAGTGAGAGGAGAGACTCACTCATGAATAGCCAGCATGTTACTGAATAGCTTTTGCCAACAAGCCTCTCTCCTATTTTGTGTTTCTTTGGAAAATATTCATTCGTTTGATTCTTTTACATGTTTTACGAAATATTTAGCTTGTGCCTCCCTTCCATGGTTGCAGAATATATGCACAAACCAAGAGAAATCCCATTACACTGGCCCTTTAAATGGAACCATACACATTGTGGCCGGCGGTGGGGGTGCCTCCCTGGCTGCGTTCACCACCATCCAAACCAAATGGAGCATCTTCCGTGACGCCGACTATGGATTTGTGAAGCTCACATCATTCAATCGCAATACTCTTCTCGTTGAATACAAGAAAAGCAGCAATGGGAAGGTATATGATTCCTTCACCATCACACGCGAGTACAGGGACATTTTAGCCTGCACTTTCGATAGCTGCCCAAGGACAACGTTGGCTTCTTGATCAAGCATAGTCTACCCATCCTCTTCTCTCAATAAAGGAATAATTTGGTAGTATTCTGGTTTCCTTAGCTTATCCTTTTTAGTATCATGGAGGTTGTAGTATTCTGATTCCCTTGGTTTGTGAGAATGCAAGGAAAATTACTTTAAAGCCATGCAAACTGAGGAATCATTTGCTAGACAGAAATCTAGACAGAACTGGTTGGCTTTGGGGAATTCAAACACAAAATATTTCTATGCTGCAATTAGAGACAGATGGGCAACAAACTGCATAAAAGAATGTAGACTCCAGGATGGGAGCTCTACTTATGACATGGAAGAGGTCGCCCGGCATGCTATTCAATTTTTCCATAATCTTCTGAACCAACCCACCTCTCCATGTAATTGGCACTTTACCCCTAAATATAAGCTCAATGCCACTGAAGCAAATTTGCTCAACTCTCCTGTTACTAATGAGGAGATCAAGCAGTCTGTCTTCCAAGCGCTAAAAAATAAAAGTCCAAGCCCGAATGGTTTTCCAGCTGAGTTCTATCATGCCACTTGGTCTATTATTAGAGAGGATGTCCTAAATGCAGTCAAACACTTTTTAACAACTAAATGCATCCTCAAGCAACTGAACTGCACATTCATTTCTCTCATACCAAAGTAGGAGGAAGCTGATTCCTTTGAACAGTACAGACCTATCTCCCTTTGCAACTTTATCTACAAAATGATTTCTAAAGTGCTTGCAAACAGAATTCAGTCGGTCCTTCCAAAACTCATCAGTGATAATCAGTTAGCATTCATCAAAGGGAGAAGCATTCACCACAATGTGCTGTTGGCCAATGATATCATCAGAAATTTACACTCAAAAACCAAAGGCAAATTCATATGTATGAAGGCTGATCTTAAGAAAGCCTTTGACTCAGTTAATAAAAACTACCTATATTTTCTGATGGAACAGTGGGATTCCCACTTACCTATATACAATGGATTTCAAATTGCTTAGATAGCCCAGCTTTCTCAGTTCTTGTCAATGGTACACCTCAGGGGTTCTTCACTAGCCGAAATGGGATCAGACAAGGAGATCTCTTATCTCCTTATCTATTCACCATTATTACGGAAGGGTTCTCATCTTTGATGGAAGAAGAAGTCCTCAAAGGTCATATCCGAAGTCCAACTATAGGTAATCTACAAATTTCTCACATAACCTTTGCGGATGACCTGATTCTATTCTTGAATGATAATCCAGTGACTCTCACTCATGTTGGACCTCTGCTCCAGAGATTTGCTAGTATGTCAGGTCTGATTCTGAATTCTGAGAAGAGTAAAGCCTATTTAGGAGGCTGTGTGCAAAACCATTTCATGATTCTCAGTCAGATTGGTGTGAAAGCAGGTGAGCTTCATGTTCCCTACCTTGGACTTCCTCTTCGTGCACTGGGGTGTGCGGCCAGGGTCTGGCCGCATGACCCTTCGTGCGGCCAGGGGCTGGCCGTATGTCACCTGGTGCCATTGGCAGGTTATGCGGCCAAGATTGGACCGCACAAGCCTTGTGCGGTGAGGTCCTAGCCGCCCTTCCCTTGTGCGGCTAGGGCCCAGCCGCACTTGTGTTTTTACTATTGGAGGATGAACTACTGGGTTGGACCGTCCATCCCCCTGGTGTGACTGAGAGTCAGCCGTTCTTCTTTGTGCGGCCCTAGCTTGGCCACCCTTCGGCAGATATGTGCGGCCAATGGTTCGACCGTTCATCCCATGAGCGGCCCGAGACCAACTGTACATCCCGTGAGTTTCTGACCGTTGTTTCTTACCGTTACGCAGTGTTTGGGGTCAGCGGCTCGGGAATAGCCGTGTGTCCCCATGAGCGGCCACATTCTGGCCATTCATCTCATCGTACCATTGGTGGATGAGCGGCCCAGGTGGGTCCACCCATGCCTTTGAACGGTGAGGTTCTAGCCGCCCTTCCCTTGAGCGGCTAGTGTCCCGCCGTTCATATTTTTTTTTACCGTTGGGTTGATGAACGGCCAGGTTGGACCGTCCTTCTCCCACGTGTGGCTAAGTCTTAGCCGTGCATCCTTGAGCAGCCAGCGATGGACCGTTTCGTCTGAGACCTAGTCGGTGATTTCTTCTGTGCCGATTCGAGTCCCGGGCGAGTGGACCTAGATCCACATGCTGACCCGTGGTCTGACTGATGCTAGGCATCATGTGGGAACCATGTGTGGGGTGTCATGGGGGGGTCCTGGGATGTGACGTCTTCGACTTACGTCACCATGAGTCAGTGTTGTCCAAGGAGTGATCCTTGTACTTGTCTACCACTGGAGTCGTTTTCTGTGACTTGTGAGTCCGTTCTTCCGGTGACACGTCCACTAGTCGTAGCCTTCTTATGGCGCGCGTGTGCTGAGCCACCTGGGAGTGGTGGAGAGGTTGACCCGAGTGAGACGGTCAGTAGGCTGGTTACCGTAGGGCCCCCACGTACAGTCGAGTTCGAGCTTAGGGGGAATTACCAGCTAAAAGACAGACCTAGGGCGTATGGTCTGAATGTGCACACGAGGCTGAGGGTGTCAGACCCGCGCTGACGAGCGTGACTCAGCTAGTCCTTGTTTTGGTGGTACTTCTGGTTACTGTGTGTGTCTGAGTCTTGTGCCGGGACATTGTAGCTAGACACTTGTGACGCGGTGTAAGACGTCAGGGGATGCATCTGGTCATCCTTCTAGTGGGTGGCACAACTCCTATTCTGCCTCGCCTGAATGAAACAGAAGCCCATACCTGCAGGGGGGTGCTCCTTCAGCTCGAAGAAATAATGGAAGAGATCCAGCGAAGGACTGATCCTACACTAACGACAAAGGAAGTGGAAGGAATAAAGGAGCAGATAGGAATTGGCAACCAACTGGATGGGAGCCAACACGAATAAGTTGAGATGGTCAGCAACAAAAGGGTAGAGAGGAAGGCAAAATCCACTCCTCCATGACAAAAGAAAGGAACAAAAATACCAAGAATGAGAATCTAGGCTTGTTTCGTGAGGAGTTGGAGCGGCAAAATGGTACTTCCAGGGCAAGCGATACTGGCACTCCAGCCGCTTCACCTCTGCCTCTCCCAGCTCACTACACTTTGCGGTCGATGGCACCACCATAGCCCCCGTAGCGCGCCCATCTTCCAGTCCCTCAACCTCTAGATGCTGGTCTACCATGGAATTAGAAGGGGAACTCGGAGGAGATGACTCTGAAGACCCTAGGGGAAGGGGGAGCTACTGAATCGCTGCTGCGGTAGCCTCCACCAGCACTGCAAATGTTGCCGCAAGTCCCTGCTCCTTCGTCGTACCTTCACGGCGCATGAAGAACCCCAAGCACAAAAGCGATCGAGAGTAAAACCCTAAGGAAATGGGGGTTTGGCACACAAACAGCGCACAACGCTTATAACCCCTAGCGGGAGGCGGCGCGATGTTCCGACCTCCTAGGAAAAAGGGGCACCTCCTCACTTCAAATTCGCCAGGATTACCATCATTACGGGCATAGATAACCATGCCACGTGGCCCTCTGTCACGATCGGATCTCCACCCACCCGAGCCACAATAGTCCAACCCCATGGCTACTCAACCGAGCCTGACCTGGCTTGGGAGTAGGAGGGGGACAAGTGGAGAGGGGGATTTTCGCAGTCCATGTATGAGCGGCAAACGCGGTCCTGCCAGACCAAACGAGGCCCAGCTCCCCTAAGTGACAGCTCATCGTGCCCACTTATAAGTCCAATAAGTCACTCAAAATCAAGCACTTCCTAGGCGGCCTCCAGGATCGGAAGTCTGAGCATCGGTACGATCGTGAAGATCACCCACCGCGACCTCCCTCCCCTCGCCCGAGCTACGCCTCCATCACTAGGGTGGGAGTTGGTGCTTCATGCTTGGGTCGACCGACGAATGCTTATCCAACCCACCTCTGAGAGTCCTCGAATATCAGGAGGTTATAAGGATAAGGGATGCCAAGAGTCCTTAGGCCTTAAAGAGCACACGTCGAGGACGTAACCTCCTCCTTGAACTCCTCCGCTTGCTGAGTTCCTGAAATGGGCGTACTATTTAAACTTGGGAAACCCTCCGGTGAAAGGTAAGGAACTACATGCCTAAACTCCCCCAGAGTAGGACTTCACCTCTTCTGGTGGAGAGGGATCTCGCGCATCTTCGTCACCTTCCCCTCATAACGTCGCACCATAGCTCTACTAGTCCGCTGACTTAGGCATCAGAGGATTTTTCCCAGGAAACTATCCCTGGCCCCCCTGATCAGTTTCCCTTCTTTGTAGTCCACACTTTGTGGTCATCTTCTCAGGCTCAGGACCCGCGCGAGATCACACCTCTTCATCTAGCACCGTCTATGGGAAACAGCCAAGGAGCCAGCATGGTGCGAAGAAGCTCTGGGAAAAGGCATGATGGGGACAGGGGAAGGCCGTGGTGGCAGTGGGAGAAGCACCTTCCCACGCCACCGAAAACACGCCCTCTAATGCCAGCAGCCCTGACAATGAGCAACCCCCGTCCACGGCGACGGGACTACCCCCCAGTGGGAGCGCTGACGCCTTCCAAACCCTTAACGTGAAGCTGGACATCCTCGTGGATCTCATGAGGACCTAGGCGGCTAGGGAGGAAAAGTCGTGCCTCCAAGAAAGTCCCCCCCGCGGCAACAACTCCCAGCGAACCGCTGGAGGCTGTTTCACCCTATAGGGACGGCAGCTTATCCGCAACAGGTCAGCCGGACCTTCACAACCCCCTCCCCCGGAGCAGGAAGCTTCCTCGACTTCGAGGGGGGGGAGGCCTAGAGCGCGTCGCCCGCTCCAGGAGACTGAAGCCCCCAGGGGGTGCCAGGGCAGCCTTCGAGTCCACCCCCCTAGCCCCTTGGCCCAGCGAATCCAGAGTTGTCCCTCCAGCTACGAGACTTCGAGAGGCATTTAGCAGAGTAGGAGCGCGCCCTTCACACCCTGCAGAAGACCTCTCCTGGGGAGGATGAGGAGAAATCTCCATTCTCCGACCACATCTTGAAGGCAGAGATCTCCCCCAGGATCTCCCTCCCGACCTTCAAGTCGTATGACGGCCAGGGCGACCCAGCCGATCACTTCGATAGTTTTGATGCCCTGATGACTCTTCACGGGGCGTCCGACGTCATTAAGTGCCGAGCGTTCATGACCACCCTGGTCCAGGGCACTCAGGCATGGTTCCAGGCCCTCGCCCCCGGATCCATCTAGGACTTCAAGCAGTTTTGGCAAGTGTTCAAAGAGAGTTGCATGGGTAATGGCCCCCCCAGGTCAGTGGCGGGGTTGTTGGTTCTCAAACAGGAGCAAAGGGAGAGGCTCCGGGCTTATATCAACCGATTTAAATCGAAAGCCCTAAGAATCCCCTGCCCAGATGTAGCCGCAGCCATAACCGCCCTAACCGGGGGCACCCATGACGAGAACCTCCGTCGCAAACTCGCCCTCCACCCTCTCTCGACCCTCGCCGAGCTAGTGACCCAGGCTCTACGACATGCTGAGTGCGACGAGGTCCTCAGCGCGTGCCAAAGCGCAACCGGCTCGGGTCGGGAGGGGGACAAGAAACGGGTGTCCTAGCCAAGCTCGGGCCAAGGGAAAAGGCGGAATGGAGACGGAGAGCCCAATGAGCCATCTCGGAGATACGAGCGGTACACTCCCTTAACCACTCCGGTGTACGAGATTTACGAAGACATTAAAGGCTCGGGTCTCCTCCGCCAGCCCGAGCCTATGAAGGCAAAGCATCGCAATCGCAACAAGCATTGCCTGTTCCATAGCAACCATGGGCACCACACAGGCGATTGCCACCGGCTCCAGGATGAGCTCGAGCACCTCATCCGCCAGGGACACCTATCCCGATACGTGTCCGGGCACAAGGAAGATCGAAGCACCCCAGAGGAGATCTACAATGCCCCCCGTGGGGTCCACATTAGCGTCATCACCGGAGGAGCTGCATCAGGTGGAGATAGCAGCCAAGGAAGGAAACGTCACGCCGAGCGGGCAAGCCGAGCTTCTGAGCCCCCCAAAGCCCCGCCGAGTGAACCACAGGCCCTGGTATTCTCAAACCAAGACATGGAAGGGTTGACAACTCCACAAGACGATGCCCTCATTGTCTCGGCTACAATAAACCATGGTAACGTAGATAGGATTCTAGTTGAAAATGGTAGTGCCCCTAATGTATTATTCTATGATTGTTTTCTTAAGATGGGGGAGAATCCATCTAAACTCCACCCGATCCGAACCGCCCTTTGTGGGTTCAATGGCCAGACCACTTATCCCGAGGGAGCCCTTAGCCCATCCCACATGTTTTCCAAGGGAGCATGTTTCACACACTTTGGTGGTGTTGTTGAAAGATAGCTTGGGCAGACCCCTTACCATTTCATGCTTGGCCAGTTTGTGCAGAACACTATAACTGACATGTCCCAGCCTTCTATGCCACAGGCATGCATCATTGGGCTGACTGGCAGACAAGCAAAGATTTTCAAAAAAAGAACTATCAAGATCTATCATGTAGACATTATTTACCCTATGACCTACGAACTTCACAGAATCAGAATTTTGTTCAAATATCTTACATTCATTAGCATCAAATAGTACCTTGTGGCCTTTTGTCACACAGCTGGCTTATGCTGAGCAGATTGTGCTGAAGGCCTTCAACAAACATGACGTTCTCAATGAAATTGGAAGAGTTCTTACCAACTGTTCCTGTGCCAATGACCTTTCCTTTGTCTTTACCTCTAAATCTCACTTGTCCTCCTTTCTTCTTGATCAGACGACTGAATTTCTTTATGTCTCCTGTCATGTGCCTCAAGCAGTCGTTGTCCAAATATCACCGATTATGATGGGCTGCTAGGTATTCCTACATAGAACATATTAAATAGAAGCCTTTGGAACCCAAGCAAATTTGGGTCCACAATCATTGTTGAAAGCATACAGTAAATTCTTTGGAATCCACACTTACTTAAATGGCCTCATCTTTTGGCTAAACCAGCATTGGTTGCTTATGTGTCCAAGTCGGTTGCATGTGTGACAAACAGGTTTCATAGAGTTCACGAAAGGTGAATCAAATTGTGGTCTTGTTTTTTGGTTTCCAAATGTGTTGAATTGGATATGGAGGGTACCCAAGTTTGGCTGGCTGTAGGTCCTTCTTTTATTCCTAAACCAGCTCTTCTTTTTAGAGTCAAAGGCTGAGCTGCGTCGATGTAGATCCCAGGTGCGTCGACCTGACTACCTAGCCAGTCTGGGTTGGGTGGTGGTGCATCGACCTAATTGACCGTGCGTCGACCTAGTTGTTTAGCTGATCTTGGTTGAACAAGGGTACGTTGACCCTGTGGACAAGTGCGTCGACTTTGCTGCCTTGGTTGAGCTATGGTGCGTCGACTTGATTGACCATTGCGTCGACCCTGAGGTTCAGCATGTTTTCTGTAATCATCCTTATGGTTGCTTCCTTAATTCTTGGTATTTTGACCTTGGCTTTAAATGTTCTGATTTATGATTGTTTTGGGCTTAGGGGCATTCTTCCACGTTGGTTCTTCAGTTATCAATTTTCCTTTCCCCTTCTCAGGAAAGAATGATATAGTCTTATCCACAAGGCAACGGTCAAGCCGAGGCCACTAACAAAACCCTTCTCAAAATTATAAAGAAAACATGTGAATCTCTCAAATATTCTGATTGGCCGGAAAGATTAGTTGAAGCTCTATGGGCTTACCGCACCTCCGTCTGTACTCCTATGGGGCAAATCCCCTATGCACTCACTTACGGGATGGAAGTGGTGCTCTCATATGAGATTCTGATCCCTTCCCTACGGGTATAGCTTGATAAGGAACTTAATCTCTATGAACATCGAGAGGCATTGCTCGTCTAGTTGGGGATCTCGAAAGTCGACGCAAACATGGACTTGTCCATTTTTCTTCTTAACTGGGACAATGTTAGCGAGCCAAACTGGATACATGCAGGGCTCTATGAAGTCAACCTCTGCCATCTTACTGACTTCGGCTGCAACCTGTAGTTCCAGCTCATGGCGCATGCACCATTGTGGATGTTTAACTGGAGATGCTGATGGAGAGATAGCAAGCTCATGCTTCGCCACAGAGGGATCAAGTCCAGACATTTCTTTATAAGTTCGGGGGAAGCAATCTTTATATTCTAATAGAAATTGCATATATGCTCATGTTTCTGCTTCATCAAGGAGGGCACTTACGAACACAGGTTGGTGCATTCTGACTTCTCCCAAGTTGATTTCGATCAGTTCATCAATTATGGCCTCTCCTCCATCTTCAAGTTCAGGAGGGGGGAACTGTAAGTTGATGAAATCTTCATAATCAGTGTCGGCTTCACATGCTTCTAACCACTCGACGTCGGCAGCCGTCTCTGAGGTGCTCTCTAGTAGCTTAGTGGTGGGATCCACCAATGGTCTTTCCACCTCGGGGATCGGTGCTGGGATTGATTCTCGACCTGTCACGTCCCGAGATATGCAGCGGAATTAAATCGGGAGCGTAAACAACTGGCAAATAAAGCCTCAAGCTAGCAAGATAATCAGAGCGCTATACACATCAACATAGAAGATGAATGCACAATATCATGTACTCAAAAATCTTCACTTTATTGAATCATAAATCAAAGGTTACAAATTGATACTCGACTTTAACTCTCTTGCCTTGACTAGACTCAAGAAAATAAAAGATTTCATAACATGTTCACCTTCACCACCTATTACCGTGAAGGTAGTTAAATTACAATAACTGACTCCAGACTCTATAACTATCTAGGCTGCACTCGTTCTCCATTCACTCTTGGACCCATCACTTGCATAGTCTGAATCCGACCTGCTAGAGTTTCTTGAAAAAGATTGAAAAGTAGGGAATGGGCTGGTTGGCGAGCGTGATTCCTATCTGGATTTTTATCTCAGTTATATCTTTCCTTTTCCAGCTCTTCATCTGTGTCTTTCTGATCCCCTCATTGCCCGTGGATTGTGTCCCCCGTTGAGGTTGGTCGTGTTTCTTCTCCTCCCTTAGTTTAGTTCTCCAGACATGTCTCATTCTTGTCAATCATTCTAGGTGGTTAGTTCGACATTTTCGAGAGAATTCTTGTCGCTTGTTGGTTGTGACAGGTGCCTTTTGCCTTGATGCCCGATTATCAGTCCTCTCTGCTTCATCTCCGCTCCATCTCCATTCCACATCACAGACGCTTTTGCTCTGTCTCCATTCTATTTCACCTCCGCGTCGCTTTTGCGCATTCCCTTGCAAAGCGGACATCAAGGAGGGGCATCTGTTGACACCCGTTTTTAGCCTGCAAGTTGCGTCATTTCTCTTTTTCATTATTTTTTGATGTCTCGAACTACCCATTATTTTGGAGCCTTCCTTGGATGGATTTCGAGCACATTTCATTGTTCCCTAACCTTTGGACTTTGGAGGTCATGATTTTTTAGAGTCCTGAGGCTTATTTTATCAGCTTCCGGCCTTCCAAGTTGACTTTTGAGCCATCTAGGTCAACTTCCATCAAGCATTCAGCCCCTTTCACTACATAGTCCTAAACACTGCCCTTTTTCATCCCATTATGTTCCTATATTCACTTGGTTCCCTTCACAACAGTTGTTCATATTTTAAAGCCCTATATTTTCTTCTTCTACGCCATTAGTCAGTTCTCCACCGATTTCAAGTTATTCATATTTTTCCAGTGCACTACACTGTTCACCAATGAACCCAGTATTTTTCTCTATTCCCGCCCTATTTTCTCCATCTTCTGATTGTCTTATCATCTTGCTCCCTTCATGAAAGTTGTTCAATCTTTTGTTATCTATAATTTCTTATTCTACATCTTTTGCTAGTTCTACACCATTTTTTAGATATACTTTGATTTCAAAAATCTACCATGTCTTGCCCAAAAAATGTTCTCCATCAGCCTAGCGGCCCTAGGAAGACCGCTAGGAGATGGTGGAGGTCTTCCCACGATCGCTAGGCCCCAAACAGTGCCTGTTTTGTCCTGTTTCACCTCATGAAGCCTTACAATCCTCCCTAGACCATTTGTGGTTACCCTTGCAGTCTTCCCATGACCTTTAGGCTTCGTATACGGCCCTGCGATAGACCGTTTGCCAGACAAAGAGTCCTAAATATCCTGAACTCTGATTTCTTCACCGTGGGACTCTTTGGAGACCTCGATCTGTAGGGATAATCTCAGAGAAAATAGATCAAACAAGGTCTCCAAAGAGTCCTCAGGCGAAGAAATCAGAGTTCAGGAAGTTGTTGACTCTCTCTATATAGCAAACGGTCTATCGCAGGGCTGCTAGGGGAGCAAATAGTCATGGGAGGACCGCAAGGGGATGGTAAATGCCCTAGGGGGTGACCGCCAGGTATCAGAGGGCGAGACGGTGCCAAACCAGCTCAAAAAGGGGGGTAGCAGTCTAGTGAAGACCGCTACCATCAGGTAGTGGCCTTCAATAGACTGCTATTTGATGAATATAATTTTTTTATAAAATGGCCAGGTCGTGGGTGAGCTCCGGCCGCCCGTTTGAGCTCCGAATTGGCCCGAAATACTCCCGAAAGTTGGAGAATTGAAGATAAAAGCTTTCAAGACTCAATGGACTTGAAAAATGGTCAAGAAATGAGCTCTAGATAGGCTCAAAGAGGACTCCAAAATAATAGTTAAGTCAGAGCATTACAGAGATGAATAAGAGCAATAACTCAACTTGTAGGCTGAAAATGGGTGTCAATAGATACCCCTCCTTGATGTCTGCTTTGCAAGGGAGAGAGCGAAAGCGACGTAGAGGCGAAATGAAATGGAGATGGGGCAAAAGTGATAGCGACGTGCAATGGAGATGAAGCGGAGATGAAGCGAAGAGAACTGAAAAGTGAGCATCAAGGCAAAAGACGTTTGTCACAACCAACAAGCGACAGGAATTCTCTCGAGAACACCGAACTAACTACAAGGAATGATTAACACAGATGAGACATGTCTAGAGAGACTAACTAAGGGAGGAAAGGAAAAATACGACCAACCTCATCGGGGGACATAATCCACAGATAATGAGGGGATCGAAAAGGAACACACCTGAAAAGCTGGAAAAGGAAAGATAAAATTAAGATAAAATCCAGACAGGAATGACGTTGGCCAACCAGGCCAAGTGGGCGGATCAGAGAAGTCAATCAAATTCAGAGTGGAATGGTGAATCTCTTATCCATGAGCTGAAGTGTAATTAATCATTGCTGAGGAGAAACCTTGAGAGAATTTCGAGATGTGAATGCTCAAAATGACATGATGCATGTTGGGCTAAAATAAGAAAATCATCAAAACGAATGCCAAGAAAGATAGAATCGAAAGTACTCAAGGATAATATTGCTAGATCGAGCAAAGATAGGGTCAAGAGTCTTTTTACAACCACGGTGTGTGAGAGAGAATCTATCATTCCTCACCTGACTCAACCGAGCGTCCTATCTAATGATTCCGGGTGGATCACCGTCCTAGGTCGGGCGGCGGCGTAGGGTAGCGGCGCGATAGAGTCGACACCGGATCATTGGGCAAGCTTGGTTGCACTGCTGATTGGTAGTGGAGTCATATCGGTTCTCCTGAGGTGAAGTTCTGGGCATTCATTCTAGGTGGCTCGAACCTCTGGCAATTTGAGAGGCTTCAACGATTTACTTTTCTTCAGTTTCCGTGCTCCCGTAAGCTGTGTCATTTGCCTTTGCGGCTTGATCGCCGGTCATCATATTTTGAGCGTCAACAGCTAGGCATAGCCTAGCGGTCAGTCGCAAGACCGCTACCCCACTGACCTCAAAACGACTCTAAACCAGAAAATGATCACCCCCAGACTGCAAGACACCACCAAGCGGTCTCCTCCCGACCGCTAAGCTCCCCTGGCAGTTCATCGCGCGGCCGCAAGGCTAGAACCGACATACGAGGGACCCCAGCGGTCTCCACATGATCGCTTCACGCCCTAGCGGTCCCTGGAAGGACCGCTAGGTTGTCCCAAGCCTGAAAACGGTGAAAATCGTGGGAAAATCCATTCCACGCCCCGTTCACACCCGTGAGAAGGGGAAAATAAGGGGAATTCATCCCCGGACATTTCCACAACCCAAAAACCAAAGTCAAACCACGATCGGGCCTCGAATCGGTGAAAATCACTGCTCACCCCAAACATGCAATTTAGACCCCAATGGGAAATAAACCCCGCTCTGCTCACCTCGACCTACCAAAATCGCGGGAAAGGAAGTACAAGAGCCAAGGATCCGTCCCCCTATCTCCACCGAAGATTTCACGCGTCGATGACGTCGATTCATCCGGAAAACGTCGCTAGAAACCCCGTCGGTGCCCCATGCTCGCGAACCGGCTCGCCACGCGCCATCGCCTCGTCCCTCGTCCCGTCCCCGCCGTCCCTCACCCCACGAACCTCGCCGCCTCACCCCCGTCCACCTCCGTCGACCGCCGGAGAAGAGAGGGAGAGAAAGGGAGAGCATGAGAAGAGAGAGAGTGAGGAAGAGAGGATGAGAGAAAGAGAGAACGGTGGGGGTTTATATAGAAAATCTGAAAAAATCCAAAAAATATCAAAAATTGGGAAAAATACTCCCCGCGATCCTCGAAAAACGCACGACACACTGATACCATCCCAGAGTAGGAGAACGTAGTGGTTCGCCCTATACGGGGTTCCACAGTCCTGTCAAGAAAAATCACACGTAAATCAAAAAATACACTTCGGGACCCCCGAAATCGATCCGAAACACACGGATCTCGATACAATTACGGAAGCAAGAAAAGTTTCACATCCTTGCGATATAAGTTTGCAAGCATGAAGGGAGGAAATGATGGTAGGATGTTTTCTATATTTAATTCCAAGGAAGGAAAATCTTGGAAGACCTGATTTGCAAAAGGATATTATCCTATTCTGGTAATTTATATTGGCGTCATGGTATACAAGTCAATCCACCCCTAAAATAGCGTCATAGCCTTCCATATCAAGACATACAAGATTTACAGGGAGATTGTGACCTTCTACCATTACCTCACTATCAGGGTAGTAATTGGTAAGCTTTGTTTCGGGACCTATGGGTATAGTAATAGCAAGGTCCGAAGGTAAAGGAACTGATGGAACTGGCAAGATTTTTGCAAAAGCGGTAGATATAAAGAAATGCAAAGCACCAGTATCAAATAGCACAAATACAGGATGGGAATAAATGTGGACGGTACCTTCCATAAGCCCATCTTACCTGGGCGCTTCATCATTATCTAAAAGAGCATTGAGACGAGCCTGTCTCTTATGCCTGTCACCAGAAGGTTGATCCTTCATAAGAGGGCAGTCTGGCATGCGATGCTCCCGGCTGCCACACCGTAAACAAGCGTCGAGACGCTTCCAGCATTCTTTGGTTGAATGGCCAAACTTCTCACAAAAAGAGTAAGCCGCCATGACTTGCTTGTCCTCCTCCTTAGCATTCTTATTCCTCCTCCTTAGCATTCTTATTTTTCTGGGATCCACTACCATTCCCATTCCTGGATCTCTTCCTGCTTTCATGGGATTTGTAGGGCTCCATGATGTTAAACCTTTCTTTCTTATTACGCCGATCAGACCCTCAGCTTGACTCTTCCCCTTTGCCTTTTAATTTTTTGACCATCTCCAAGGTCCTTTCACATAGATATGCCAGTTGAACCATCTCCGCATAAGTACGAATATTTTGAGTCCTGAGTTGCTGAATAAAATTGGGTCTTAACCCATTCATAAATTGATTAGCCTTTAATAAGTCAGTACTGACCAGATGAGGTGCATACGACACCAGTCTGGAAAACAGAAGTTCATATTCTGCCACCGACATCATGCCCTGATGCAAAGAAGTGAATTCCATAGTCTTCCGCTCCTTGACATGCTCAGAAAAATATTTGGCACGGAATAGCGTAAGAAACCCTTCCCATGTATGGGGTGCATCTGCTGGCAGTGCTGGGACCGACTTTTACCATGTACGTGCATCTTTGTTAAGTTAAAAAGTGGCAAGATGCGCTTTCTCTTGGTCAGCACATTGCATGTCCTTGATCTCCCTCCCAACCCCAAACTCGTAGCTCCCCCTCCCTCCACCTGCTAGAAACCCTTCCAGCCACTATTCTACCCCTCCCTCACCTTGGATCACCCCCTCCCAGACCCCCTCACAGCCGGGGGTCGCCCTCACACCCATCCACCCCATTTCCCCTCCCATCTACCCCATTTGCAACCTGCAACTCCCAGTTCACAGACAGCAGTCCAGGGATGAGTTGCAGAGCCGGCCACATCTTCATCACACATCTTCTGGTGGTCTATTTTACATTTCTGGAAAGCTCTTCGAAGCAGCTTCACAGGCGACGTGGTCCCACATCTATCAGATGTCTGTGCTACCCGGGAGAGCCATTCTCCCTCGACTGCACAGAGTCACTCCGGCAGGGAACCTGAGTCCAAGAGAAGAAGCTACCACAGCCATTCTTGAGTGCTTTTGGACGTGATTCTTGGCTGAAGTCTTCTCCTCCAAACCCCCTACCATCTACAAGAAGCAGAGTGATTTTTGGAGCTCGGAGCATAGATTTCCAAATTATCTCCACGGGGTGCGCAGGTCAGACTCCCCTGAGTCAGATCCGACCCTTCTTACCATTCTGGTTTTTACGGTCTACTCTAACCTTCTCCGGCAGCCCCGTTGGTCTCCGTTCGAAGAAGACTCGACCACGATCGCAGCGGTTCTAGTCCCACATCAATTGGACCCCGGGAGTGCTCGTGGCACCTTCATCTTCCTGCAGCAGCACTCTGGGAGCAGTTAAAGCCAGAGCAATTCAGCCCTGCTCCAGACCCTCCCCCAGACACTGACGATGTTAGGAAATTCCCCAAAAATTTAGAAGTCCTCCTGAGTCAACTCAGAAAGTTTTGGCACCAGCCTTGACCTCTTCTGAGCTCGGCACAGCCCATGGGGGTGCCGTCATCGACTACTTATCAAACTGTTCCTGAAGCTAACAGAACCGGCGGAGCTAGACAATTCGGTTTCTAACTTAGCTCCCCCACCCCGCCTGGCCGGCTTATAGCCCCTCCCTATGTGGAGGTAGTGTTTGGTTGTAATTGGACTTCCCCACCCCTAATCCAACCCTTCTGCGAGGGAGTAGTGCATGTACTAGTAGGTCTTTGGCCGAAGCGTCATCGGCGCGGCGTGCGGGTAGCCCATGCTTCCCCGCTCGCCCTCATCTCCGGTCGAAGTCGGCATCTTCATGCCAACGAGGTGAGCTGCGGACCCCACCCTTTGTTGGATTTGCATTACTTAGCTTAGTATTATTTCTGGTTTCTCCGTCGACGGTGAGAGAGTGCTCCCGAGGGCGAGGACAAGATGGCGTTGCTCAAGGCGATCGCGATGATCGTGCTGGGCCTTGGCGCACACCGCGCCATGATGCCGCTCAACTACGTGACGTTTGGGACGGTCGGCCAACCTGCAAGACCGACCGTCCCGCCCTGCCGAGGGGTTGGCAGGGATGCTGTTCATGATGGATTGCTGATTGCCCCCCAGCATGATCTAAGCCGCCTTGCGCCGGGCGTTAGCGATTCGGACCCGCTGGAGGCGGACAGCTTCGTTCTGCTCCGAAGTGCGAAGGGCATCGGCGCGGATCAGGGCGCGGCGAATGGTCGGGATTGCGACCCCGTGGGATTTCGAAAGCTCGGAGAGTGTCGCGCCGGCACGATATGCGGGCAGGATAACCGAAGCGTCAAACGAGCCACGCTCGATACGAGCGAGGCGGTTGGGGTTGACGCCAGCGATCCGCAAGTACGAGAAAACATCCGGCGTTTGAATGCCGTATTTCTCTGCAATATCGGCCGCCTTGGTCCCGGCCTTGTAGTCAGCTGCGATAGCAAATGCGCGCTCAACGGTCTTGGGCGACCTTGCGCGCTTGGATCGCTGAATCGTGATGTTGGATTGGCGGCAGACGCGAAGAACATTGTGATAGCTGTCGCCAACGTGAGATGCGATGGCCTTGGCCGCGACACCGCCCTCTGCGAGGGTCCTGATTTCGTCGATCCGCTCCCAAGCAGGAGCGATGCGCTTGCCAACATGGCCGCGCGGGGAACCGCCCTCTTTGCGCACAATCTGTTCGATGCGTTGGCGTGTGACCCCAAAGTCAGCGGCAATCGCCTCGTATGTGTCGCCTGCGGAGTACCGAGCCATGATACGCACATTGCGGTCATTGGCGGGCTTAGGGGGAAGTTCGCCCAAGGTTGCCGCGCGAGCCATCGCAGCGAGAACAGGCGGGGCGGCTTCGAACCATTCCCCGTGAAGGCGGTAGGGGGCGAATTGCCGGTGAAGGCGCGTTTCGTCGGCGAAGGTGCCGGGAACGGCAGCAACGATCTCCAAAGGCTCGGGTGACCAGATTTGAAGCGCTTTCAGCCTAACCTCTGGCAGTTTCGAGCAGCCAATCTTGATCGCGCCGACACCATCGGCCCGACGCATGAAATATACCATGCCGCTTGCCGTCGGCTTGGACTTACTCATGCGGCGCGCTCCTGCGACAGCTCGGCGAGCGCGTCATTCAGCTTGCGGATGGTCGAAAACGTCGGCCCAATCGGATTGGGGTTCTTGTCCGTTGCTTTCCAGCGACTGACCGTCGTTCTTGAATGGCATCCTATTGTCAGAGACTATGCGACTGGGTGTACCAAAACGGTAGATGATGTTGTGTCGGACGAACCTGGCGACCACCTCGCCAGTGACTTCTCGTAGGGGAAGGGCTTCCGCCCAATGGGAGAAGTAGTCAGTGGCGGCCAGAATGTACTTGTGGCCTTTAGAAGATGGTGGGAAAGGCCCCGTGATGTCCATACCCCACTCAGTGAAGGGCCAGGTAGGGGCTGTGGGATGCAGCAGATTGGGAGGCCGTCTAGGTACTAGGCCAAAGGATTGGCACTGATGACATGTATGGGCATACTGGACGCAATCCACGTACATTGAAGGTGAATAGAAGCCTTTCAACTTGATGTTGTGCTTCATTCTATCTCCGGCTTGATGCACGCCGTATAGCCCAGAATGAAGCTCACGCGTGATAGCTCGAGCCTCGGCTGGGGAGATGCATCTCAAGAGGATGGACTTGTCCTTCTCGTGGTTGAGTCGGTAAAGGGAGTCACCAATCAACTCATATGACATTGCCTAGCGGAGTAGTTGGACCCTTTGAGCCCGGTCAGGGGGGAGCCATCCCTTCTTGAATTTGGTGATGGGCTCGCACCAATCTTCTTCTTCTGGAGGAGTGTTCTGGTCGAAGCCTTGGACCTCATAAACTGTAAGACTAGAGTTGCTTTTGAGTGAGTTAGGCATTAGCCTTCTATGCTTGACTATGATGTCCACTTCACCCTCAGGCGGTAGCTTGATGGCCGCAGCTAGTTTCGCTAGAGCGTCAGCTTAGGCATTGCTGCTTCTGGGAACATGATCTATTTTAAAGAAATAGAACTTCTGGGTTAGCCGAGTGATGGCGGCGTGGTAAGAAACCAGCTTTGATTTTTGCACGTCATAGATGCCAATCACCTGTCGGACTATCAGTTGGGAATCTCCATAGGCTTTGAGACATTTGACGCCCATGTCAAGATCCATCTGGAGTCTGATGATCAGGGCTTTGTACTCGACTTTGTTGTTGGTTAGAGCCTTCATGAGGGCACAAGAGTTATATGGAACTCCGCCCTGAGGGGTTAGGAAGATAATTCCGGCACCTGCTGTAATGCCTGAACTGAGGTTACTATAGGTAGTACCTCGAGAAGCGCTGTCAAAGTACAACTCCTAGCAAGGTAGACTGGCTGTGAGGGCGTCTTGATGCCAGTAATGTAGGACATCTCCGCTCTATTTAGCTAGTTGTTGGTGTTGAAGAGTAAGAGACTCCTCATCTAGAAGCTCCATGTTGAAGGAAGAATCATCTGGTACTAGATGGGCTGCCAAGAATTCAGCCATGCCTTGTCCCTTGATTGTTTTTCTTGGGACGTAGGTGATGTCGCACTCCATAAGCAGGAGTGCCCACTTCCCAGTGTGCCTGAGAGGATGGGTTGCCTAAGAAGGAACTTCAGGGGTCATGCTTGGATATAAGCTCAACCCGATGAGACAGGAGGTAGTGCCGTAGCTTCTTGACGGCAAACACCAATGCCAAGCATACTTTCTCCATGGGAGAGTAGCAGTATTCAACACCGATCAGTTTTCGGCTGAGGTAATAGAGTGGATGCTCTTTACCTTCTTCATTGACTTGCGCTAACAGAGCCCCTAACGAAGCATCCATGGCGGCAATATAGAGTATGAGGGGTTTACCCTTGACAGACACTCCCAAGACTGGAGGAGTGAGAAGGTACTCATTGATCTGCTCAAAAGCTGTCTGGCATTCTGGGTCCCAAATGAAGGGGGCGTCTTTCTTCATCAACTTGTTGAAAGGCGCACATCGATCGGAGAGGTTGGAGATAAATCTCTAAATGTAGGTCTGTCTACCCTGGAGTGACCTAAGTTCAGTGAGGTTGCTGGGTGGTGGAAGCTCCCGGATCGCTTTGATCTTGCTGGGATCCACCTCGATTCCTCGGTATCGAACAACGAAACCAAGGAATTTACCACTAGATATGCCGAAGGCGCATTTCATGGGGTTCATCTTGAGCCCATATTACTGGAGATGGTCAAAGACTTGACGCAGATCGCGTAGGTGGTCTTCTCGCCTTATGATTTTGACGACGAGGTCATCAACATAGCATTCGACGATGTTGTGCAGCATCTCATCGAAAATTTTGGTCATGACTCTTTGGTAGGTAGCATCAGCGTTCTTCAAACCGAAGGGCATGCGTTTGTAGTTGAAGATCCCTTTAGGGGATCTAAAGGCGGTGTAGCCCTTGTCTCAGAGGGACATCTGGATCTGGTTGTAGCCCGATGACCCGTCCATGAAAGATAGGGCTTCATGTCTGATGGTCATGTCGACCATCGTCTCTGTAATCGGGACTGGGAAGTCGTCCTTTGGATAGGCTTTGTTGAGGTCCCAGAAGTCGACGTAGATGCGGACTTGACCATTTTTATTTTTGACTGGGACAATGTTAACGAGCCAAACCGGGTAGATGCACGGCTCGATGAAGTCGACCTCTGCCATTTTATTGACTACGGTCGTGACCTGGAGCTCCAACTCGTGGCACATACGCCACTGGGGCTGTTTGACTGGCGTGACTGACGGAGATATAGCCAGATCATGCTCCACTACAGAGGGATCTAACCCTGGCATCTCCTGGTATGTCCAGGCGAAGCAGTCTTTGTATTCGAGCAGGATTTGCTTGTAGTCCTGCCTCTCTGCTTCGGTGAGGAGAGCACTGAGGAATGTGGGCCGAGGGGCCTCATCTCCGCCCAGGTTGATCTCGAAGAGCTCGTCGACAGTTGCCTGGCCACCGTCCTCCAGCTCAGGAGGAGCAGGCTAAAAGTTGATGAAGTCTTCATCATTAGTGGCAGCTTCGTACACCCATGGGTCTTCCGAGCTAGTGGTTGAGGCTGCTGGAACTGGAAGGTCGTCACTACTGGGTCGGAACAAGGGTTGTCCTGGGCCGTCCACATTGGACTGGCAGCTATCGATCGAAATTTTGGAGACTTGGTCGGAGTTGTCTGCCAATGCCGGCGACGCCTCACGGTCTTCGTTCTCGAGGCCTTCCTCAGGGGGAAGGTGTGGCGAGGTAAGTTCTGGAACTGGCTGGGAGGCCGCGGAGGCCTCCTTCACTCCCACGTCCTTATGGACGGGCGGGGAATCCTCGTTGAGTGTTGGAACTAGAGTGATGGTTCTGGCGAGAAGTGGAATTAAGATTTCCTCTCCCTCATCTCCCAAGCTATCGAACTTGGTGTTGGCGGCAACCGGGTCGATGGCTGGCTGCACCGGTCCTATGGCATAGACCGCGTGGTAGACACAGAAGTCTGGGTCTTGGTCATAACTGAGACCTCTAGTGTCTTTCTAGGAGGATGGGGTTTGCCCCCGGACCTGCGATGGCGTCCACAAGTTGTGGAAGTACCTTTGCTGTGTAGAGCCTTGCCACTGGGGGATATGCTGTTTGAGGCACATCTCCCGAATGCAAGGTGATAGGTCGTCCAGGTTCTGGATAGCTTCAGGGACATTGTCGGCTCACCCGGACCAGCCGAAGTCATCCGTTGGTAAGGCTGGTGGGACCATGTCTCCTTTGTGAAAGATGATAGACTTGTCCCTATTAGATTTTTCGAGGCCTCTCTAACTCAGTTGGCCTCTTGTTACCGCACTTGTACACTTTGTGCTGTTTCATTGATGTTGACCTTTCTTGGCAATTTCTTTGTTAGGATTGACTTTCTATATCTTTGGTTCAGCAATGTATGTAGGATGACATGTCCATTCATGGTGTTTAAAGAAGCAAGGAATACCCTCTGCTTCTGTAAGCCGTTTTGGGGCATGTTTTATCCTTTTCTTTTGAGGCTCTCAACTCAAGTCAGCCCCCCTAGCCGGTTAAAACCAAACACTTGGGATGAGGAATTCCCATGGTTATTAGTCTCCTTGGTTCAAATTGCTTTTGAAGACTGAAGGACTTTATTAGACCCCTTTTCCTTCTGCCACCAATGATGGAGGGTTCAAAAATCTTGGATTGTAGGCTTCTTGACTTGCTGCTAGGATGGTGACTGGGCAGATTGGACTACCCTAACCTTTTTGATTGCTCGGGCCTCCTCCTTGGTGATCCATATTTGTTTGATAGGAAGTTGCTCCACGGAATCGCCCCCTTGCTTGGGCTTAAGGGCTTTGACTTCTTGCGTGAGGTTTGGACGTCAGCTTCTTTCATTTTTGCCTTTACTTGACGTAGACGGCAATAAGATTGGCCCTTTGCCTAGGCTTTGAGGCTTTGACTTTCCACCAGTGCGCTGGCTTCTGAATTGAAGCTTAGGGGTTGGCTTCTTTCATTTCTGTCTCAGCTTGATATATTCGGTGTGAGAATCAGATCAGCTCGCCTCCATCTAGCAAGTTGTATTCTTCCTTTTTTTTCCGTTTGTTTTTTCAACAAGGACTAATCTTGCTAGACTTGGATATAGCCGTAACAAGTTTTCTACCACGGGGGCGACATTGCCCCCGGCTAATAGAGCAACACATGGATTTGTTGGCATTTAGTCTTCATAAAGAAACCTTCACTTTGATGCCCCTAGTAGCGACAGTCGTGGACGGGCGATGTTGCCCCCTGTTAGCGGGAGTAGCTTTAGATGTGTTTTGTGTCAACATTAGGCTTCAAAAGGAACCACTTTACCTTGATGCCCCCGACAATCTTAACCTTGATGCCCCCGACGAATTCAATGGCGGGAATCATTTGAATTTCTTGCAAGAGTGTGAAAGAGTCACAACCTTTATAAAGATGACTTATTCTTTAACAGAGAGATGAAAGGCACGAAAAGTTCCACTGGGTGGGTCAGTCTGTTTACACTCGAAACAATGCCGACATGTTGATGATGAATTAAAATTTGGGGGGGGGGGGGGGAGTTGTCCGTCAGACAGTCTGTCATAAATTCTGACAGATTAATTTCCATCGAAAAAATTGTTTGAAATAAAGAAGGAATTTACGATGACTATTTTTCCATCCAAAAAATTTACTAATTTTTTCAATGGATATCATTCAGTCGTAAATTCTATTAAATTCCATCAAAAATCCATCAAAAATATTTCCTACTTCCCCCCTCGCATTCAAAACTTTCTCTCACTCTCTCCCTCTCCCTCTCTCTCTCCGATGACTACGACGGTGTCACCCTCACCCCCATTCTCTCCGACAACCGTGACAGTGTCTCCCTCTCCCCTCTCTCTCTGATGATTGTGGTGGCGTCCCCCCCCTCTCTCTCTCTGACAGGCAATGGCAGTTCTCCCCATCTGAGCGGCGGTGTCTCCCCCTCCAATAAGTCAGCCTCCATCTCCCTCTCACACATCTCCTACTCCCACTCTTACCTTCTCCCTCTCTCATGGTCTCTCTCCCTCTCTGGGTCTCCCTCTCCCTCTTTTAGTCTCCCTCTCTCCCTCTCCCTCTCTCTAACACATGCACACACTCACACTCACAGAGGGTGGGCGCCTCATCAACCCCCTCCGCGTCCCTCTCCCTCTCTCTCTAGGTCGCTCTCCCTCCCTCTCCCTCTCCCTCTACCTCTCTCTCTAATACACTCACACACTCACAGAGGGGGCACCCGATCGACCCCCTCCTCCTCCCTCTCCCTCTCTCTCTCTCCCTCTCTTTCTCTCGGTCTCCCTCACTCACTCTCCCTCTCCATCTCTCTCTAATACATGCATGCACACACATAAGGGGGTACTTGACCCCCTCCCTCTCCCTATCTCCCACTCCCTCTCTCGGTCTCCCTCACTACCTCTTCCTCTCCCTCTGTCTATAACAGATGCACGCACGCATAAAGGGGGGGTGCTCGACCCCCTCCCTCTCCCTCTCCCTATCTCGGTTTCCCTCACTCCCTCTCCCTCTCCCTCTCCCTCTAGCACATGCATGTAGACCCAAAGTGGGGGTACTCAACCCCCTCCCTCTCCCTCTCCCACTCTGTCTAACACATACACATACTCAGAGAGGGGGGTGCTCGATCCCCTCCGTCTCTGTCTCCCACACTCTATCTCCCTCTCTTACTCTCTCTCTCTCATTGCCGTACACATAGATGAGCAAGACCCCCCTCCCATTCATTCACCCTCTCTGTATTTGTCTCTCACAGTGATCAAACTTTCATGTAGGGTGATTAGCGTCGGCGACAACAACATACTTCATTCTTTATTTCTGTGGACATTTCGAAATAAGTCTACGATGAACAGCGGCGTATGTGTGAAGGGAAGTTTATACAATGAAATGGAATTGGACTACTATGGGATTGTTGAAGAAGTCTTAGAACTTCAGTATTTAGGAGAAGCCTTGAGGAGGAAAGAAAGATGGCATCGTCAGTTGATGACAATGGTTATGGAGACGGCTTTGAGGTCGAAGCCGATGAAACCGCCCCTCGACGGGAAGAAAGGAAAAGAGTCTCTGTCTTTGAGCGGTTGACCTTTCCGGAACAGGTTGGAAGGCGGGTCCACCGGCAGAAGAGAAGGATGCAGGTCTTCACCTGTAGTATGGCTGGCATATTCGGTCGGTATGGAGGGCTTCCTGAAGACCCTCATGAGTTGGCTCAATTGGCCATAGGGCCAAGGCCGAACACTCAGAGGACCGAGGCTGCAAGAGATCTGTTGGCGGTAGCTAAGGGGAAGTAGGCCCTAATCTACCGCTGGCAGGATGATGAAGCCACTATTCTGACTGTCAATGTGGTAACGACGGAAGAAGAAGATGAAGTTTTGTTTGATATTCTGCCCGAGAATGCACCCCGGAGACGTGCCAGAAGCCATCTCCAGCACTGCAGCCATGGACCCAGCGGTCCTAATGTTGCTTCAGAAGTACCAGCAGGAGATAGACCTGCTGAAGAAGCAGCTGATGGAGAAAACTGAATAATCATCAGCTTCGATGCCGCCCGAAGTCCAGGGTGAATCATCTCGGGGAGCTGTCCATCAAGCTGACCCTCCACCACTCTATACTCTACCTCAGCCAGCAGAGCCAAGCTTGGCAACGACTCAGCAACGGCCACCACAGTCGCTGATGCCGCCAGTACTCCCCCAGGTGCACCAGACGCCTCCACTGTTGTGTCCTCCGCAGGCGACCACCCTGGTCACCCCCTACCTCCAGCCGGCGCACTTCTACCTAGAGCTGGTTGATCCCACGGTCATGAATAAGATGATGGTGGAAAGAATGATCGAGATGAAGCTCGCAGAAAGAAGCGAAGGCGACTACGTCACATTTGATGCATACCAGGTGCCATACCCACCACATCATGCAGCCAAGCGGCTTCCCCCTGGGATCAACAAGCCGCCAAAATTTGACAAGTTCAACGGGAAGGGATCCCCGAAGGAACACGTCACCTACTATATGACTGTCATGGGCAATCTAGCCACCAATGAGTCGTATCTGCTGAAGTTTTTTGGGTCCTCATTGACGGGGCTCGCATTTGAATGGTACTTTAGCCTCCCGGCCGGGTCGATCAGCGACTGGTCATGAAACGTCAAATACACACTTCTTGGGGTTCATCTTGAGCTTATATTCTCGTGATCTTTGCAATACTTTGGCTAGAATCCCAAGATGCTCAATCCTCATTCTTGATTTTACCACTAGGTCGTCAACATACGCCTCTATATAAATGTGGATCATGTCATGAAAAATTACTATCATAGCCCTTTGATAGGTAGCTCCGGCATTCTTAAGACCGAAAGGCATGACCACATAGCAATAAGTCCCCCATGGTGTAGTGAACGATGTCTTCTCTTCATCTTCTTCGGCCAAACGAATCTGATTGTATCCTGAAAAACCATCCATAAAGGAGAGAGTCTCATATCCTGCCGTATTGTCGATCAAAACATCAATATGAGGGAGGGGGAAATCATCTTTAGGACGCGCGGTTGAGGTCATGGAAGTCTATGCATATTCTGACCTTTCCATCTTTCTTTATGACTGGGACAATGTTGGCCACCCAATTAGGATAGAGGACGACTCTAACGAATCTAGCTTTATGAAGCTTGTCGACCTCTTCTTTCATTTTTAATGCCATGTTAAGGTGAAAATGTCTCAACTACTGTTTGACCGGAATGGACCCTGGCTTAAGTGTAAGTCGATGTTCAACGAGCGCAAGGTCTAATCCCGGCATATCTTCATAGCTCTATGCAAACGTGTCCTTATATTCCCAAAGGACTAGAATGAGTGCCTCTTCTTCAGAGGGCAGCAAGTTCTTGCTAATGAGGACAATCAATGGGTCTTCCTCAGTACCCAGATTTATCTCTTTGGTAGGCTCTTCTATTGAGGCTGACGGTTCATCAAATCTTCTCATGCCACTAGCAAAGGCGTTAGCCTCGTCCTCATATTCTTCATACTCTTCATCCCCCTTGTCAATAGGGTCTTCATCGTTCATGATCTCATAGACATCGAAACCCTCATTGAAAGCACATGAATCTTCGTATTCTATTTCCGACAGGATAATCGGATCCTCCATAAACTCGAGGATGGCTAGACAAGCTTGGCATCTCTTAACTAGCTCTCGGAGAAACCTACGGGGAATCTACTTACCCTTGGGTTTTCTAGAGGTTACCCCAAGACCCTTAGAGGAAGAATAAGAACAGCTAGCCTGATCACTAGAACCTGACGAAGAGGGGGGGGAGATAGATACAGAAAGAGGTACAGAGGAGGGACCTCTCACCGAAGGGGTAGGGGAGGTCTACTAATGAATCTTGGAAGAGCGGCCCCTGGGTCGGGGCGTGCTCAGAAAGAAGATAGGAGGTTTCCTCAACAGAGCAAGGATAATCATGATAAAACGCTTCATTCAGTTTGCTGAAATTTACATAAGCCAAGTTCTCTTCTAAAGAATTTGCGAAGTCAGAACAAAATGGACTGGCACGCCCACATTCCATCTAGCCATCTTTGTCCCAGTCTTCCAGAATGATTAACCATATGTTGTTCCTTCTTGTGCGTTCTTATCATTCTTTTCACCCTCCTTTCAATACCCCCGTAATCCCCGCATGTCAAATCAACCCATCTCGGCCTTTCATAAAAGGTGAGTGTACGTCCCTACCATGAGGGAAAGAACAAGAAGGGAATTCCCCCGTACGCGTAAACAACCCCCCACTAGATCCGTGTTCCTACACTACGAGACCCAATGATTGGTATCAGAGCAAGGCTCTGTTGTCCCTAGATCTAACGATCTACAGAGTGATCCCAGTGCATACTACAATCATGAATTTTTTTGTTAAACATATCTCGATGAATTGCTTGCCTATTTTTAAAGGATCTGATTTCTCTTTATGGTTAGGCAAAATGTGTGGGCCGATTAACTCTGTTAATCCTAATCTCTGGAAGTTAATTTATCATGGTCCTAACAAACTCCCTCTAGATGAGACCATGTGGTCTGAAGAAGAAAAACTGATGCACCATGATAATATAACAGTCCTAAGTTTATTGCAAGCTGCCGTAGACACTAACATGTTTCCATTTGTCTCTTCTTGTAGAACAACAAAAGAGCTTATGGACTGCTTGATCAAAGCTCAAGAGAAGGAGGGATAAAACTGTCTCATGGCCGACGACGATGATGATCAACACAATGACGAAAATACTAAAGAGGTAAATTCTGATTCTGAAGACTTTACTCTTGAAGAACACATTGATGCCTATGATGAACTGGAAAAGTAATATAAGAAAATCAAGTTAGAAAATAAAAAATTGAAAAAGAAAGTTCAAGACAATGTTTGTAACTCTTCTTGTGAAAAATGTTCTGAACTTAAAAAATTAAGTGAGGCCTGCGTGTTTGATGTTGAAGCACACAACGAGACAATTGCAGATCTTAGAACTGAAAATAAATCTTTACTGGCTAAAATTTTAGAACTTCAACAAATAGAAAAAGATAATGAGAAGTTGAAAGAGTTGAATACCGCCATATCTGAAAGACTACTCCTTCTTGAAAAAGGGAAAACTATTCTGAATGTTGAAAAGCTAAAGGAGCTAAGAAAGGAAATAGAAAATTTTAAGAATATGAATGATAAAAGTGTTGAATTCGAAGAGGAGTTGAGAAATCTGAAGAATGACGGGCAACAGCAACACAACAGGGATAACTGGGGGCAGAGAGACTGGTTCCAGCGAGGCGGGGGATTCGCTCCCTGACTGTATTACATGACTTATATGCCGTAAAAGGCATTTATGTGGGGGCATGAGAGCCCGATTACAAGTGCTTGCAAGTCATGAGATAATTCTGTCATTTGTGACGGTCCCCGGGTCATTGCGTTATTGTGTGGGTAGTTCTGTGTCCGTACACAGTGTCCATCAGAGGACCTGTAACTCAGCAGGATACCACACGAGGGGCGTCACAATGTCTTCCCGTTATGAGACAGTGTCAAGGTCGGGGCAGCAGGGGTGCCGTAGGCACCGTTGTCCTGGAGTAGTTGAGCGTCACCAAGGTCGAAGCGACCGAATGACGTAGGCACCGCTTGTCACTGGAGTGAACGGGCGCTGTTGAGACTTGAGCGGTTGGACGGCGTGAGCATCGCCGTGACTGGAGTGACCAAAAGCCGTTGAGCTCAGGATTGCCGCGTGCCGTGGGCACCGGTGAGACTGGAGTTGTTGAGCGATCGACCGCCGTGGCTCCCGATGTGATTGGAGTAGCTGGAAGTTGGGTGCCGGGGGCACCACTGTGACTGAGGCAGTTGAGTAGTTGGGCGCAATTGGCCCCGATATGGCTGGCAGTCGGGTGTCGGGGGCACCATTGTAACTGAGGTTGTTGAGTGGTCGAGCACTGTGGGCCCCGATATGACTGGGATGGCTGGCAGTCGGGTGCCCGTGGCACCGTTGTGACTGAGATTTTTGAGTGGTCGGGTGCAGGGGCCCCCGACGTGACAGGAGTGGCTGGCAGTCGGGTGCCGGGGACACCGTTATGACTCAGTTGTTGAGCGATCGAGTGCCGGGGGCCCCAATGTGACTAGAGTGACTGGCAATCGGGTGCCGGGGGCAATGTTGTGACTGAGGGAGATGGGCGCCGTGAGATGTCGATGGTTGTGCTCGGGGACCGTTGACAGAGGCAGGGGCCTGACGCTTCATCTTGCACCAGGACTTGTAAAGTATGCCCATTGTTCGGGTAATAGCACTGAGGGCATGTTTATTGAGGTGACATCGGGGTGGCGTGCTATTATCGAGGCGGGGAGCCTGACAGGGCACTTCGATTGAGCCACGTCTAGTGGTACACGATCATCAAAATAGAGACTGGGCAGAGTGCTCTCATCGAGCAAGGTCCTTATCGTGCACGAACGTCGAGGCAGAGATTAGGCAAGGTGTCTCAATCGAGCAACGTTTGATGGTGCACGATCGTTGAGGCAGGGACTTGAATGCTTTTTATGTGATTACAATCCTAATCTGTCAAATTGCCTCTGCTTGCGTTGTATACTTTAGTTGATTAGGGCCACATTATTCTTGTAGATCAAGTGTTCGTTCAGTAAACCTCACCTCCCTGTTACATTCCTGAATTATGTGTCAAAAAGTTGTTTAAAGGATCCATTCACCCCCCTCTGTATCTAGATCTGTCCATATAGCCTAACAGACGGTATCAGAGAATATCGCCTAGGACTCTCTTGACCCATCACAGACTTTGCTCGGACGGTTGCTCAGGCCGAGGAGGCTGAGGCCACTCTTGCAGAGAGGGTAAGCAAACCAACCGATTTCCCTTTGACTTAAATGCTTATGATGATGCAAATGCCTAATTATGACGAATGTGTATGTAGGCAAGAGAGCTGACCACAGCACTTATTGAGGGGGAGCGTGCCAAAGCGGAGGCAGAGCCACTCTGGGCAGAGCTTGAGCAGGCACGAGCTGAGACAGAGCGCTTCCGTGCAGAGGCGGAGTGGTTTCATACAGGGGTAGCGGACCTTGAGCGATACTGGATTAAGGCCGGGGAGGCTCGGCACCAGGCCTTCGAGCTGAAGATCGAGTTACAGGTCGTAGAGCGAACGGTCCGGATGATAGGCCGAGGACCTGAGAGGAGTGCGTCATAGAGCGGCGCACGGAGCGGTACGTTCCCAGACTCCCTTACTAGATCTTCCGGCCAACGGAGGAATGAGGAGGCGGAGAGGAGACGACAACGAGAGGAGGGGAGCACAACCATGGGCCCACCGGAGAAATGACATGAGGGCACCAGCGATAGAGGAGGTCCAGGAGAGGGACCGGCCGAGTGACTTATACTTTCCTTTTCTTTTCCTTTTTTTTTTAATTATGGACACACATGTGCATGAATTTAGTGATAGTGGGATGAGATCATTTTATCTTTTTTGAAGATGCAAATGAATGAATGTGCTTACTGACTTACTAACTAATAGCCTCTAGGACTGACAGCAAGAGTGAGAGAGAGGGAGAGCGAGACAGGACTGACGATCAAGTGAGAAGAGAGAGGACCAAAACCTGACAGAAAGTGGGAAATGGTCTCTTGGAAGACCGCATGGGTAAGGAAATGATCTCACTCATGACTGTTAGGGGGTGAGGGGTAAGGCGGCGAATGAAAGGGGAAAATGGTCACTTGACGACCTTTTGGGGAAGCCTAGTAGTCGCACGATAGACCGCATAGGCGAAGACTTTGTCAAATCTGAGCGGGACTCTCCGTGAGAGTCCCAACCCGTGGTTGTTGTGTCACCTAGCGTGAACCCCTCAGCACCTCTGACCCCAGTCAACCCCATCCTGTCTAGTGCGAACCTACAGCAGCGAAGTGCTCCCTACTCTTCACCTAGGACCTCAGGCCTACACAGACTTCTCTTCAGCAGCCGAACGAAGGTGTTTGGATTCAATCCAATGTAAATAAACACCGACTACTTAGGATCGGTGGGGAAATACGTCCTATACACGACTCCCCACAGTCGCCTGTGCACTTGCACCTACGAAACCGACCCTTCCCTCCACGTGTCCCTCACCTCTTGAGTCCACGTGCCGTGCCCTGGTGGCGCTTCCCCGGTCAGCTTTCGGTTCCATGGGTGATTGTCGAGAAATCGACTGGCACGCCCGCATCCCAGCCATGTTTCCCTTAAAACCTGGAAACCTCCCGTGCCATTCGAACTCCCCTCAACTTTCCGTAAAAGGCAAGTGCACGATGCTGCTTTGAGGAAGATATGGCCATGAGAGGGGGTGCCCGAAGCATGCTATATTCTGGCATCTCTCCTGTAGTTATATCCGACCCCTCACTCTAGTCACCACACCCACCGCGCCGGTGAAACACCGCCGCACTCGAACAAAAGGATGGCACGCCCGGTGGCACGTCTCCCGCCTTCCTTCTTTCTGTTGAAGAGAAAGCTTGTGCCAGCCCTGAAGTCCTGGTGCCCTTTTCCTATCCTTGTAGGAGAGGTAGAAGAAGAGCATCCGCTCGCACTTCCCAGCACCTTCCAGTTCGCCCTCCAGTTGTTGGATCGTGCTCGGCGACTGTCAGCGACCGTCACCCCTGCTCGTTCGACGCGTCAACAACTATGGCGGCCATCACCTATGGTCCCATCGCCATCGCCACTGATGCGCAGGTGGGCTACTTCGCGGTGGTGATTGCTTTTGGTAGCTTCGCCCCAGATGTCGGATCACCCTACTTCTTGGGTGTGGTCCCCGTGGTGGCTCCACTGCCACCCTTAGCTCCCATCTCTGTTGGCGTCATCAACGCGCCACACCCACCACCAGTCTCAATCACCAGACCGAGTTTCAGACTCGGGTCTCCCATTATCGGCCCCCGTAGGGGTTCTGGACCAACTCCTGCCTGGGCAAACACCAGCCCCCGGGCCTAGTTTTGACCGGCTCTCGACGTGAGCTTAGTGCCCTGAGTCTCGGCCCCTACCACTACAGTTTGCTCGGGCTTCTAGCCCCGGGCCTTAGTTGAGTAGGCATCTGTCATGGGTCCCCACTCTAAGGTGCCTGGCTCCTTAGCACCTCACTCAGGTCGTCAGCCCCGAGCCTCAATCGAGCCAGCTCCTCTCACGGGTCTCCCGACCTGGGGGCAGGGCTCCCCAGTACCTCGTTCAGGCTTTTCGACCCAGATTTTTGAAGTGCAACCGCCTCACACGGGCCATCAATCCTCGGTTCGAGGCTGCTTAACATCCAGACTGGGCATGCAACCCCGGAGTCTCTCACGGGCGACGCTTGGCGTGAGTGATCCACGTCAGGTTTCGCATCCCTCAGCTCCATCGTGGGGGCACATTCCCTACAACTTGATGATACCGACTCCCAATACGGGTCTGCCTCTATGGGACATGGCGGCCCCGATATTGACCGAAGGCTCTGTGCCCCACCATCCGGTCCCGCCAGTCCCTGGTTCAGGCTCAAGGCCTCGGGTCGTCGGCACCCCGGCACCCTCTACGGTGCCCACTCCGAGTACAAGCACGTCATCATGGGCAGCCGTGACACTGTTGTCCGCTCGGGCAAGGGCTTACACTCGAGCCACCCAGCCGTCAGCCTCCACTATAGACTTTGGGTCTTGGGGGCCGATTCCAATGTCACCGGTTGATGGCCTTGTGCCACCGAAAATCATGGGCTGAGTTTTCTCAGTCTACCACCTTGGAGCAGAGTCATCTTCAGCTCCCCAGAAGAAGCATCGTCGCGGCCATAAAGGCAAGCGACCTACTGCTGCCACCAGTAACTCCGGCAAGACAATCCATGTCAGCAATCTACAGATTCACCTGGATCAGGGCGAACCCATCATACCCCAAAGCCGATCATCTCCATGGTCCCTACTACCAACTGCTTTAGCCTTCTGCATCAAACGCTAGAAGACAAGGCAGAACTCAGAAGGGTAGATGCTCCCGCAGTGGCCCAGAGACACCAGCGTCGGTCTGGTGTCCGAACTCCCAAGTCCCGTTGAAGAGACAGTGATAGGGGAGACCAACAGTCTGACTTGAGGAGAATCTGGGTTACCCCGGATGAAGCTCAAGCTGTCCAGAAGGTGCATCTTAATAACCCCTTCTGGGCACTAGGATGCCACACCAAGCAAGGCGCGACTGGTTCTGCAGCCGCATCGTGAGATGGTGCCCAGCCATTCAGTGCCCCTCGTTTAGATGGGTGAAGGCAGAGACGGGCTCGTTCAGGGCCCCACCCACATCCATCCTCAAGTTCTCCTCAGGCAGATGCCATGATGGCGACTCCTCTGCAACGCACCTCAGTCTTTGATAGGCTGGGGACACCCGTCTGCCCCAAGAGGCGCTCTCAAAAGAAGTAGACCGTCCAGCTCCTCAGTGACGTGGCCAAGGTGTTCGCGTGTTATGCCACCAGGCACCAGCCTGAGGTTCAGACTGACGACCTGAACCAGCCTATATCTCAACTCAGGAGGCCACGTCACCCGACCCAATAGTCGACTCCTGTCGGCCACATCGGCACTTCTGCCGGACCTCAAGCATCGACGCGAGCAGAGGAAGTTCCCGTCGAGGATCGTGGCGCCCCCGACAATGTGGAGCCGGTCAATAATGACCCTCTGGCCAATGAAGTCCAAGGGGTGACTCTTGAGACTCTTATAAAGGAGAACCAGCACTTGAAGGCCCTCCTACAAGACTTGTTGCAGGAGCGTGACCTCCACCCTCAGCCACCTATCGGGCCTTCGACGGAGACACCGATCCCGCCAGGAGGGAAAAATGGCGTCAACACCTCAGCTGTAGCCGTCTGAACCCCTACAATAATCGGGTTTGGCACACCCTTGGCCAAAGCTCAACCATGACCATCCAACACACTGGTGCCAGAAAGCCTCATGGCACAATGCCAGATGATCGAGCGGATCGTTGAGACCAAGATCGCCTAGTTTGGAGAAGGGATCACGGCGGTGGACCTCTATAGTGTCCCCTACCCGCTGCATCACTAGCTCAAGAAACTTCACCCGGATTACACCAAGCCGCCGAAGTTGCAGAAATTCGACGGTCACTGCTCTCTACATGAACACTTGGCCTACTATATTACGGCCATGGGTGAACTCGCGTTGGATGAGTCTTATCTCCTACACTATTTTGCCACCTCACTTATGGGAATGGCCTTCCAATGGTATTCCCGCCAGAAACACAACTCGGTCATCGATTGGGCTGATCTCCAGAAGAAGTTCCCCGACCGTTTCCAAATGGCCAAATGAAAGGTCTCCTTAGTCGAGCTCTGCTCCCTCCTGTTAGAATATATGGATGCGAAGCTGGTATGCTCTGATACCAAGTGATAGAATATATAGACTAGAAACCAGATCTTTACAGATAGAGAGGTTTGGTAAGAGGTATAGGGAGGCGCATACCATAGGCGCAATGGTCGAATCCCAACTCCTTGGCGGCGCTCAAAACACGCGCAAACACCGCGCTCTGATCACCTGCGTTGGTTAGCGCTGTCAGAAGACTTTCCGACCATTTTTCCATGATCTGTCCCGCCATCGTCAAATTCAACAGCTTGCCGAGTCACATTGATGAGCCCAGTGTAGCAGCCCAGAAACTCGCACCTACAAGGAGATTGCGGCGCTGTCAAGCGCCTCACGATCAGTCCACTTCGCCACACTCGTTTTTTTAGGTTTACCTCTCATGTAGCAACGTTGCCGCCGCCTCTGAAGCGAGAGAATGATGATCTTCTCGAGAGGTTCTATGAAGTCTGCATAGCACACTCTCTATGGCAATGCTGATCAAGTCCTCCACATGTGCCGTCAGCGCGTTGAATAAGGCGTGAAGCAACAGACACTGGCCGTGGCGATAAGTGCGTCTGCAGGGCTCCTCACACGTGTGGCGAAGTCAACAAGCGTGGCAGGGTTGCGCAAATTGGCAAAGTTTCAACCGAACGCAGCGCATTGAGCAGCCGAAATCTTTCTGGTTCTCAATGCGGTGATTTGATCAGCATTGCCCTATTTCGGCGATGGAGCGCCGCACATCATTTATGGGTGTGGGCGATATCTCCATGACAATGATCGAAGGCATAGGTTTAAATGACTTCCGCCGTTTTAGGAACGTACATCTTGCGACGACGATGAAAGGCGCGGCCTGACCTCAATCCAGCACGCGAAGAGCGGACTACCATTGATGATGAGAGGTGGGCCGGCTCGACGTGCGATGAACCCATAGCGGCGCAGCAAGCGCTCAATGCCCAACGGCGAGACAGTTATGAGCCGATGGACTCCATGCCTCCCAGCCACCTTTAACACTTCATCGAGCAACGCGATGGTCACCGGTGATGAAAATTGCGACAACGCGTTACCGTCTGCGGACTGACAGTCCGTGGAAGCGAAGCGGGACAGCTCCCAGACCTCGGGGTCGCATGGCGGTGGGTACCCACCCATCAGTTGCGGAAAGACTTTGCCCAGTAGGTAGGGACGCACCGTCGGCAGTAGTCTCGCAGTGCCGATGATATCGCCAACCGGGCTTCGCACTACGATGTATAGAGTGTCTTCACGGTCGATCTGATCGAGCTCAAAGCCCTGCTCGCCCGCGAGCTCCCAACCAAGCTTTTCGATGAATACCTTGTGTCGGTAGCGCGCTAGATCGGCCATGACGCCAGGCGAAAGCATGCTGTTATTGTGAGCAGGATCATCTGAGTCCACCATGTATATGTTGTTGACCCTTTTTCCAAAGAATTTTACTGTTTCAGTTTTTGATTCAATTATCGTGCATGATTGAGAATCAAAAGCAACTTTATGACCCTTATCACATAATTGGCTTATACTAAGCAAGTTGCAGGCCAGACCCTCTGCTAGCAAGACATCATCAATGCAACTAGATAGATTCTTACCTACCTTACCTGATCCAACAATCATCCCTTTTGTGTTCCCTCCAAATG
Organism: Amorphophallus titanum; assembly: GCA_024336825.1. NCBI lineage: Eukaryota > Viridiplantae > Streptophyta > Magnoliopsida > Alismatales > Araceae > Amorphophallus > Amorphophallus titanum. The sequence continues at coordinate 580,416 of JANBPO010005995.1, forward strand.
TTACATGTCCTCCTTCCTTTTCTACCAACATACAGAATTTTTCTTTGTCGCCCGTCATGTGTTTTGAACAGCCACTATCAAGGTACCGCCTGTTACGGATGGCTGCAAGACATTCCTGCAAGAACAATCAAACAAGAGATTTTGGAACCCAAAAATGTTTCGGTCCCTCTTCACCATTCATATCATTCAAGAAGTTAATCAAGCATTTGGGATCCATACAGATTTCACAGAAGATGAAGCATTGTTAGACCAGTTCCTTTTATTTACATGATTCTGCTTTGTTGAGACATTGGTCCTTTGTGGCTTAGCAGCAAATCTGTTGTTAGATGAATTTGATTTCTTGTTCGGCTTGTTGTTCCAGTTGGTCGCAGGAGAGTGGTACCATCTAGAGTAGCTGGGCTGACTTGCCCTGTGAAGACCCTGATAATAGTGTGGAGCATAGGTTCGCTGCGTCGACCTATTCTGGTTTATGCTTCGACCTCCCCATGGGTAATTTCGTGTGAAAGGGGCTCTGAGGGGTGTGTACGTTGACCCGTGGTGATTTGTGCTTCGACCTCCCCATGAGTAATGTTGAGGGAATTTTGTTTGAAAGAAATTGTGTGTCGACCCATACTTATCATCATGTCGACTTGCCCATGAGTGACTCTGAGGAAATGGGACTTGGAAGGAATTGTGCATCGACCTATATCTAACACTATTTTGACCTATCCAAGGATGACTCTGTGAGAATGGGCCTTTGTAATGGTTGTGCATCGACCTGGGCTTATCACTACGTGGACCTGCTGGCTTGAATTTCTCGTTCTTACCTGTTTTGTTTGAAGGCTCTGAAGATCTACCTTTGAAATTGCTCCGACCTGACTGACTATTGTCCTGGGCTTTCTTAGGAGCAGTCTGGCCCTTTTTTCTGGGTAGTCCCACCTTTTCTTTGCCCTTAACTTTCTGATTCACCTGTTTTTTGGGATTTTGAGAATTTTCATTTTCTTCTAAACAAGTCATCTTTATTAGAGAGTTGAATTAAGCGAAAAAATCCACAGCACCATTTAGTAAGATTGTGTGATCCTCCACCCAAGTGCAATCCAATTTTAACCTATGAACAAAGTTCATTTGTCTTCTAATTTTGGTATGACAATGGAAAAATTTGGTATTGCGATCCCCATGTGTAATCCATTGCAGCCTAGACTTTTGGAACCAAAAAGCTTCCTCCCTATGAAGAATAAGCCTTATCTCAGCATTAACTTTTTGCAGCTTTATCTGATTTTCCACAGATGTATTGCTATCATAATTCTCTTGCATCTGTTGTAATTGAGCCTCAACATGTTGATTAGCTTGATGAATATTGCCAAATACTTCCTTGTTCCATCTTTTCAATGCAATTTTTAAGTGCTTAATCTTGTCTTGCAGAGCATAAAAGGGATGGCAGTTTTGGTCCTGTCTAGCCCAGTGCAGTTTGACAAACTCCATAAAATCAGAGTGTGTATGCCACATTTGCAGGTATATGAATCTTCCTGGTGCAACTTTCATAGGGAACATATTCATAAGAATGGGGGCATGGTCAGAAGGACCTCTGACTAAATGTTTTATAGCCAAACTGAAAGAAGAATTTAACCACATTTCGTTATGAAGGACCCTGTCGAAACGAGCTCGGATGTGTGTTGTCCCAATTTGGTTATTTGACCATGTATAAGGAGTTCCAGAATAATCGACATCAATTAATCCAACGGTAGTAATACAACTTTGAAAGTCTAACATAGGTCCAGCTGAAGGCATTACCCCTCCAATCTTTTCATTAGGAGTAATTATACAATTGAAATCACCACTAATAATCCAGGGAATGGTCACCCCTTGACTGAAATTCATCAAAGAATCAAACATGTCCCTACGAATTTTAGCACTACATGATGCATAGACCGCAGTGAAGTACATGTAAACAGATCTGCCCTCTTTCAGGCCAATTGTAATATACTAAGAATGCCTCTCTACAGCATCAAGGCTAATATCATTGCTATAGAATATCCAAATTTTGGAGTTAGAACCATTGTTACCCAAAATAGAATGAAGTTTAATTCTACAAGCCACCTTATTAGCACGACTAAAATCAATGCGAGGTTCTAATACAGCTGCCAAGCCAAGCCTATGATCTTTTACAAGTTGCGCAAGGCTTCTAACAGTGGCTTTGTTACATATACCCCTAACATTCCAAATGATAGCTGAATTAATCATGTGCATAAGAAGATGAAGAGTGAGCTGCCAGTACCTTGGCCTTGGCTCTAGTCAAACGGGCATCAGTGATTAGATGCCCTGGGATATATTATTTAAGAAGGGTTTTTAACTATTAGTTAAATGATTAATCAAATAGAATTAAAGTAGTTAAATTTATTTATTTTCATTTAAAATTCCTGGGTGTTACATTAACAAAGGAAACCCCAAGAAAGTTGGGAAAACCAACCACTGGGGGAAAGGAGCCAAACACCGTGGGCACCACTAGGTGCCCATTCATTGCGTGGGAGGCCATGACTTGAGACCTGAACGTGAGTCCTAGTCCGGTCATCATTGTTTCTCATGTGAGACGAAACATGCAAACAATCAGTATTCTTGGGGAGGGCCCTGGGGCCCTTTACCTTGACAAAGAGATAAAGGGAGACTGGGTCCCACCGGGCATGCCAAACTATGTTGGACGGTGGAATTTTTTGTGTGTTGTTGGTTTATTTATTTATTTATTTAATACGTAGACGTGCCAGTCACAATTGTGACAAGCTTATTGTGTGCTCTATCTGACTGATCAGACAAAGGTGGATGATTGTGTGGGGACTAAAAGTTTGCCATACCATAAAGGTTATGGCGTTAATTACACCATTCCAAAAGAAGGATAACCATTGATTAATCGCCAAGATAAAGAGAGCCTCTGGGGCTAAACAAATATAGGTGAATGCATGAGTCAAGAAATGTTTGTTATGCACTATAGAATCTAAGCATGCACTCAAGCACATGATACAACTACACTTTAGTTTATTAAATTAACTTCCAATACATAGCGAAGAACTTAGATCCGAAGATCACCTCAGGCTTAGTGATAACCTCCAGCCAGACTTGATCTGACCTTCCGCAGATCACCATTTGATATATCAAAGAGTTGCGATAGGCAGACACACAGTAAGATAAGTTTGTATCCGCATAAACGCATGTAGATACATGCGAGTATACTGAAATTTATTTCACTACTATCATTTACATTACAGTTACCATATTCCCCTCTTTATCCTCTCCTTTTTTATTTGTTTATTCTATCTTCATTATTTTTTTATTCAGCATTGGTATTATTACTGTCGTTATCTTTTTATTCCTATATACAGGAGCACACATAGATCAGTTGGGAGGAAACGAAGGAACAAAGAGGGGAATGACATGGCAGGGATGTGAACTAGTGAGAGATGATCCACGAGTTGGATCATCTGTTGCCGAATCACCCTCCAAATGAAGGTTGTCGGATGGCATCGACACAGGGGGGCTGGGGAGTCGATGCACTGGAACAGCTGTGCTGAGCCAACGGGGGTTGTGTTGGCCCAAGATGAGGACTAGACCCTAGTGCTTACATTTTTGCCTTTTCTGATTGTTTTGAACCGGTTTCGACCGAAACCGAAATCGAAACCGGTACGTTTCAGTTTCAGTCCTGGCCGAAACCGATATTGGTACTGTCATCCTTGCACTAACCACTGTTGCTGTTGAGATGTGGTGAGCTTTTGAGTGAGTAGATATTTAAGGCTCTGATAATCAGTTCGGATAATAAATCTATTCCCTAAGAGATAGTGTTTCCATTTCTGTATGGAGAAGATGACTGCAGATAATTCTCTATCATTAGTAGAAAGGGTTTTCTGAGATGCTGAAAAGGCCTTACTGATATAAGCAATTGGATGTTTGTCTTGAAATAAGACAGCACCCATGCCGGAAGAGGAAGCATCACACTCCAATGTAAATGGTTTATCGAAGTCTGGAAGGGTGAGAACGGGGGCAGTGGCCAAAGCTTGTTTCAGACTGTCAAAAGCATTGTCTGCCTCAGAATTCCAGCAAAAGCGTAGGTCTTTGTGGAGCAAGGCCGTGAGAGGATTAGAGGAAGAGCAAGCAAACCATAATTTTTGATGAACTTCCGGTAGTAACCGGCTAGGCCCAAAAACCCTCGTAATTGCCTAATGCTTACTGGAATTGGCCAGTCAGTAATAGCTTGCACCTTTTGCAGGTCCATGGACACAATACCTGAAGAAATAATATGGCCCAGAGAGGGGACAAAAGTAGTACCAAAACTGCATTTACTCCATTTTGCAAATAGCTCATGTTGCAATAGTATGGCCGGAACTTGTTTAATGTGATGAAGATGAACAACCCAACTTGGACCATAGATAAGAATATCGTCGAAAAAGACTAGCACGAAATGCCTCAAGAAGGGTCTAAAAATATCATTCATCAAACATTGGAAAGTAGCCGGAGCATTCATGAGGCCAAAGGGTAGTACCAAATACTCATAATGCCCAGTGTGAGTAGAAAAGGCAGTTCTCTCTATGTGCTCAGGTTTCATCTGAATTTGATGATATCCGGATCGTAAATCCAAGTTGGTAAAATATCTGGTCGAACCCAACTCATTCAATAAATCCTCAATAATGGGAATAGGATATTTGGCCTTAATTGTATTTTTGTTCAACTCCCTGTCCACACACATACGCCAAGTACCATCTTTTTGTTTGAATTATTAAAACTGGTGAGGCAAAGGGGCTAGTACTAGGCCGAATGATGCCATTTTTCGGAGATTCTGTCAAAGATTGTTCAATGACAGTTTTATGATGTGGAGAATATCTTTAGGGTGTTAGAGAAATCACTTTGGTCTCATTGGAAAAGCCGCTGTAAATATATATTATGTTCTATCTTAACGGCGTCCCTCTTCCTTCTCTTTATCTTTTAATCACCCAGGGCCCTTAGAAGCTTGCCTCTCTGTGGCATGGCTTTTGAGAGGATCCCTCCGAAGGGTGAACATCTATAACCTTTTTGCTCAGCAACATGGCGAATATCCGTCCCTACATGCTCCTCTAGAGCTACGACCCATGAGCCACTAGAACCCCTCGAAGGCCAGCCCTCGGGCTTCTACGCTCACCTCTGGGTCATCAGACAGTTATCTTTGGCTCACCCAAATTTTGGGGGTTGTCCTGGAGCATTCCATTTGATGATTCCCTATTTCACACCTCGCAAACCCCAGTCCGGGGGAGGTGCTGCCTATTTTTCACCAGGAATGCGAACAACAAGAATAATGAACAATCACAAAGAAGGATGAACGAACAAGTGAAAATAACCCTCTGTGGACATGTCCGAGCTATCATGGACTTGGTATAATATAACCCATGCATTATCAAGCACATGCATGTTAAACTTCTACAATCTGCACCTGGATCTCCCTGCTAACCCATCCTATCAGATGAACAAAAAAAAGGAATCAGAACCAAGGCTCTACTGAACCTTCCCCTAATCCGGCGTGGCCCAAACCAGCGTGCCCCTCGCTACGCTATATTGACCTCTTAGATCCTTGAGCCGGCGCACCCCTTTGCCATGCCATTTCAGTCCTAAACTAGCGCGCCCAATCCCTACGCCATTTTAACCCTTCATATGCCCAAATGTCTACTTCATATCCTCACGCCGTTTTAGCCTTGCTCCCATGCCTTCCTTAAACCGGCGTGCCTTCTATAAGGTAAAGAAAAATAATCAAATAAATAAGAAGAAAAGGGGTGAAAACAAATAAATAGAATAAATCACCCATGCATGTGAATAAATAATAAAATTTAACAACCTACGGCGATAACAAAGAATGGCATAACCACGAATGTTTCGGAGCTTCCGCTCCCTCGGACTCGGTGTGAAAAGAATATCAATGGCCCCCCCTAAGTCGGATGCGGACCTTGGGAACCATCCCGTTATGGCCATGATCCGACGCTGCCTCGAGCCGATAGTCCGTTGAACTTGACCCGTCTCTACCGGGATCCAATCCCGCATTCTCATTAAACTTGCCATGTTCACGGTAGACATCTACGCGATTTTGTCACCATCTTTTATGCTACAAACACAGACTTCTATCTGAATATGAAATGATTCGTGAGTGACCAACATATATTTGTGAACGTTTACACCCCCAACTGATGGGGCGCGACCCAAGTCCTACTGGGACTTGGGCTGCCCGCAGCCGACATAATCTCTCCCGAGGTAGGATTGCCATGCATAAGAGGCTTCCTTCCTTACTCTTCAAGTCCCGCCAAGACTTGCAACATCGCTAGCGGCCCTCCTTGCTTTGCTCTCCTAGTCCCATTGGGTCTATGCGCCTTGGGTGCCAAGGTGCCTCCACTCCAACTCCCTGTTAGACTCCGAGCTCCGCACCCCCATATATATATGAGGGTAAGGGGAGAGAGGAGGTAATTATGCATAGAAAGAATAATGTGCCCTAGAAGGAGCCACAGCTCAGCAAGACCCGCCTGAGGAGAGCACGTCATGCTCCCAACTCGCCCCCGACATCCCCTCTTCAGTGACCTCCCTTGCTTGCCACCACCGCTGCTCCTCGTCGCCGGTGCTACTTTGCTAACCTCATACTGCTGCTCACCTTCTCCCTCTACTGTATGAGTGCTTGTGTGAAAGAGTGAGCAGACCGCCCTCTACTGTGCCAGTAAAATTTTTTGTCGGAGATTTGAGAAGAAGGGGCAAGTGGGCGACGAACTCGACAGTGGACCTGCGCACACCACCATGGATCGATTCAAGGTCCCGAGAAGGAGGAGCAAAACGGCAACCACGAGACACCCCCGTCCCCGGGAGGCGGCACTCTGGCGGGTGGTGATCGAGATAGATTTGCTGACAAACAATCGCCACCTTCGAATGATGCGGCAAAAGATGCTGATGGGACGATCGGGGATTACATCAGCGTCGAGTCCTATCCCTATCTCATGAAGCTCCTCTCGAAACAAGGTTCACATCCGGTACCAAGTTTCCTCGTCTTTATATCTTGATCTGACGATGTCTGATGATACGAGCGGAAATTTCGTGCTTTTGGGCATGTCATAGTTGTCGCACTTGATCTATGTTGCCTAGAGCATCTCTCTGGAGCGAAGTAAGCAAGTCTTTATGTCGGATAAATGCCTGTAACTTTGATTTAGTGTTTTATTAGAATTTAATTCTTGAAACCCGACGCTCGAGCTGTCAAACAGAAGCTAAGACGATTTCATCCGAAGCTCGCACTCAAAGTCAAAGAGGAAGTGGACAACCTCCAAAGGCCAAGTTCATCAGGGTAGTTTTATATCCGCAATGGGTAGCTAACATCATCCCTGTTATGAAGAAGGATGGTAGGGTCCGTATCTGCATAGATTTTCGTGACCTTAATCGTGCTTGCCCAAAGGATGATTTTTCCTCTCCCACACATAGATGTCCTGGTGGAAAACACTACCGGCTACGAGATGCTCTCCTTCATGGATGGTTTCTCGGGATATAACCAGATCTGCTTTGCGGAGGAAGACTAGGAGAAAACTTCTTTCACCACTCAGTGGGAGACCTACTGCTACGTCGTCATGCCCTTCGGTCTTAAGAACGCAGGGGCAACATATCAAAGGGTGATGATGGCCATCTTCCACGATATCAGGGCAGACACCCAAACGAATTTAGTCAACTATTTAGGGTTTATCTCCAGCATATTAACTTGCACGAAGGGACATTTCGCAAGGGAATTTTGAAACCCAAATGTGACAAGAATCAGGGGACACTTATTTATGTCAAACACATATAATGTAATACTAAGGCTTGTTTGGAAATAATATTAGGTGTGAAGATTTTTTTTTAAAATCACTAGTGATAGGAAGTTATCTTGAGATTACTTTAGGAGATTTCAAATCTCCTCTCCTTTCTACCGCTCTCTCTTTAAACCTCAAAATTTTCATAAAGTAAAAATTATAGTACACCGAAACATTTGAAAGGGATTTTTAGAGGATGGAGATTCCAATGATTCGAATCCTCAAAATCCCTCCCCAACATCATTTCCAAATATCCCCTAAAACCTAATGTTACCAAATGGGCCGAAGCCCATTAGATAGGTGCCCATTAATGACAACCGATGGGGCGCGACCCAAGTCCTACTGGGACTTGGGCTGCCCGCAGCTGACACAATCTCTCCCGAGGTGGGATTGCCATGCATAAGGGGCTTCCTCCCTTACTCTTCAAGTCCCGCCAAGACTTGCAACACCGCTAGCGGCCCTCCTTGCTTTGCTCTCCTAGTCCCATTGGGCCTATGCACCTTGGGTGCCAAGGTGCCTCCACTCCAACTCCCTGTTAGAATCCGAGCTCCGCACCCCTATATATATATATGAGGGTAAGGGGAGAGAGGAGGCAATTATGCATAGAAAGAATAATTGCCCTAGAAGGAGTTGCAGCCCAGCAAGACCCGCCTGAGGAGAGCACGTCATGCTCCCCACTCGCCCCCGACATCCCCTCTTCAACGGCCTCCCTTGCTTGCCACCACCGCTGCTCCTCGTCGCCGGTGCTACTTTGCTAACCTCATACTGCTGCTCGCCTTCTCCCTCTACTGTATAGGTGCTTGTGTGAAAGAGTGAGCAGACCGCCCTCTACTGTGCCAGTAAAATTTTTCATCGGAGATTTGAGAAGAAGGGGAAAGTGGGCAATGAACTCGGCGGTGGACCTGCGCACACCACCATGGATCGATTCAAGGCCCTGAGAAGGCTCCATGTCTACCCTGCCACCAGAGCCGTCCACGAGGAGCAAAATGGCAACCACGAGACACCCCCATCGCCGGGAGACGGGACTCTAGCAGGTGGCGATCGAGAAGGATTTGCTAACAAACAATCGCCACCTTCGAACGATGCGATGGAAGATGCTGATGGGACGACCGGGGATTACATCGGCATCGAGTCCTATCCCTATCTCATGAAGCTCCTCTCGAAACAAGGTTCACGTCCGATACCAAGTTTCCTCGTTTATATATCTTGATCTGATGATGTCTGATGATACAAGCGAGAATTTCGTGCTTTTGGGCATGTCATAGTTGTCGCACTTGATCTATGCTGCCTAGAGCATCTCTCTGGAGCGAAGTAACCAAGTCTTTATGTCGGATAAATGCCCGTAACTTTGATTTAGTGTTTTATTAGAATTTAATTCTTGAAATGAGGGGTACCCCCGGTACCAATTTCACATCTTTTTCCTTTTTAGTTACCTTGATGAAATCCTGATTATGCAAGCGATAGTTTCTTTATTCCGGATGAATGCCAATAAACTAAGTCCTTCATGGCTCATCCCAAGATCGGATGAGAAAGGAGGAGGGTGTGCATTATGTTGACAGCCATCACTCAATAAAATTTGACATATCTCAAATATGAATTCTGAACCAAATACATTTTGTGCTTATGTTAGGATGTCCCTCAGCGACAGCATGTTACATCAGGATAAGTAAGCAAAGGTTAGTTAGGGTGTTTCCCATAAGCATTGCGCCGCAATGGCACCCGATTGCGGTGTCAAATAGGCAGCGGTTCCTATGTGGAGTTGGACAATCACGGGTAAAGAAGATTTTCCAAAAGAATAGGATTCGTCTTGCTACTTAGAATATAGGAATTTTAACGAAAAATGGCATAGAGTTTGTTAAGTTAACGAAGGATATGATGGTTAGCGTAGCATTCTTACAATAAACTAGGTGGAAAGTATTTAAAGCTAAAGATAATGATTGCGGCATATTTAAAAAATGAACACTTGTCAATAAGTGAGATCAAGTTGACACCACAAGAGCTTGCTGAGTTAATTGCTTCCATAAAGAGCGGAACTATCAGTGGAAAGATTGGGAAGGAGGTATTCTCTTGATACTTTTATGGGGTATATCTACAATTGCCAGTTTTAACTGCTTTACAAGAGCTAATGCCAATTTCTGTTATTTCCTAGTTAAAAAATTGCATCATATGGTTCACTCTATAGTTTTGTATTATCGTTATCTTCTTTGGGTTGTTGGTTGTTATCCTCATTATCCTACAGTCCATCTCAGACAAACCTCGTGTATTAGTGATTCAGTATCATATCATGGGCTTTCAAAGAGAAGATAATGACATGATGTTTTAAATACTCGGAATCTAATGTAAATCCCCTCTTCCTTGTCAGTCAGTCAGTCAGAAAGTGGATGAGTTCATGTCTTGGGGATCAAAATATTTGTTAGCATATCAGCCAGTTACATAGTTTCTGATAAGTGATATGTAGGATGTAGCCTTGAGTCAACTTCTGGATTTTTATTGTATCTTAAAGATCTTGAGGGGCAGTGAAAAACAAGATATTTGTAGCCAGCTATGAATTGGTGGATAATCCTATTTGCATCATAAAGCTGTGTCAGACTCTCAGATATGATATGTCAATAGGACACGCTTGTAGACACTCCATTTTAGGATCTCAACCTGTGCATCAACAATCTTCAAGTACATGTTTAAGGTTCATTAAGTCAATTATTTTTTTATTTGCCATTTTTATATTTCTTGACATATTTCAATTGATTGCACTAGAACACATCATGTAAAGTACATATGAGTATGTCCTCATCTGTGCACTTCCCATGTCATTTTGCCTTGTTTATAAAACTTTGCTGCATCCGAAATGTGTATCAGATCAACACTTGACATCCCCGTCCATGTCCCATAAATAGTATGCTACCAAGCTGCAGGAAAATGTTATGCAGGAGTATGTCCTTGAAGCCTATTTGTCTGGTGAACTACCTTTTGAGAATTAAATCTTCCGGCCCCAACATTCCAGTGTGCTGATACCAACCAGCCTACTGAAATGCAAAAACAACACTGATGGGATGTTGAAAACTTAGATCTAGTAAACAGGTAATACCTTGGATCTATTAACCAGATAATGTTTTTTATTCCACTATCGCCATGAAAAGATTGATTTCTTCAATTGCGACTTGGATCATGCTGCAGAGTTCGACTTTCAAAAAACTTAAATCTTTCTGTTATAAAATCTTACTGATTTTATATATATTATATATATATATCTTACGGGACAGAGCAGGCCAGAACCGTACCGTCCCGTACCGGCAAAAAACCGGGACAACCGGGACAACCGGGACGACCGGTCCGTCAAACCCTGCTCACAGTCCACGGGCCAAACTCACGGCCCACTCGGAAACCACCTTCCGGAGAAATCCACGTCGTGCGGGGAAGGCCCTCCTTCGCACTCATTCCGACTCACGGCGACTCGATCTGGCATAACACGAAAGCCCGGAACACAAGAGGGTCGCCCAGACCCTCAAAACCCACCGGCACGCTAATTGAGGCAATACGATACCTCCGGACACCCAAAAACACAGTCACGATACCCACGAGGTGTCCGGGACACTCACGAGCCAAGGGGAATACAATTAGGCGTAGTCTGCACGCCCTGGCCCGCCCGACTAGTCGCCCATAAGAACATGCAACTTTCCTGGGGTGCGTTCAGAACGTGCCACTCTCCTGGGGGGCGTTCAAATGAGAACGCCCCCTACAAGAGGGGCACGCTCTAAACTGCCTTACTATTCATCTTCTCCGATGAACGTGACCTCACGATACGGCGCCTTCTCAGAAGAACGCGACCACTGTGATGGTCGCGATCTCAACCTGAGACCGACAACGGCGAAAACCGCGGAAAAATCCATTCCACGCCCCAATCACCCCCAAGTGACAGGGTAAACAAGGGCAAATCCTTCCCCAACCTCTCTAACACCGAGAGGACCCCTTTAACCCCAAAAACCTCATCGAATCACGAAAATCGGCTCACAACCCAAAATCATGCATTTCCACCCCGACGGAGAAATAAACCCACTCGGCTCGTCTCAGGCTACCAAACTCACGAGAAATGAAGTACTCGAGCTAGGGAACTATCCCCCTACCTCCACTGATGATTCCCTGCGCCGAGGACGACGATCCGCCACGAAAACGCCGTTTAAACCCACCACCGGCTCGCGAACCCACGAACTACCTCCACCATCGCGATCCTCGTCCCGTGCCCGACGCTCCTTGCCCCACGAGCATCGCCGCCCCGCCCTCGCAGCCTCCGTCGGCTGCTCGGAGTGAGAGGGGGAGAGGGGAGAACGTGAGAGAAGAGAGAGGGAAAGGGAGAGAAATGAGAGATGGGGGGAGAGAAAAAGGGTTGGGTTTAAATAGAAATTCTAAAAATTTTAAAAAATACCGAAAATAGGGAAAAATACTCCCCACGATCCTCGAAAAACGCACAACGCGCTGGTAACGTCCCGAGGTCGGAGAACGCAACGGTTCACAATCTTATAGAGTTTCAAGATTCTCACCCCAACTATCCCTTTCTCTTCTGATCAGTCTTCTTCATAAGCCCTCTAATATCTGCTTTAACACTAATATTTTAGACCTAAAAAATATTAGTATCGAAACTAACAGTATATCAAATCTAATATTCCAACCAACAGAGCATTTTGTTCTTAAATGAAGATTTAGAACATGTTACTAATATCTAGTCATACATGTTCCTAAATCTCTGCATTCTTGTTTTTGTGTTGCATATCTTTTGCCCTTTGGGTCTTATTCTGCTGAAAAGGTTCACTTTATTTCTATATTTATTCCGTTTTCTTTTTAAAATTTTGCTCGAGTGACTTTTCTTCTTTCTCTTTCAGGTTCTGCCTATGGTTCTCTTTTTCTCTGATCTAATTCACTAGCTACCTTCGTTTCTCTTTTGTTTATGTGGATACTAGTCTGTGACTTTGCATGAAATGCTTACATGTTATACATCCATAAAACTTGATGAAGGTTTAATTTTTCCTGAGAGGCCATTGGTTCAAGGATCCATGTTGAGATGTTTTGTGAGAGGAGCACAATAAAACCTTTGGAATAGGTGTCCTGTGAATATTGCTTCTGTCTTTATGTATTGCAAGAGCTTATTCAATGTTACGAATGTGGAAATCAGATGATGATGATATCAAGTGGTGGTTCTCTTTGAACACTACATGGCTTCTAATCTGAAACTTTCCGCTTCAAACTTGGGCTTCTATGGGATGCATGTGGGCAGGGTTGGCCGATTCATACCATACCACGGAGATCTTGAGTCGGTCTGGTTCGGCCAAGGCCGCATGAGTCAGCCGAAGTCTTCAAAGGAGAAGATGGGCTACCTGGCCGGAGTCAGGCCGACTCATCGGTACCTGGCCGACCATGAGTCGGTCTGATCCGCTGAGTCGGCCAACCCTACTTGTGGGTTTGCTTTTACCATAGCACTCTTCTAATAGTTATTCTTGTTATATACTTTTGTAGCCTGCATCCGGAACGCCAGTACAAGGGAAAGGAGTCGTCATCTGCCAATACCCAAGCGACCCAACCATTGTATTGGGAAGCTTATCGGTTGTGTCACTGTTCGTATCTACTATCCTCGGGCTTGTGTCTGTTTTCTTTCCGTACAGAGGCAAATCTGTTCCAACTGAAGCACTGTTCCGGAACACAAACTTGCTTGTATTCTTCACTGTTGCAGTGTAAGTGGTGACACCCATTATTTTCCTACGATGAGCATGAATGGAATATAAAAGGAACATTTATACCACATCACGCTGTTGCCAATTAGGATTTAATACGAGCTTTGGACGGAGTTAAAAGCTCAAAATATGGCAAGAAAATTGGCGACTTTCCATCAGGATGTCTATTTATGAATTGGTGACCTTCCAGATAGTCGTGGAATCAAAAATAACTTGAATTGGCTCTAAATATGATGAAAATAATTGACGACCTTCCGAATGGTCGCTATTTAAAGAATTGGTGACTTCTCAGAGTGTCACTAATTTTTAGATTTCGAAAGTCAGCCAAACGGAACTCAACTAGAATGAGCGCCCTCTATTTGGGCACCAATTGGAATGGGCGCCCAGGTGCTGAGCGCCATTTAAATGAATGGGCATCCAGGTCACAGGCGCCCATTAAATGGCGACCTGGTCCTAGCCACCAATTGATTTAAGGCCCGAAAAATGGAGAAAAATCTCAAAAAAATTGGAAAAATAGGAAAACATGTGGAAAAATCTTGGGGAAGTTAAAAAATGAAGAAAAATGTGGAAAACCACTCAAATAAGCCGATTTGAGGGTCACATGGGACATCATAGTGTAATAGGAGATATGCTCAAAATGATGTCAATTTTAGCATGTCTATAGCTGCCCTGTCTTGGCATCTGCTTTGTAAGGGAGCGAGACAGAGTGGAATAGAATGGAGTGGAGTGAAGCGACGTGGAATGTAATGAAATGGAGTAAAGCTAAGTGAGAAGTAGATACCAAAGTGTGATGAGACACGCAATCAACATCACTTGATAGAAATTTGAATCAAAAGCTCAGGATGAAGCAATCTTGGGGAGGTTCAATGAAGGCGACAGTTGTTTGGATAAAGAAGGAGTGTGCACGAGGGCACGAAGGAGATAATAAGAACGATCAACTTCCAACGCGGTGGAAGTACCCTAGATCACAAACCTGTAGGTTTCACCATTGGAGAGTGGTTACCAGCCAATGTGGATGTGCTACAACCAAGGTGGATCAAAGAAAAATGAATTGAAATAAGAGGGTAGAAATCTAAACAAAGGAGTTTCAAGGAAACAGCCCAAAACGGCAACAAGACGAACCGAGGACACAATTTGGCAATGAATATCTCATATCTTGAAAATTAATGATCAATTGACCATCAAAATAAATTATTAGAATAATTTTCCATGGTTAATTCAAAGGACTACATGAATGCATGCTGGGTTTAAAGGGAAAATTAAAACAAACGAAAATAGAATGTAATCAAGGATAATATTGTTAAGCTATCCAGACTAAGTCAAAACACCGATTTTGTGAGTCGATACTAAGTCAAAGCTCCAGAATCGCGCATACAATATACCGAAATGACGGGCTCGAAAAATTCTACCTAATCGGATATTCAAAATAATTTTTCGTTGAGAGATGAAAAATCTTGAGATAGGGGGTACGAAAAACGGTGGCACCATCCTCACTTTATCGATCTCCATCCGAATAATACACCTATAAATTTTCATGGCCAAAAGATGTCCCGGCGACCCAAAACGGACAATCAAAGGAAAATACTATAACTACTATGAACAGTAACCATCTTAGTTCACCGTCTAATTCATTTATTTAGTGATTTTAATTGTTAACTTAGTTAATATTATCATGTAAGGGCATGAAAAATTAGAAAAAAATGTGGGGGTTCAAGTCATATGCACTTTACGATTTTTAAATGAGTGATGACATAGATATAAAATTTTTAAGCATATGATGCATATTATTTATCTAAGGAAAACATGCAAAACATAATATAAAAATCATATTGATGATCGTGATGGAGATGAAATTAACGACTAATGCATGTTGTTAAGAAATTTTATCTAGGGAGAAAATCTACGTAAAATTAATATGAACATGATCAAGCAAGATTTTATTATTAACAGTTTTTATTTGAGAGAGAACACATACATGTACTTTCATCTAGTATATTTTTTTAATGGTGATTTTGCTTGGGAGATTGCCTATCTCTCGTTGGTGCTCAAACAGACAAGAAGAAGAAGAATTATTAGCAGGATGATGATGACGGTGATCAATAGCAACTGCAGCAGCCTTCTCTGCAACTATAGCAGTAGGACGGAAAGGAGAAGAAGCTTAGTTGCTCCTATGCGTAGCAACTGCACTTCACGGTAGAGGAAGGAAGAAGACGTTGCAGTAGTAAGGAGGAAGGGTTTGGTCTTCGTCCATGAATAGCAACTACAACACAGGCACTATCACAGGGAAAGTGAGAGGTCGACGCAGGGCTACTGTGGCATGGCCTTCATGAAAGCATCAACAGAATAGGGCGCTCATTCAAGGGCCAGAGCTTTTATAGGGATGAAGGCATACGCATGGGGTTTAAGAGTCCTAAACGGTTTGGGTTGCTCACGTAGTCATCCACTAAATTCCTCCTTTCCTTTCCTGCACTTCTTTCTCAAACTACAGTCGCCCCCCCTTGTTTTTGAAACCCTAAAGCCATAGTCATGTGAGATTGTTTGAACGTATGTGGGTATGGATTGCGTATGTGTATGCGTGACAGCCCACTAATGCTATAGATATATAAGTCGGTGTGTTAGCCTAATTAATTTGAGATATATATATACTTCTTATTATATTAGGTTATAGAATCAGATCGGACCATATATTAATATTATAATGATATCACGGTTCAAATCGGTTCAAATCAACGGTCAAATCGATTCGAATCGAACCAACTCCTTATTCGGTTCAGACACCGATCCAATTCTGATAACACTGTGTCATAGTCTTGAGATGAGACCCTGTGATGATTTATGTGAAAGAGAGAATAATTAAGATGCTTACACTTCCACCACCTCTCCCTGCGAAAGGAAGAACTAACCTACATCCTCTCACCTCTCTCTAGCGTGAGGCTGCTCCCCGTTTACTTAACGACGTCAAGCCATCTATGTCAGGTCTACATCACCCCCCTTCTTCATGTTGTGAGAGATTAATAGAAAGGAATATATATGAACCTCCGTTCCAATTTCCGAAACCAGACTAGTCATCGATTTCCTTTCTTCCACTTCTTATGAAGATTGAAACAACGTGTAGCCAGAGATTGAAAGAAAGAGAATATCCACCCCGGCCTACACTCTAATTTAATTTCGAAACCAGACTTCGTATATTTTTTCCCCCATCATCTTTGTACATCAGAAAGTTTTTACGTGCATAAATGTGCCAATTAACAAATTCGAACGCGATCTAGAAATTAAGACACCTCGACTTGTTTACTTAATTAGTTAAATTAAACAAATTTGAATCATTCTCGGTCAATTCGTACTGGTGTTCCCTCCACTAAATGGAGAAGGGAGGTCCGGACCGGGTCCTGGAAGATTGACAGGTTCCAGGATCCATTGGGCGCAATGACCTCAAGAAGCTTGAGTCATTAGAGGTGACTCGTTGGCATTCCTGACTCGATTCGATTATGTTTGAGTTTGTACTTACTTCAACCTTGTTTGTTTAACGATCATAATAATACAACAATGATATATTTGTGTACATTTCGTGTTAAAAATTTAAAGGTATATGCACGTTCCAAAGTTCTGGGTTAGATGCAATGTATTACATGATCACATATATATCCAGAATTCGGACTATGTTTATTACTACCTAGGTTAAAATGAAAATACATGAAATTATACCATCATAATGTTAAACATATGTGAATCATATTTCATTAATAAAAGATTGGGCGAACATACAATGAGAATCATAAGTGGGCTATCAAATAACGAAGCCCGTATTAATATGTCTGGACTTTGCAATATACAACCGCATGTTTACAAATTGAATGGTTGAGCTGCGGTGGTCGATTGACTCCTAATGCTGTGCGAAGTGAGGAAAATATTCGTCTGGTCATGGTTGGATGGACCGACGACGAGACCATCGAGGGCGAGGTCGGCAGGTTCGACTTCGTGGTGGCGAATTGCGGGGAGCGGACGGAGGACTACGGCGTCCCGAAGCTGCTCATCACGGGAAGCTCCAATGTCACCGGCGGCAAGGTCTTTGCCATTGCCCCGGCGACGAGTGCGCCCGAGTTCGTCGCACTGGAAACATCTACCGGTGCCGACCTCTCTGGCGCAGTCCCGGATTGCCACAACGGTACGTGGTGTGCGGTCTCGCAAAGTGGGGTCCGCTATTCCACGGGGAACCTGCAGAGCTGGCAGGCCGGGTCGATCAATAACGATCCCGGCATCAAGTATCTGGCCGGCGGCAATGACGGATGGGTTGCAAACAATAGCGGACTGACGACGCCGACCGGGTACGTCGCCCATGGCACATTCGAGTTCGAGCGATACGCCATGACAGGCAAGTTCTCGAATGGATCGAGTGCCAATACTGCAATTCGCTCCGCATATAATGCCTTCGGGGTTGGTGGCGCCTACTTTTGTAGCTACTTCCAATCCTTGTTCCGGGCCGACCATCCCGAAGGGCCTTACGAGGCCATGTGGGATGTCGCGAAGATCGCAGCCGCAGGACAAGATCCGAACGGCCTTTGCATCGTGGATTGGTACGACATCTGCCAGTTCCAAGGCGATTGGTATGCCTGCATCGCGTGGGGGTTCAACCAGCTGAGCCGGCGCTATCAGATCGTCCGCTCGGTGAATGGCTTGGAGGATTGGTCCGATCTGGACATCCTCGTCGATACGACAAGCGCCGCAGACATCCCGGTCAACTTCACCCACGATGACGGCCACTTGCTGGCGCTCGCTGCGCAGGGCGGTATCTGGACCTCCAAGAACGGATGGGCAAGCAAGGTCAGCGTAGGGATCGAAAGCGGCCATGACCGAACGACCAAGCAGCTCGCAAGCGTTCCCGGCATCCACTACCTGATTGGATCGGGGGGTGACGCGGGGAAGCTTGTTGTCTCGACCGATGGTGGAGAGACGTGGGGCGCTCCCATCACGCTGCCGATCTACAGCGCAAACGGGATCGCGGCCTCCGATGGCGGGCATGGCAACCTGCGACCCATCCCGGACGCGCCGGATTACTACATCGACCCGGTAACGGGGGAAGTCATCGGACCCTCGGGCACGCAGATCAGCGTGTGCAAGCCGACGCTGGGCGAGATCGTCGCCCGTCAGTGCGACAAGCGGGATGTCACCTCGCGCGACGTTTCGGAGCTGACCGACCTCGTCGTCGGCTTCCGCGTCGCCAGCCCGTCGTCGCCTCAGAAGAACATCGCCGCGCTCATGCCCGGCTATTTCTTCGACTCGTCCGAGTTCGACGGCGTGCTGCACTTCCCCAAGCGCGGCGGCGAGGACTCGTTCGCACTCACGGTCGATGACCTGTGCGCGCGCGACGACGGCGACCTGATCCAGTTGGAGCGCACGCAGGAAGCGGAGTTGCTGCGCAAGGTCACGGTTGGCTACATGGACCCGGACACGACCTACACGGCCACCACGCAGCAGTGGGAGCGCCGGTCGGGCACGGTCAAGGCCGAGGGCGAGGGCACCATCGAGCTGCCCATCGTCGGCGACAAGGACTGGGCCGCGCAGGCTGCGCACATGAACGGCAAGGTCGCATGGGCCGAGTCGGACAAGTGCACGTTCCATACCTCCATTGCGCAGGCCAAGCTGGTGACGGCCGCCGTGGGCACGATCACGGACGAGCAGGGCACCGTGCACCGAGTCCGCATCGAGCGCATCGAGGACGAGGGCTTGAAGCGCATGGTCGAGGCCAGGCGCACGCGGGCGGACGTGTACGAGTCCACCGCCACCGGCGCCGCCAAGCCCCTGCCTCTGTTCCCCGGCTCCAACATCCGCGGCCCGACCGACGGCCTGTTGCTGAACATCCCGGTCATGGTCGATTCCAACGACGTGCCGGGCATCCCGTGGACGGCAGCGGGCTTCCTCGACGGCTGGGCGGGCGGGACGTTGCAGTTCCTGCGCGCCGGCCAGTGGGTCGATGCGGGCACGATCACCCTGCCTGCGGCCATGGGCACGCTCCTGTCGGCGCTGCCGGCCCATGCGGGCGACGTGGACACGGTGAACACCCTGTCGGTGCGGATGAACGATTCGCTCGAATCGGTGACGTTCATCAACCTGCTGCAGGAACGCAACCCGCTGGCGATCCTGTATCCGGACGGCACGGCCGAGATCGTGCAGTTCCAGACGGCGGTGGAGGTCGCGGCCGGGGAGTACGACCTGACCATGCTCCTGCGCGGCCGGCTGGCGACCGCCACGGGTGACCATGCGGCCGGTGCACGCGTCGTGTTCCTCGACACCCGCGTGAAGTACGCCTTGCTCGACCCGACGGACGTAGGGACGACGCTGTCCTACCGCTTCGTCTCGCTGGGCACCGACCCCGACGCTGCCGACGTCCAGACCATCGACCTGACGACGATGGAATCGCAACGCGAGTGGCCCGTGACTGGCCTGCATGTCGAGCAGGACGGCGACGACTACACGCTGACGTGGCTCGCACGCGACCGCCTCGGGACCGACGTGTTCCCGATCCGCTCGACCAACTGGCGCGGCTACGAGGTCTCGTGGAGCTACGGCGGCAACACGCATACCGAAACCGTCCTGACCGAGACCGTGACCTTCAACCTGCCGGGCGCTTCGGACATCACGTTCAGCGTCGCGCAACTCAACCTCTACACGGGCGCTGGCCCGGCTGAAACGGTGCACATCCCATGAGCGACCCGATCCTCCCCCTGCGCCAGTGGCCTGCTGGCATCCAGCAGGCGAGCGTGCCAGCCAACGACAACGCCTTGCGCTTGGAGGCCCTGTCCCGGCCCTGCCTCGGCGTGGCGAACGATGCCAGCGGCAGCGACTTGGACGGCGACGTGTGGCTGGTCGGCGATACCGCGACCGGCGCGTTCGCCAGCTTCACCGAAAACGATATCGCGCTCTACCACGACGAAAGCTGGTATGCGTGGGCGCCCGTGGACGGGCTGCGGCTCGTGGTCAACGGCGTGCGCAAGGTCTATGTCGGCGAAAGCACGGATGAATGGCAGGATGATCCGAGTGTGTCAGGGAGTGGTGGATCGGATGTCCTGAACCTCTCCACGCCGAGCAACTCAAGCGGAACTGTCACGCTCGACTTCGCCAGCAAGTCCCGCTACGTCGGCGCAATCACGTTGGGGGCGAATGTAACCACGCTCGCGTTCTCCAATCTGCCGGGATCGGGCAAGTACGCCGAATATGAGCTGCACGTCGCGCAGGACGGCACGGGCAGTCGCACCTTCGCCATCCCCGCATCCCACAAAGCGCTGGGCGGCTCCGATACGTCCATCGCTTCGGCTGCCAACGCCGTGACCGTGCTCACCGCTTCGACCGTGGACAACGGCACGACCTGGCGCTATGCGATGCAGGAGTCGGCGTGATGCTGCGCCGGATGATGATGGCCGGAGCTTCCGCGCCGCCGTCAGCGCTGACTTGGGATGTTGCGGAGAGCTCCCCAGACATTGTCTACAGCAATGGCAATCTCGACATAATTAGTGTACATGAAAATAAAGTTAAACATGCTAACAATGAACCAATTCATAGCAAAATCATGAACAACATAAAGTAACTTCTAACCACGAAAGGGCATTCCAGAAACAACAGGGTGAAGGCATAATTACCCTTAAGTATGCTAGGGATTACATATATATAAATAGGTTACAGAAAATAGGTAGCGATCAAGGCACGGCCACTATCAGTAAACTGTGGCCTATAAGGTGGCCGCTATCTATACATAGCAGTCTCTGATGGACCGCCTTCTGTCTGCTCTAACAGAAGGATAAAAATAACGCGTGTAGACCCAATCTAGGGCAATAAACACATGGGAAACATGATAAATAGGGAGATAAGACATGCAAGAATAAAAATAACTCATGGAGATGCACGAGTGTACATAAATTAAGCCAAAGTTATCTTCTTTTCTTCTTAAGGTGCAGGGATATTCATCCAAAAATATGTTGATTGCACAGTCAAAATAAAACATGAACTACGATGTGTATAGAGCATGAAATTTCATGAAATTAGAGGGCTTTTAATCCTATCACGTTATTTATGCTAGTCATGAGATAACCTACCTCTGAGTAAGGCTCTAGACTTCTAATTTTTTACAATTAAATGGTGCTTGCTCCTGTGCGCCCTGCATAGAACCAGTGATTTCTTATCCTTCTAACTCTTCAACCGCTTGACCTAAACTCATGAGATTTGGAGGTTAGGTAGAAGATATAAAAAGGAACAACTTATTCTAAAGCATGAACTTACAAATACCTCGATTTGGGTTGCTAATCTTTTGATCTTCCTCGGTGAATCTCATTAGTCCCAGTGCGTTCTGTAGCGAACTAGTGGTTTCCAAGGCCTCTAACTCTTTGGATGCTTGACCTCCTAGCACGAGATTTTACAGAATGTTAGAAGATACTAAGGGGAATAATAAAGTCTAAAGAACCAATATAAAATACCCATGTCTTATCGTCGAACAACGCAATCCAAACTAAGGGTCCACGCAGGTCAAACTTGTGCCCTATTTATAGGGTTTGCCTAGGGTTTGAGGGATTAGGTCGAATTAGGAATCCTAAATGGAGTCAATCTGATCCCATAAGAGTCCTGGATAGCTTCTCATGCTAGATAGTTTCGATCCCAAGTGATTATGGTGTGAAAGATCTAAGTTTTCCAAGTCTCTCACTGTTGCGATCACGGAAGATGGTAGCAGTCGACTCTGGACCGCCATCTTGAGGTTGCAGTCGCTCGATAGAATGCCTTCTGGTTCTGGCACCAGAATTTTGCATTGAGTAAAGGCAACAGAACCTTTTGATAGTTCACTATGAGGATATAAATTATGCAAAGTTCAAAGACATTAGCATCCCCTGTTTCACTAATCACTTCCACTCTAAGTTCCCAACTGGGCCCAAAAGGTCCTTTTACTTTAGGTTGTGAGGGGTTAAAATCTATTCAAATAAAAGGGTAAAACATAAGGAAATCTTGACCAAAGTTAAACATATTTACTTAAAAGATCAGGACATCCACCCTTCCCAGAATGAATAAATACAAAAAAATGAAAATAAATTGTACAGTCACTCCCCAAAGATGAAATCTACTCAAGAAGTTAGCATTTAATCAAATTTCCTACACAATCAAATATGGATTTCCGAAGCAGATACAAGATAAGATTCACAATTTCCTCAACATCCAGAATGATCTTCAAAAATAGTAGGTATTAAAATTTTCACTGCTCCACATGCTGGATGCACAGAGATTTCCCTTTTAGGATTTGAGCTTGCTACAAAAAGTTTGAGCTGGCATAGGCCTGTTTCAAAGCTGCTTGCATTTTACTACCAATATCACTTTCCGAAAGACTTGCTTAGCCAAAGGGCTCTTAAGTAACAGGTGGTCTCAGTTCTCACCTTTTTTCATATGGTGAGTAGTTCTTCCATTTGCACTCCCCTAATCCACAAAATGACCCTCATCTGTAGCCTCTAAGCATTTAAGCTTGAGATGGGAATGGCCTCTAAATGACTCCCTTTTGTTTCATAACTGGCCTGAGTTTTCTCTACACAGATTTTGCTGAAAATCAGCCATCTTTCGGATGCCATTTTACCCTTAATGGCATCCTTAATTTGGTACTTGTGTGTCAAAGCGAAAAAAAAGAAAAAAGAGGTTGCCTAGTCCATCTTTATCCTCTTTTAGAATCCTTCATTTCCCAAGTGCGAGTTTTAGAAACCCTCTAACAATCAATCATCAAATGATGGATTAGCCAAGTAGCTCACAATTTGCCACCTTGCCTTCCTTCCATATAGCCTGTCACCCCCTCCCCTTCAAAGGGGAAGAAAAAAGTCCAGGGCCAAAAGCAATAGGAAGAGACCTGTAATCTCTAAGACAGACAAAATTGTCATGTCAACACGAACATGTGTGCCGGAGACAAGAAAATATTAAAATTAAGACTTGAGGACACAAGAATTATATAGATATTACACATGTATATAGTTAGGTATGATTATTTAAATTTGTTAAATCTAAAAGTCATAAATAAAGAACTGCTCAGATTATCAACAATCAAACATATTTTTTGGTGGTCACAAGTCGACCCAAACGGTTAAACCGTTAGACACATGACCCACTAACTTGTCCAGATCAAAGAATGGGTTGGGTTTTAAACATTGGTAAATATGTTGCATTACACATTTGTGTAAACCTATATTGGAATTGTAGAAACAAAGAGAGAGACAAGAGAGGATGCAAGAATCCTAGGCGGAAGCTTACGGCTGTTTTAGATTCACACATTCACAATCTACAGCCTCCCCCTTCCTCTTATATTGACTTGGGTAAATGCAAAATTGTACATAAACCCCCAGTGATTATAACTCCAACTAGAGGGTACATTGGAAATAATAAATATGCATTGTACGTAACAATATTTTACAAAACTGTCCCTACTGGGCCATTTACTCTACACTCCCCTTCAAATTGAGTATGGATATTCAACATGTTTAGCCTCCCAGGATAGATATAAAGGCTTCTTTTGAGATGCCTTTAGTGAACACATCAGTAAGTTGTTGCCTGGAACAAACATAAAATAGACACAACTTACCAGAGTCGATCTTTTCTTGAATGAAGTGTCTATCTATCTCAATGTGTTTGTTCCGATCATATTGAAGTGGTTTAAGTGCTATGCTTATTGCACCCTTGTTGTCACAATACAACTTCATTGGAAGTTGGGTGCCTACTCCAATGTCCTTCATCAAAAATTTTAACCATAACTCCTCAGCACGACCAGGCAAATACAGACTATTTCTTACTCCTCCAGGTGACAAGATTCCCACCAAGAAATGTACAATAACTTGTAGCAGACCTTTTATCATCCTAACAACAAGCCCAATCAGTATCATCAAAGGCTTCACGTTTTAGAATATCAGACCTGGTGAATGTAAACCCTTACCAGAACATGACTTGATATACCTTAGAATTCTGTCAACAGCACCCAAATGACCAATGCAAGGAGCATGCATGAACTTGCTCATAACACCAACAATTTAGGTGGTATCAAGTCTGGTAAGGGAGAGATATAATAGCTTACCAACTAGCCTTTGATGCCTTCTCTTCTCAACATCGGAGAGGAGATCACCACTTTCCAGCTTCAATCTATGGTTTACTTCAATAAGAATGCCTGCTACCTTGCAACTAAATTTCCCTGTTTCTTGCAGCAAGTCTAGTGCATACTTACATTGGCAAATGTATATATCCCTTTCTTTGACCTTGCCACTTCAATACCAGGGAAGTACTTAAGGGGTCCCAAGTCTTTGATTTCAAATTCACTAGCTAGCTGCAACTTCAGCAAGTCAATTTCTTGCTTGTTATCTCAAACAACCTCCAAGATTCACAAAGGCGCTCCAGAACCCACAGATTTAGATCTGGAAAATCCAGGATGTTACACGACTCACTTACCCTGACAGGTCGACACATAGGTACACTAGTTACTAGTCCACTCTCAGAAATGCATGGGTAAGTCAACACAACTGGCATAGTGAGTCAACCTATGATCAGAATAGATACAAGCATCCAAGGAACCAGGCATGGCCAAGTCGATGCACAACCCTTAGATGGTTGATGCACCAGCCCTTTATACCTTTTCATGTCCAACCCAATCATTGGGTAGGTCGAACTAGTTACCCTGGGATGTCTAGCAAACCCTATGCTCCTTGGACAAACCAATGGACAAAGAAAACAAATTTGTCAAATAAAACGCATGCTTCAAAAAGGCCAAGTGCCTCAAAATCCTCAATAAAATTGAGCCAAAAGAAAACTAAAAATAAACCCAAGGTCATGGAAACCATTAATAAGCAAGTCTGGATACCTAAGAACATGCTCTCTTACTTTGAAGAATTGAAAGGCTTGACGGGACCCAATTACTTTTAGGTTTCAAAATCTCTTGTTTGATCTGCCATGTAGGAATGCCTTGCAGCCGTACACAATAGATGGTATCTCGACAGTGGCTGTTCAAGACACATGACTGGGGACAAAGTTAAATTCTATCTGTTGGTGGAGAAAGAGGTAGGTCACGTGACTTTTAGAGGTAACAACAAGGGAAGAATTATTGGGATTTGTAAGGTTGGTAAGATTCTTTCAAATTCTTTTGATGATGTGCTTTTGGTAGAAGGTCTAGAGTACAACTTGGTGAGCATAAGTCAATTGTGTGATGGAGGTCACAAAGTTACATTTGACTCTTGTGCATGCAAAATTTATGAGACTAATTCTGATTCAGTTAAATTCACTAGCAAGTCAATAATGTCTAAGATGATTCTGCATATAATAAGCTCTGCCTTATTGCAAATAAAGAGGACTTAGCTATGTTATGACATCGTAGATTAGGGCATGCTAGTTACAATATCTTACATAAGCTAGTTAAATTCAGCATGGTAAAGGAATACCTAAAATTCCTTTCAAGCACAGTAATAAAATTTGTGATGCATGCACCCAAGGCAAACAAACAAGAAAGTCATTCAAAAACAGAATTGAAAATCAATCATCTAAACCATTGGAATTAGTCCATATGGATCTATTCGGACCCACTAAGACTGCTAGTCTTAATGGGAAAAGATTTGGATAGGTAATTATGGATGACTTTTTCAGATTTACTTGGGTGTTCTGATTTAGTAGAACCAAACACTATATCATCAACATAAATTTGAACAATCAAGATATGATTACCTTGTTTCTTGGTGAAAAGTGTTTGGTCTACCTTACCTCGTGTGTACCCTTTCTCAATGACGAACGAGCTTAGTCTCTCATACCAAGCTCTTGGTGCTTGCTTCAATCCATAAAGTGCCCTGTCTAGATTGTATACACAATCATGATAAAAATAGTGAATCAATGCTCAAGACAGAGCAATGGCTAATGGGTCACTAAGAAACTAAGCCCTTCATCAAAGAAATGAAGTGGACTTAGTCATGAAGTGTGATGTGCACACACACTCGTCATTTAAGTGCTGTGCCACAATTTTAAAAATATACCGCACTCACTCACAAAAAAGATTTTTAAATTCAAAGTAAAGTGAGAGTACGGGTCGATCCCACGAGGAAGAAATACTTCATTTTAAACAAGTTAGAAAAGTCTTGTATTTTTAAAGCAACAAGTGAGTGAGATTTTGAAAATAGAAATTAAAAGTGTGTGACTTCAAATTACTTGAAATTAAATCTACCTAAAGAATATTTGAGCGTTGAGAAGAGATGTTTGGAAGAGATAGAGAGAAAAAGAGAGATGGGAGTGCAATGGAAATTAAACTTATTACTAGAAAGTGAACTTGCAAGATCTATGAAAATAAAAATTACAACCCACATAAACTAAAGAGCAAGGGAAGAAAAGAGCCACGAAAGGGGAAGAGTAGTGCCACCCAAATGCCTTGCCGAGCCTTGGAATGGATAGCCTTGCCTTGGAGATGAATGCTTCCTTAAGAGCACTGAAGAAGAACTTTCACCAAAGGGAATTTAGAGGAAAATAGAGGAAGAGGAAGATAGAAGAGGAGGAGAAGAAGAAAACTAATGTAAAAACATGTGTGTGCGTGGGGTTTGAAAATAGAGAGAAAAGAGAAAGATTGAGAGCGTACGTCGTAAAATAGAATTAAGAAAAATAGAGCAAGAGGAGAATTAAAATAGCTTTAAACGAAGGGGAATTAGAAGATGTGAAAGAAGAAGAAGTTGGAGATCTTTAGGAGAGGAAGAACTTTAACGAAGAGAGCAGAGAGAAAAGAAGATCATAAGATGGTGAAAACGTGGGAAGAATAGAGAGGACCCGCGCGGGTGGACAGTAAAATATAAAGAATAGAGCTTTGAAAAATGAGAAATAACTTAAAAACAAGAGAGATCTAGCTAAAGATGAAGAAGAAGAAATTGAAGAACTTTAAAAATGAGCAACTTCTATGAAGGAAGTAAAATAAGAAAAAGAATAGCTTCTTCAATCCCTCGTGCTCAGATGAGTCGGCCGATTCCTCAGAGAGCCACCCCCCGAGCTAGGAGGGATTCGGGTGGCGGGTGGTACACCTGCCCCCTGCATGTGTGTCGGAGCTAGTCCCTTGGCAAATGGCCCAAAGGGGAAAGTAGCCAACTGTTTATCGATACTCTTTAGGAATTGCAGCAGCCTCCGTTGTTTCAGTTGCAGTTGTCGAATCTCCCCTCGAATCTTCCGAATGGTCCTTTGTAGTACCAGACATTCAGGTAGTGAGGAAGGAGCGACTTTTAGACCAGCATGGGATCGTTGATTTGATAGCCTGGCTTTTGGCGCGTTGGAGCTCGAAGCAGTTGCCACCATGTAGACCACGTTAGCCGACCGGTTCGATCGGCTCCAGACAGGAGGCTGCGACAGGTCGATTGCATGTCCCAACATATTTATCAGGTCCTTTTGGATGAGCTCTTCTGCTATATTTTTGAAACCATAACAGTCCTCAACTGTATGACCTAACCTTCGGTGATACACACAGTAAGTAGGGTCGTCCGTTTTATCCACCTCCGCGGGCTTTTGCGGATCAGGCAGGGTGATGTGCTTTTAATTCATGTACAAATCAAAGAGCATCTTCGTATTCTCTTTTCTGAAAGAGTAAGACACTTTCATATGCTCCGCTAATAGGGCCGCATTTGCCTTGGCGTCGGACTTTTTGCAATTATTCTTTGATTTTCCTTCTCCCTTGTCTTCATTCGTCGGGTAGAAGTCCACAGAGTTTACCTCCTTGCTGCTGGCCAAGCGATCTTTGGAGGATTTGCCTTTGGCAGAAGTATGTGCCGAGTGATCAGCGAAGAACATTTCAATCTCTACTACCACCGTGTTCAGCTGGTCGAAGTTTCTGATATTTGAGCCCATAAGTTGTTCGCTAACTTCTGCCGCTAAACCTCTATGGCATATGGTGATGGCATCTTCGAGCGTTGGAGGATTATCGCAGCGCATGTTGACATCCCTTTACCACTAGATGAAGTCCAACGTAGTTTCACCATTTCTCTGCCTCAGGGCGCAGAGTTCCGCAAGAGAGACTTTGAGTTCAGTCGCCTGGAAACGGTCGACGAACGTTTTTGCATATCAGTCCAATCAGCCACCGAGTTGGGCTTCAGTCTGGAATACCACTGAAAGGCGGTGCCTGTCAAGGATGTGGCAAAATATTGCAGAAGATATGACTCATCCAGTGTCAGTTCACCCATGGCCGTCATATAATAGGCCAAGTGTTCATGTGGCGAGCCTTGCCCATTGAATTTCTTGAGTTTTGGGGCTTGTGGGTAATTAGACGGAAGTTTCTTGAACTGATGGTGAAGGGGGTGTGGCACGCTATACAGATCAATGGTGACCACACCCTCACTATGTTGAGCGAACTTTCCCTTAACAATTCGCTCGATCATATGTTTCTGGGCCATTAGGCTTTCTGCGGTAAGAGTAGTAGATGATTGCACATTGGCCTCATGTTGTGACGCTTTGAACTCCGCCGCTACTAGTAACTTTGTAGCGGTAACCGAAGCATTGGCCGTGATTGGGATGGGAGGAGGTTGTTGTTCCATCCTAGTGGGCGCCGTTTGAGACTGAATATGAATCTCCTTTTCACGCAATGATGCTTGCAAGAAATTCTTGAGTTCTTGATTTTCACATCGGAGTTCCTCCAACGTGAGGGTCTGAGCCTCTCTTCCAAGATCTTCCTCGCCCTGGGTTGCTATCCCCATCGACACTGTGGACATCTTCTTGGTGCTTCTCTTGCCGCGTCGGCTCTGGTCGAGATGTTTCGGCGGTAGGTGTCTGCAACATCTGCGCAAGAACCCGGGAGATGGGCCTTGACTTCCTCAAAGTCTGGAGAGGCCAGTTCAATTCTCTCGAGGTGTCCTCCGATTGCTTATCGACGGAGGTTGTATAGCAGGTGAACACTTTGACGTAGTCGTTGGTCATCTGAACCGCCCACTTTTTTTGGGCTGTTGTCTACCAGGCTTGGGTGTCATCTCTGGTCTATCAAAAATAGACACTCGGGATGTAGAAGCCTGTGCCGAGCAATCCTCGTTTGTGTGCGTTGAACTGGCCCACAGGGAGGTTGGTAGGACTTGCTTGTGGACTTCCCGGTACTTTTGCCCATGTGGGCACTGAGTTGTGGACCTTAGAGAGACTGAGGTCTCAACTTTTGTCGGGCTCCACATCTGTTGCAGGTTCGACATGCGGAAGGGCCCTTCCGACCTTGCCCGCTTAATAATTCCGGTCTCCTTGGTGACCCATATTTTCTTTTGGTGGAGTTGGCGCTCTTCAATTGGGTTGCCTCCTGACTTTGATCGGGGAGCTGCTGGTTTGGGTCGTTGCATCGGACCCTGGTTCGTCGCTGGTACGATGAACTTCTTCAATTTTGCTCCGTCCTCCCAGACTTGCCGAAGAAGCTCGAAGCGGTTAGAGGTGGAGATAGTTGGGACGTGTTGGTCCTGAGGCATAATTGGTTCGCCTTTATCGAGCCGGCTGCGAAGTTCTCTGACAATTATTGTCTTGCTGGAGCGAGATGTTGCTGCTATAGATTTTGTGCCTTTGCGACTCCGATGTTGCCCCTGTTAAGCAGGAGCGGCACTAGTGACGCCTGCCGTAGGCATGGTATCGTCGCAGCGGTGACGTTGCCCCCGTTGTGCCTTAGTACCTCTGAGGGTGGCTGTTGCAGGGTTGGTGCCGTTGCGGCGGCGGCGTTGCCTCTGTTGTGTAGGAGCGGCACCGGCAGTGACTTGGTTGACCGAGAAAACTCGGCCAGTTCCTGGAGCTGAAGGCCTGACACCTTCAGTTGTTGATTTGTTGACTGAGAAAATTCGACCGGTTGTTGAGAAAAATGGCCCGACACCCTTGGCAGTTGAAGAGTTGACTGGGAAGACCTGACCTATTGATTGGACGGAGGGTTCGACACCTTCGGCTGTTGTAGTTTTGGCCGAGCGAGCTCGACCGGTTGCTAGAACAGAGGGTCTGACACCCCCAGTGGTTGGTTTGTTGACCCAGCGGGCCCGGCCAGTCCGGCCAGTTGCTGAAGCACAGGGCCTGACACCCTCAACAGTTGCTTTGGTGACCCAGGGGGCTCAGCCAGTTGTTGGAGCGGAGGGCCTGACACCCCTGGCAGTTGTGACTTCAGCCACGGGGACGATGCCCAAAGAAAAGGCGACCCGACGACCGCCGGGAAGTCACCGAACACCAATGGAGTCGCCAAGTATCTGAACTTGGCATGGTTGGCGACGACCTGGGGACCGTATGTGATGGCGGCCATCGTCCTCTTGTTGTTGCTATTGGTGGTGGTGCGTAGCACAAATGGGGGATGTGCAAATGCACACGCGCTCGAGCAAGCGAGTATATACCCTCCTCTTCCCATCCTTTAAGAGGAAGAGGGGTAATCATAACCTTAAAAAGGTTTGGGACTTCTTTGACAGAAAGAAGAAATGCGTAAAAGATTCCACTTGGTGTGCCAGTCTGTTGGGTCACTGAATATTCTTTTGGAAGAAAATTATAAGAATTGCACATGGAGGGGTTGTCGGGAGGATTGAGTCCTCCGGAAAGCGTTCCGGCCACGCCAGTTCGCCCTCACGCTTGCGCGGGTCCGACCAGCCTATTTCCGTCTCGCAAACCCGGCCTTCCTCGAACTCCATCGGGACGCAAAGATGAACGTAATCATCGCCATCCAGGATAGCGCCTGACACGTCCATCTCATGGACGCGCTGCATGATGACCACGATGGCGCCCGCTCTCAGATCGTTGAGGCGGTTTTCCATGCCTTCCTCGAACCAGCGCACCGTTTCACCGCGCACCGTGTCCGATTCCGCTTCCTTCACGTTGTGAGGATCGTCGAAGATGATCCGATCACCACGTTGACCAGTACCGACGCCGCGAACCGAAGAAGCCAGTTTCCATCCCGTTTTTTCGTTGGAAACCAGCGTTTCGCCCACTTTCCGCAGGTTAAACCGCTCACCCCACAACAACTGATATTCCGGCGACAGGAGCAGATCGCGGAACCTTCCGTTATCTCGCTCCGTCAACTGCGATGAATAGGAGAACGTGACGTACCGCAGATGCGGCATGTTCATCGGTCCCCACTCCCACGCCGGCCAGAACACATTGGCCAGCAGGGACTTCATAAACCCCGGCGGAACATTGATCAGGAGCCGGTTCTTCTCCAAATCCCCGAACGTTATTGCCTCGAGATGCCGACATACGGCCTCCAAAGGCCAGCCCATGACCAATTCAGTCTGAGGCTCCAGAACGGGCCAGAAATATCTGACGAACTCTATAAGCCCCCCGCGCCGCGCCTGAGTGGCTCTCAGCGCATCCGCATTACGTTTTGCCGCCCTCTGTCTGATCTCCGCCCGGACCTCCTCTAGCGTTGGGATTTGATCCCAAGATAGCTTCGAGCTGGGCGAGGTTTTCATCGGACAGGAAACTCAGATCGTGTTTGATCGGGCCACCATTCGGGCCGGAATGTTCGTGCGCTTGCCGCGGCTTCCCATATCCACGGTCAAGGAGAGCGGTAGCGGCTGAAACCCTCGCCGCATCGGATTCGCTTTTCGTCGCAACGGTTGCCAGAACGCCCAGAGCCGTCTCTGTGTGCGTCCGCGCCAGTTGCTCTAGAGTGGCCTTCTGTTCGATCGTCGCGCGATCAGGAACGCCCTTCTTGCGTCCGGAGCCGGGTCTAAAACCACCTCGTCCTGACTTTGGTTTTTCCATTGATTAGAACCAGACAATCAAACAACGGAACTTAGTGCACCAGCACCGTTTCGAACTCGCTGAAGTCGATCACGACCCAATCCCCGTTGGGGAGCGATCAGTCCATTCGGGAGTTTTCCTCCCGAGCTATTCAGACTACCTCAAAACTCTCGAATAGATGTGCCAGCCCTCTGACCATTTGGAGGTACTTGATCATTGGTGCTTCTCGAGCTTCATAGTCACCGTTGAGCTGGCTGGCGACCAATTGAGAGTCAGTGCGGATCCTGACTCGCTCGGCCCCTAGTCATCGCGCCATCCGGGCTCCAGAGATGAGGGCTTCATACTCGGAGGCATTGTTGGACATTGGGAAGTTGAACTTCAAAGCATACTATAGCTCTACCCCTTCGGGGGATTTGAGGAGGACTCTGACGCTGCTTCCGGCTGAGTTGGATGACCTGTCGACGAACAAGTCCCAAGTCAGTCGGGGCGTGCACGGAAGGGTTTCCTCGGTCAGGACGGTGCTCTCTACGATGATGTTAGTGAGGGCTTGTCCCATGATGGCTGAGCGGGGGTGGTAAGAGATGTCGTAGGCCCCAAGCATGATGGCCCACTTGACGAGGCGCCCCTAGGCTTCAGGGTGAGAGAGGATCTTCTACAGGGGTTCACCGGTTAACATGATGATGGAGTGCCCTTGGAAATAAGGCCGGAGATGCTTGGCCAAGGCTACCAATACTAGCACGAGTTTCTCGATTGTAGGGTACCTTCTTTCGACCTCGTTAAGCACCTTGCTGGTGTAGTAGACCAGCCTCTCGACTCCCGCATCGTCTCGGACTAAGACCGAGCTTACTGTAGGAGGAGTCACCAAGAGATAAAGGTGTAATGCTTCGCCCGAGACCGATTTTGATAATACCAGGGGCGAGGCCAGGAATCCGTTGAGTTCTGTAAATGCCTTCTGACATTCCTCATCCTAGGCAAATGTGGCAGACACCAATTTGGGCACCCTTAACAATTTGAAGAAAGGTAGGCATCGTTCGGCCGCCTAGGATAGGAAACGATTGAGCGTCGCGATGTGCCCAGTAAAGTGCTGGACATCCTTGACTCAAGTGGGTGGCCGCATGTTCAAGATGGCTTGAACCTTGTTGGGGTTGGCCTCAATCCCACGTTGAGTTACCAGGAAACCTAAAAATTTCCTGGAGCTGACTCCAAAGGCGCATTTAGCGGGGTTAAGCTTCATGTTGTACTTCAGGAGGGTGTCAAAGGTCTTGGCTAGGTCAGCAAAATGATCTTCGGCCTTTGGCATTTTGACGAGCATATCATCGATGTAGGCCTTGACGTTCTGATCGAGTTGTCCCTCGAAGATGTGATTAACCAGTCGTTGATATGTTGCTCCCACATTCTTCAACCCGATGAGAGGGAGCTGGCGGCTAAGGCACTGTAGCTACAGTGTCATGTGAGAGGGAGCCGACAGCTGGCACTATAGCTAAAGTGCCTGGCCGTCGTATCAAAGGTTTATACGCCAAAAGGGGCTAGAAAAGATGGGATTTAAGGTTTTTCTGCCACACAGACAGTCTAATTGTTCCTGGAGGTAGGATGAGAAGGTTGGGGAGTAATAAAACATGAACATGGCTCAAATTGCTAGGTTGTAGAGGTTAAGATCCTATTGATTCCTCGAACAGAACATGTTGTGCCATAAAAGGGACGTAGAGCTTCACTATCTCTCAGATTGGTGGGCAGTGGCTCCAGCGGCCATGTGATGACTTCACAGATCCCTGGTCCCTCCTGAGGGCTGTGTTGTGAAGGTATTTGGCCAGCTGAGTGGCTTCGGGGAGTAGACGTATGAAGGCCCGACCTGCTAATGCGGCAACCAACACCAGCAAAGTTACAAGTTAATCGATAGCGGAGGGAAGGGCTGAGAGCTGTTCCTCTTTTACCATGGGGAGGCTAGGGGCCATGCAATTATTTTGCAGGTCACTAGCATCCCTTCTAGGTTTCATAATTCTACTGAAAATTAATGGACCGGAAAACTTCAGAAAGAAATTTCAAAAAATAAATTTGGGGGGAGAGCTCATACAGGCCTCTACACCATCAAACCATTAGTCAATCTCACGAGAGGGGGAGATAGCAAAAATGAAGCAATTGAACAGTAAAATGAATAGCCCACAATATTTATTCATCCATGGGATATAACAGATGCTACATTCTATAAATCAATGAGGTGTAGCAAAGGAAAAGGGATACAATGAGTAAATAGTAGAGTAAGGGATAGGGACAGAGGATACTACAAGGTATTACATAAAGATTGAACCCACCTTCCCCGAGCCCCTCTCTTCTCTCTGTTCTCTTTCTCTTTTCTCCTGGCCTTCTCTACTCACTGGCTCATTCTCTCTTCTTTTGTTCTCTCTTGCTCTTGTTGTTGTTTCTGTTCTCCTTCTCTTCACAAGTCTTCGAAACTACATGTTTTATAGTGGGTTTTATCACTTGACATGGTGGCGAAGATGGGATACGGTGGCTGGGAGTGCGGCACCCTTCTGGCCGTCGATGCAGGCGTGGCAGTCGGATGAACTGTGGGCCACCAGATAGATTGTGGGCCGTTGGATAGCTTATGTGCGAAGACCCTTTGTGGCCCATTTCCTCCTTCTAGCCCATTTGAGCATTTCCATTTTGTTTGCTCATTTGTTCAGCCCATGCTTTGCGGATCAGGTGATCCTGAGGCGCCGCCACTCCCGTCAAGCCTGGTTCGGCTGGAGTGAGAAAAGCCAGGCTGTGATCCATCCCGGATCGGCGGGAGACCCCGAACACGGATGCGAGTCCGAAGTCGGTCCGTTCGACGCCGTCCTCGTCCACCAGGCTGGAGTAGCCGCTGGCGTAGAGGGCGCCTCCGGCCGCGACGTAGGCGCGGAATGCGGCGATCTCCCGGTCGGTCATCACCAGAACGTTGGGCAGGATGACCACGCGATAGTTGCCGAGCTCATTCAGGTTGCCCCTGGCCAGGACGGCATAAGGGATGTGCGCCTCCTGGAGCGCGCGCGCCGAGCCTTTCACGGCATCCAGATGCGGGACCGAATAGAGGGCGGCCATGTTGTCCGCGGGCTTGTCGTAAACGCCCACGGGGCAGCCGTTCTCCCGGAAGTCGAAGCGGGATTCGGAACTGAAATAGACGGCCACCTCGGCGGAGAGGGAGCCGCCGAGGAAGCGTTCAAACGGGGCGAAGCGGGCAAAGACGTCGGCGATCCGCCCGTAAACCGGCGCCTTGAGGGTGCCATCCGGTTCGATCGCGTCGATGAACATGAAGCTCGCCGCGTGGGCCGGGGCGAGCGCGGCCTGCGTTTCCATCCGCACGGGGCTCTTGAGGGTCACATGGTCGCGCAGGTCCATGCAGCGGGACGTGTGGAATTCGAACGGTTTTCGCGCGCTGAGCGACTCGAAGAGCTTGCAGACCAGGCTTTGCTGGATCGCCGGCCCGTAAAAATCCCCGCTGGTGTAGTCGCAGTGTTCGGCCAGGGCGAAAGGCATCGCCATGCGCCAGTCGTGCAGGACGGGGCTCATCTGGTGGGTCACCGTCATCGTCGGGCGGGTTTCCCGCACGGCCGCGGTCAGCGCCCCGGCCATTTCGCCCATCCACCGTTCCCGCGCGCGCTGAAACCACATCCAGATGGGGTTGTTCCAGTCGATCACCGCGGGGATTTCCGCATCCTCCTCCTCGCGGAACCGACGGCGGCAATGCGGGCAGTCGCAGACATACGGCCAGAACAGCATGTCGAAGAACACGCCGTCGAACGGATACCGCGCGCAAAACTCGCGCGTCTGCTCCACCGCGAAATCCCGGTAGGGCGAGTTGGGGCAGCAGACGCCGTAACGGCTTTTGCGATACATGTCGTCCCCGCCGGGCGGCCGGATGCGCCAATCGGGATTCCTCAGGAAGGCCTCGTTGTTATAAACGGCGCTGTAGTAGGCGACCACGGCGATGCCTTTCCTGTGATATCGAAGTCCTGGCCAGCCATCTCACGATCGGCGAGACGTATTTTTTTCGCGAGCCGAAAACCTTCGACGCGCTGTCGAAGCTTGTCCTGCCGGAATTGGTGCGAAACCGACGCGAGGCCGGCCGCGACATCCATATCTGGAGCGCCGCCTGCTGCAGCGGCGAAGAGGCCTACTCCCTGGCCATGCTGCTCGACATGACGATCCCCGACATCGCGGATTGGACCATCCGCATCCTGGCGACGGACATCAATCCGAGCTTTTTGCGGCGGGCGGCCGACGGCATCTACAGCGAATGGTCCTTTCGCGGCGTGTCCGACACCATCAAGCGAACCTATTTCACACCGCTGGCCGGTGGCGGGTACGGGATTGCCCCACGCATAAAAAGAATGGTGACCTTTTCCTACGGCAATCTTGCCGACGACGCGGAGCAATCCCCCCGGATCGCCGACAAATCCATCGATATCCTGTTCTGCCGAAACGTTCTCATGTACTTCAATGAGGAGGTGATCAGGCGGGTCGTCGCGCAATTCCACCGGGTTTTGAGCGACCAGGGCTGGTTCTGCCCCAGTTCCGTCGAGGGCGCGCCCATGCTTTTCGCCCCGTTCGTCTATGCGGGGCAGGACGGCGCGCCGCTTTACCGGAAAGCCGCGACGGTCCTGCCTGCGCCTTCGCTTGCCGGGTTCACGGCTTCGTCGGCGATGGCCGAGGCAAGCGATCCGCCATTCTCGACACCGCTTGCGCCCCCTCCGCCGGCGAGCGCCGAACGACGGGCGGATGTGCGGACGCCCTATGCCGAGGCGGTCGCGTTCCATGATCAGCAGCGCCATGGCGAGGCCGCGGCGCTGCTGCTGGAGCACCTGGAAAGCGAGCCGGAGCATATCGAGAGCATGCTGCTGCTGGCCCGCGTCTATGCCGACCAGGGACGGCTTGCCGAGGCGCGCGACTGGTGCCGGCGCGCCATTGCCTGCGACCGCCTCAGCCCGCCCAGCCATTATTGGCTGGCCGTCATCCAGCGGGAGCTGGACGAGCCGGCGGAAGCGCTCGCCTCCTTGCAGCGGGTGTTGTTTCTCGATCCGCAATTCGTCCTGGCGCATTTCGCGCTCGCCGACCTCACGCGCCACCTCGGGCAGGCAGCGGAGGCCGGACGGCATTATCGCAATGCGACGGCGTTGCTGGAGGGCCGGAATGCGGCGGAGGTGCTGCCGCATTCCGACGGCATGACCGTCGGCCGCCTGCTGGATCTGATGCGTCAGAAGAGCCCGGTCGTGCAGGGCCATCGCGCCCATGGAGGATCCAACGATCTCGCCAACTTGGTGCCGTGCTGTAAGGCATGCAACAGCGCCAAGAGTGCGCGGTCAGTTGAAGAGTTCCGGGCGCATCGCGGCGGTGGCTTCTTCTGGTTCGAGATTGTGACGGGAGGCGATCGATGACGAAGCCCAACTACCTCGCCGTCGTCTGCCACCCCGACGACCTGGATCGCCTCCGCTCCACCGTCCCCGACACGGCTGGCCTTCCCGCCATCACCTCCCGGCTGGTGGCCCACGACAGCTTCGTCTTACACACCGACCTGGAGGCGGTGGTGGCGATGGTGAACGAGCTGCTGCTGGCTGCTGAGGAGGCGCTGCGATGATCGGCTTCATGATCGGGCTCTTTGCGGTGTTGGTCGCGAATCTCGTCTATGACGGTCTCGAAGGACTGTCTACGTGGGTTCGCTTCACTGCCGCGGTCTTCGTCTGGGTAGTGATCGCGCTGGTCATCCCATTCGTCTGTGTCTACGACTACATCGAGAAGGAGGACAAGCGGCCATGAAGCCCACCCCGAATCAGATCGTCGTCGTCACCGCCGGTGCCTGCAAGGGTGAGACGGGGACGGTGCAGGCCAAGACCGGAGCCGGATGGCAGGTCCGGCTGGCGAGTGGAAAAGTCGTGACGCTGGCCGCGTCATCGTTGAAGCGAGGTGTTGCGTGAGTGATCGCGGCTTCTACGGTATCGGGGTCTACCACCCGAAAACCGAAGAGAACATCGGCACGCTTTGGCGACACGCATTCCTGTTCGGCGCGGATTTCATGTTCACTATCGGCCGTCGCTATCGACGTCAGGCATCCGACACACCGAAAGCGACTCGCCACATCCCCCTCTATCACTACGAGACCTATGAGGATTTTGCGGCGCACCTGCCGTTCGGCGCTCGGTTGGTCTGCATTGAGCTTTCCGATCGCGCAACGCTGCTGCCTGCTGCGAATCATCCCGATCAGGCGGTGTACCTGCTCGGCGCGGAAGACCACGGCATTCCCGCAGAGGTGATGGCAGGGCACCAGGTCATCCAGATCCCTGCGGAACGTCCTCAGAGCATGAACGTCGCAGTCACCGGAACGATTGTGATGTACGACCGATTTGTGAAGCGAGGTGTTGCGTGAGTGACCTGACCCACCCATTGACTCCCTGGACGCTCGCGCCAATGGCCCACTCGGGCTTTGACGGAAAACACCCGACCATGCAGATTCAGGAGGCTTTGCGAGCGCGATTCTGGGAGGGAGCGGCGCCGAACTCGTTCAACGATCGGATGCGGGAGGTAATCAAGGGGTTAGACGCTAATATGTCACCCGATCTTCGTTAATTTCGAATGTTTGTGTGGAGAAAAAATGAGACCCACATATTTTCTCTCTCATTAGTAGATTATTCGGTTTTCATATCCGTTGGTCAAAGAAGTCCTAAATTTATTGGATGAATTAACTCAAATATTTTGATAAAAGTTAAAATTAGTTAATTATTAGATGAACTAACTCAAAATCTTATTACGAAAAGAAAGAAGGCATTACTCTGCTAGAAATATTTTTGATTTTATAGCGCCTAGTGTGTACGGCTATTTTGAGATACCTGCTGAAGTGACATGCACTCTACCATATATATGGACGGTGACAAACATAAGGTGCATGGTCTACGAATATATATTTATTATTTATGTGTCCTTTTAGTTTCTATTTGGATGGCTTATTAATTAAAAATTAGTGTAATATTTATTATTATATTTTTGGGACATGCATCTTATGTATCATTATTCACATGAAAGAGGGTACATATATAGACTTTTTAATTACTGAGGAAGAATATGTCAAAATAGTGGAGTTCTTTCTATCGTATGTCTTAATATTTTGAGTAATGCTTGGTGGCTGTCCCGGGCGATTATTAAGTGTTTCTCTAATATTTTTAGTTGGATGGTTCAATATCCCAAGTTCAACTTAACTCCTAAGTAATTAGTAAGACTCTCACTTATAAT
The DNA here is from genome assembly GCA_024336825.1 of Amorphophallus titanum. Taxonomy (NCBI): domain Eukaryota; kingdom Viridiplantae; phylum Streptophyta; class Magnoliopsida; order Alismatales; family Araceae; genus Amorphophallus; species Amorphophallus titanum. The sequence continues at coordinate 619,861 of JANBPO010005995.1, forward strand.
GAACTCAGAATGAGATAGCCCAGATGGATACATAATGTGTCCATACAATAATGTTTAAGGTATAATTAACATACTCTCATCAGCTTACATAAAGAATTCAATAAACTAGCCTATCACTCCTCAAAGTAGACGGATAGAGAGAGAGAGAGAGAGAAGAGAGAGAGAGAGCGAGAGAGAGAGAGAATACATCTTCTGCAAATATTTTTTTCATTAAAAGATGTTTTACTTAAAAGATAAGATTTTGAGTTGCCACCTGCAGAGGCGGTTTCTGAAGCAACAATATTTTCCATGCCGCGTCATCTGAAAGGCATTTTACTGCCTAAACGTATATGTAATTACTCGATCGAGTTGCTACCTGCATGCATATGGCTGCATAGATGCCTTTCACTTGCCCTCAGCTCACTAGCTATAAATGGGGGTCAAGGGCCTCCACTTGTTCATCAGTGCCCGAACCCACACCTGCTAGCTAGCGAGCTACTTCCTTGTGTTTAATCACCAGAGACGATCCAGAATCCCATATGGCTCCCAAGACTTCCCTTGTGGTGGGTCCTCTTCTTCGTCTTCTTCCAAAAATCGTCCCCATCCACCAGAAAAAGATAATAGACATGCAGAAAATTGCCTACCCTACGCATGTGAGCTATTCGTTTCTCGAGCAGATATTTTTCATTGCGTATTTGTGCTTCCTGTCAAAGTGAAAATTGAGCAAAAACAGAAACCACCGTGTCAGCGAATATTAGCCAACATCTTCCCTGCATAGATTGAGCGTCAATATGCTTAGCCATACCTTCATAGAAAAGTCAGCAAGAAGCCTCCTTAGTTGCAAAATCTCTTCTTCATGCTCTCTGACCTTGAGAATTAGATCCTGAAGAATATGTTTTCTTGTTCCAGTCAAATGCCCACTGAAGACATGACATGCAATGCAAGATGAGATTTGTGTCACTGTGGAGTGATCTCCGCAGCACACATTTGTCACCAACAGTAAGGTCACATGACCAGCAGGGGCATGCACTTGGATTATGTATGCACAACATTTCTCTTACAGGGGAATTCACCAACCAGGTCAACACAACAATACCTGCTTTAAAACACTGCTGGAGCTATTGATTTCTGTCATCTGGACAAGCCCATGTCCAGATGAATTTAATCTTGGAGCATATTCTACCTCCTTTTGATGCCTATACCATTTATATACAAATGTTACATGGATAAACACTCACATATCTACAAAATAAAATTGGTGATTTCCATATAGTGGATAGAGATACCTGCTTGGGGAAATGGATCTAGAAGAAGGTGATGAAAACTGAGACGTGGCTGCATTGTCGACGCCTGTCGGCCCACCAGGAAATAACTTTGGATTTCCATTTGCCTTGTTGTCTAAGAAGTGATGACTCATTGGATTGTTTTGTAATAAGGAACCCTTGTTGCTTGTTGTCCCATTTTGATGGATAACTAGTGTACCTTGTGGCTCACTTGAGGAACCATTACTTGACCATCTGATCCTATCATCATCATTTCCTAATGGAAAAGTTGATAAACTTGTCCTGTAAGGACCCTGTACATGCTCATCTCTTGTAGCACCAGCAGAAGACCTAAGGGATGTTGTAGTATCTAATTTCTGCCAAGAAATGCAAATAAAAACAATCCCAAGTAAATTTGTGATATTATGAATAGCTTGCCACCTCATTTGATCATGCCATTAGGACTAATGTGAATGACTCATAAATTTAAACCTCTTCTGAATGATTTCTGATACTTTATTTGTATAGTTTGCATTCAAATTGAGCAAATGATACTTTGAGTTCTTGTTAATAACTTGCTTGTCCCAATTGATCAAATTCTTAGCCATGCCAAACACTTGCGGAACGAGAACGAGCGAAGCCAGCGCGAAGCGATGCATGCGCCGACCGTATCATCGGCGGATCGGCGGGCGCGGCGGTGTTTCGCCGCAGCTCAGCGGCCGGTGAACTTCGGCGGACGCTTCGCGAGCAGCGCGGCGATGCCCTCGCGCGCGTCGTCCATCGTCAGCGACTCCGCCTGCGCGCGAGCTTCTGCGCGCGCCGCAGCTTTTGCGTCGAGCTCGAGGCCGCGGCGGATCGCGCGCTTGGTCTCGCGCACGGCGAACGGCGCGTTGTCGGCGATCGTGCGCGCGAGCGCGAGCGCTTCGGGCAGCACGTCGGCGGCAGGGAGCGCACGCGATAGCAGGCCGATGCGCTCGGCCTCGTCGCCGTCGACCAGCCGGCCGGTGAGCAGCAACTCGGACGCGCGCGCGACACCGACGAGCCGCGGCAGCAGATAGCTGATCGCCATCCCCGGCGCGAGGCCGAGCCGCGTGAAGTTGGCGCCGTACTTCGCGCCGCGTGCGCCGATCCGCAGGTCGCACACCAGCGCGAGCCCGAACCCGCCGCCGACCGCGTGGCCGTTGAGCGCGCCGATCACCGGCACCTCGACGTCGAGCAGCGACAGGAACGGCTCGTACATCGCGTACGACCGCTCGTGCGGCGCGAGCGCGTCGCCGTCGCGCTGGATCGTCGACTTGAAGTCGGCGCCGGCGGAGAAGCTCGTGCCCGTGCCGGTGACGACGAGGCAACGGATCGCGGCGTCGGCGCGGGCCGCGGCGCTCGCAGCGGCGAACGCGTCGAGGAGCTCGGGCGTCATGCTGTTGCGGTTGTCGGGCCGCGCCAGCGTGATCACGCCGAGGTCGTCACCGTGGCGCTCGTAGCGGACTGCGTCGGACATGGACGCAGCTTACGACTATTGGCCGACGCAGAAGTCGTCGACGGACGGCTGCGTGCTGAAGGTGTGCGTCATCACGCCCGCGAGGCCCGGCCCGGCGAGCGACGTCGTCGCCGCGGTCGTCTTCTCGAACGTGCCGTCGCCGTCCTTGTCGGCGCTCAGCGTCACGGTGCTGCCGGTGATGCACAGCCTGACGCGCGGCGACGTGCCGAACGTCTGGTCCCCGAGCGAGCCGAGCATCGTCGAGCTCGGGTACTCGTAGATGTACATCGTGTTGAACTCGCCGACGTTGGTGTTGTCCTGCACGAGGCCGACGACGTAGTTGTCGGGGCTGGTCCAGCGCAGCACGACGCCGACCGCCTCGATCGTGTTCCCCGTCGTCGGCGCGTAGCGCGCCACCACGCTCGCGCAGCCATATTCACGGTGGTGAGCGCCCCGACCGGTACGCTGTATAGTTGTCATCAATCACCTAATATTGGATCCTCAAGAACATACGCGGCCTATCTTACGGTGGCCGGGACAACAGTGCCCGAGGTGGCACTGGCCACAACGACAGTCAAGGCCACCAACGTGCGCGTGACGATGGTGGTCGATCCGATTCCATATGGGTTGAGTACAAATACAGGGTCGAAATTGACGTTCTCACCCGCAGGGACAACGGTCAGCACCGCCGGAGGCGCGTTCGTCCCGTCCACCGGGACAAAGTCGACCGCCACATCGTTTATCGGGACCTGGAGCGGGCTGTCACCGAGCATGACGATCACTCAGGGGACGCCGGCGGGCTCGTCGCTCACCCTGAGCCTGGCCATAGTCACTTCGACACTGGGCCTGATCGGCGGAACACAGACCTGTGTACCCGCCACAGCCAACGCCCCGGCGGTGGTGGGCACCACCGAAGTGGCCGGCACCACCCTCACGGCCAGCCCCACAGGCTCGGCCACCGTCGGCAGTCCGGTGACGCTCACCGCCCACGTCTACCCCGAGCCGGCCACAGGGGCCTCGCCCTCCCAGGTGCAGTTCTTCGACGGCACCAAGAGCCTGGGGACCTCGCTGGTCTCGACCACGGGCTCGTCCCGGGGCACGGCCACGCTGACCACCTCCACACTGACGGTGGGTTCGCACTCCTTCACGGCCACGTGGACGGGGACACCGGGGAGCTCGATCCCCTTCAACGCCTCGGCGGCGGTCAGCTACACGGTGAACCCCACCCCGGTCACAGCCCCGGTGGTCACCACCCAGCCCCAGAGCGTCGGCGTGAAGGCCGGCCAGACCGCCACCTTCACGGCTGCGGCCAGCGGCACCTCGCCCAGCGTCCAGTGGCAGGTCTCCACCGACGGTGGCAAGAGCTGGACCGACGTCTCGGGAGCGACCGGTGACACCTACTCGCTGACCGCCCTGCCGGGGGACACAGGCAACCAGTACCGCGCCGTGTTCACCAACAGCGCCGGCACAGCCACCTCCAACGCGGCCACCCTGTTCGTGACAGCGGCCGGCTACTGGCTCACCGCCACCAACGGCGCGGTCTACGCCTATGGCAACCTCCCCTTCTACGGCTCCGCCGGTGGGTTGACCCTCAACAAGCCGATCGTGGGCTCAGCTCCCACCCCCACAGGCGGCGGCTACTGGCTGGTGGCCTCCGACGGGGGCATCTTCTCCTACGGCGCAGCAGGGTTCTACGGCTCCATGGGCGGCCAGCCCCTCAGCTGCATCCACGTGATTTGACAGTTCAACGGCTTACTTATAACGTTTGTTATATGCACAACTTCCCCCGTCCGGCCACACCCACCATCGACTGCCCGCGCACCCCGGTGGAGGGCGCCTGCCCTGAATGTGGCCAGCACCGCCTCGCCCGTTATCGCGTCATGAGCGAGGGTGGCTGGTGGATCGTCACCAAGTGCCAGTCCTGCCTGCACTCGCTGGCGCGCGAACCCGGCCCGCTGCTGGGCGCTTTCCAGCCTCTGGGACCGCCGGCATGAGCAACCCCGCCACCCTGTTCAGCGTCGACGTCGGCGGCACTTTCACGGACGTCGTCATGGTCCGCGATGGCGCCATCCACGTGACCAAGATCTCGAGCGATCCGGCCACGCCATACCAGCCCGTGATCGAGGGCGCCCGCCGGCTGGGCGCCGCGCAGGCCGCGGTGTTCAACCACGCCAGCACCGGCGGGCTGAACGCCGTCCTGACGCGTTCACTGCCCAAGGTCGGCTTCCTGACCACGGCGGGACACCGCGACATGCTGGACGCCGGGCGGGCCCTGCGCCCGCTCGACAACCAGACCGATGCCCGCTGGCACCGCTCCTTCGGCGATGCTGCGCGCCCGCTGGTGCGCCGCTACCTGCGCCGCGGGGTGACCGAGCGCGTACTGGCTTCGGGCGAAGTCTTCATCCCGCTCGACGAGGCCCAGGCGCGCGCCGAACTCGAACTGCTCAAACGCTGCGGCGTCCGCGGACTCGCCATCTGCCTGCTCAACAGCTACGTCAATCCCGCCCACGAGCAGCGCCTGCTCGTCTTGGCCCGCGAAGTGCTCGGCCCGGACGTCGCGCTGTCCGCCTCCTTCGAGGTGGGCCCGCGGGCGAAGGAATACGCCCGCGCCTCCACCACCGTCATCGACGTGATGATGAAGCTCATCTACGGCGAATACGCCGCGGCCCTGGATGCCGGCCTGCGCAGCGACGGCTTCAAAGGCAACCTGAACTTTGCCGACTGCACCGCCGCCCTGATGCCCTGGCGGGATGCGGTCCAGGCGCCCCACCGCATCCTGTTCGCCGGCCCCGCGGGTGGCGCGGCCGCCTGCCGCAGCCTGGGCGCGGCCATCGGCGACGGCAACCTGATCGGCTGCGATGTCGGCGGCACTTCGACGGACGTCACCGTGCTCGTCGACGGCAGGCCGTTCATCAACGACAGCTTCCAGATCGAGTACGACCTCGTGGTCAACACCCTGGCGACCGAGGTCGCCAGCGTCGGCGCCGGCGGCGGCAGCATCGTCACAATTCATGGAATTTGTGCATGCAATATGTCAAAATACACAGTGGACACAATATTTTAGTGACAACATCATGTTACAAGATTCTAGAGGAAAGAAAAATATACTATCAGAACCATGTCTTCCGTTAAGAGACTTGGCTCAAACTGAATGCACATAAAAATCTGATATATTGAGGACCGACTTCATTTGATTTGATGAAAGAGTAACCCCCGGTTTCTAGATGTAAATGCAGCTTCAGTTGAAACTTCTTATTCAATAAACTATTCCTATGACGATCATCAACATGATGCAACTTTTTTACAATTTCAACACACCTTACTTTAAGAGAAATTATTCCGTTTCCTTTTCGCAACATAGATAATCAATCGCCAATACGTACATTAGGTGGTATAGGTTCTTGTGATGTGTTTTGATATCCTTGAGAAGGTGGAATAATGACACGCCGGATGCCCCCTACTCTCATGGACTTCACTGCCACATCAATGCCTGAAATTACCTATGGAAGGCATTTCAAAAGAACTTGGCGTCGGTTAATCCAGCTACATTCTAAATTATAAATAGCAAATTAATAAGCGAGGTACCACATCAGACACTTTACATTTAAAAACAAATATTTTAATAGGCAATAAGAATGGCATTTAAATATATTTCAAAAATCAAGATCAGAACATCAAAGGTAGCATGCAAGTCCTCTAGACGATAATGCATCAGAAAATTTATGAATTGTGATCAGTAACCTATACCGTACTCATTTTTCTTCATATGAAAAAAATGTACGGCTAGAAAGCTAACGAGACTCACATGGCCTATTGAACAAACTTCCAGGTATCAAAGCCAGGTAGATATGAGCAGACTTCAAAGATAGTGACAATTGTGTAAATATTCATCCCCTGGTTATGGCTCTCCTGACTCTTCATTAGAAAAGGTACAACCTAATAATCATGCATGACTCACAAATCAAAAGCATGAACCACTTATCAATATGTTTCTTCTTTATGATCTTTGGTTCTTTGTTGTTCAATTTGAGATTATTTGTCTTGATTATTGATTTGTATCTTTTTTAGGTTTTTTTAATGGTATAAATTTCTTTGGTATTCTGGACCTATGCATTTTAACACTGTGATTTTGTGAATTTAAACATCATATAGAACATGATCTTAGGCCAAGTCTAATATCTTCTTATCTTGTCGACTTCACCTAATTAATTTTTAAAATTTATTTTGGACTCCTCCATCCAATTAATTTTTACGAGCCATATCAATTAATGAATTGTGATCTATGTGCTTATCTGAGCCAAATCCTGGTCAAGCTTTTGCAGAGTGAGAGCAAACTCCCTGTCATCGCGCGCCATCTTGATCCGGTCGGCCGCCGACACAGAGGAATTGACGAGAACGGGGGCCAGCTCGGGCTTGCCTTTGTATTTCGCGGAATCCAGCCCGAACTGGGCAAGGCCGTCCATGGCTTCGTCCCACTTCGCCGGGTCTGCCTTGCCGTTGATGTCGCCATTAAGCGCATACATGCCGGCGGAGCCGAGCATCTCCATGAGCTGCATAGCTTCTTCGCGGCCCTGCTCTTTCTGGGCCATCTGCATTTTCATGCTGTTCATCTGGCGCTGCTGGCCCGCCTCCGCACCCTGCGCAAACGAGTTGCCGAAGTTCGGGACCTCGACGCCGAGAGCTATGGAGTTGTTCGCCATTACCAGAGCCCTCCGGGCGCGGACGGGAACCGCATGGAATTGCTGCCGAACGCGTTGCCAATGAAGTTGGCTGCGGAGTTGATGCCGCCCATCATCGCGTTCGCGCCACCGACATAGCCAGATGCCCGAGCCTGCCCCGCATCCTGCATTGTCTGGCCCATCGAATTGCCGGCGTTCTGCGCATAATTCGCCATCGAATTGGCCTGCTGCTGACCCGTCCCGGACACACCGGCAAGCCGGTCCATCCAGGTTCCGTATTCCTGCGATGCGATGCCCTGCCGGAAGCTCTCCAGTGCCTTAAGCGCCTTGCCGCTGTTCTTCATGCCGAGTGCGGCGAGGTTGTTCATGACCCCGGTTTCGCCCTGCTTGACGCGGAAATCGTAGCCGGGTGTGGCCTTGAAAGCGTTCGGGTCGCCCGTGCCGTCCAGTTGCCCCATGTAGGTCGAGAGCGCGGTCTTGCCGGCATCGAGCCACGGCATCATGTCGGAGCGGGATGTTTCCCACATCTCACGCTGAAGCTTCAGCGATTTGTTCGCAGCGTCGGCCTGAGCCCTCGATGCCTTGTCGGCAGAGCTTTTGCCCATGAGCCCGCCAAGCAGGCTCACGCCCGCGCCTATCAGTGCACCAAGCATGTTGGAAACCTCTATCGATAAGAGACGGCTATAACCGCGCCGTTGTTGTTCGCGTTTTGAAAGCGGACATCATACGAAGCATCGTCGGATGCGATTTCGGCTGACCCGCCAGCGTTCCGGCAGTTTGCGACCGGCGAATGGTCGTAGTCTTCAGTGACGCCAGTTAGCGTGTAGGCCGTGGCCGAGTTGCGGGCATAGGCAGCGCCGAGCGCCACGCCACCCGCCTTGGTCTGGACTAGGAGCGTCTTCATTCTGCTTCCGCATTTCTGACAGCTAATTTTTTAAATCGGTCAAGATTTTTAGAGAGGGATTCATTCACCCCCTTTGAATCCATCGCACCTATCCCATTACATCCTTCATGAAATCAAGTGTTAAGCGTGCTACACTCGTGGCATACATCGGCACGTACTCCGTGCCCGTCCTGTATTCTCGAACCGGGTCATTACCCGAATATTGAATGGCCATTATGCGTCCAACAGTGAGTTGAACCTTTCTGCTGACTTATTGAATGATCACATGCATACATCAACTTAGATTCTAATTATCATTTTATTCATTAATATAATTAGCATAGTTCTCTAGGCCGTGGGGCCTTTTTCCTAGCGATTAATCAAGGGTGTTCTCCCCTTCAAGGAGATGTAATTAATGTCATGGCCTTTATAGCACGGCGGGTTTTGGTCCCGACCCGACACTCACCATCGTCTGATCAGTTAGGCGACATGCACCAGTGGCTCCCTCAGAGCCCGAATAAACTACCACTTTGTGACTGGCACGTCCACACACTAAATAAACTAAATAAATAAAATAAATCAACAAATAAATGAATAAATAAATAAGTATTTTAAAAGTGCATCCACATGAGCCTAAATGCGGCTAAGGCAGTCTTCGTCCACTCAAACGTCCCCTTTTGAATGCAATCAATGATAGGGGCCGTGATGAAACTAAAGCCTCTTATAAAGCGACGGTAGAATGATGCTAGGCCGTGAAAGCTACGAACGTCATACAGTGTACGGGGCTTGGGCCACTGCACTATGGCCCTAATCTTCTCCAAGTCAGTGGAGACTCCATCACTAGATACAATAAACCCTAAGAAGGTAACCTGGCTCATCATGAAAGCGCACTCCTTGGGGTTTGCGTACAAGCTCTCTCTTCTCAAAATAAGGCAGACCTGCCGAAGATGGTCCAAGTGGGCCTCCCGGGTGCGGCTATAGATAAGAATGTCATCAAAATATATGACCATAAAGACCCCAATCAGTGGTTGTAGAACATGGGTTATCAGCCCCATGAAGGTACTGGAGCATTGGTCAACCCAAAGGGCATGACTCATAGAGACCATCCTTGGTCTTAAAGGTCATCTTCCATTCATCACCTAGCCTGATCCTCACCTGGTGATAACCACTCTTAAAATCGATCATGAAAAATATAGTGGCCCCCACCATCATGTCAGGCATGCCATACAAGCAGGGAATGGGAAACCTATACTTCACTGTGATTGTGCTGATGACACGACTATCAACGCACATTCTCCACGTGCCATCTTTCTTAAAGGCAAGTAATGTAGGGACAATGCAAGGACTCATGCTTTCCCTAAGAGATCCCCTCTTCCTCCACTCATCGACCTGGCGTTGTAGCTCAGCATGATCAGTGGGGCTCATCCAATAGTGTGGTAAGTTGGGCAAAGGACCCCAAAATCAGATCGATGGCGTGCTGAATGTCCCGCATTGGTGGGAGTCCCTCGGGAAGCTCATCAGGAAACATGTCAGCAAACTCCTAAAGGATATGAGCAACCTCAGGAAGGCGAGTACCCTCTAACTCTCTCACTTCTCGAACCATGATGGCGAATACTAGGCTACCCCTAACAAACTCCCACTCCACTTATTGGGAGCTAATCATCATCGGCCTTTTGGATAGAGGCTCCCCTATAGTGGGAGTACTTGAAGAGGGCATGGCCTGAGCCGAGGATGGGGTGTTTGGTTTGACAATCCCTTGACTAGAAGGGATACTGGTACTAGGGCCAGCTGGACCTCGAACAGATGGACTCCTTGGCTAGGATGGGAGGAGGGTAATCCTATGGCCATTGTGGTCGAAAGTGTAGGTGTTCGACTGGCCATGGAGGGTGGCATCCCGATCGAATAACCATGGCCTACCTAGGATAATGCTACCTACCTCCATAGGTAACACATCACATTAGATCTTATCATGATAGGCATGGAACTATAGTGGCACCAGACACCACAGCTTAATCGGGATGGAGGTGGAGTCCACCCAAGATACTCGATAAGGGGAGGGATGGTCCACGGGGGTCAAACCTAGGCATGTAACAGTGCCCGTGGAGATAGTGTTAATGCAACTCCCGCTATCGATAATCACCTTGCAGGTCTTCCCACCCAGCCTACAATATGTATGAAAGATGGTGGTGTGACGCTAGTCATCACTCACCTAAGGCTGGGTCAGGATGCACCTGACAACACCCAAATGCACATCATCCTGATATTGTGCACTCTAGACGTCAACATGTTCTCCCTCTATAAATTCTTTGAAAAATTCTTCCACCAACTCCTGGTCAGCCTCGTAACTGACCAAAACTAACCCAGGCAAAGGGTCACTGGCCAGAGCATCCCCAATAACAAAGAGAAGATCGAGTGGGACAACTGATAACATAATGGCCAAACCCACCACATCTATAACACGCCTGCTATGACCCAGTGCCCTGGGACATTCCACCAGTCATTGGGCCCTTTCCCTTGTCATCATGATGGATTGGGGGTGGTGGAAGCTGGGGTCAGGTAGGAAGGGTGGGCGGCTGGGGCTGCGCAGTAGGGACAAGTTCTTGCGGATGATGGGGATGGTCCCTCAGAGGGGGAAGGCGAGGCCGAGGCGCAGTGGTGTCTTGGCGAATGGGTTCCTGTAGGTGAGCCACTAGTCCCTGAGGGTAGGATCTAAGCACGGTATGAGGCTCAGACCCAGGCTGGTAGGTGGGCCCCAGACACTAGACTGAAGCAAACTCGAACTCGAATTGCTCCAACTCTAGAGCAACTTGATAAGCAGCCTCCAAGGTGGTCGCACTGCCGTGAAACAGTTCATACTGGTAGTGCAGTCACAGACCTCGTCGGAAGTGCGAGATGGTCATGGTGCTCTTCTCCATAACTCCACATCGTAAAAAGTACTCATCAAACTCAGTGATGTACTTTAACATAGACTGATCCCCTTGGGTGAGACTATGCCACCTATCAACAAGTTTGTGGCAGTATGTGGCAGGAAGGTATGTTTGCCTTAGCTTCACCATCATATCATCCCATGTCTCAACTTGGGGTTGATGTCACTGCATCAACAAGCTCTCCATGTTTCTCCAATAAGTTTGCACCAACCCTAGCAACTTCATCTTTGCGAAATGGACTCTCCAGTGGTCTGTCATCTCAAATCACTCAAAATATCAGTCCACACTGGCCTCCAATCCAAATAAACCTTCAAGTCCAAGGACCCATCAAAGGTGGGAGCATCTGCAAGCACGATCCTAAGGACACGATCATCCTCCTCATCCCTATTTTACCATTATCCGCATTGGCCTCAGCCATACCCATCAATATCATTGTCGATAATCCTCAAATTTAGGGGCATGTGGCCTCCGATCGTCAGCCCTAGGGGGTACTGGTTGTGGTGCAGGCTCATGTTGGCCTTGGCCCAGCCCAAGGAAATCCCCATTCGGTGCTATTTCCAACGTGTTGAGTCATCCGACCAGACCATAGATAGATCTATCGGAAGCCTCCATTCGGCCCTCCATAGTCTTCATTCGGCCCTCCACGCGGTCAGCATGATCCCTTTTGGATAATTTTGAGTTTTTCCTTTTGAATCATTTTGAAAGCTGTGGTCAGGTTTAACACATGCTTTTCTACACGAGAAGACACGCTTTTTACACGCCAGAAACCCCGGCTACTTAGCATGCCTAACCATTCCACTTCTAACTGGGACACACCTTTTATCCGTGAGGATATACGTTTATCAGACGCCAATATCCCCAGTTACTCAGTATGCCCAATCTCAATAATTTTTTGATAGTAGCAGAGATAGATTGATTCTTCATGACACACATGCCTCTCACTTATTTTTCAACCATTTTGTCTTAAGATGGGAGGCAGTAGTTTCTCAGAACCCAATCCATTGCTCTACCATGAAGACAGAGTTATGGCGTATTCCACATGCATTCATGCTATATTTTGGATTTATTTTAACTGTACAGCAAGGGCACAGGTAGTGAAACCGACTCACTACTAAAAATCATAAGTCCTCAAAACCATGTGACAGAAACATAGTTATGGTTTGAATTTATTGAAGTAGTACAGTCCAGATTCTCATTACTACACTCAACCTCTACTCTTACTGATTACATTGGTGATTCTATTGGAAGACATGGTTAAGTTATTCAATGTTTTATCAAGGAATGAGTTTACACTTTTTCTCCCCCTCAATTTGAGAATCCTTGCTGATCTGAGAAGAGGAAAAAAAACTTGTTGAACAAGATGAGACAGAAAGAAACAGGGAATGAAAAATATGGATGATGACGAATGAGTGAAGAAGTGACTGAGCCCGATCAGTTTAACAATCCAGAGGATTCCCTACCAGAACTAGTGACAACCAGGAGCCTGTCTAAAGTGGACATTCGCTTCCTTTCAGATCCATTGTTGACCATGGGACTGTCTATGGTCGACATCTGCGCAGTCACAGAGCCAAACAATTTCCTGTCCTGATGACTTGGTCGACCAATGCCCTGTCTTTGGTCGACATTTGCGCAGTCACAGAGCCAAACAGTTTCCTGTCCTGATGACTTGGTCGACCAATGCCCTGTCGTTGGTCGACCACCAGAGCTAATCCAGTAGTAGTGCTAGGAATTTGCAGAATTTGCTTGAGTAACACATAAGTATGACCACTTCAGGAGTTTTCAGAAGAAATTCTACATAACCCCAATTCCCTTCTTAGAGTTGTAAACCTGTCTTTGTTGAGGGGTTTAGTGAAGATGTCTGCCAATTGTTTTTCAGTTTGTACAAATTGAAGCATGAAATTTCCTTTGGAGACCTCATCTCTCAGAAAGTGATGACGGATCTCAACAAGGTGAGAGACAAGAGAGCTATTGTAGAGAGAAACAAGAGGGTCTTGGGGGTGAGAGTTTGAGAGAGTTTTGTGTGTGAAGATTTGTTCCTCCGGATTAGGGTGTTGTCTTTTTGTATTATTCTCCACATCTAGTGAAGTTTTGCTGTCGCTGTCGTCCGTAGACGTAGGAAGACTCGTTGTCTCTCTGAACCACGTAAATCCTTGTGTTCTTGTCTTGTGTGATTCATCCTTCTTCTCTCTCTTTTCTTCTTGTCGTATGGATCGAGATCTTGGGATGTCACTCTGTCTGTCGGAGTGGTCGTGTCATACCATAGTGTATTTGATCGGCGTTGTTTTTCAATGCATTGGAAACTACGTGCCTAAAAAGGGATCAGTAAGATGAGGGAATAATCGGTTGAAAGAGTTTATTAATTAGAGTTTGGCGATTGTCTGAAATCTGAATCCCCTTCGCATGCCTACACTCAGATGGGATCTGCACTCCCTAATAATGCATGCAATCACTTGCTAATTTATGTAGTCCCTATCCACGGCCCCAGGCCAGCTGTGACATTAACCCGCTCTCCATCAAGCAGACGTATATATGTTGTTCAGTAGGTGCTAGCCGCACATATGATGGTAGCAACCAGCATCCACGCACCGGCCGGTCCCTTAATTTAGAAGAAAAATATTCCAACAAATCAAACAAAGAAAAATGACTGGCTGGATCGGACAAACCCAACCAGACAGATTTGATTTGGTCCGAACCGAACAAATAGATTTTAAAGTTAAACAGGCGAATAACATCGTGTACATTTTGTGTTTGTCACGTAATGCAAGATGCGCCTTGTTTTTATTTCTTTCGTTTTTTGTCATCATCATGCAAGGTGTCTACAAATTCTGAGCAATCTCTCCAACTATTTTACTAACTGGGTCGATCGGAACAAACAAATTACTGTGGTGGAAGACTGGAAGTAGTCGCCGGCGGATTTTTCTTTGTGGACAAATCGTTTTCGTCCGTTGTCACCACGGGCGTCAACTTGAAAGGGGGAAATCATAAATAAAGGGACACTCTATCCGGTAAGTTCTAAATTATTACCATGGGAGGAAAATTTTACCGTATGGTAAGTTTATCCATGGTCGTCAATAGAAAGCATGATTTAAACGCTGTTTTATTACTTAGAGTATAAAATGGGCAAATTTAGGCCTATACGGTGTATAAGTATACACTGTATATCCTTCAATGGCCCGATCGCCATCGTTTTAACTTGTTAAAATGACCGATTATCCTTGATTCACCTTCGGCTTCTTTGCTTAACCTGCATATGGTAGAATTTGGTGTTTCTATCACCCTGCTGCAGCCAGTTGACCCTAGCCTTTTGACCCCAAAAAATTTCCTCCCTATGAAACAGCTTGCGAAGTTCAGCTTGTTTCCCTTGAAGAAGAATTCTGTTTTCAGGACTGGGATCAGAGTCAAAAATCATTTCAGCTGTGGCTACCTGCTGTTCGGTGATCTTGATGTTATCAAAGATGTTACCAAAGTGCTGCTTGTTCCACTGTCTCAAAGAAATTTTCAGTGCTTTTAACTTGTTCTGCAAAGTGTAGAAAGGATTATAATGTCGTTCAGCAGAGGAGGTCCATACAGCCCTGACTACCTGAGTGAAGGTAGGGTCGTCCAGCCACATATGTTGAAAGATAAACCGACTGGGACCCAACTTAGGAGAAGGAGTTGATAGAAGCATAGGAGAGTGGTCTGAAGGCTCTCTTGGTAAATGCTTGACAATTGGGTTTTCAGCAGTAGTCACCCATATGTCATTGCAAAGAACTCTATCAAGCCTTGCTTGTATATTCCTCTGTCCAACTTGGTTATTTGACCAGGTGTAAGGCCTTCCAGTATACCCGGCATCCATTAACCCTGCTGCAGCAACGAACCCCTGAAAGTCAACCATAGACTGAATGAAAGACATGGTACCTCCCTTTTTTTCCTCCGGAGCAAGAATAGCATTGAAATCCCCTCCAATAAGCCAGGGTTTTGTCACAGTGTAGCTGAATTGAAGAAGTTCTTCATACATATCTCGCCTTGATGCAGGATCACAAGAAGCATAAATAAAGGTGAAGAAAAAATCACTATGACCACCATTGTGAACTTGGGTAGTAATATACTGAAAGTTCCTTTGAACCACATTAACACTAGCATTGTCATTCCAAAATAGCCAGATTTTTGATCCATCATCCGCATTTGCACATGCTTTGTCAAAATGTAATCTATGCCGAATCTGCTCAAGGTTGGCAGTCGATATTTTGGGCTCAGAAATACACACCATCTGGGCTCGATGCCTTGTAATATGATTTTTGAGACTACTGACTGATCTTTCATTTCCTACCCCCCTAATATTCCATATTATAGTGGGTTCAATCATTGAGAATGTGAAGTACTCGTCAGGCCACCAGCTGAAGACTTAGCTTTAGCTCTTGTAATAGGAATGTTGGGATGGCAATTTTTGGAGAGGATATCAGTATCTCCAATTGTCGTCTCCTTATCCTTCCTTGACAAATTATCCAGCATAAGGATGTTGTCACTCTTGGATATGTGGAGATAGCGTTGATGCAGCTCCCGCTATCTATAATCACCTTGCAGGCTTTCCCTTCCAGCCTACAAAATGTGTGAAAGATAGTGGTACGACGCCAGTCGTCACTCACCTGAGGCTGGGTCAGGATGCACTTGACTACACCCAAATGCACGTCCTCCTAATACGAGGTACCAGGGATGTCAACCTGCTCGCCCTCCAATAGCTCATCAAAGAACTCCTCGGCCAAGTCTTGGTCCGGCTCATAACTAACTGGCACCAACTCGGGGGTGGGATCATGGGCCGGAGTGTCGGCAATGGCAAGTGTTCCCAAGGTGGGGCACTTGCTGGCAAAGTGGCCGACCCCACCGCAAGTGTAGCAATGGTCTCGTGTCCTAGTGCCCTGAGGTGTTCCACCAATCATAGGCTGCTTACCCTTATCCTCTCGATGGACTGGGGGCGTGGGAGGAAGGGGCCGAGTCGGCACGGCGGGTGGATAAGGCCAAGGGGCAAGGATGGGTGCCTGCGGATGAAGGGGAGGATCCCTCGGAGGGAAAGTGCAGGGCCTAGGAGCGGTGCTGCGGTCCTGCCGAGGGGGTTCCGGGGGGCGGGCCACCAAAAATTGGCCATAGGAGGTAGGCGTGGTACGAGGGTCGGTCCCACGCTGATAAGTGCCCCCTGGCGTTGGACGGGAGCGAACTCCACCTCAAACTGCTCCAACTCGAGAGCGACATGGCATGTGTCTTCCAATTTGGTGACATTTCAGCGAAATAGTTCGTATTGATAGTGGGGATGCATGCCACGACGGAAGTGCGAGATAGGCATGGTGCTCTCTTTCGTGACACCACATCGTAAAAAGTACTCATCAAACTCCGCGATGTACTCTGACACGGATCGTTCCCCTTGGGTGAGACTCTGCCACCTATCAATAAGACGTTGTCAGTATGTGGTAGGAAGGTACTTACGCCTAAGCCTTTCCTTCATCTCATCCCAAGAACCTACTGGAGGCTCATGACATTGATAGACCAAACTCTCCACATTGCTCCAGTACGTTTGAGCTTGCCCCATCAACTTCATTTTGGCATACCTAACCTGCCGGTGGTCCGTCATCTCGAACCACTCAAAATACCGATCCATGCTGGCCTCCCAATCAAGGTAGATCTTGGGATCCAAAGACTTGGACCCATCAAATGTGGGAGGTTCCGCACGAACGGACTTGAGGACCCGCTCGTCCTCATCATCCCTTTGTGGTCGGTGACCACGCCGGCGTCGGCCATTTCCCTCGTACTCGTTGTCGGACTCGTAGTCGCAGAAGATTTCGAAAGGGTTGTTGAAATCAACAATAAACTGTATAAACAGATTGAATTGAAGAAAGTTAGTTAGACCAGATATTTACCTACAAAGGCACTAGTTGTTAGAAGACAAGGTGGAAGGATTCAAAAAGCAAAAGGCATCTCAAACAAAACACAAAACAAGCATGATCCATTCATAGGTCTTTTTCTTAAAGGGAAAAAACCAATTCATCCAGAAGGATTCACAAAGCAAAGCACATATAGAAAGTCGCATGTAATGTTTATAATTACACTTTTTTTCATCCTCAACTTCAGAGATGGTGGAAAAGCAATGATCATGTCTTACTGAATTACCAGATTCAAGAGCCATCACTTTCAGGTCTTCCTTTCACCATGCTTTTTATAGATCATAGGGACATCATTTACAAGATAATCCAATGCTTGCATGAGTATTTTACTGTCCATGATTCAAAACAGGTGGTATATCACATGTTCATCTCATGTTCATTCCTCAAGAACCACTAGTAAGGCCTTCCATTTCTCAAACTCAACATTGAAATGACTCCTATTAAGGCTTGGTTAAAAAGGAAATGGCTCTGGCTCACTTCAAGTCGACTTGGCATATGACCAAGTCGACCTGAGCAACAAACCAAGTCAACTTCCGATGAACTCAAGTCGACTTCTGCTTGCTATTTCCAATTTCTGCTTCAGGAAGATTGAACCAACTTGACTTGCCTCCATGGGAAGTCGGCTTGGTCTGTTGTGTATGGGTTCTTATGTGCTTGAGCTCTTCTATCTCTGGTGTTGCCACCGCCGCCGATCGTGCCGCCGACGAGCCGCCGCAACCCCGACGATGGAGTGCTGCCCGATTCCTGATTTTGCTGGACAGAAGCCAACCACGGGAATTTTCAAGATCAGCTCCCAGATCTGATGGAGTTGCAATTTTTATGGTAGGTTCCCCACCCCCAGGCCGAGCTCCACAAAAAAACCCTGCCCCAAAAGCCCTCATTTTCGATTTTTAACATTTTCCCCAATTCCCCTCTGAAAATCTGCCCACAGTCCAGTCCAGTTTCCAGCAACCCTCCTCACGAATTTTCCCCCCACCTAAAACTCATCCAAATCCCTTGATAATTTTACTGGAGATTCTGTCCACCATTCCCCACGCCCCATAAAAATTTCAGCCTCATCCAACCACGACAAAAAATCCTAAAATTCCTGTAACATCCAGTTTTCTGTCTGTCCACAGTTTTCCAGATCCGACCCCCCTCCACTCTAAAATCCCTAGAAAATCCATTTCTCCAACCATAGAGGCAGTTGAGCATCGTTTCTATTGGCCTAGCCTGAAGAGGGATGTTGCTCGTATTGTGGCCCAGTGCCGTACTTGTGCTTTGGCAATACATCTCAGTGTTACACCGCCAGTTGGACGTATGCTCTCGCATCCACGTTTCGGCCTCCAGCAACCCTCTGTGTCACCTAGCGTGAACCTCCAGCACCCTTTATCCCCAGCCAACACTACCCAATCTAAGACGAACCTACAGCTGCAAAGTGCTCTTGGCTCTTCACCCCGGGCTTTAGGAATACGGACTCCTCTTCAACATGGAACGAAGGTCTTCAGATTCAATCCGATGTAAATAAACACCGACTACTTACGGTCGGTGGGGAAAGACGTCCTGTACACAACTCCCCACAGTTGCCTGCGCACTCACACCCACGGAACCGTTCTTCCCTCCACGTGTCGCTCACACCCTGAGTCCATGTGCCGCGCCCTGGCGGCACATCCCCAGTTAAACATTCGGTTCCATAGGTGATTGCCGAGAAATCGACTGGCACGCCCACATCCCAGCCATGTTTCCCCTTAACCTGAAAACTTTTCGTGTCACTTGGTCTCCCCTCGACTCTCCATAAAAGGTGAGTGCACGGTGCCGCTTTGAGACAGATATGGTCATAAGAGGGGGTGCCCGAGGCCTATTACCTTCCAACATCTCTCCCGTAGCTATATCCTACCCCTCACTCCGGTCACCGCACACACCGCCCCAGATCCGCCGGTAACATCTGGCGAATCCCTGGGGTAAAACAAAAAGGATGGCACGCCTGGTGGGACGTCTCCCGCCTTCCTTCTTTTTGCTGAAGCGAAAGCCCATGCCAACCCTGAAGTTCGAGCGCCCTTTTCCTGTCCTTGAAGGAGAGGTAGTAGAAAAGCACATGTTCACACTTCCCAGCAGCTTCCAGTTCGTCTCCCAGTTGCTGGATAGTGTTTGACGACCGCCCTTGACTGTCGCCTCTACTCATCCAGGACTTTAACAACTATGGCGGCCGTCACCTACGGTCCCATCATCATCGCCACCCACGTACGGGTGGGGTACTTGGCAGTGCCGACTGCTTTCAACAGCTTCGCCCTAGTCATCGGATCACCCTACTTCTTGGGTGTGGTCCACGTGGCAGCTCCACTGCCACCCCCAGCTCTTGTCTCCCTTGGTGCCACCAATGCGCCACACCAGCCACCAGTCCTGACAGCCAGGCCGAGCGTCAGGCTTGACTCTCCTGCCACCGGTGCCCGTAGGTGTTTCGGACCAGTCCCAGCCCGGGCGGGCGGCGTCGCGCAGGCCGTCGCCGTTTTCCCAGTAGAGGGTGCCGATGGTCTTGAAGCGGCCGAAGTAGCCGATGGCGGTGGAGCCATTGGGGCTGGCGAGGAGCGTGATGTCGCCCTCGGGCTGGTCGGCGCGCAGGGCTTCGGCGACGTCGCGGTAGAGGAGTTCGACCGCCTCGCCGGGCTGCACCATCTTGTGCTTCTCGATGTTGATGCCTTGGCTGACGAGCAGCCAGGGGATCGTGGTGTAGAGCACGGCGCAGACGACGAACGCGGCGAGCGCGCGCAGCCAGGCCGGGCGGGAGGGTTTCCAGGAGGCGAGCCAAGCGACGACCAGCACCATGACGAGCGAGATGTGCGCGGGGCTGGCGGTGAGGAGCCAGCGGTTTTGCAGCCAGCCGAGGGCGGTGCCGGGCACGACGATCGCGAGGAGGTAGACGACCATGCCGCGGGCCTCCACGGGCGCGCGGCGGCGCAGCAGGATCCAGAGGGCGGCGAGGAAGGGCAGGAGCAGGAGGCCGGCGTTGTCGCAGTAGGGCCGCCAGCCGTTCATGCGAAGCATGACCCACAGGGGCTGGAATTCCGCGATGCGGTCGTGGATGCGGAGCATGAACGGGTCCATCGGCGCGAACCACTCGGTGTGTCCGATCATCACCGCGACCGGCGTCGCGGCCACGGCGAGCAGGGCGAGCGTCCAGTGTATCCACGGGGTGGAGACAAGGCGGTTTTTCCAGCCGGAGGCAGCGAGGGCATCGACTTTGTCGTTCGCCGGCATGGTCGCGGGGGGAGTAGGCGCCTTGGCAAGGCTCGCCGACTGGGCCGCCCTGGCGGCGGCTTTGCGCGCTTCTTTTTTTCCGACGGGCAAAATCGATGCCTGCGGCTCCGTCGCGGCCGCGACCCTGGCGACGCGCCAGGCGAGGACAAGGGCCACGAGTTCGCCGCCGCCGAGCCACGCGAGCTGGTAGAGCGGGTGATTGACCTCGAGGCGCATGGCGAAATGGGACGGCGCGTATTCGAAGAGGTAGAGCCCGAGGGCGGTCAGCGCGCCCGTGCGGCCCCAGCGTCGCCAGATCTCGGGATCGGCCGTGGCGTCGGAGTTTTTCAGACCGCGTCCGGCGAAAAGCGCCATGGCCACGCCGCCCGCGCCGATGAGCGCGATGGGCACGACGGTGGACGCCGCGCTGGTCCACAGGCCGACCGCGCCGAAGACGCCGGAGACCGTCGCGGCGAAAAGCGCGTGCCCGCGGCTGCGCGGGAGGAGCGCGGGCTCGTCGTCGCGGCGGGTTATCGGTACCCTGAACTCTGGGATGTTACAGTTGGTATCAGAGCAGCGTTGAGGACGCGTATAAGGAATTGAAATTACATAGCGTTAGTCCAGAGCAAGTCCACTTGAGTCGTCTACTGCTGGTTTAGGGTGTTTTCTGCGATTGTTGATGTGACTTTACATCGGAATGTGCTTCTTAGGTTCTGATGGCGCGTCGCCGGAAAGCACGTGTTCCCAGGAGAGGAAATGATGCTCCTCCTCCGGTGGTCGTTGTGATGGTTTATGCGCCTGAGCCGAGTCAAGGTTCAGCAGTTCCCGCCCCTGTTATGGAAGGCTTGCCGGATTTTCAGCATGGAACGCAGAGTGGAGCCGTGCTGCCTCATTTGCCATCCGGAGTAGGGCAGGTGATATCTCAAGTGCGTGCCCAGGTTGAGTCTACTCAGCCAGGTGTGCAGCATCACCTTATCCCTCCACCGATCGGGTAGTTGCAGCAAGTTTATCTGCCATGTGTCCCCGGAGTTCCTTCTGTTGTTCCCACTGCCAATGGTGCTTCTCCTTCCAAGTCCAAAGGCAAGAGGTTCCGGAGATACAAGAGTAAGAAGCATGAGAAGCGGCAAGGCAGACAACCGTGTGTCTCTAGCGCCTCCTCTCTTGCGCCAGTCGATCGTGGTACACCTTTGTCCATGAACACTAGGAGCAAGTCAAAGGAACGTAAGAAACGGCGTGCTCGACAGTCTTCTGCTAGTACTGTCCCATCATCAGTTCCATCTTTTCAGCGGCGTCAGGGATCTGCTACCCGTCAGCCGGGTTCGTGTGCGAGGTGTGGTGGTAGCCACCCTGGCAGACCATGTTCTTTGCCGGTGATCTGTTTCCGCTGTGATCAGCCAAACCATGTTGTTAGAGACTGCCCGTACAGATCAGTACCAGCGCAGTTCCCTTTGTCGGCCCAGTCACAGCAGCCTCAGCTTTAACTTGTGCCACCACAACCTCAGCAGGACTCACCAGCGTCTCAGCCTCCTCGTGCCGAGCAGTGAAGTCCTACCTTCTCGAAGGTGTGTCTTTGTTTTTCAATTAGTTAATTTGTGTCTTAATTATTCCTATTGTTTGAGTTCTATGTGATTTAGTTATTTGTTGATTGTTCAGTGTGGTAATGTTGTTTGTGTGTGATTGTGGTTTTTCCCCTCATGTCCTTGTCATTTCTCCCGTTCTACTTTCTCCTTCGTTTCTCTTTCCCTCTATTTTTCTCGATGCGGGGCGCGCGACTGTGCCGAGTTGACTGAGGTAGAGACGCGATGGAATGGGCCACGCGGCTGAGGGTGAGGGTGCCGATGCCGTCGTGGCCGGGGGCGATGAAGGCGCCGTTGCCGATTTGGATGCCAAAGGCGTCGTCCTTGGGGTTGTTGGGACGCCAGGTGCCGGTGCCGGCGAGGGTGGTGCCGGCGCCGGTCACGTCGAGGGAGAAGCGGCTGGTGCCGCCGGCGCTGGCGACTCCGGTGAGGATGAGCGTGCCGCCGCCGGTGAGGGTGACGGTGTAGATGTTGGTTTTGGCGCTGAGGGAGGCGACGGTGAGCGTGCGGCCGGGGGCGATCTGGATGGTTTGCCCCGTGGAGAAGCGCAGGCTGCCGCTGTTGAACGTCACGTCGGCGGCGGCCGCGGACAAGTCGATGCCGCCGGAGCCGACGGTGACGGTGGCGACGTCGTTAAACACGAGGGGGCCGTGGATGTCGGTGACTTGCAGTCCGCCCCAGGTTTCCAGCGTGCTGTTGCCGTTGGCGTCGAAGGTCGCGCCGCTGGTGCTGACCACGGTGGTCTTGCCGTCGAAGACGACGGTGTCGGTGGGGCCGGGCAGCGCGCCGCCGACCCACGAGGAGCGGTGGTAGATGTTGCCGGTGGCGGCCTTGACGATGGCGGCGGCGTGGGCGGAGGGAGCGAGCGCGCCGACGGCGAGAAGGATGCCGGCGAGGAGGCGGGCGGAGTGCATGGCTGGGGTCAACGGGTTGGCGGGCACTCTGCGGCGCAGGCGGGAGGCGGGGCAATCGGGGCGTTTTCTTACAGTATGAATGGGGGGGGGATTCACACCACGAGGGCCACCGGAAGAGGAACGGATTTTTATGGCGGAAGCTGCGAGGCACGGACTTTTTCACCACGGAGGCACAGAGGGCACGAAGGACGGAGAAGCGGAGAGGCACCGAGTTTTTTTAATCACAGAACCACGGAGGCACGGAAATTTTTACAGGAGGGAACGGAGAAAACTGAGGAGGGTTTTCTCAGTTATCTCCTGTAAAATTCTTCGAGTCCTTCGTGTCTTGGTGGTGAATGTTCAGGCTAGGCGGAGCACGGCGGCGTCGAGGGCGGGGAGGCGGAGCTTGGCGGAGACTTTTTTTCCCGTGAGCAAGTCGGTGCCTTTGAGCTTCCCGAGCGGCACGTCCACAGGTTGGTGGCGGTGGTTGAGGACGAAGAGGTGGCGGGTGCCGTCGGCGGATTCGCGGAGCGAGGCTTCGACTTCGTCGGGCGCGGCGAGCACGGGGGCGACGCCGGCCTCGGCGGCGAGGAACGCGGCGAGGGCGCGCCAGCCGGAGGCATCGAGTCCCTTGCCGGTGAGGGTGAACGCGGGCTGGTCCATCGACCGGCGACCGCGCTTCCGCGGATCGCCACCCGTGCCGTAGTTCGACACCAGCTCGGCGCCGCTCCAGCCCAGCTCCTCGGTCATCGACCGCGGCACCGGGTGGGTGGGCGCGGGCGGCCGAGCGGGGATGCCGTCGCGCCGGGCGATGAGCACGGCGCGCTTGCGGGTCGATGCCACGCCGTACCGCTCGGCGTGCAGCTGCCCGGTCCAGGTGTCATAGCCGTGCTCGGCGAGCACCCGGGCGTGCGCGGCGAAGACCGGCAGCGCCAGCGGGGTGATCTCCCAGGCGGTCCAGCGGGGCCGGTGGTGCAGCACCCAGCGCAGCGGCACGTCCACCAGCTCGCCCCGCCGCTCGCCGAGACCCTGGCGGCCGACGTTGGCGATTGACCAGGGGCGGCATGTCGGGCTGGCCAGCAGCCCCTCCACGTCGTCCGTCACGGCCTCCGGGCCGGTCTCGTGGAGGTCCGCCTGCACTCGGTCGTGCCCGGCCGCACGGCCGGTGGCGCACGCGGTGGCATCGATCTCGAACCCCAGCAGCCTGCCGGTGTAGCCCGCGAGCCGGGCGCCGGTATCCCAACCGCCGCCCGCGGCGAACAGGTCCACGATCACGCGGCGGCCCGCCGACGCTTGTCGGCCGCGCGGTTGGCCGCCAGCTGCAGGCGCATGACCCGCTCGACGATCTCGGCGTGGTGCTCGCACGTCTCGGCCTTGTGGCGGCCGACCTTGACCAGTGCGACGCCGGGGCGGCCGCACTCGTGGCACCCGGCGCCAAGGCCGAGCACGATGGCCAGGGGGCGCGGGTCCGCGGAGGCGGGGGCGGCGGGGTCGTAGGTGCTGGCGGCCGGGGAGCTGTTCGTCATGGCTCTACTGTAGCCCGTAGGCGACGGGATACGCAAGAGGTGTCCTGAGGTCAGTTCTCAGGAGATCAGTTCACCGGTGAACACCTCGGCCAGCGCGCCGGCGAGCGCGTCCACCAGGTCATCGTGGACGATGCGCCCCGACCGCGCGCCCCAGTCGCGCATCTGCTGCTCCAGCTCGGGCAGGCGCTGCGCGTGCACCACCGCGCCCCGGGCGTAGTGGCCATGGGCGAGCCTGATCCGGTCGTCCTTGGCGACCATGGCGTGCTCCTGGCGCATCTCCAGCCCCGGCGGCAGCGACATGCCGCGCAGCCACAGGTCGCCGCCCTGGTTGGTCTCGATCGCCCCGCGGTGCAGCGTGCGGGGGTAGCGCTGGCGGTAGTGCCACAGGCGCTCCTGCAGCGGCAGCACCTCGCCGCCGGGCAGCACGTCGGCGTGCTCCACCACGGCGCGCCGACGCGCCTGCTCATAGCCGACGACGACCACCACCGTCAGGTCCGAGCGGCGCCCGTGGGTGGTCGCGACGTCGACGAACAGCACCCGGACGTCGGGGTCGGCTCGCGGGTCGTACCGGATCAGCTCATCGGTCCAGTAGGTCATGCCCTCGCGTACCTCCGGGCGCGGGTCCAGCGCGTAGTTCAGGCTGTAGGTCCAGCGGGTCTCCGGCGAGGGGGAGTCGCGCCGCTCGCGCAGCCACTCCACCGAGCGCCGCTGCGGCCACAGCGCCACCTCCTCGCCGCGGTCGGTGACCTCCAGTGCGGGGAAGTGCGCGGGCCGGAACCCCTCCGCGGCCACCCACTCGCTGCCCTGCAGCGGCCGCCCCAGCGCGTGGCTGACGACGTCGTGCAGCAGCGAGCCGTAGCCGACGGTCGTGCCCAGCAGCAGCGCCGGGCCGCGCCCCATCGGCAGCACTCCGGCGACGAGCGTCTGCAGGACGTCCGCCTTCCCCTCCGACGACAGCCCGCCCAGCGGCTCCAGATCATCGCCGATGAGCACGTCCGGGCGGTGCTGCATCGCGCGGGTGCCCAGGCTGGACTCGCGCAGCCCGCGCGCGCCCACGGCCGCGCCGCTCTCGGTGGCGATCACGCCTCCGCCGGTGCGGGTGCCGCGCCCGCGAGCGATCCGCATCCCGGGGAAGTCGGCGAGCAGCAGGCGGTTGTGCTCCAGCTCGTGGGCGAGGTTGCGGAGTTGCCCCGCGGCCTGGTCGCCGGTGAAGGAGAACGCGAGCGGGAACCGGCGGTGCTGGTGGGCCATCGCCCAGGCCGGCCCGAGCAGGAAGCCATAGGTGCTCTTGGCGAAGTCGCGCGGCGCGGCCACGGCGTCGCGATCCTCGGCGTCCCGGACCGCCCAGCGCGCGATCCGGCGACACAGGTACAGGTGCAGCTTGGAGAAGCTGATCGTGCCGGTGACCGGGTCCAGGAGGTAGTGCCCGAAGTAGGTGAGCATGAACATCAGCGGATCGTGGTGGGTCACCACTCGCCGGTACTCCGCCCCAGCGCGGCCGGGCATCCGCCACGCCGAGTGGTAGGCCGGCGCGAGCACCGCGGCCCGGTTGAGCCGCGGCGGGAACGTGATCTCCGCGTCCAGGACGTCGTCCAGCTGGCTCACCAGGTGTCTCCCTCGATCTCCCGGCGCCGGGCCGCGTCGGCCTCGCGCGCGCGTTCGATGGCGTCGACCAGCTCGGGCGCTGGGGCTTCTCCGAACTCGCTCACCATCTTGTGCTCCACCTCCACGGGCATCCGCAGCCCGAGCAGGTCCATCTCCAGCCGCTCGATATCCAGTAGGGGCTTGACCAGGTCCCGGAACGAGCCCGCCCCGGCGCCCTGCTTGCCGCCCCCGGCCGAGCCGCCCTGGCGCCACTCCTCGGCCAGCATCTGCCGGTAGAGCCGCAGCCGGTCAGCCATGTCGAGTCGGCGGCGCTGGCGCTCCAGCAGGTCGGCGTAGACCTCCGCGGCCTGCCCGCGCTTGATCCAGCGGTGCGCGGTCGACACCGACAGCCCGAGCTGCTCGGCCACCTCGCGCACGCTCATGTGCTCGCGGTTGGCCAGTCGCCACGCCTCCGCCTGCAGATCCTCCTTGCTGCGCTCACTGTCGCCGGGCTCGGCGCCCGCGGCGCGCTCCACGGCTGTCACTCTCTGTAACTCCGATCATGGAACAGAAGTGAAACGGGCAGGCCAGAGACCCGCCCGTCGCTCCGATCAGTAGTTCAGCTGCCCGCCCTCGGCGGGGGGCGGCACCGCCGGACCGTCCTTCCGGGCGGCGAGGCGGGCGCGCTCGCGCTCCAGCTCCTGGCGGCGCAGCACCCGCACGAGCAGGGTCACCGCCGGCACCCCGGTGAGCACCAGCCCGATGCCCAGCAGCAGCGGCAGCGGCACCGCCTCGCCGACGAGCAGCGCGACGAGCAGCGCGAGCTGGGCCACGGTGAGCGCCCAGGCCGCGACGTGCGCGATGGTCTCCAGCGGCACCGGCCGGCGCTGCTCGCGGCGGTCCCTCACGTCCACGGTTCCGGCCCCCCGACGAGCACGAGCAGCACAACCGCCACGGCCCACAGGAACCGGCCGAGCGCGAACAGGGCGGCCGCGGTGAACGCCAGCGCGGTCTCGGGCCAGCTGGCAGGCAGCGCGTGCGCGCTCACGGCTGGTGCTCCTGCTCGGGCTCGTCGCCGGTCGGCAGGCCATATTGGGTGCCTTGACGGGTGGGCATGCAAAAGACACACTGACTGGGGTACACGGGCTAAAACAAAGATGAACCTAGCAATGAGACACGACCCTAGACTCTAACTCGCTCTGATACCAAACTGATGCGGGACGGACTGAGGGACCGACTCTAGGTGATACGAACCTCAGACTCTAGATGGAGATGTGACCAGCAACACTTGGACACTAGAGATGCCTCGGCTCGACACTAAGAGTTCCTATGGGTTATACGTTGCTAACAGAAATGCAAGCTCACTCATCGTCCCAAGCGAGGGATAGCGTAGATCCACGCAGTTGAGAAACTGGCAGAGTCAAGGGTGGTCGACTCACTTCCGTACTCGGATTGAGTCACGGGACGGGTCACTCTCTCACTCACAGCGGTGACATGAACTCATGGGCTAGGATCCTATCGCACTCACAGAGGCATACGACCATATACCAGCTAAGCAAATGTAACGCCAAGAAGTTACGACCGTACCTCCACGCTCCCAGCGTGGGGAAGACACCCTGCCCAAATCCGTACTCCTAGTTAACAAAGATGACAGTGGTACAAATGTTTCGACCCACTGCACGCAGGGAGGCAACAGGTCACATATGGGGCCCGGGAGTAACGAAAAGTGGGTTGACGGGCAGCATCTTGATGTCGCTCCGTCGGTGCCGAAACCCAGTTTTGGTGCTGTCCAGACGGTGTGATCTGTGGGTCCATGGGGCCCACGTGCTGCTCAGTCCTCCGGACTTGACGGGGTGGGTCCTACTGTGATGGTGACACCTAGTGGCGCAGTTCCCTGGATGGCGGTAGGGTTGAAACACCGGTCGGATGCCGGGCGGCTCCGATCGCCAAGTGTTGGAGCTTGCTGCCCCGGACCTGAAGCTTCTATTTTTCAGCACGTGGTCTGGTGAGATCTGTCACTGTGATCTGTCACGATGTCAGATCAATGCGAAACCAGTGCCGTTGGAAAGCTCTCTTGAAATCCTTCGACCCTCTATAACTCCATAAAATTTGTTGGGGCCGTATTTCTGAGGGGAATTTTAGAACCGATCTGGCCTTGGTTTTAGATCTGGCTAGGTAGAAGTGAAGTTTCTTGAGAGTTGGCATTGACCGCAATGTAAACCTCCGATCCAGGTGTTTACTCTTCATGGAAGTTGTAGAGAGGAGAGAGAGGAAGACGAGAATATTTTTTATGAAAGGTTTGGTGGAGATTGGGTTAGGCAAAAATATTTTATACTGATGGATGGTCGGATCTGGACAGTGGTAGACAGAACTGATGATTGCAATGGTGCCTAGTACGCGCTGAGATGCGAAGGTCAAGGTTCTTTCTGATATCTTTGTGCATTGTGGAGTGCGCAGTGGAAGTGTGTGGGTTGATGACCCACAGGCCGAGAATTCCTTTCAGTGTGATTCTGTCTGGTCGAGAGAATTACTCTTTCTCGATGTGACTCCGTCTCGGTTGCATGTGCCTAGATGTTGTCGTGACCGTGCTGTTGTCGGTCACTCCTCTGGATTTAGGGTTGGCAATTGCGAGTGTTGGGAAAATTGTCGGCTTCCCTGCTGAATAAGTACCCTCTACTCTGCATTTCTTCTCGTGGATGTTGTACTCTCGAGACGTGTTCATAATCCTTGGGATGCGTTCCCTGAGATTGCGGTGTCTCTTGTCATTTTGTGGTCGGCTTCAACCGTTGTAGATCTTTTCTTGGTGTCCGGCCTGATGCGTGACTCGTCCTCGGTAGTCGTGTGCTCAGTTACCGCGTACCTTGATGTGACCCTACTTGCAGTGTGTTCCATAGTTCTGGGTGTTGTACGGAGCTAGAATCCTGCAGGTGCTATCGTCATTAGTGGTTATTTCCATAAGTGCTGCCTTTGGACGATTCTGCATTTATATGTTGGACCATTGTCTTGTCAATAGCTGGCTACGCTCCTTTTCCTGGTGGAGTAGCGTGCAACTCGATCAGATGTAATATCTGAGTAAAGACTGACTTCTTGCTGTATATAGTCCAATGCTGTTGATTTTGCTGTTATTCTTTCGTATAATTGTCATTGGTGTCTTGTGTGCCAGGTGTTCCTTGTCTCCTTTAGCACTGGAGCCGATGATGCCGTCAGGCTGTCAGCTGAGAGGACTATGTTTCCTTGTGTAAGCTGATGTTGGTTATGCCTGTCGTTTCTGTCGATTCGTTTCTCGATGTTGTTTACTCGAGCAGTCGTGTCTCTTGTCTTGCGAGACGTAAGCGACGTTGCCACGTTTCAGAGATGTCGGACTCGTGTTCACTGGAGATCGTGCTCACTCCTGAGCGTGTATCCGTGATAACAGTCTGGCGTTGTTCCTCTGAACCCTGTTTCTTGGGTTGTGTGTCTGTAATTGTTGGGTTGTTCTTCCCTGCCTTACCCTTGTTGATCCTTAAATTTTGAGGATGAAATTTCTTAAAGGAGGGGAGGACTGTAACGTCCTGGATTTTTGGCGGATCTGTATTGGGTCCTGCCGAATCTTTATTGGTTTTCGGATCCTTTTAGAAGAGTTTCAGACTACTTTTGTAGCCCCTGAGTTGAGTACACTTCGTGTCAGACTGGACTCTGTTATAGTTAGTTGTTTATTTCTGTTAATTGTTGAATTATCTTACTTTATTTTCTATTTCTGTGTACACCACACTTATCCTTTTAGCCCTTCCGAGCCCTCCAGCTCGTGGGCGACGGTTCGAGATTCGAATGGTATCGGGTCTTCCCGATATCCGGATCTCGGGTCGCTACACTGGTGGCTGCCCATGCCTTACAGTGCCCAGGTGGGCGGCCAGAGGGTTGGCCGCCCAACCGTTCTGACTCAGGTCCTCTGGGAGGGTAGGGTTGTGGCCGCCTAGGCTCTGGGTGGCCAGGGGATTGGCCGCCCAGTCCCCTTGAGACCGAGGGTGTTGTGTTCTGCTGATTTGTTTCTTGGGGTGTCCGTATGGGGTGTGGCTTTACAGAATGCATGTCCGCGTGATTCCATGTGTTCTGCCAATTCCATATAATTAAAATGGGCCATCCCTGTGTGATTTGTGTAGTATGGGCAGTCATTCTTGTGATTGG
Source organism: Amorphophallus titanum (assembly GCA_024336825.1). Taxonomy (NCBI): domain Eukaryota; kingdom Viridiplantae; phylum Streptophyta; class Magnoliopsida; order Alismatales; family Araceae; genus Amorphophallus; species Amorphophallus titanum. The sequence continues at coordinate 649,937 of JANBPO010005995.1, forward strand.
GCTATCAGTGACGACTGTCCCCGTGAGACTTCTATGACCGCGAAAGGTATTCCCACGTGAGGGCTATGATCGCAGCTAGGTATCCTCGTATGAATTGTGGGCTGAGGTCCCTAAGTTTTTTTCATGCCCTTAGATGGTTTACCAATAACTGGTAGTGTTGTTCCGAGGTTACCTGTGGTTCAGGTGCGTGTGTATGCAATATTCTTGGGATTCTTGCGAGAACGCAATAGGTAGTGCTTCACAGTTTCACTACTTGGAGGGCATGTCATAATTGGACCGAGCGAGAGCGCCTTGTGTGTACAACACTCCTTATAGAGGCGAGATCGTTAGAGTGTGTGTGCCTTAGTTAGTACAAGTGTACGTTGCTGTTGGGTGCAGTGGCGCATACCCTGTGTCCGGCTGTAGGACACGGCCGTGCTATTGGGTGTAGTGGCACATACCCCATGTCAAGCTGTAGGACACAGCCGTGCTTTTGAGTGCAGAGATACGGATCCTAGCCAGTCCTAGGTTGTAGTGTGTGTGAGTGTCTCTTCTTCTCCTCTCAAGACCTGGGGATGAGTAGTGTGTGTGGTGAGGACACGAGAGCCAGTCGCAGATATCAGACACGCAGCACGACTCGAGCGACTCCGGCCTCTCTTTGGTTGGGCGACAGCATGGAATCCCTGCCCGAGCCTTGAGATTTATGTGTGGGACATTAGTATTTTATTTTACCTTTATGTCCTTTGGTTTGTATTTATGTCCTTGTGTAATTGGGTGTGCAATTATAAGGCTTTGTAAGCCAACACAAAAATCCACACAATCTTAGGGAATAACACATTGGCTTATAGAGCCTTACAATTGCGCAGAGACTTTCTCAAGGATATCAAAATAAATAAAAAGACACAAATAAAAAAAGAAAATATACATGCTCGATGTTGATTCCCATCAATTCTCCCCGGGTGCGAGGAACTCGACCCCGTCGAGTAAGGGGTGTGATGGCTCGGGTTCATCGGCGGATCCATCACCGTGCCAAGTAGGTGTGCTCCACTCCAAGTGATTGTCACCTGCACATTCTGTATATACTCGATATGCACAAGCTGCTGTGGAAATAAGGCTAGAGGTGGTCACTTTGGGTGGGGTCACTCTCAAAGGGAGGAGGAGGATCAACAACTTACTAGGAATCACTGTTGGTTCCCTTTCGTGACTAGATCCGATACACTAAGAAGAGCTAAACCCGATGCTAGCAAGTCCACAACATACGCATAAGGACCGACTTGCCTCGTACTCAAAAGGGACAAACATTGTGAGTGTACGACAGATTTGATCGACTCATGACATACGGGACAAAAAAAGAAAAATGATGACTCTTACATGACCCTAAACCTACAGTTAGTCCGACCCAAACATACACATTGGTAGACCAGGGCACCCAAATGTGTGCCAACCATACACAAGACTCAACCAAATGTTGGTGGCATAGGGAACTCCTAGACATCCGACTATGTCCCAAGTATGCGGCTGCCTATTGGATTTGGGAGACTCGAGAGGGCTAGGAGAGCCAAATGCTCCATCTTTATCACCCCTAGATGATGACCGTGGAATGGTCCCTTGGCCGAGTGTAGGTGGACTAGCCCGTGGGGAAGGAGTGTGGTAGGAGACCTCCGTAAAGAGATGGAATGGAGGTCGTGGGGCTAGCGACAAACTAAAAATAGGATCGAATGGATCAAAGAATTAGTGATCCCTTGATATGGACTCCCGAATCTCATGAAAGGGATAGAAGGGATCAAAGAAGGTGTGACCGCTTGATATGGATTTCGTTATCTCGTGGTCCCACGTGTAGAAATCTAGAAGGTGTTGAGGGTCACCTTCATGCATGGTAGTGGGTGGGACGATGGTCAAGGGCAACAGATATGGTTCCTCTCGTGGGATGAATGGTATAAAGGTTGGCTCATCGGGAATGGGGAAGAACAATAAGACTTTGGTAGTGATAGGACCCAAGGTGTACACCGAGGTGATAGACCCCAAAGCTGGGAGCATGAAGCTATGAGTATAGGGTTGGTCAGACCCTAATGCCAATGTATACGTCAGACCAATGCCCCTGCAGCGTTTATGGATCTGATGCATAGGGTGTTCCGTCCGTACTTGGACCAGTTCGTGGTCGTGTTTGTGGATGACATCCTTGTGTATTCGCAGTCTGCTGAGGAGCATGTGCATCATTTGAGGGTGGTGCTGCAGACCCTGCACGATCACCAGTTGTATGCCAAGTTCAGTAAGTGCGAGTTCTGACTCCGAGAGGTGCACTTTTTAGGGCACATGATTTCTGGTGATGGTATTTTCGTGGACCCGGCTAAGGTCGAGGTAGTGGTGCAGTCGCCGAGGCCAAGTTCGGTCACGGAGATTTAGAGTTTCTTGGGGCTTGCGGGCTATTATCGGCGGTTTATCCAGGATTTTACTCGTATTACGGCCCCGATGACCAGGCTTACGTGGAAGGATGTGTCGTTCGTCTGGATGGGAGAGTGCGAGCAGAGCTTCATGGAGCTGAAGAGATTACTCACTACTGCTCCGGTGTTGGTGTTACCTTCTGGATCGGGAGGTTTCGTGGTGTGTACGGATGCTTCCGGGGTAGGTCTCGGTGCTGTGCTGATACAGCATGAGAGAGTTGTGGCGTATACATCCCGGCAGCTAAAGTCACATGAGGTGAACTACCCTGCTCATGATCTTGAGTTGGCGGTGGTGATTTTCACCCTAAAGATCTGGAGGCATTATCTGTACGGTGAAAGTTCGAGCTTTTCACTGACCATCAGAGTTTGAGGTATGTGTTCACGCAGAAGGACATTAACCTCAGGCAGAGAAGATGGATGGAGTACATGAAGGATTATGATGTTACTCTATCTTATCAGCCTCGCAGGATGAATGTCGTACCTGATGCTCTGAGTAGAAGGGTAACGGTCAGTCAGATGTTGCTGAGGAAGTGGAGACTTTGGGAGCAGGTTCCGGCCATGACTTTTAAGCTCATGATCCCGCAGGATCAGGGTTCGGCTGTCCTTGCTAGTCTGACTATCATGCCAGCTATTCGTCGATAGGTGACTGAGGCTCAGCGAGCGAATCCCGAGCTACCTCATATTCTGTCGATGGCCGAGGTGGAGCTTGGTGAGGATAGAGCTGTGAGGTTCAGAGGTAGGTTGTACGTCCCGACCGAGGAGCAGGTGAGGCGTACGGTGTTGCGTGAGACTCATGGGAGTCGGTATGCCGTGCACCCCGGTTCGGCCAAGATGTACCAGAACCTGAAGAGGCAATTTTGGTGGCCTGGCATGAAGAGAGATGTGGCGGAGTTTGTGGCTAGATGTTTGACCTGTCAGCAGGTGAAGGCTGAAAGGAACGGAATGTCCAATGGAGAGCTTATAAGTCACGGAGAGTTAAGGTGTAATCGATATAAAACTCCGAGAAACGTGAGACTATATTCACGGACTGGAATATAGTGCCTATATCATATAACATGCATTACATACTATTAATGACAGGTTACTGTGAAAACAGTCGAAAAACTAGAATCAGGAAAATAGGGCCTTTATCTAGGTCGCCAGTTAAACGAGTAGCGCCTATCATTCTGACGTTAATTCAATATTATCACAGATTATTATTTCAGTATTTTCAGAAACAACGCCCTAGTCTAGGTCGCCATTTCAAGTATTGACGACAGTGAAAACTGTCGTTGTTTATCACATTTTCCATAAGACTGCATTAATTCAATTATTTTCCTGAATTTCACAGATAAATGACGACTGCTACTAGGGCGTTATATTTAAAAGTAACGCATTAAGACAGGGTGTTAATTCAGTTTACACAGTAATTTGGCCATGAACAGTATCAATAATTTGAAACGAAGAGAACCATGGATCTATGAACATGAACAGGTAAGGAAAAATATCATGATACCAGGACTATGATCATGCAGAAATTTAACTATCAGGGGTTGAAGTTATTCAATTTTGATTGTGCGTGGAATTTTTAAATACTCGTATAAATGACGCCTTGTAGAAGGTCGTCCATCAAATGACGCCATTCTGATAAGGCGTTAAATCACGGAATATCTAAACGAAAATAGCGACTTAGACAGAGGCGTTTCTTGAGTAGCGCCTTTGAGTCTATCGCATTTAAATAAAATAACGCCTTAAGTAAGGTCGCTATTTATTCAGAAACAGGATGGAACCAATATCTGTCTACATGTATGCATGCTTTGTACTATAATTTTGATCCAGTATTTGAAGTTTAGATCCTACCTTATTGGGTATTGAACTGGGTGACGATCTGGATGCTAGGGGAAGAAGAAAGATGTTGCTTCTGTCACGAATGGAGTAACAGCAGTAGTGGCAGCAGGAAACAACGGCTGGAGGAAGTAGCAACAGGAACAACAGGGTTCAATCAATCTCCCGAAGTTCCTGCATCTCACAGGAAAGAAGAAAAGAATAAGAATAGAGGAAGAATTGGAACCTGTAGTAAGAAACCATTATTCTTACCGTAGCTTGTAGAGGTTGACGAACAGAAAAGTCTTAAGGGCTGGGCATGGGTATTTATAGGCTAAAGAATCCCTAACCGGTTGGAGTTTGATTAGGCTAGGTATTTCTATCTTAATCCTTTCCCAAGTTGATCTTACCTATAGAAAAGTAATGCCAAGGAGCAAGGGCCAGATCTATACCTTGCCGAGTCTGAAGAGACCGGCACCGATCGGAGACGAAGGCGCGCCGGGGAGCGTGCACACCCGGCGGTCACGCTGCGTCGAGGAGGCTTGGCGAAGTCCCTGCTATTACATTTACTACGCTCCACGCAGGGAGGGGGATCACGGGGGTGGGAAAACGGTTACATGCACTACCCTCGCGCAGGAGGGGGGATCGAGGGGAGGGGAAACAAGCGGTCGACCGTACGCCTAGCTCGGATGTCCGATCGAGGTGCCGCCAATGCCTGGTCGAAGCCTGAGGGATGTCGAAAGATGCCTGAAGGTCCAACGTCAAGCCGACGTCGCTGGATGGAGGCGGTGGTCGCAGCTGTAGGCCTATGTAGTTCTACTGCGCAGGATAGGATGACGTGGTTGTGGTGCGTCGGCCAGTACGCTCGCTATGGAACTCCAAAAGTGACGGGACCAAGTCGTGGACATAGCAGACAGGGAGCTCTGTGAACGCTCAAAAGATGGCGGCCGTCTGATCACGTCTCTGAATGTGGTCACCGGAATGGTTGGCGTCAGGTTCCTTGGTGAACAGTAGGACATGTCACTGATGGTCATAGTGGAACTTCCAGTGCCGACCTCTGAACGAGACGAAACCACTTGCGTTGCTTTCGTATCATCGAAATCCACAACTTTGCAGAAGACTGCTCAACCTGAAACTGAGAGGAGGAGGGAGTGTCGGGGCCAACTTGGCAGCAGTCTGTCCTGGGTGAACAGAGGACTCCGGGTCTGGCGCGACTGAGGGAGAATGGACGCCCCGGGCGGAGGCGTTGTCGATAGCAGATAGGACCACCTCTGGTTCATCGGTGCTTCGGAGAAGAAGAACTCTCGTGGAGGGAGCTCTGACTGATTCACACAGGGGTGGGCGGTGGAACTGCTACCAAATGGTACTCAGGTTCAGACCAAAATCTGGCATAGTTGCACTAGAATGGGCGACGCGATCGGAGCCGAGGTTGAATCACAGCGAGACCACTTCTGGAGCGAAGCTGGCTCGACGAAGAACGACTCCATAGAAGACAACTTTAGCTGGTTCACACTATGGACGCCGCTGGAAGGTCTACCAACTGAGGCTCTGCTGCAGGCTTGTTGCAGAGGATAGCAGAATAGGACTTCTTGATCCACGGGAAGACGTAGCGGCGATGGGGCGGCTCCGGGATTGCTGTGGACGCACGGAGCAGGGGGTGGCGAACCTGGGTTGCAGAGGGAGAGAGGGCAGGGGCGTGTAGCAGCGGCAAATAGATATATACTAAGAAAGCAAGCAACTAGACTACAAGGGGGTGGCGGGTTTACCTCCACGCTCTGGGCGTGGGGAAGATGATCCCGACCGAACCCGTACTCCCGGTATAATAATTAATAATAATTACAGTGGTGATGAATTCTGCCCACTCCACGCAGGGTGGTAAAGGGCTACACACGAGACCCGAGAGTCACGCGTCGGGTTGACGGGTAACACTCGGGGCCGCTTTGGCGGTCGCACGCGCAAGTACTCATGGGGCCCACGCCTTGGTTGATGGTCCGGGGATGCCGAAGGCTGCTGCTGTGTCAACGACTCCTGGTTGGGCGGTCCCGTGGGCGGAGGAGTGCTGATCGGCCTCGCGAAAGGGGGGGCAGCCGCCTCGGGGATGGTCGTCGGGTGCCGTCCATGAACCGGAACCACTGTTCTACTACGCGTGACCCGGTGAGAAGTGTTGCTGTGATCAGCACCGACGTCGTATCGATGTGGGTCGGTGGCGTTGGAGAGCCGTAGCTGATTTTAGGGGCTGCTGGTTCCCAGATCTAGATCTGATTTGACAGAAAAGGGAGTTTCCTAAGGACGTGGTTTGACCGAGGGGTTTATTATGGATCTGGGTGATGAGGCCTTCACAAGAGTTGTAGATCTAGACATAGGGAGAACGGGGATACCTTTTATGTGTGATTTGATTATGGTATCGAATTTTGGTGGATTTTATAGTGGACGGGGGTCGGCCCTGGAAAACTGAGAATAGATAGGAAATGGGGGATTGCAGGAATTTTTAAGGAGGGTTAGAAAATTCTTAAATTCATAAAAAAATTGTGGGATGTGGGGATTTATGGGAAAAACCTCCAGTTAAAGATTCACTAGATTTGGTGGAGGTTAAGTGGGGCAAAAGGGTGAGGAACTAGCTTGCTGGACTGAGATCTGCACAGAAGGCAGATTAGCAGGGGTGGAAAGGAGAAAATGGAAAAAAATAGCTAACGTGGGTTTCTTGGCCTGATTTTTTTTGTGGAGGATGGGGGGGACGTGGGGAACCAAACCTCCAAATTTGGTCACGATCAGAGCTCCTGATGGAGAGCTAAAATTCACGAGCTAAGACTCTATCCTAATGTGGATAGAACTCCAGTGTGGTGGCGGCGGCGGTGCGATGGCGGCACGAACGGCGGCGGCGGCAGTAGAGAGTGAACACAGAGGATGAGAGGAGGAGATAGAATGGGTCTCACACCCTAGAAGGTTGGAGGAAGAAGAACAACAGCAGGGGGGAGGGAGAGAGGAGGGAGTACTGCCTGGGCCCCGGAGGTAATTTCTCATGGCCTGCTCGATCCCCTCCCACTCCTGGTCGGGGAGAGCGACCGGTGGTTGGGTGTCGGTGGCGACACCATGATGGGTGTAATTCACGTACACCGGGCGGTCAACCTGGTGGCAGCGCCTGTGGCGTCGGCGGCGGGCATTTTCAGGCAGTGCTGGTACAGTAACTGTCAGCTGGTGGGTCATGGCCGTCACCTCGACCCTTCCGTCTCTTCGCCCCCTTGTACGGCGGGCATAGCTAGGTCCCGCCTGGGCAGGTGCCGCAGGTCGGGCTCCCTTGGGAACCCAAACTCATTTCAGCTTTGTCAGCTTGTGAGTCGATGCGTCTCTCGGTGCGGTGGTCAGGACGGCGGGTGCCATTTTTCCTTTCATCTTCTCCAGTCCTTGGAAGGAGTTGCAGATTGGAATGGTCGGCACGATACGATCCGGGATCATCTCAGACCTCTGTCCATTCAGATGGACTTGGATGGTTCCGACAGTCACGAATTTGCCAGAGCTAGAGATTCGGCGTCCCGTAGCAGTGCTAGAAGCATTCCTCTGGAGCCTCATCTGATGGGATGCTGACCCCTAGTGCGACGGGCCGGCAGTCTGGTGCACATGGTGCACGTGGCAGCCCAGCGTCCTTGACCGGACGTTGTTGTTGTTCTCGGCCACGGTTCGACCGGTGGCAGCTTCAGTGACTCTCGGGGTGGGGGCATCGGGCTCGGACTCGTCGGACACTTCCACGTCCAGGATGTTGACGAAGGCTACCCCCAAGAAGTTGGGGAAGCCCACCACAGGAGTGAAACTCCCGAAGTAGAGGGGGACGGCAAGGTAGCCACCCCTGATATGGCTTTCAACGACCAGGGGGCCAAAGGAGACCGCCATTCTTGAGGTTGAAATGTGCTTTTCCTGCATTTGCAAAGATGAAACAATCAGTATTACAGGAAGGGGGCCGCGAAGCCCCTAATTTTGGCAAAGAGATGAAAGGTGGATGGGTCCCACTAGGCGTGCCAGACTTGTGGACGCACTTATCTTCGAAGGACATTCGTCCTGTTGGTATTTATTCGGTTTGTTAAGTGCGTGGGCGTGCCAGTCACCGAGGTGACAGTTTATTCGGGCTTCACGGAAGTCCATGGTGGGCTCGATCTGACTTCGTCAGACGATTGAGTGATTCGGGTCGGGACCCAATTTCGCCATGCCATAAAGGCCATGACGTCATTTACATCGCCCATACGGGGGAACACCCTTGATTAATTGTCGAAACTAGGATACAGAAGCAATCCGAAACTCCTCCAAAAGGATCCGAACAACTTAATAAAGATCCGCCAAGACCCAACAGAGATCCGGCAAGAATTCAGGATATTACAGCCAGACACTCCGAGAAAATAGATCCGAAACCCGAAAAGAGGGATCTGAAAGGTTCGAGATATTACATATGCATTTAAATACAAGGTTGGCTAGGCGTACGCAGATCTCTAAGGATGACCTGGATCTATGACGTCTGGAATTATATGGAATTCAAGGGGACTGGGTAATGCGAATACTACTGCTCGTATACATCAGCTCACTATGCAGCACAATTGCAGTTTCTTTGCTATTTTGGAACCTATGTTAGATAATTCTCATATTCATTTAGTTTGCAGGAACGATGGCTTCAATAACTCTGTCTTTAATTTGGACAACCAACCCAAAATCTAGGTCGTCTGGAAGAATTCGATTAATCTCTCTTGCATTGTCTGTCATCCTCAATTTCTTACTCTGGCAGTGGGCAACATTCAGCAACCTGAGGCTTACATCACCATTGTTTACGCCAAATGCTCGGTTACGGAATGACGCTCCCTTTGGACACACCTCACTCAGTTTGCTTCTTCTACTGCAACCCCTTGGTTTCTTGCAGGTGATTTCAACGCTATATGTTCCTCCAGCGAAAAACAAGGCGGCAACATGTCAGTCTCTGCTAGTATGAATGATTTCAACTCTTTTATCCAAGCGACTGCTGTTATTGATGCTGGCTTTCATGGACCGCAATTCACCTGGTGGAATGGACAGGGTGGAAATCGATCCATTATGGCTTGTCTGGACAGGGCATTCTATAATCATGCTTGGCTTTCTACTTACCCCTCAACTAAAATCACTCACCTTGCAAGGGTTCACTCTGATCACTCCCCTCTTCTGGTGAAATTCATGGATGCTCCTATGTTTGGGCCTAAACCCTTCAGGTTTTAGAATATGTGGGTGCGGCATGAATCCTTCCTCAGTACTGTCAAACAGTCTTGGGAACTTCCCTTATTTGCTCCGCCTATGCACAAGCTAGTCCTTAAGCTTAGATGGCTAAAGCAAACTCTCAAGCAGTGGAATGTCGACACGTTTGGTAACATCTTCACCCACATCTCCCAGTGCGAAAAGGACCTCCTGGCCATTGAACAGAAGCAGATTGATGATTCGTCTGAGGCTAATTCTTTGGAGTTGGAATCTTGTCGTAAACGGCTCGGTGAGCTCTATCTGTGCGAGGAAATCTTCTGGAAACAAAAATTCAGGGTCCGCTGGCTGCTCGCCATGGAAACTGTAAACGTCATGGATATTCTGGGGTTCTGGCTAATCTACTAAGGCTTGGACCTTAGATTGATCCACAGACACTCCTTGACTAGAAACCACAAATCCGTGGAAAGTGACATGGTCTGTCATGAGCTCACACTTCTTTAGTTTGGCCTACAACGTTTCTTTCCTCAAAGTCTCACAGACCTCCCTCAAATGCTGGACGTGGTCCTGAGGGTTGTGACTATAGATCAAAATGTCGTCAAAGTAGACAACAACAAAGCGACCAATGAGTGGGCGGAGGACTTCAGTCATGAGCCTCATGAAGGTGCTGGGGGCATTAGATAACCCAAATGGCATGACGAGCCACTCATATAGACCTTCTTTTATTTTGAAGGCTGTCTTCCATTCATCCCCTGATCGGATCTTGACTTGGTGGTAGTCAGTTTTCAAGTCAATCTTGGAGAAGATGGTGGCTCCACTCATCATATCAAGCATATCATCGAGACAGAAAATTGGAAATCGATACTTGACATTGATTTTGTTGATGGTGCGGCTCTCAACACACATCCGTCAGGTGCCATCTTTTTTTGGCACGAGTAAGGCGGGAATAGCACATGGACTCTTCCTCACCCTGAGGAAACCCTTTTGAATAAGGTCCTCAATAATCCTTTGGAGCTCGGGATGCTCCTTAGGGTTCAGTCTGTAATGGGGAAGGTTGGGTAGGGTTGACCCGGGGACAAGATCAATGGCGTGTTGTACATCACACATGGGAGGAAGTCTAGAGGGCAAGTCTTCAGGGAAGACATCTTGGAAATCCTGCGGGGTTGCTTGGACTTCAGTTGGGATCGAGATTTGGGACTCCTCGGGTGCGATGGTAACAACAACATCCCAAACAGGGACACCCTCTGCAACCTCTCTATTCAGCTCACGGATATCTATGAAGTTAAGGCACCTAACTAGGTCATGGTCAACCTTAGGGGTATTAGGAAGGGGTGTGATAGGTGCAGGAGAAGAGGGACTGGGGGGTTTTCCTTCAGTGGGAGTTTGGGGATTCTCCTGAGGCTTGGGGGTTCTAGTGGGGGTGGGGGTGGAGCTCCTTCTCAGGGTCACCCTTGGGGGTGCCGAGTATAATTCAATCATCTTTCCGTCATGGGAGAAGAAACACTGATTGGATCGGCTAAATGTAGTAAGGTCTACATCATAGATCTATGGTCGTCCTAAGATGATGCTCCCGACCTTCATAGGCACTACATCGCATAGGATCTGTCATTGGTGAGACTGGAATTGAATGGGAATGACGCATGTAGTGGTGACTAGGATAGAAGTGTCATCAACCCATGCCACGTTGTATGGCTTTAGATCTGGGTGCGTAGGTAGACCTAAACGGGAGACAAAATCTGAAGAGACTGCGTTGATACAGCTCATGTTGTCAAAGATCACCTTGCAAAGTTGAGATTTTACCATGATTTAGGTTTGAAAGATGGAGGTTCAACGCCAGTCGTCCTCCTGGGGGTGTACTAAGATGCAGCGAACTACACCTAGTCTTCCCTTGCTAGAGCTCTCGGCAATATCTCTAACATGTACGTACTCGACATGCGTTCCATCAAATCTCGCGTCCATTTCCTCAAACTGGGCGATGAGGTTAGGATCAGCCTCATGTCTCTCGATGGCTTCTTCTTCTTGAGGTGGAAGCTCCACAGATTGGTGGTCACTGATGACCAAGGCTTTGGTGGGGCAATTGGTGGCAACATGCCCTAAGTTATGGCACCTAAAGCAGCGAACTCCCGAGGTAGGGACTGGTTGGGAGGTGTTAGGGATGGCTCCCATTCCCTTGTCATCCCTCCTCTCGGTTGGCAGAGTGTACTCCAACCTGGGCACAATAGCAGGTGCAGGTAAGGGGTTCCTTATGAAAGGAATAGTAGGGGCGGCAGCCCGAAGCGGGGTGGCAGTAGGGACATATGAAGTAGAGGGGCCATGCCTCTCAGGGTAGCGGGGCATGGGGTTTTAGGGTTGAGGTTGGCGGTAGGTGGAAACTCGAAGTGGGGCCACCCTTTGAAATCACTCTACATCTCGAGCAACCTAGTAGACGTGCTCGAGGTTGTTAACCTCTCGCAAAAATAGCTCCCGCTGAATGTCCTCGTGTAAACCAGGTCTAAATCGTGAGAGGGTGACAGAGGCATCCTCCATGACACGACTTCGAAGGAAGAATTCGTTGAATTTGACGATGTATTCGTCCACAGACTTCCCATCTTGGGTGAGTCTCTGCCATTGGTCTAAAAGACACTGATGGTAGGAGGGTGGCAGATACGTCTCCCTCAGTTTCTCCTTCATTTCTTCCCACATGTATATGCGCTCCTCTCGTCTCCTTGCTAGAAGATTCTCAACATTGCACCAGTAGGTCTTGGCTTGACCTAGGAGCTTCATCTTGGCAAACATCACCCATGTAGCAGGGGTCATGCGATAATGCCATTCAAATTATTGGTCCATCCCAGTCTTCCAATCAAGGTATGTGGTGGGATTTAGGGACCCATCAAAACTGGAGCATCCATCTTGACGTCCCTAAGGATGATCTCCTCATCTTCGTGGTCTCTTCCTAGAGGTGCACGATCATCTCGCTCTCTACCTTGAGCCTGATTCTGGCGGGCTCAGTCTCTTTCTTCTCTATGGTTGGCGACAAGATCTCTGCGACCATTCAACCTTTCTTCTAACCTCCTCGTATGATCCTCAAAGGTTCGGACCCTATCATCTATCTCTGCTCGAAATTGGCCTATAGATGCTTCAAATCGGGCCATAAGATTTTGCTCGAGTTGGGTAACGTGGCATTCACGCTATCCTGATCCATGGGTGGTTGTAGTGTTAAAACGCACTCTAGACGGCCCGATGAATTCCTAAACCAATGTTGCATACACGAGCTCAGACCTCATTTATACAAGCCTGGGACCGAAGATTAGTAAGGTGTAGACCTATTTGTTGGCTAATACGCAAAGGGTCAATTTGATTTGTGAAGGGACCGGCTAGGTAGAGTTGCTCGCCCGTAGGTGAATTAGTTGTAAAACTACCTCCTGACAATTAGGGTGCCCTAATGTGACAATTCTAGGGCTTACGGATAGGGTCATATAAGCTCTTTGTTCCGTCCACAACGATGCACTCAGGAGACATATTGCACGGATCAGGATCTCTCTCACTTCGTCGCGCGGCAATTGATAAAGATACTAAAATGAGCAAGTGAGTGGAGCACGCACCTAGCTAGACTGAAAAGTTTTGCTCCGGCCGGAGATGAAGGCGAGCGGGGACGAGCGTGTCCGCACGGCTTCGACAGAGCTTGAACGGTTACAACAAATTCACTCTACGCAGGGAGGTTTCAATTATTACAAAACCACTTAAAATTTTCACGCATGGGAACAAATCAATTCAGAATTTCTCCGCACAGGGAGACTCAGGGTTACTTACGCTCTTCCCGTCTCCACTATTCAAATTTTCTTCCGTAAATCACAGACTACCTGTCGACAATCACACGACGCTTACGCCGGTCGAGCCGCCGTAGTGGACTCAAGTGCCACAATTAACAATTCCTTCAAAAGATATTTGCTGCAGTACTTTTATGATGGCCCGAAGGAGTACACGGACTTCCCCTGTGTCGGGACCGCTGTCGCCCGAAAGAAGCGTGCCAAGCCGAAGTTGGACGTGAAGATTCCGTCCAAAGGGCATCTGGGTGGGCCGAACCTGATGGCGTTGGACCCGACGACACATTGTGCAGCCTACCTGACGTACTGGCTGTGCTCCTTCGCCATGCCGTACGGGGACAAGATCGTGATCCGTCCGGATGCCATTTACCCCGCGTGCCAGATGGCATGGGGGATCAAGCTATCGCTGTGCCCAGCTACCCTTTGCTTGATCTACAAGGCCCTGGGCGATGTTGGCACACACCAGTTCCCAAGGCAGGCCCGCTACATGTGCCCCTTGCACTTTTTCAACGCCTGGGTCTACTCTCTATTCCCCGAGTTCGTGCCCCGGGCCATCCAAGACTGGGGCCTGATGCCGAGGATGTTGGAGTTTGCCAGTGTGGAGGCGGGCGTCACCTCGAAGCAGCTCTACGACATTCAGGGTCGACTGACCGCGGTACCGCAGGAAGCTGCCGGGATGATCTACTTCTGGAGTCTAGCCGCGCACTCAAGCCCCTTAGTGAACAACAAAAGGGAGTGCCAGGATGATCAGGTCAAGAAGTACGTGCATCCTATCAGCCAGGCGAACGTCACTCGACCGATGCTGGAGCCCGAACTTAGAGACTGGGCTCTGTCTATCCGTCCAAGTGTGCTGTCATTCCGAAAGGGGGATATTTTGCTGCTAGAACCGTACTACCCCTTTCGATTTGGCCGAAACTTCAGGTACGACCAGCACATCCCAGTGCATAGTGCCCAGTTTGGTCTCGCCTCCCGGAGCTTGCGAGGGGGCTTGGTTGCTGAGCAGTCGAAGGTTTGGTGGGACTTCTTCCATCGGGCCGACACTGCTAGCTTCAGAGTGCCGGCTCCGGGTCGCATTCTGCGGGTTACGCCGGAGTATGTGAAGTGGTGGAATGCGCGGACGGCGTTCTACCGGGCTCACCGGACCGATTGTTGGGACGGGGCGGAGAGAAAATTCCTGAGCCGGTAGCCCGTACCCGTAATCGATATCGAGCTGGAGCATCTCCTGTGCTTGTGGCATGGCAAGAGCAAGGACGTGGCCGACTACATGCTTGCCCGCAAGGTAGCTCGGGAGAGTAGATCGGCACCGCAAGTCAAGTTACCTCCCGTGGCGTAGGACGAGTTCAAAAAGACCCTGCGGGAGCTTTGCCGCATTGGCTCCGACCGCCTGGACCTGATCAACTTCCCGATGGGCCCACTCAAAAATCACTTTTCAAAGAAACCGACAACGCACGGGGAACTCTCATCGCACGCTCACCAACACATGGTGACACAAGTCGAGGATGCTACAAACTCGGGACCACACCGTAACACGACGCCTGGCCCCTACAAGATGCACAGCACCTGTCAGGTCACGGGTCAGCACACGGATCGAGAACCACACACCTGGGACTTGAATCGGTCAAAACAGAAACACCAGGTTAGACTGGCACATGGGCGGTTCATCCTGGGCCGCTTAAGGGATGCGACCAGGAGGGAGCCGCACGAGCGCACTAATCAGACTAACCCAAGGGAAGATAGGTGGTTAGGGCTGAGCTGCCCAAATGGATGTGCGGCTAAGGGTCACTCGCACAACCTAACCGACCTCCCACAGTGTCGGTCAAAATGGCTTTGACCAAGCCGCACCTCTTGCCGACACTCCAAGATGAAAGGGCACCACTCTGCCGTTCAAGGGGATGAGCGGGCAAGACTGTGCCGCTCAACCCACCGAAGAGAGATGGATGGCTGAAAGCCAGCCGCACCAGGGGACGTGCGGTCTATCGTTCGACCACACAACCTAAAACCATCCAGGGATGGATGGACCAAGGGTGGCACACATGTGGATGTGCAGTGCCTGGTTCGACCGCTTAACCCTTACGGCGAGCAAACCATGGGGTTGGCTCGACGGAGGCCTTCCCATGCCCCGTTCATTCCGAAACGAAGGGGAAATAACCCTGGGCACACATACAATCACGTAGACTCCGATCGGAGTCAAAATGGTGCACGAATCACAAGAAATGGGTGATTCTATCGAAGTTACCCAAAAAGGGTTTCACGGCTTCCCAGAGCCCTACCGACCAAACGGGACCACCAATCGAGTTGAGATCGGTGACTATGGAATGCCCACGTCCCATGGAGTCCATTGACAGTAACCGATCTAACAACCGTCGCCATTTTTCGACCAACCCTACGAAACCTACAAAACCATGATTTTGCTAGAACGGACCCCAACTCAGTCATTTTGGCGCCGAACGACGTGCAATGGTAGGGAAAATGAGCAGAACGAAGTGATGTTCTGTCTCCCTACCTCCATCGAAGAAACCGTGCGCCAAAGTGACTAAACCACGCCGAAAACCACCCGGAACGTTAACGGCACCTTCTTGGAATCCACCGAGGGATTGCGCCCGCCACGCTCCAACCGCCGCTCTATCTCACGAACCGATCTCCCCAACGCGTCCCTGCCTCGGCCAGTTCTGCAACGGTGCGTGCTCCGAGCCTCGGACCCTTGTGGAGGGCCGAGTGGGACAGATGTGACCAATATGAAGTAGCCATGCTAGTGGGCAAGGTTGATGCATTGGGTGATGAATGCAAATGCACCCTAGGACCAACTTGATAGAACAAGTTGTGAACTTGCTCTGATACCACTTGATGTAAAACGACCTAGGGATGAGTTGGAACCGACCAAATGACCCTCGGACCTAGCGAGCAAGCAACTCACAGACCGATAGCTTCACTCGAGCGGACTCACCGGCTAACTGCACACTCGTGCCCGTAGGCAACCCAATGATGGTGGTGAGGGTCCGGGGTGGGACCTCGCAGCTTCGGGGGTTGGCTATCTTGGGATTAAACCCCCAAGGGTCCCGGGATGCCCACTCTCATGGGCGGCCAGCACGCCGGGGGCATGGGATGTAATGGTTCTCTCAGAACTCGCCCGCGGTAGTCACTCAAATATTATCGAAGTCAGGATCGGACACTCTCTCACCATCGATGGAGCAACCCAAATGTAATACTAAACTAAGTAAATGAATCCCAGCAATAAGAAGTGTTCAGGAGCTCACCGGTTCAGCGTGAATACATCAATCCCAGTCGGAGAAAAGGGCGAGTGGGGAGGCACAGGTACGCACCTGCACGCCGTGATGGTGTAGCTTTAACCTAAAATAGAATTTATTACACCACTACACCTTGAACAGGAGGGGGTTCTCGGGGTGGGGGTTAAGTGATTTATAGCCAAAACTACCTCCACACAGGGAGGGGTCTTCAGCTGGCCAAGCGAGGGGAGGGGACAAAGCTAGAAAATTGATATGCTGAGCTCCTCGTCAGTGTTGCCAGCTTCTGGAACCACTGGACAGTTGGTCGAAGTGGGCACTGCCACGGACGCTCCCGAACTCCAAATGAACTGAGACTAGTGCCAAAACTTTTTGACTTGGCCTAGAAAGACATCTGAATTTTCTTGATTTACCCTGAGAAGGTCGCTGGCTGGGGCAGGACTTGGAACAGTGCCAGATAGTTCTGGTTCTGACCACTCACAGGGTAGTGCTGCTGGAAGATGGAGGCGCCACAGACAGTCCTGAACTCGGTTGGAGGCGGGGCTGGTACCGTTACGACCGCGGACAAGCCTTCTTTTAGACGAGACTAACGGCGCTATCAGCAGATGTCGGGGCTGATCGTACTGGTCAGAATGGTGGAGGTGGGTCCGTTCAGGAACAGGGGAACCGACCTGGCACCACTTTGGAAGAAAATTCAGAACTCTTGATGCCGGGGTCCAAACTTCACTCCGCTTCTTCATACTCCTTCAAGTCTAGACTTATTAAGTTGATAGGGAGATTCTTTCCCTTCACTAATACTTCACAATCAAGATAGTGATGTGAAATAGTTGATTCTTTGCCAAGAGGTGTTTCAATAACTAAATCTATCTGCTCCGGTTCATTGGGCAGTGGATCGGCAAACTTCTTAGAGATAAAAGAATGTGATGCTTCAGTATCAAATAAGACATATGCAGGCCTTGAGCAAATGGTGAGTGTACCTTCTACTAGTCCGCCTTCATTGTCGGGTTCTGCCTCCATGACCGCATGGGGATGGGCACTTCTTGTTACTGGGCGTTTTCTATCTCCTGGAGATTCTTTCATCATCGGGCAGTCTGAGATTCGGTGATCTCGGCTCCCACAGCGGAGACAGGCTCCTAGTTTCCTCCAACACTCTTCGGCCTTGTGTCCGGCCTTGTCACAATGATTGCACACCACATTGGAGGGGGTGGTGGTGATGGAGAATGGCTTAGACGTCTTCTTCAACTTCTTGTCCTACGAAGACTCGCCTCCACTACCTAGTCTCTTCTTGTTATTTAAGCTTGGCTTATAGTTGCTATGACTGTTAATGTTCTTTTCCCACCCACGGATCTTATCAGATAGTTCCGTGGCATCTTCCAACAACTATGCTCGACGCACCATCTCGGAATAAACGTGGATGTCTAGCGGTGCTAGCTGGGTGATATATTGGGGCCTGAGCCCATTAAGAAACCTTCTTGTCTTCATCTTCTTGGTGCTAACTAAGTGCTTAGCACACCGAGACAGTCTAGAGAACTACGCCTCGTAGTCTGCCACCGATAAAGATCTTTGTTTAAGTGCGGCGAATTCCGAGGCTTTCCTTTCTTGAACTCTATCAGAGAAATACTTGTTGTTGAAGTGTTCAACAAACTCTTCCCAAGTTACTTGTTCTAGATCTATAGTAGCTTCAATAGACTCCCACCAGCAGTGGGCGTCTCTCTCCAACTGGAACGTAGCCAACAAGACCTTCTCCTAGTCCGTACATTGCATAACCCTAAATATCCGTTCGGTTTCCCTGAGCCAATGCTCGGCATCATCTGGGTCCGTGGATCCTGTGAATTTAGGAGGACTCATACTCCTAAAGCTTTGGTGAAGATTCCCTGCTCCCCGTTGTGCACCTCCCTGTGTGACTTGTTGTAATGCTCGGGTGAGGCCCTGGACGGTCCTCTACATGTCGCGCCACTGGGCACGTTCTGCGGCCATTGTCCTACAATAATTAAGTAACTATTAGATCGTGGTCATTTTCTGGCGAGGAATGCCTCGATCTCGGCCACCATGTTGTTCAGACGATCGAAGGTCTTGACCTCAGCACCGATCATTCTTTCGAGGATTTCTTTCTTCAAATTCTGCTTACAGATTTGCACTGCATCCTCCTGGTGCGGGGGGCGCCTGCACCTCATGCTGAGATTCCTCCACCTGTTGATGAAGTCGAGTGCCGACTCATCGCTCCTCTGTCTGGTGGCGTAGAGCTCCGCCACAGTGACCTCCCGTTCGACGATGTAGAATCTCTCCTTGAACTTCTTCTGCATGTCGGGCCAGTCGACAATGGACCCAGGTGACAGGCTCGAATACCATTCAAAGGCCAACCCTGTGAGTGTCGAGCCGAAGAACTTCAGGAGGTAAACTTCATCGGCAGCTAGATCTCCCATGACATTCACATAGTAGGCAATATGCTCTCTGGGAGACCCCTGCCCATTAAACTTCTCAAACTTCGACGGCTTGGTGATGCCAGCCGGTAGCTTCCTTGAGGCATAATGAGCCGGATAGGGGACTCAGTAGACGTCGAATGGCATTTGATCCCCGTCACTCCTTTCTGCTAACTTCATATCTATCATTTGTTCCAACATCAGCCGACTGACTACTGCCGGGTCGACCGGGCTTGGATAGAAATGGGTGGGCTGCGCCACCGAAGTGGTCAGCACAGTCGCCTGAGGGGCTGCAGGAGACCCCTGGGGAGGCGGGCTCTGTAGTGGGGCTGGATACTGCACCTGCTGTAGGGAGACGCCCGTGGGAAAGCTAGGGGCTGGTGGAAATGCTGCAGCCGGTAAGGTTGCTTCAGAAGACTGTCCATTGCCCTCGGGCGCCTCCGGTAAGACCTTGGTCTGTCCAGACATCGAGGGTAGGGCATTCCTCTCGTTGAGTTGCTTCTTTAACAATTCAATCTCCCGCTGATATTGTTGTATCATGTATAGAATGGCGGGGTCGGTTGTGGAGGGAGTGGGCATGCTGCCTGCTTCTTCGGTCGGGACGTCCTCGGATGACGTAGAGGGTCCGCCGCTCGTGCCCCCAGTGGTGATGACATTAGCCTCCAAGGCCATGAGAGGATCTTCAGGGGAGGTCACCCCGACACCCGCCCGCATCGCTTCGCTTGCCGCTCTTCTTCTCCTGGTGAGGGGACCGGGCCTGGTAGCGAGCCTGGCCATCTCCTCAGGGTCAGTAGGTAGAGCCCCGTACCGACTAGAGAATCCTGCCATATTGCAGGTGAAGACTCTCCAGCCTCTGCTTCTTTTCGCCGCTTTCCTCGATGGCTTGCCGCTTCGGTAGGAATGCAACTACTGATGAGGTGGAATGATCCTATGCGCACCGGAGTGCATGCAAAGTCTAGCCTAGGTCTAGCAAGCAATAATCAAAACAAGTATGAATATGAACATGAACATGACAATCATGCAGAAATCAGAAATAATCAGACCGGAGAGATCAACACTCAATAACATGTAATATGGCAATGTATGTAGAGGCTCGGGTGCACTGTAGCACAGATGTGCGGTCCCGTGGAGACCACACAGGAGGGATAGGCGGCTCTCAGTGAGCCGTCCAACGGCACAGGGTGACAATTAAGTAGAAATGAGACGAAACAAGCAAATAACGCTATCAGAATGACAAAACTACTGGTGGACGTACCTAGGTGGGTAGCTTGTCACCAGCAAGGCAGGACCTGAATTAAATCTGACACAATGATAAATAGAATAATGCGAAGTGGATGCGTACCTGTGCCTGGAAGAAGTGCGGTTGACCTCTGGCCGCAAAATATAAGTGCGGTCGATGACAGGCCGCAGAAGATAAGAAGATGGCACAGTGGACCGACCAGGGACCACGAAGAGCGGTCGCTGGAGACCCGTATAACCACTAGGGCGGCCCCCTGAGAACCGCACAAACACCCAGGGTAGAACTTCAACAAGCAACCTGTGACAGCTGAAACAAGAACAAAGACTACCAAAAACTGTAGAACAGAGGGGGGGTCAGCAAAACACCAACACGATGGGCACTAGGCGTCCCACTGTGATCGCCAGAAAAGAGGCTGTAGATAGGGAAAGATGTCCTTTTCCTCTCTTTCTTGAATGTACCGACAATGAAAACAACTAGGAGAATGATGAAAAGTTACTAAGAGCCAGAAAAGAAAAGCAGAAAGAGAACCTGTGATCGCCACCCAAGACCTCGCACGTGATGGACACGCCACGTCTTGGGAAAGAGGGAGACACTCGCCTGTGAGGATGTATAGCCTTCAACGAACCGCCCCAAGTTGTGCGGCCCACTTCCAACCGCTGGATGAGGATGTGCGGCCGACTGGCAACCGCACTACTTCACCAACCTTCAAACTGTGGGAACTTCCTCCTCCACCCTTTTCGGCCGGCCAGAAAGGATGGTGATGCGGGACGACAGACGCGGACGCGACACCAAGTTGAAATGCTCACCTAGGACTCTAGCAAGCTCGCGTTCGTCCCATACGAGGGAAGCGTTCGGACGTGCACGGTTGAGAAACCAGCAATGAGCTAGGGTGGTCAACTCTCAACCTCGTGCCCGGGTCGGGTCACGGGATCAATCATATAGAAATCATGAGCATAATTAAAGAGTGCTAGGGTTAGAAGTCGTATCGGTCGACAGGCACCCCATAACACCTGGTCCCGGTAGTGCCTAGTGTACGCTGTGTAGTACAGCTCCTCGCTCTCCACTCAAGCGGACACGACCCGCCCGAGTGCTATCCAATCTGCGATCTACTCCGCAGCTCGCGCTGTCCAGTCTAGGACCATCGCTAGGCCCCGTGGGTGTCGCCCAACATGCTCCCCTGGCTTCTCCGGTGCTGGGAACTCTACTGCTGGCTGGTGGATGCCGATCGTCCTCATTACTAGTCGGAAGTGGAGTGGCTCCACTACATTTATGCAGTGAAGCCACACATCGCGCCCGGAGAAGGTGAGGGCCCCCACTACCTAAGGCTGGCCCTCGTGCCCCTCATCTGCATAGGGTGTCCATCGAACCTGTCAAAATAGGAAAGTCACATCAGTATCATAAGCATATAGATTGAATTTAATTAAAGACTCTGAGTTTAGAGTCTCACCGAGGTGTACGGTAGGGTGTCTACGTCATCTTGGATCCCCCAGACCTATCTCCGGAGGCCTCGAGCCTCTCAAGGTGAGGTCCACCTCCTCGTGATTAGTAGTAACTTGGGGTAGGTCTCCTCGCCTCTCCCCAGCCCACGCAGTCTCACGTAGGCCCACACCTACATCGCATTTCACCAAACATCAGCATATACCGCATATAGGAAGCATATCGAAACCGCATAACTAGTTTAGGGGTAGAGTCGTACTTGGAGTAGAGGGGAGAAGCCCCAGAGCATCGTACGCCAGCTGGTGGAGCTCAGCATGTCGAACAGGAAGGCGAGGGTCGTCGTCCCCCATGCGTAGTCACCAACGTGTGCTAAGTCCTCTAGTAGCGGTAGGAAGCGATAGCTGATGACGTCTGCTCTCGTCACAAACAGCAGTTGTCTGAAGAAGAGAGTTAGGAATCTCCTCAGCACCCCGTCCGCCTCTGCTCTTGGCTCGGCTGTAACTCTCGGTCTGGCTCGGTCCACGAGCCTCCGGAGATACTACTCGGGCAGCTCCCCTGTCACGATCCCAACATGCCTCAGCCCTAGGTTGTCCTGGAGTTCTTCCTCATCAAGTAGTGGACTGCCGCTACGGGTGCAGCAGCTCCAACCCTAGTAGCTCCTGGGCCATCTCCCGATAGTCGGGGTAAGTCCTCCAGCTGACCGGGGACCCATGCACGCGTAGGCCAGTGATCTGAGCTACGTCCTCTAGCGTGGGGACCATGTGGCCCCACGGGAAGAGTATGTGTCGAATGCAATATTACTCTGATTGACATGATTGATAATAGACATCGTCACGCCACATCCGGGTTCTATCTTTCGCTGGCTCGGGGCGTGACACTTTCTATAATCCCATGGGTCCCTACAAGGACCTTGACCAGCTTACCGTGATGCACGGTGACGCAAGCAACCCCCTGGAGTCAACTATGGCCGCTCACGTACAGGCTTTGCCCGTATCCTGCACCATCACCCGGAGCCACCCGGGGGAGCCCAAACAACAAGCCACGCCACATGGCACTCAGCAAAAGGGGCCAAGGGCCCGCCCAGAGACATGTCTTTCAACCCTCCAAGGTCAAAGGGAGGCCTAACTAGGTCAACCATAGGCTTTGGAGGACTGTCACGGGCACGTACGGCTCACACAGGCATGCTTGGCATTTCGTCGAACACCTAGTGGGCGCGTATGTTCCAACCCTTCTACACCAAGCCATGGGCCGACCCATGGTTCCACCACCTCAATTGGGTCCCACAACGACCCCCCAGCAAGTCGGGCCTAACCCCGACACTCAAACATGTGGCGACAAGCCATTTAACTATAGCACTCGGGTCAACCCGAGGCTACCCGGTCAACCCACCGTACAATGTGGCACATAGCCCGAGGCATGGCACATGTCCATAAAATGCCTCCCCTCAGCTCTCACCAGCTACCGTCATCAACCCAAGGCCCGTCGTGTGGCCCCTCAGCCACCTACTCAAGCCGTTCGGCAATTCGGGGTATGTCGGGCATTCACCCAAACACCTTGCGGGCGGCTATGAGAACCCAAAGAATGACGCCCCCACGGGCCCGTACTAGCCTCCCGGAGATCAAAGTCCATCAAAGGACAGCCCCGAATGACGCAGGAAGACCCTCGGGAGCCATCCCCCGGGGTTACACCCTCCCCCGGGCCCAGTTCACCCCAGGGGCAGTCGCGCGCCCCAGGGAGGGCGAACCTCCTTGGGGGCCGCATCCTCCCTCCAGCCTGAAGGTCCCACGACCCCACTCAGTTTTGGTTCATCCCATTTGCGGACATATGACATGGTTCGTGTGTCGTACTAGTTCGAGGAATCAACATGCGAAAGCACGGAGCGACAGCACGACTGGTTCACACTCTGGTCAACGCGCATAAGTCTCGACTTCCACGTATCCTCCCAGTCAAAATGTCCTTTTCTTCTTAGTTAATTTAGGGAGAAATAGGGGCAAAAATGGAATTTTATAGAGTGGGGACCGCTCCCCCTCTCTCTTTAGTGCCCAGCTCGCCTAAACCCCATGGAGCTTCCCACGCGCCTCTCCTCTCCCACATTTGTCCACGGCGGCCCGGAATTCCCCCGATGTCGCCCACCCCTCTGCATCATTGGAACCTTGATCTGCTACTCACAGATTCAAGGCAGATTGTGAAGCTCAGATTGCAGAGGCTACCCCGGCATCTACAGTGCTAACCAGCCAAAGTTGTCTTTGTGGAGTCGTTCTTCGTCAAGCCAGCTTCGCTCCAGAAGTGGTCCTGCTGCGATCCGACATCGGCTCCGTTCGCGTCGCCCATTCTCGTGCAACTGTGCCAGATTCAGGTCTGAACCTGAGTACCACTTGGTAGCAGCTCCACCGCCCACCCTTGTGCGAATCAGTCAGAGCTCCCTTCATGAGAGTTCTACTTCTCCGAAGCACCGAAGAACCAGAGGTGGTCTCGCTTGCTTTTGACATTGCCTCCGCTTGGGGCATCCATTCTCCCTTAGTCATGCCAGACCTGGAGTCCTCTATTCTCCCAGGACAGACTGCTGCTTAGTCGGCCACAACCCCCCCCCTCCTCTCAGTTTCAGGTTGAGCGGTCTTCTGCAAAGTTGTGGCTGTCGGCGATACGAAACCAACGCAAGTGGTCTCATCTCGATCCGACATCGGCACTGGAAGTTCCAACATAGCTATCGGCAACCTATCTTGCCATTTGCCCAGGAACGGATGCCGGCCATTCCTGTGACCACGTCCAGCGAGGTGATCAGACAGCCACCATCTTATGAAGGTTCGTAGATCTCCCTGTCAGCAATGCCCATGACTTGTTCCCGTCATGTTTGGGATTCTACAGCACCCGAACCGGCCGACGCACCACGACCGCGCCAACTAATGCTGCACGACAGAACTGCATAGGCCTACGACTGTGGCCGCCGTCTCCATCCAGTGACATCAGCTCAGCGCCAGACCTTCAGGCATCCTTTGACATCCCTTAGGCTTCATCCAGGCATTGACTACACCTCGATCGGATGTCCGAGCTAGGCGTACGGTTGACCACTTGTTTCCCCTCCCCTCGATCCCCCCTCCTGCGCGAGGGTAGTGCATGTAGTTGATTGCCCGCACCCCCGTGATCCCCCTCCCTGCATGGAGCGTAGTAAATGTAATAGCAGGGACTTCGCCAAGCCTCCTCGACGCAGCGTGACTGCCGGGTGTGCACGCTCCCTGGCATGCCTTCGTCTCCGATCGGTGCCGGTCTCTTCCGACTCGGCAAGGTATAGATCTGACCTTGCTCCTTGGCTTTGCTTTCGTAGTATCTGTTCAACGTTCACGCCGAAGGTTGTGTGCACCCTAGCACACTCAGTTTTCCATAGCTCGTGTTGTTTGTTTCCACTTTGGGGCTCTCATACGTCGTGTCATTTTAACCTCGCGTACGCGTCAGAGCATAAAGCCTGTGGTTGTCCATGTGAACCTCGAGTATGAACAGTGTTCATTACTCATGAAGGTCTTCTATTGACGAGGTCGCACTTCGTGTTGTTTTTCCTTATACCTCGTGTCGTTTTCACATTTTCATAGCTCGTGTTGCTTTTCTGTCATTGTTATACCTCATGTTACTTTTTCTAGTTTTCTAGAACTCGTATTACTTGTCTTTCCTCATACCTCATGTCGTCTTCGCATTTTCATAGCTCATGTCACCTTTGCATCTTCATAGCTCGTGTTGTTTTTCCGCCTTTGTTATACCTCGTGTCCTTTTTCTCATCTTCATAGCTCGTGTTGTTTTTACGTCTCTCATACCTCGTGTCGTCTTCGCATTTACATAGCTCGTGTCGTTCTTGCGTCTTCATACCTCGTGTTGGTCTACGTCTTCATACCTCATGGCTTCTCTGCGTCTTTCATACCCTGTGTCGTTTTTGCGCCCTTGCATATCCGGAGCAGGTTCTGCGTCTTATGGTGATACCTCATGCAGTTTCCTATTTTATTCTTCGCACAAAAGATTGTGGCATATCTCTCCATTTTCTGGCTTTTGCAGTTCTTGTTTGACGAGATGTTGCTTCACCAAGTCCATACCTCGGGCAGGTTTAGCCTGACGTAGACATACCTCATGAATATCTCCTTTATCAGAATAAGTGTTTTTGGAAAAACATACCTCATGCACCTTTTCCTATTCTTTGTGCACATTTCTTCTGAGTCATCCTCGTGCTGAAGTTTCTGCACGCGTATCGTCTTCTTAAAAGAAAACCACTTCGTGCATGTTTCGTTTGTGCATTTGATGGAACATAGTTCGTACCAGTCTTTGAAGTCTTCTCGAGCACAACATGCTCTTTTGCTAAGGCTACCCCGTGCACATTGTGTGTGGTTGCTGAATTGACCTCGTGTAGTTTTTGTACCTTCTGCAATCTATGCCTCGTGCTTATTTACATTGCACTTAACAAGCCACTCCAAATACTGTGTAAGTGTTTGATGCAATGACAGGTATCTCCTGACCCATTGGATGAAATATTCCTCCAATGATAGAACATGTGATCCGAGGAAGAAGTCCTCTGCCACTTGTGTCAGATGTTCTGGAAGGCCCCAAGGGCGAGGAGCATGCCGTCCACACTCCCGGTGAACCACTGAAGGTCCTATGGAAAACTGCACGGACTTTATATGTGACAAAACACATGCACGGGCTTTATTTCTTGTTAACACAAAATGTGCACGGAGTTGAAACATGCACGGACTTAGTTTCCTAAAAAGTGCACGGACTTTGTTTTCTTGGAAGCCTGAAATGTCCACGGACCTTATATGTGTGAGATAAAAAGTCTGCACGGACTTGACTCAGCAAAATGTAACTGGGCACTATTCATGCACAGACTTGGAGGATACATGAGACATAACATGCATGAACCTCATACATATGCTCAGACTCAGGTGGAAATGCGAAATGTGCACAGACTTTGACGTGCTTGGACTTGGTGTGAATAAGGTAAACCTGCACGGACTTCATAAAATGTGCACGGACTTTGACGTGCTCGGACTTGGTGTGAACAAAGTAAACCGACACAGACTTGATAACATGTGCACGGACTTTTACGTGCTCAGACTTGGTGTGAACAGAGTAAACCTGCACGAACTTGATAAAATGTGCACGGACATGCACGGACTTTGCATAAGCTAAACCTGCACGGACTTAATAAAATGTGCACGGACATGCATGGACTCACATAAATGTGCATGGACTTTGCATAAGCTAAACCAACACAGACTTAATAAAATGTGCATGGACATGCATGGACTCACATAAATGTGTACGAACTTTGCAAAGCTAAACCTGAACGGACTTAAGTTCAGACCTAAGACATGTATGCACGGACTTAACATAAGATGTGCAACATTTGTACGGACTATGCACTGACTCAATGTAAGGCATGCAACATTTGCATGGACTATGCACGGACTTGGAAAGTAAGACATGCAACATTTGCACAGACTATGTACGGACTTGGAAAGTGAGACGTGCAACAATTTCACGGACTATGCATGGACTCAATGATGGACTTAACATATAAACATGTATGGACTTGAACAGTGCATGCTCGGATAATGATGGACTTAACATATAAACATGTATGGACTTGAACAGTGCGTGCTCGGACAATGTTGGACTTAACATATAAACATGTATGGACTTGAACAGTGCGTGCTCAGACCTTAATTGCCATACTAAGGATGTGCTCCAAGTTTGGGACAGTGTGTGCTCAAACCTTAAATGCCATACTAAGGATGTGCTCTGAGTTTAGAACAGTGTGTGCTCGGACTTGATTTGGCACGGACCTTTTATATGCACTGACTTTGCACAAAACTGATGAAAAACATGCTCAACTAACACTGCATTGAGTTTTAATGCGTGGATGGCTCAGAAGATAAACACAAAAAATTCTAGATAATTTTAGAAATTTCCATGGTGTTACATGAAGCGTCACGAGGAGGTTCTCTGATCCTCCTCGTCCCCGCTGAGGCCCCAGTGATCGAGCCCCTGGTTGTACAGATCTTGATTGAGGGGACTATCACCGCGGCTCAGGGAGGGGAGGTTGAGGTGGTGCCTTCAACTGAATCGGGTGCCGATGCCTTGGCTCGAGGAGCCCCAGAGGGGTCCCATCATCGCCATAGTAGACGAAGGCTATCGGCCCCTAGCAGAGACGATTCAACATCCGGGCGTCCCTCTACGACTACTTTCGATCGTCGGTGACCTCCATCTAGGACAAGTTTCAACACTGCTCCTCCACGGTGCTCTTGGTTTTAGTCATGGAGGGGGATCTCTTCACGGCCCAACTAGGGGCCGAGGTCATGGATCATCTAGTGCGGGAGGAAAGAGGTGAGGCGGCGAAAGCTAAGGCCTGTGCCTAACTAGATCGGAAGCTCACCCTTCTCACCTCCGAGCATGAATGGCGCTCGGAGATGGCCTCACTCCATTCTTGGGCCCGAGCAAAGCAAGAGGAAGTGCAGTCCCTTACGGAGCAACTATCCCAGGCTCAGTACTCAGTCGGGCTCAAGAGTGGGCTCTTGGAAAAGGAGCACCAAGCTCACGATGCGAGCTCGAGGCTCTAGGAGGCTGAGCGGGAGGAGCTCAAGAGCCGCCTCCTGACAGAAGAGTGGGGGAGAGCGGAGGCTGAGGCTAAGGTGGCAGAGGCTGAGCCAAAGATTGTGGGGATCGAGGCCAGGGTGGCAGAAGCTGAGGCCAGGGTAATAAAGTGGTACCTGGCCTCAGAAGAGTACCGAGAGGCCTTGAAGGAATCTGCCTTTGCCTACTATCAGTTGGGCTATAAATGTGGGCTGAGGAAGGGCTTCGCACATGTGTTTAAGTGAGGGATGTGCCTGGTGCAGACCAAGCCCTCGGTGAGGTCATCATTGACTTCGAATAGCAGTACAACTTCAGTGATGAAAGCACGACCCCTCCTTCCACACCCGAGTCTAATACCTCAGATGAAGAGGTCGAGGGTTCCCCTGACCCTTCGGGGGAAGAACAACCACCCCCAGCCGCCCCAAGAGGACACTCAGTCGAGGTAGTTCCCACACAGGTGGGGTCAGTGCCCGAGCCCTCAGTTGTAGAAGTGATGCTAGACACCTAGGACCTTCAAGCATCTGGAAGGTGATTGACTCCCCGACCTTCTTCCCCGATCTCATTAGATTGAGATCATTTTGTACTTGCCTATTGGAGAAACAGATTTAAATCCATCTATATCTATTATTTTCTTTTGTTTGGCCCGTCGGAGCCTTCTTGGCACTTAAAAAAGCTACTAAGCATCTTCAATATCTTAACTTTGGCATTCCACAATCATTGACCCCTCTTAAAATCCTCCTTTAACATGCAATTGTAACATTTTTACGTTGAAATCAAGTACTTTGGTCAAGTACTACGGTCAGCTGAGGCACCATGAAGGATAATCGCCTCGAGCAGCGGGGGGCAATCGACAAGGATAATCGACTCCCATTGGCCCTCAGAATGCTCGACCTCCTCGTTTTGAGCCTCCTCCCAGCGTACGATGAAGAAGGGGGCTGCAAGTCAGGCACAGGGGTGCCGGTGGCATCAGGGACCACCTTCAGAGCGGCCGCCCATCCGTCTTTGAAGCCAGCATCCTTAGCTAGCCCATAAATGGCAATGGCTTGTTGCTGCAACTCCTCCCCATATTCGAAGGAGTATCGGAAGTGCTCAACTGCTTCCTCCGCTACTCGCCATCACCAGTGCACTAGCGAGAAACCCAAGTGCTGCTTCGACACACCTACTGTGCCCATTTCTCCACACTCAAAATGACTGCGCCATGATGACAATGACATCACCTAACATGCCAGGGGACTGCCTTGCGCGTCAAGAAAGGCACTCTATAGCAGGCCTCCCCACGCCAAAGGAATGAGAAGGCTTGAGAAGATTCCGCCAAATATTCCCCCTTGAGTGACCTTGTATGACTCCTCCCGAGCTCCGAGCACGCTCAGTACTCGGGAGTAGGGGGCTAGTGAGGAGGGGAATGTTCACTCGACCCAATCATGGCCTAATATTACTAGGCCCGTTATGGCCCGGCCCAGTCAAACTCGAGACAGATCAACCCACCAATCTCTGACCCATTTAATGCAGCCTAGTTGCGTCCCATTGAAACTCCCCCAGCCCACAGGTGGAATTACTGTACATGTTGGAATTGGGTGCCACAAAATTCGGTAACGGATGAATGTTGCCACTGTCATCACAGGGCCTTTCCCGGTGTGGACCTAGTCAAACCCGCACCTTCGAGATCCCCGCCACTA
Organism: Amorphophallus titanum; assembly: GCA_024336825.1. NCBI lineage: Eukaryota > Viridiplantae > Streptophyta > Magnoliopsida > Alismatales > Araceae > Amorphophallus > Amorphophallus titanum. The sequence goes on from JANBPO010005995.1 coordinate 679,786, forward strand.
AGTCTCCCTTCCAGGAACGGGTAAGCGAGCAACAGACAACCCCCCACGATCAAAGAGGCATTACTTCACGGTATTTGCCATTTCCCAACCAGAGAACGGCCAGTATCTCAGCAACCTCTATAAATAGGTCTCCAGTCGGACCCAAAAAGAGAGAACTATGCCCACAGACAGATACACACTCATACACCTCCAAACGCTCGCCTCTAGGCCAGGCCTCCAGCTAGCTTTCCCTCCCTGTAGAGCGCTACAGTCGGACCGAGGGCCCACGGCACTAGCTAAAGTCGTTTAACGGGTATACCCCTCCACCACTCCCAGGTGGGTCGACCTTCCGCAAAGTCTAGGGCTACGTCTAGTGATTCCATCACATGGAAAGTCCAAGCACTCCATCGGGATTGTAGGAGCGAGGCAATAACCATAAAATAGGACATTTATAATATAGACGGAACGATGAATATGCAACTCTAATATTTCCCAAGTAGCAGAGAATAACGGACCGGGTTGGGGGCGTTAAACGAGTATGACGCATCTCCCTAGGGCCGTTATACTCACCCGAACTGAGGAAAAACCTGAAGCTGCAGACTGTAACGCACTGCCTCAGGCCCGTCATGCAATGCATGGCGTACCTTGACCCATGCGTTATATTCCCCAGCGAACCTTCGTAAAACACACAAGAGATAACGCACTATCACGGGTGCGCCATGTGACTATAATGCACCATGAGTGGTCCGTTAAAGACACCCGAACGTTAAAAACATAGAAAATTCCTCAGAAAACCACAGAGTATAACACACCCTGACTGGAGCGTCATACATTGCATGGCGGTCTGGGATCAGTCCGTCATGCTCCAGATCCTATCGACCTATTTGAAACTTCGATAGCATAGCGGCCCATGACCGGTCCGCCGTGCAATGCGTAACGCGCCCCCTTGGGTCCGTTATGCCTCCTGAAAAACGTGAGGGATGAGTTCATACTCAACTCCCCTCCGGTCAAGTCGGATCGGTATGAAATGAGAAGGAAAAATGTAGAAGGAGTTGAATAGCTAAAATTCTATAACTACAGCATACATCAAAACTCAAATCTACCACCCCTAAACAATTATTAAAGCATTTAAACCCTATAAACCCCAAGAATACCCTTTGCACAGAAAATGAGGTAAACGCCTATGGATGGGCATGCATGTACTACCAAAATATTCTTAGCGAAGTAAGGAGTCTATCCCCCTACCTCGATCGCAGTGACATCCTCGAAAAGTGCACAAACGGACGACAGGACGTCGGGTTGCCTTACGACCTGACCCATTCCCACGGTCGACGATCCGCGAAAAGAACGGCACTGGCGCGATCCTCGCGTCGAGCCGATTCTAACGGTACCTCCTGCGTCTCGATCCGGGGTCGGCATGGCCCAGAACGGACGAAGGAACGATTTGAGGAGAGAGAGTGAGAGGGGGGAAATCGAGAGAGAGAAAGAGAGTGAGAGCGCACGCGTGAGGCAGCTCCCTCTCCACCATGCAGCCCATGCCCCACCCCCCTCCAGGTACATCCACGGCGGCCCCGGCCTCCCTCGGCCTTATCCCCGTCGTCGACGTTGAAGTTCCCCTTGTTCTGCTGTGCCCAGACTGGTAGCAGAACCAGTGATAGAGCTTGCCGTATCCACACCTCTGCCTACTGCACGAATCAGCCTGATCCCCCTTTGTGGGATCGTTCTACTCTGAGTCCTCTTCGCAGAAGAGGTGGTTTCGTCGCGTTTCGTCAACGGCATCAACCGCTACAGGCGCTTCCATGCAACTGCGCCCGGACTGCGCCTGTTTCTGAGCGCCCCTTGGCAATGCTGACACCGACTTCTCCTGTGTGGATCGGCCAGAGCCCCCTTCATGAGAGTTCTTCCACCTCGAGTCTCCTTTGACCCCGAGGTGGTCCCGTCCATTTTCATCAACAGCACAGCCCGGGGCGTCCATTCTCCCATGGCTGTGCCTGACTGGTGCAACCCAGTCTGCCCAGAACCTGCAGTAGCCTCGACAGCATCGGCACGCCTCCCTCTGCTAGTTTTCGGCCTGAGGCGTCTTAACCAAAGTTGCAGCACTCGGCGACGCGAAACCATACCTGGTGGTCTCGACCCGTTCTGACATCAGCACCAAAAATTCCACTAGGGCCGTTGTTGGCCTGTCCTGCTTTTCACCCAGGAACCTGATGCCGACTGTCTGAGCGACCACGACCTGTGAGAAGATCTGATGGCTGCCAAATTTTGAGGGTTTTTAGTACCCCCTGTCTGCTATGCCCAAGAGCTGGTCCCGCCACGTTTGGAGTTCGTCAGCGAGCGTACCTGTCGACGCACAACGACTTTGCCATCCAGTCCTGCGAGGCAGAACCACGCAGGCTAACGGCAGCGACCCCCTCCACCTTCCAGCGACATCGGCTCGACGTCGAACTTGCTGGCATCCTTCGGCATCCCTCAAGCTTTGTCCCTGCATTGGCAGCACCATGATTGGATGTCGGAGCGCATCGTACGATCGCTATTTGGGTTCCCCTCCCCTCATTCCCCCCCTCCTGCGCGAGGGTAGTGCGTGTAGTTGATTGCCCCCACCCCGTGATCCCCCTCCCTGCGTGGAGCATAGTAATTGTAATAGCAGGGACTTCGCCAAGCCTCCTCGACGCAGTGTGACCGCCGGGTGCGCACGCTCCCCGGCTCGCCATCGTCTTCGACCGGAGCCGGTCCTTCGGACGGGCTAGGTACGTGCGGCTGCCACTCCACTCTGCTTGTCTAGTATTAGCTCCAACGTCGCGGGACGGGTCACTCTCACACTTACAACGGTGACATGAACACACGGGCTAGTATCCTACACTCTCGCAGCGGCCTACGATCATATACTAGCTAAGCAAATGAAATGCCAAGGAGTTTAGACCGTTACCTCCACGCTTCCGGCGTGGGGAAGACAACCCCGGCCAATCTCGGACTCCCGGTTAACAATTATTACATCAGTACAAAGATTTTGACCCACTCTGCACAGGGAGGTAAGAGGTCACATGTGGGGCCTAGGAGTCATGACAATTGGGTTGACAGGCAGCATCTTGGTGTTGTCCCGGCGGTGCCGAATCCGCGTTTTGGTGCTATACGGACGGCGCGATCTACGGGTCCGTGGGGGCCACAGAGCACTCTGTCCTCCGACTTTGGTGGGGTGGGGCCCGCTGTGATGGGGACCCCTGGTGGCGCACCTCCCTGGAAGGCGGTCGGCCAGAAACGTCGATCGGAGGCCGATCGGCTCCGATCTCCAAGTTTTGGAGGTTACTGCCACAGACTTGAGCTTCTATTTCGGGGCGCGCGCCTCGGCGAGAATCACCGCTGTGACTGATCTCGAGGTCTGATCGACGTGAGACTAGCACCGTTGGAAAGCTCTCTCGAAGTCCTTCGATCTAGGACCAGAGAGATCGCCAAAGTTACTGCATCGGACTATTCAACTTAAAATCTTACGATATTAATCGGTGAAAATAAATTCATTATTTTTAACACAGTAGTGTGGATCATGACGAACTCGAAGTGTGCGGTCTGAATCGTTAAGTATCTAAGACTTCGACACTATATAGAAATTATTAAATTAGACTATCTAATTAACTCAAAATTTTAAATTATTGGGTGAAGGTGTCTCCACTATCCTAAACACATTTTAAAAACTAGGGTATCTTGCCACCATTTTTTTTCCGCTTTTCTTTGTTCCGAGTCAAAAAGAAAAGATCGAGAAGAAAGGGAGGCAAGATATGTTAGCAGAAAAATGAGGTCTACCTGCACAAGGTTCATACTTTTCAACGTCTGAGGCGCCCCCGAACGGTCATCTTAATTTCGCGAGTACGTACAGACGGGAATGTGGACGTGCATTAAAGCAGAGTCGCATCCATATGATGTTTGCAGTGGAAGAAAAACCCAAAGCACTTCAAACCGCACTGTCGTCGAGTGTCAAGTGGACACTACGTAGTCGTCAGTTTTTAAAGATTGACCTCTCTCTCTCTCTCTCTCTCTCTCTCTCTCTCTCTCTCTCTCTCTCTCTCTCTCTCTCTCTCTCTCTCTCTCATAATATAAATAAATAATATAAGCATACGTCTATATATGTGCATAAAGTAACTTTCCCACGCACATGGTAATGTAAGATGATGGGTGCATGCACCCGAGAGCATTCTACCCACGTGGCCTCAGGTACCGACGAGCGTCTGTGTGTGCTTCGCACGAGCATTTTTGGCGCAGGCACGGGCCTGGATCATCGTCTTATCCAGATGACTGACCTAAAGTCTAACCCTGAAGGACCTATGCACCCATGGGTACCACCCGACTCATCCTTCGCCCGCGCTACTCGTGGGTGGGGGGCATTTATGGATGTGTAAAATTACACGTCCATATGTCCAGACCAATCCAATATTAATGACAACGTCAACTGAAGAGACTGCGGAGAGCACGTCCCATCCGGACTCTTTGAACAAACAACACACTATCGTGAAGCCGTCTCTGGGGTCATGATAGCGAAGAGAAACCAACCCCTGGGGGGGACCCACAACTCTTGGGCCTCGAAGAGAACTGGGTGGATTGTCAATCGGGCTCAAATCGGGCCCAAATCCACTGCAACGGTGTGCCTATACGGGCCTCCAACGGTACGCCCAGTGTGGTCTTCAACGGCGCACCCCTAAGGCCTCCACCGGCACGCCACTAGTGCACCTTCAGCAGCACACTCATGCTGCCCTTCAGTGGCACGCCCCCATGTCCCTTCAGCAACACACCCATGCTGCCCTTCAGCGGCACGCCCCCGTGTGCCTTCAGCAGCACACTCATGGTGCCTCCAGCTGCACGCCTTTAGTGGGCTCTTCAACGGCACGCTCCGCCAAGACTTCAACAGCACACCCCAAGGCCCCCAGTGGCATGCCCATTCAATGGTGCGCCCATGTCATCCGTCTTCAATGGCACACCCTAAAAGCCTCTCAACAGCATGGCCTACTTCTTCAACGTCACGCTCCCCCCACAACACATCCGGTAGGGAGGATCTTACGCCATTCCCCTACAGATTTTTGGCATGCAGTGGGGTGACTGAGGTGTCAACTGGGGAGGAGGACACACTACCTACTTCCTGTCAACAAAGGACAACCGAAGTCAAATCCCCATTAATAAACCGCATTCCCACCTCTGTCGCTCCGCGCTTGAAGCCCCCCTGCCATTGGGTTTAAAAAGGGCCCTCTCCACAGTGAACAAAAAAGAGAAGAAGAGACATAAAAAAAATGCACAGACAAGGGGATGAAGAAGGAGAAGCCACCACTGCGCACCAGGGAGGAGAGAAGAAGAAGAAGAAGAGAAGTGAAGGGATCTCTTCCCTGTTATAATATAATATGAGATTTTCTCACGGTAATGTCAAAATTTACGTGTCTACAACTGGTGACCGTTTACCTGGTCTGGTCAAAGCACCCTCGGGGTGCATGTTTTTGACCGTTGGGGAGTCGTATGTCGGGTTGCGGTCAGGGCTGGACCATTTCCTGGCATTTTGCGGTCAGCAGGTGACCGCTTGGTGGGGTGGCAGTCTGGTGATAGGCCGCTACCCACCCTTCGGATTCACTGGTTTGCGGCCGTGGCATGGCCGTGTTTCTGTGCTTGGTGGTCTCTAGGAGATCGCTAGGCTCGCCTTACGGTCCTATGTTGACCGCCATGGGGAATGATGGTCTTGGGAGGACCGCCACTCCGTTTTCTTTCGAGTAGTAGTTTCCGTGAGTCTGAGTCTTATCTCTTGCGACCTATCCACTAGTCGTAGTTTTCCTGCGTACGCTGGTGCGGACCCACTTGAGAGTGGTGGAGAGCATGACCCGGAGAGACAGTTTGTAGGCTGGTTACCGTAGGGCCCCTTGTCTTTGCATCCTACGTCCGGGCTGGGGGGAAAACCAGCTAGAGGGCATGGCCTAGAGCGCATGGTCTGTGTGCGCACATGTGGTTGGGGGCGTTGGACCCATGCTTACGAGCGTGACCCCAACTAGTCCTTATTCGTGGTACTTGTTGTGTGTCTCAGTCTCCGCCTGGGACGTGTAGGAAGACACTTGGGCGCAGTGTAAGACGTCAGGGGACGCATCCGGTACTTACTTCTAGTGGGTAGTGCTCCTATCTTATGGCGGGTATGGACTTGTTTCCTTGTTAGACCGCAGTTGGTTTGTTCGCTATGGTTAGTTGTAATGAGCTTTTCCGTTTATTTATTGTTGCTTGTTGCTTTTGCCATACTGCTGCTACGTAGCGTTACTTTCTACGTACGTATGTACCTTGCTACTTCGTTTCTCTCATTGCGAGGTGGGGGTCCGCGGGATCCCTTCTGAGCCTATGAAATGAGGCTCATCCCTGTGTTTTCAGGTGAGGCGGGTTCATCGAGAGGCACGTCCGAGGTTCCCTGTGGTTCGTTCAGTAGGGCTAGTCGCCATTTACCAGAGCCAGGGTATGCCCCGTGTAGTTGTACCTTTCTTTCTGTTGACTGTACTTATTTTAGACATGAGACACATTAGACCTTATAACTTTTAGTGAGTAGTTATTTATTTGCTGCATTATTATTTTGGTTATTGTGTTATTTCTGTAGTTATTTTATCTTCTCGTGTACCCTCACACTATCCTTTAACCCTTCTGAGTCTAATAAATGAAAATAAAAAAATGATAATGGTTTTGATTCAACTAAAATCAATCAAACCAAATCTTTTAATAAGAGGAAAAATTCCCATCGAAAATAGTTTGGCACGCCCGGTGGGACCAGTGTCACCTTTCATATCTTTGCCGAGATATTCAGGCTGTCAAGGCCCTCCGAAAGGTTATTGATTATGGTTCTGTTTGTCTTTGTAGGCGAACGATCGCAACCATGACTGGACTAGTTGGCATCAGTTTCAGTTCATCGATCGTCGCCACTCATGCACAAGGGTACCTGGCGGTGCCCACGGTGTTTGGCAGTTTCCCTGCTACTGTTGGCTTCCCTAACTTTTTGCAGTTGGCCTTTATGGATCTCCTAAACGTGGGGAGTTGTGAACCTGTGAAGCTAACAAACAACAAAGCTGCGGTCCGCCGAAGTGAGGGTCAAATTAAGAAAACTCTACTGAAGAGCCCGGTGGTCATGAGCTGCCATACTATTTGCCCGACTGCGGCACATAAGAAGAAGCCCGCTGGAGGCAGTGAGAAAAGGTCTAGAGGAAGAGTTTCTACTACTCCCCGAGGTCGACTCTCGGCATCTGGGAAGTCCTTACTGATCGGGGGCATCCGGATCTACTTCAATGGCCGCAGCGCCGAAGTCTTACTAGATCGGATCATCCCGACTGTGCCCATTCACAACGCCTTACAAGTGCTAGCAAACCGGAGGGTGGATTTCAATGATAACAAGCAAGGGAGGCCAACACCAAACTTGCCAAAGTTCAAACAAATATGGGTTCCCAAGAGGATCCGAGGCCCTGCACTAGCTTCGCAAGGCTTCAAAAATTATACTGAGATCCCCAAGAGAGGGGGCAAAAAGGCTATGCATGCAGAAGAGACCGAGGTAACAGCTCCTCCACTGACCATCAGGGTCTCTGCAAGACAAGCCCACATTTCCAAATTATCAAAGAATCTCAATCAAGTGGCCAAGCTGACACGGCTTTCATACATGCCGTCGGCCCGAATCCAAGTGTTGCCATCTGCCATCTCTAGAGAATGTAGCCAAGACGACACAACAAGGATGGTCTGGGAATACTTCCATAGCCTCGAAGGTCCCATCCTGGGTCAACAAAGCTCCCTTCGTGTCATCAGGACCGAAGATGAAGAAAAAGATAAAATATCACCCGTGGGGGCAAATGAAAAGGAGAAGCAAATTGGGGCTAGAAGTCTTGAGAAGCCTCCACAAAACCAAAAGATGAGAAGAATTTTAGTATCTGAGGGGCAAACTCTCCCTAGTCGGGCATTGGCGCCCCACCCCACTTCCCCCTCTCACCAATTCCGCCCCACACCAATTCCTACTCCCACATTCTACCACTCTGCCCTGCACCAGATCACAGTCAGCAGCAGCATCTCATTTTGCAGAGCCTATCCCGGTGCCATCCAGCATCTTCTGGAAGTGTACCATACATCAACGGAAAGGTCTTAAAGTCAGCTTCGACAGTGAGGTGATCCCGCCTTCATCCGAGTTCGGGGCTGTCCTGGAGGTCCGTTCTCGTTAGAGCGCGCATTTGGCATCCGTGGGAAGACCAGAGCCCTGCTGCAGAAGGTGCTACACCCACACCCCAACTCCCCTTGGTGCGCTGCTTGGATGGGGTGTTCCTGTACCAGTCTTCTGTCCAACGGCACCAGCGGAGCCTCGTTTGGAGTCCGTAGCGGTCCATTCCGATTTTTCTTCCCCGGGTGCGCAGGTCAGTCCACTCAGAGCCAGCACTGACACCCCACCACTATTTCGTCCTCTATCTCCCTACTCCGACCTCCCCTGGCGGCCTTCCTAGTTGGAGAATGAATAAGACTCATAAACAGACGTGCCCGCTTTGGCCCCGCACCATTTCAACGACGGGAGTGATCGAGACAGTGTCGCCTTCCTGGGAGTCGTCCTCCACAGACTGTGCAGAACCAGTCCGGCCTGCAACCAGAGATGGCTTGTAGAGGCTCCCGCGACCACACCACAGCTCTCCTTGGCACGCCACTTATCCGGAGTGGAGGCCCACCAGTCATCTGTCCAACGTAACAAGCGGGGTGTAGTTTGAAGCTCGGAGCAGCCTGTTCTGATTTTTCTACCCCAAGGTAGCAGATCAAGTCAGTCAGGATCCGTCTAGACCCCCTCCCACTCTTCTGGACATATCTCCCTGCCCCGACCTCCTCTAGTGTTCTCCCTGGTTGGAGATCGAAGAGGGATCATCCACGGATACGACTGTTTTGGTCCTGCCCCAATTCGACTTTGGGAGTGCTCGGGACGGCATTGACTTCCTGCTGCTACGACCTCTGAGCAGTCCCAGTCTGAGCAGAGCAGCACAGTTCCAGAGCCAGCCACGACCAGCCACGACTGCGGACTATTCCCTAAAAATTCTGGAGTCGTCCTGGACCTGTCAGTGGAAGATTGGCATTGGTTTCGGTGTCATCCGAGTTCGTTACCGTCCGTGGCGGCGACAACAGCACCTGTCGCTCAGTGGTTCTAGAAGCCGGCAGAACCGGTCGATCGGCCTTTCGATAATCCAGTGCTCTTCTCCCTCACCCCGCCTGGCCGTCCTTGTTCCTCCGACGGGACTTGGGAGCTTGAGTGCCAAACTGGCGCTGGTGCTTTTGGGCCGTTGCCAAAGCGTCTGCTCGCTTAAGTTCTGCCTTGTCTTCCCATGTTCGACGTAGGAGGCTAAAGCGGTTGGTGATAGGGACCGTAGGGATGATCCGTTCCAGAGAAATAATGGGTTCGCCCCCATCCAGTCGAATCCATAAGTCCCCGACAAGAATGGTCTTACCGGAGTTGCTGGTGGTAGCGACGGGTCGCTTGCCTTTACGACTACGACGGTGCTTCTTCTGGGGAGCGGAAGACGACTCCGCTCCAAGGTGGTAGGCTGAGAAAACCCAGCCTGCGGGTGCTGGTCGCACAACACCATTCATCGGGAATACCGAGATAGGCCCCCAAGATGCGAAGTCTGTAGTGAAGGCCGACGACTGGGTGGCTCGAGTGTAGGCTTTCGCCCAAGCCGATAGCAGTGTTGCAGACGCTCGCCGCGACGTGTCTGCGCCTGAAGTTGTCACTACAGGGGGTACCGGGATGCCGGTGACCGGAGGCCTTGAGCCTGAACTGGGAGCTAGCAGGATCGGAAGGCGCGACAGAGGGCGCTCAGTCCGTACCGAGGTCACCGCGTCCCACAAAGACAGACCCGTGCTGGGGATCGACGTTGTCAGATTGTGGGAGGAATGCCCCCAAGGTAGAGCCGAGAGATCCGAGGCCCGACACGGACCACTCGTGACAGACGTCATTCGCGGAAAACCTTGGAGTTGTATGTCTGGTCTGGATCCTAGGATGCCTCATGCCAGGGGTTGGGAACCCGGGCGAGACGGTCGCGCTTCTGCGGCTCAGGTCGGGAGGCCCGAACGGGGTGCTGGGGAGCCCTGCCCCCGGGCTAGGAGCCCCGTGTGGGGAGCTGGCTCGGTGGGAGCTTAAGATTGACAGCCCGAGCAGAGTGCTAAGGAGCCGAACACCGTAGGGTGGAGACCCACACTGGGAGTCAGCTTGGCTGGGGCTCGGGGCTAGAGCCCCAAGCGAACTGCAGGACTGGAGACCGGAACCTGGGATGCCAGGCTTGCGTCGGAAGCTGGTTGAGACTGGGCCCGGGGACTAATGCTTGCCCAAGCTGGGACTGGTCCAGAACCCCTACGGGCACCAGTGATAGGAGAGCCGAGCCTGATGCTCGGCCTGGTTGTCGGGACTGGCAGCTGGCGTGGCGCCCCGGTGGCACCAGAGGAAACAGGAGCTGGAGGTGGCAGTGGAGCCGCCACGGGGACCACACCCAAGAAGTAGGGTGATCCTCGATGCTTCCCATGTTGTTCGGTGGATCTCTTTGTGAGATTGGCCTTGGAATTGCCGTCTCAGTACCGCCTTGCCTTGTGACTACTTAGGTGTGAACAATTCAATTTGAGTTTGATCATCTCCATGTTCTACGGTTGCATGACTTTTGACCTAATTCTTGTGTCGAGAGCTGTTGCATACCATATTTTCATCGTGCCGTGTCCAACGACTGATGTGATGTGAGGCTCATTTGTCATTTACAGGACATAAAGGTAGACTGAGATTAGCGCTTTCTCTTGGGCTTTGCACTAAAGCTGGTACTCTTCTCTGTTGCACTTAGGCTTTTTCTGTTCGGTTGTTCGCTAGATCAGTGCTCGAGGCATGTTACATTACGATTTTCGGTGATTGCGATGGTGCCTAGTACGTGCTGAGATGTGAAGGCCAAGGTTCTTTCTGATGTCTTTGTGCATTGTAGAGTGCGCGGCGGAAGTGCATGGGTTAATGACCCACTGGCTGAGGATTTCTTTTCATATGATTCTGGCTGCTCGAGAAAATTGCTCCTTCTCAATGTGACTCCGTCTCGGTTGCATGTGCCTAGACGTTGTCGTGACCGTACTGTTGTCGGTCATTCCTCTAGTTTTAGTGTTGGCATTTGCGAGTGTTGGGGAAATTGTCGGCCTCCCTGCTGATAAGTACCCTCGACTCTGCATTTCTTCTCTTGGATGTTGTACTCTCGAGACGTGTTCACAGTCCTTGGGATGCATTCCCCGAGATTACGATGTCTCTTGTCATTTTGTGGTCGGCTTCAATCGTTGAAGGTCTTTCCTCAGTGAACGGTCTGATGCGTGACTCGTTCCCGGTAGCCGTGTGTTCAGCTGCCGCGTGCCTTAATGCGACCCTGCTTGTAGTCTGTTCCGTAGTTCTGGGTGCTGTACGGAGCAAGAATCCTGCAGGTGCCGTTGTCGTTGGCAGTTGTTCCCGTCAGTGCTGCTTTTGGACGATTCTGCATTTATGTGTTGGACCATTGTCTTGTCAGTAGCTGGCTGCGCTCCTTTTCCCAGTAGAGTGGCCCACAACTCGATCAGATGTAATATCTGAGTGAAGACTGACTTCTTGCTGTATATGGTCCAATGCTGTTGATTTTGCTGTCATTCTTCTGTGTAATTGTCATTGGCATCCTGTGTGCCTGTCTCCCTTGGCACTAGAGCCGATGATGCCGTCAGGCTATCAGCGGAGAGGACTATGTTTCCTTGTGAAGGCTGACATTGGTTGTGCCTGTCGCTCCTATCGATTTTGTCGATTCGATCCTTTTAACCCTTCCGAGTCTTCGGGCTCGTGGGTGGTGGTTCGAGTCTCGGGTTATCGGGCCTTCCCAGTAATCAGATTCTCGGGTCGTTACACAGTAAGGATCTTGCGGACCCCCACGTCGCATGAGAAAAATAAGACGACAAGGCGCACGTAAACACGGAAGGTAACGCTACCTAACGAAGGCATGGCAAAATCAGCAACCCTTAATAAATAAATGGAAAAGCTCTCTACAACTAGCTGTACCATACAAACCAACCTAGGTCCGACAAAACACAAGTCCGTAGCTGCCAGAAGACAAGAGCTCTACCCACTAGAAGTAAGACCGGATGCGTCCCCTGACGTCTTACACCACGCCCAAATGTCTCCCTACTCGCCTCAGGCGGAAACTGAGACACACAACAAGTACCATGAATAAGGACTAGTTGGGGTCGCGCTCGTTAGCGCAGGTCCTCTGCCCCCAACTATGTGTGCATACACAGACCATCTACTCTAAGTCCGGTCCTCTAGCTGGTTTTCCCCCCAGTCGGACTCAAGCTGCAAAGGCAAGGGGCCCTATGGTAACCACCCTACAAACCTCTCTCTGGGTCACGCTCTCCACCACTCCCAAGTGGGTCTGCACCCGCGTGCGCACGAAAGTTACGACTAGTGGACAGGTCACTGGAGGTGAGACTCAACTCACGGGGATCACCGATTGAAAGGAAACGGAGTGGCAGTCCACCCGGGACTGCCACCATCCTGGCGGTCACCCCAGGACTGCAAAACAGGCCTAGCAGTCTCCCCCAGGCCGCCAGGCTCAAGCAAGCGATCAAACCACAGTCGCAAGCCAGCGAGCCATAGAGGGCCTAGTGGTCTATCGCCAGGCCGCAAGCCCAGCCAAACGGTCCTCAGAGGGCCACAAGGTATAGGAAAACGGTCGTACTCTGACCGCTACCAGACACATGACTCCCAACAGTCAAAAATACGCACCCCGAGGGTGCTAAAACTAAGCGAGATAAACTGTCAGTAGTAGATCGTTTGACAATAGTTAGAGGTTTATCGCATGACCGCATCCCTGGCCTAGCTGTCCAGGGCGGACCGCTAAGCCCAATCGACATTCAAACTTACTTAGCGGCCCCCCGAGGGCCGCCAAGGATGCCTAGCGGTCCCTGGAAGGGCCGTAAGGCCAGCCCGAGTGCGCAACCGGCGGGAAAGTCCAAAAAAATCAATCCACGCCCCGATCATCCCCCGATGATGGGGAAACAAAGGGGAATCCATCCCCAACCCTCCTAGCATGATTCTAAAATTTCTTCGACCCCAGGCTATTGAGGGAAGTATTGTCTTCTCATTCCACCTATTTGGGCTTCATTTCATCATCATTTACCCACTCATCTTCGCCCTAACTTTTCTGATTTTGTCACAGATTCTGGATTTTCTGCACACCTCTTTGAACCTGTGCAACGGGACGCTCTTCGTCGGCTCGGGGCGGAGTCAATACTCAACCTCTTCGTCCTCCTTCGACTCCATAGAAATAGGGGAGTATCTTCTTTCATTCCCATCTCTCTCGGCTCAATTTCACTGCTCCAATCTCTCATTCTCCTCTCTTACTTCTAGCTATTCATCACTGTCTTCACACAGTTTTTTACACTATTGCTACACGTTCATGTATTTTTCTCCATTTTGTACAACATTTTATTATTCAATGCTGAGTATCGAGTGTTTCAACATTGGAGAGTGGTAGATTCGTAGCCTGAAAGATAGGTAGTCAATACGGCCCAATAAGACCCGTATAGCCCAATGAGTGACAGTCCTCTTATTGGGCCCACTCACTAGGAGGCCCAACTCATTCGGATTGGAATAACCCATGTGGTTTCCTTACTCGGGAGTCCTTATGGTACCCCCTATTGCTCGGGGAAAGTCCAAAAGACGACTGAGTGTAACTGGCTGATGAAAGTCCAGGGGATGAGAGAAGGATAAAGAGCCCACACATTGGTGGTAACGCCCCCTAAGCTCTTCTCCTTCTCCCTACCCCTGAGAGAGAATGAGTCACTATATAAATCTAAGGAAGCCCTCAGAAAAGGTAAGGTAATTCTAGTCACTTCACTGGTGAGGAGTAATCTCGTGCCCCACACCCCCTTGTCTCCTTCTCACTCTTAAAGCTCTTACCACTACTGACTTAAATATCGAAGGGTTTGTCCTGGGATCTCAACCCCGGCCTCCTTGATTGCTTTCTTTCCATTGTTCGTAAAAATATCTTTTGAGGTGGCTACCCCTCACGATCATCGATCTCTGATCCGACGGTACGTGACTTAGCATGAGATCTCGCCTCTTCAAATATAATATTTGATCAATCGAGGGCCCGAGCCTTTGATTGGACCACTATCTATCTTGAGTCCCATCACATGCTACGGATAAAAGTCTTGATTTTGAATAGTGAAAGTCATGAGATGATGATTCTCTTACAAAAAATTAGAAATAATCAATGGTCCTCGAAGATAAAAAATTTCACTTAAACTCATATCTAACCTTTTATTCTAGTTAGGAGTGACATATTAAACTCATTCCAGGTTCGATTCATCCAGTGAAGATGCTCTCTCTCATCACTCACGCTCTCTCCCTCTCTTCTCTCCCGTTCTCTCTCGTTCTCTCTCCCGGAGGCATCTGGCTATAGACGGACTGGCTCGTGGGCGAGGTGACGACCGCGGGAGGCTACTGAGACGCGTGGTGGAGCGAGGAACGGCGTGATTTGGGTGCGATCCCGAACGGCGGATTCGAAGTTGGTGGTTCGATTCGCGATGGCGTTTAGGCGCGGATTAGTCGCCCATGGCGCTCGGTTTCGTCGGTGGAGGTAGGGAGATGGACCCCCTCCGCCTTCTACATGTTTTCCCTGTAGTTTTGCGTAGTTTGGTGTCCGATCGAGGGAGATCGGGCCAGTTTAGCGTAAAACATAGTTTTTGGAGTTTGTAGGGTTCGTCGGAAAACGACAACCATTCGCGTCGTAATTAGTGTCAAACTGACCGCTGGGATGTCTGGATCCCATTCACGTAGTTTTCGTGTCGATCGGTTGTCATTTGGGGCCGGTAGGAGTCCGGGAACCCCGGTGACTCGTTTTGGGTCGATTCATCAGAATCGCCCTGATCTAGCATTTTAATGCGTTTCGTCGTGTGCATGTGGTATTTTTGGACTCCTGGAGTGATTTCCCATCGTTTGGGTGTATTTCTCCTGCGCTACAGCGTGCATGGGGAGTGGAATGGGCCGATTCGGCCGTTTCACCATTTTCACCATCGGATTGGCATAACGGCCCTACTAGAGGCCATTATGTGCATAACGGTCCCCCGATAGACCGTTATGCATCATTCATCATTTTCTATCTTCGGAGGTCTTGGAGCATAACGGACCAAGACTAGTCCGTTATGTGGAGCATAATGCCCCTGACCAGGCGTGTTATGGTCGGGCTATTTTCGAGGTTGACTGTTGTGTCAGTCCCCTCGACGACCGTGTTTACCTGGAAGATCGTGTCAATCGATTTGCATAACGGACTTCTCCCCATGCGTTATGGTCAATATAACACCCAGGTGCAGATCCGTTGTGGTCTGTTGACCGATGGCTGTCTGGGTATGGCCGTTGATATAACGCGCCTCACCCTGTGCGTTTTGTGGCTATGATAGATGGGTCATGGTCCGTTATGTGCCCTCGGTCTGTGGTTAATGTGTTTTTTTTGTGTCTATTGGGTATAACGCACCTACCCTTGTGCGTTATACCAGTATAACATGCCTATTGTGGTCCGTTATACTTCGCTTTATTAGTGTATTTGTCTGTTGAGCATAACGCACATGTTCTGGTGCGTTATGTCGATATAACGCCCTTAGCTTGGTGTCACGACCGGGTCGACCAGGGATTCATACAACACGAAACGAACGCGGCAAGCACGAAGACCCACTTCGGTGCAAAATGGTACCTGGCGGTCTATCTTTGGGCCGTCACGGCATGTAACGGTCCAAAGCTAGGCCGCCACAGCCCCCTAATAGTCCAACTCAGGAGCGTTAGATGAAAAGGGCAACCCTGGCTGTGGCGCACCCACCCTGGGACGTCACAGCCTCTAACGGACCAGGACTGGTGCGTTAGAAGACAGGACAAAAGGGAACATAACGCACACATCTAGGGGCGTTATGTACATAGCGGACCAACCATGGTGCGTTACGTCATGGAGTGAAAATAAACTATAACGTAATCCTCTAGGCACGTTATAGACCTTAACGGACCATCTCTAGTGCGTTAAGTGAAAGACAAGGGCGTTGAACATAACACACCTTCCCTGGGGCGTCATAGGACATAACGGACCTCCTTAGGTGCGTTATGTGACCAAGATCCCCAACGGTCAAAAACCAACGGTCAAAAATCAACGGTCGAAAACCCATAACACATCAACATAGGGGCGTTATGTTGAATATAATGATTAGTCATGGGACCGTTAAACCCACGAAAGCCAGATTCAAAACCCACTGAGCATAACGCACCTACCTGGGCACGTTATGATCATAACGGCCACTGGGACGACTGCTATGTCGGCCCGACTGCAAAATGGTGAATCAACCCTAAAAATGTCGACCACGCCCCCATACCTCCACGGGAGAGGGGGAAATCAAGGGGGACGCCCCCAAATGACCCCTAGCATGCATCTACGACCTCGGATCGGCCCAAAACACGATGAAACGGTAGATCGACTCACAACCCCAAAAATATGGATTTTTATCAAAATCTCCAAATACGCCCGCTCGGCTCACCACGGCCTACGAAACAAACGGAAAATGAAGTACAGAGGTTAAGGATCCGTCCCCCTACCTCCACCGAAGATACGACGCACCGTGGATGCCGATCCATGAAGAAAATGCCTAGAAACCCTCGTCGGTTCACGAGCACGCCCCCGAGCTTCCACGCGCCACTGGCCCTCGATCCTCGACCGGTCCTCGCCGTCCTCGCCCCCACGCCGCCTCCGCCTCGACCCTGTCTCGCTCCGTCGGCCGCCGGAGAAGCGAGGGGAGAAAGAGAGGTGAGAGAGTGAGAAAGAGAGAATGGGGAGAGAGAGTGGGTTAAGGGGGTTATATATATAGAAAAATCTAAAAATACTAGAAATTCAGAAAAATGTGAAAAATTACCTCTTTCCGAGCACGAGAGTGAGCCGACCACCCAAGACTCAATGCCGGTTTCTCAACCGTGCAGATCGACACGTTTCCCTCACCGGGGACGATCGTGAGCACGTGCTTCTTATTTTGGGGCATCTTTGTCCCTTCGGGAGCCCTGTTAGGTGATGACTTGATCGTACAATTACTGGTCACGTCATCTAGTGAGTCGTGTCAGTTTATCTAGGTCGTAGGTTCGTGTCCGCATATCGAGTCTCATCGTCATCCCGCATCACATTGGCGTGAAAAACTGGAGCTGGGCTGGCCGAATGGCCCTGGGAGGCATCACAGCCGAAAGCCAGGATTGGGGACTGGAGCAAGCCGACTGAGCTGTGACAGGATTGTAGCCAATATGCTAGAGCTGGATGCTGGTACTGGGTCTGGGTGACTGGCCCTGGGTCTGGGTAACTGGCCTATAGACGGGCTGTAGCTGAACTACTGGACTGGCGACTGGCACTGTACCTGAGTGGCTGGCCTAAAGAGGCACTGTAGCCGCAGTACTAGAGCTGGCGACTGGTACTGGAACTAAGCGGCCGGCCTGCGGAGGCATTGTAGCCGCAGCACTGGAGCTGGCAACTAGTACTGGAACTGAGCGACTGGCCTGTGGAGGCATTGTAGTCACGATACTGGGACTGGTCGGCCGACCATTAAGATAGGTAGCCGAACGTTGAAGCTAGGCTTGGTGTTGACCAGCCTTCGGAAGTGAAGTGGCCACTGTTGTTGTGGGGTGGTGCTGAGGTCGCCTGTCACACCCCGAGCACGGAAGATTACCTGGAGGTACGTGACGAGTCTATATCATTCATGTCAATCAGAGCGTATTGCATTCAACACAAAGACAGAGTGCGCAAGATAGCAATAAACCCAATCCTTTATTTATTCAAAATCATCCTCAATTACATTCGCTAATAGTTTGACTCAAAATAAGAAAACTACAAGATCGACTCAAGAAATATAGAAGTAGACAAGACTATTGAACTCTAGACACTTGGATAGCTCTACGACTTCACTCTTGCTCATCTCCATCCGTATTTGGTTCATCCTCATCAGTCTTACCTGAAAAAGATGGGAAAAACTATATGAGAGAGAGCTCAGTAGGTGCTAATTCTTAAATACTAGCATGGATTTAAGTAATTTACCGATTATCATGGAATGCAATAAGCTATGCATGTTCGCATGAAACGACTCTAGAGAGAGAATGTGTATAATCATAATCAAGAGATGATATCAATAGACATTTGATGAACAAGTATATCAAGCATGTATTCAAGCCCTGATGGCTGAATATTCTTCAGTTTAACGCCCCGATGACTGAGCAATCTTGTCGATTTAATGCCCCATTGGCGGAACATCTTTTGGATTGAAGCCCCGATGGCTGAATATTCTTCGATTTAATGCGTCGATGGTTGAGCAATCTTGTCGGTTTAATGTCCCGTTGGTGGAACATCTTTCAGATTGAAGCCCTGATGGCTGAATATTCTTCGGTTTAACGCCTCGATGGCTGAGCAATCTTGTCAGTTTAACGCCCCGTTGGCGAAACATCTTTCGGATTGAAGCCCCGATGGCTGAATATTCTTTGGTTTAATGCCCCGATGGCTGAGCAATCTTGTCGGTTTAACGCCCTGTTGGTGGAACACTTGTCAGCTTGAAGCCCCGATGGCTGAATATTCTTCGATTTAACGCCCCGATGGCTGAGCAATCTTGTCGATTTAACGCCTCGTTGGAGGAACATCTTTCGGATTGAAGCCCCGATGGCTGAATATTCTTCGATTTAACACCCCGATGGCTGAGCAATCTTGTCAGTGTAATGCCCCGTTGGCGGAACACTTGTCAGCTTGAAGCTCCGATGGCCGAATATTCTTTGGTTTAACGCCCCGATGGCTGAGCAATCTTGTCGATTTAACACCCCATTGGCGGAACACTTGTCAGCTTGAAACCCCGATGGCTGAATATTCTTCAGTTTAATGCCCCGATGCTGAGTAATCTTGTCGGTTTAACGTCCCATTGGCAGAACAACTTTTGGATTGAAGTCTCGATGGCTGAATATTCTTCAGTTTAACGCCCCGATGGCTGAGCAATCTTGTCGGTTTAACGCCCCGTTGGCGGAACAACATGTCAGTTTAACGCCCCGAGGGTTGAACATCTGTCGGCTTCAAGTCCCGATGGCTGAATATTCTTCGGTTTAACGCCCCGATGGCTAAGCAATCTTCGGTTTAATGCCCTGATGGTGAAATATTTATCGGCTTGAAGCCCCAATGGCTAAATCATCGGCTTGGACGAAAGGTCGTGACATCGACCATGTGAGAGGTTTATTGGGTGGATGGCTGAAGGCCAAAAGTAAAAGACCACGTCTGCCTCAAGACCTTCTTTCCTTTCTTCCCTTCTTCCTTTGTGTGAAGAGGCGGGTATGAAGATCATGTTTGCCTCATGACTGTTCTTTTGGTTCAGACTCTTCTTTTCTCATTAATGCCCCCGAACTGGGGTGCATTTCTCTTAATGTGCCCCCAAATTGGGGTGTAGCTTTTCTTCATCTGCCCCCTAGGTCGGGAGGGTCAATAGAAAACTCTTTATCCAGTTGTACTCTAAGAGAGGGGATTAGGATCTCATAAGGAACCACCGCCTCCATCCCATAACTAAGGGCAAATGGGGTTTACCTAGTAGGGGTTCGAATGGAAGTACGGTAGGCCCATAGAGCTTCAATCAGCTTCTCTGGCCAGTCTGCAAATTTATTGGCTTCGCATGTTTTCTTGATAATCTTAATCAAAGATTTATTTGTTGCCTCTGCTTGTCCATTGCCTTGTGGATAATAAGCAGATGAATGATGCAATGCAATATTATACCTGTTGCAGAGGTCCTAAAGCTCTTGAGAGATAAATTGAGGCTCGTTGTCAGTGATGATAGTACTCGAAATGTCGAATCTTGTGATGATGTTCTTAATTATAAATTTGTAGACAGTTGACGCTTTAATCTCCACATAGGCTTCTACTTCTGCCCACTTGGTGAAGTACTCCGTGGACATGAGTATAAATGATTTTGACTTCGTGAGGAGGTTTGAATCACCAAGAGGTCCAATGACATCAAAAGCCCATATAGAGAAAGGCCATGGGGAGGACATAGGATGGAGTGAAGAAGTAGGAGAATGAATTTTGTCGGCCTGTAGTTGGCATTTAACACACCGTCAAACATAGATAGAGCAATCCTCTTCTAAGGTGGGCCAATAGAATCCTAGTCGAAGGATTTACTTAGCTAGCATCTGGCTATTAACATGGCCATCACAAACTCCAGAATGCACCTCTTCCACAACCTTCCAAGACTTATCATCATCAAGGCACCTAAGTAAAACACCAGTAAGAACCCTTCTGTAGAGCATACCTGATGTGAAACAACATTGGACCTACACAAGCAAGCACAAGTCACACACCGAACGAGCCGATGTTGGCGGCCGACTCACCTGACACTCACCCAAACTGGGGGTAACTCAACGATGCCGAGTCGAGGAGGAGAGGGCTGGACCCTTGCTGGTAGAAGGCCAGCAAGGCCAAAGGGATCTCCCACGGGGTATAAATAGTCTAATTCGAAGGGGCCGACCCGGTGCCGAGGGCACGGGTACACACTCTCTCCCACGGTGGTCACTCGAAAATAATGGGCTTGCGGGATCAAGCTCTCTCTCACCGGTCAGTGAAGCTATGAACTTAAATTGAATGACAAGCACCTAAATTAGAGCAAGCGAAGAGTGCTTACTCGACCGGTTTGAAGAAACTAGTCCCGATCGGAGACGAGGGCGAATGAGGAAGCGTGGGTTCCCCACACGCCGCGGCGGTGATGCTTCGACCTGTTCGCTTAGCTTATTATTATTTGTTTATTTGCTGATTCCCTTTGAGGGTTCATTTTTGCATCTTCTTTTGGACTGCAGTTACTGCAATGGAGGCTACCTCTGGCTCCGCTGCTGCTATTCCCGAAGCTGCTGGTGCAGGCTCCTCTGCTCAACCCAATATATCTCGAGCACTAGTGAACTGGCTGAACATTCATGTACTAGACTTTGGCTATAATAGGGTTGCCATTGTTGATGAGTCTTCCAACTCTGAGACAGATACTGTCTCAGCTTCCCGGGTGTATTCTGCTGAAGAAGGAACATGCTTCAGGCATGGCGGTGGCTATCGTCCAGACTTTTCGAAGGATCGTCACCTGATGCCGTTCATCCAGACCTTCACCGTGGGCGGCATGAGGGATCTTTGGTGCGCCCATGGAGTAGAGGCAGCCATGTTATCGGAAATAGATAGCTTGAAGGGCTCAGTATACCGGGCAAAGCCATTTATCTTCCGGGGGAGCAGTAGGACTGGGATGCTATTCTCGGTGTGACGGAGTTGGAGTCGGAGAAGAAAATGTTGACCAGAGCCCCCGAATTCACCCCTACCAGGTGGGATAACATAGCAGGCCGAGTCAATAGGGAGAAGCCTGGCTACGGGCTATTTCTGGCGCCGATGAAATGGGGCTACAGGGATGAGCCATTTGTTCTGAATTGCCTGGGTATTCAATTCAAATTTCAGCTGGCTACTGGATGGTTTGCAGACGTGAAGGTGACAAATGCCCATCTCTTCTGAGTGGGGGTGGTTGAATTCACCGAATTTGTGCTGAAGGAATATGCTCCTTTGCTGGTCAGAGCTGGGGTGTATCACAATGTACATGCTTCACACTTTTGCTACCCCATTTCTAAGGGATTGTGTTGTGGTATGTTCGAGATCTTCTGCCCTCAGTTCAATACATTCTACACAGCAGAGGGTGAAACTTCCCTTGATCTCTGGAGTTTGTCACAGCTTTCAGGCTTGCGTCTTGATGGAGAGCCTTATGAGGAGGTTTGTTTGGAGGATTTAGTGAAGGATGCATCTGACGGTGAGGGTTGGTACTCCTTCGGGTTTGCATATCGCTATTTGATGAAGGCTTACCGCTCCATTTGTCTAGCCCATTACAAAGGGTCTTCCAAGGGTTACCATACCCGAGAGAAAACCAGTAGGTTGAAAGTCCGTGTGGGACAGTGGATACAGTATTTATTCAGCGGACCTTTGAAGTACACTAACTTTCCTTCGGTGGGCCCCGCTGCAGGAAAGCCAAATAGGACACCAAAGTTCGCGTTGAAATTGTCGGCTTCCCTTCGTCATACTGGTCGAGAAGGTCCTAACCCTACCGGATTAGATCCCATCACCCATTATGCAACTTATCTGACATTCTGGCTGTGCAATTTTGCTCTCCCACAAGGAGATGAGACAATTATAAGACCGGAGGTAATATATCCGGCATGTCAGATGGCCTGGGGCATGCGGCTTTCCCTGTGCCCAGTTGCACTTTGCTTGATTTACAAGTCTTTAGGAGACCTGCACAAACATCGGATCCCCTAGTTACTCAGGATAGTGGGTCCATTTCATTTCTTCAATGCCTGGCTGTGCAGTCTTTTCCCTGAGTTTTCCCCGAGGACTCTTCAAGCGACTACATTATTTCCTCGGATGATAGAATTTGCTAGTGTCGAACCCGGCCCAGTATCTAAACAACTCTTCAAGATTAGAGGCCGACTGACCCGAGTCACAGTAGATGCAACAGGGACTATCCACTTCTGGACTTTGGCAGCCAGTTCTACTCCCCTGGTAAACCCACAACGTTAGTGTACGATGGGGGAAGTGGAAACCTTTACTCATCCCATCTCGGGTGCTAATGCTACTCGATCACTTCTGGAGCCCGAGCTGATCAACTGGGCCTTAGCAATCTGGCCAAGTGTCTTGGTTTCCAGGAAAGGCGGCTTGCTTAATTTAGAACCTTATTACCCGTGCTGATTTGGATGGAATTTTATCTATGATCAGCACATCCCGACATCGGTCGTCCAGTTTCCCTTGGACAGTAGAGCAAAGCACAATTCAGTGCTTACTAGTGACAGCCACCTTTGGTGGGACTTCTTTCACCATCATGATGGCGCCACTTTCAGGGTGCCAGCTATATCAAATTGTGTTCCCCGAGTCACTTCAGAGTACATCAAATGGTGGAACACCCGCACAAGCTTTTATCGGAATGGCAGAGGAGCCTATTGGGATGTAGCTGAGCGGACATTCTTGAGTCAACAATCGGGGCCGATGTTCGACATTGATGAAGCCCATCTGAAGCGGCTATACTCCCAGCACCCAAGGGCGGCGGATGCATATCTGGCCAAACGGCGGTCCCTAAAGGACGAAGCCTTGCAGCAATTGACGCCAGTGCTTGCCATTATTAATGAGGACAGCTTCATGAAGAATTTAAGACATTTATGTCAGGTTGGGAGTGCTGACCTAGAGGCTCAACAGTACCCCTTTCCTACAGAAGAACTGCTTCCCAAGGTTGTTTCGTGGAAGAGTGAAGTCGACCGCTTATGTCCGTACAAGACATTTGTAAGAAGAGAAGATCGAACCTTGACGTACTACCAGCACATGTCTTGGTTATTTGTTTTAATGAATAGTCACAAGTTGACCCTCGACAACCCCATTGCGAGCATCTTGGACAGGCCCCTGTTTGTTTCTTTTCACTATGTCGACGGCTGGTGTGTGGACCACCGCGGCCTATTTCATTGTCTTGACTTTCACGGCCACGCAGATCTAGCCGCCCTGAAAGACAAATGTCAGAAAATTGGCGATGTCTGTTGGCTTGTCAAGGAGGTGTGGGTGCACTTTTCGGGGACCCTTCGTTCTTTTCATTAGTTTATTCATCTTTTCATTCATTTGTTTGGTTTATTAGTGCGAGGGCGTGCCAGTCACCGAGGTGACGATTTATGCGGGCTTAAAGAAGCCCATGGTGCACTCGTTCTGACTAATCAGATAATTGTGTGTATCGTGCCGGGACTGAGGACCCGCCGTGCCATAAAGGCTATGATGTTAATTACATCCCCTCGGAGAGGGGAAAACCCTTGATTGATTGCCAAGAAAAGGGGCCCGATGGCCTGAAGTTCATAATAGTAAAGCGAGAATAAAATCTCAGATTGCGTTTAAACAAACCCCGCATTAGGGTGTAAATGTTGCAAACATGTCGGTCACTAACGGACCATTTCTTTATTCGGACGGAGGTCTGTATTTAAAACGTGAGAGACAGTGGCAAAACTGTACGAATGTCTGCCGTGAGTACGGCAAGTTTAATGCGATTGCGGAATTAGATCCCGGTGTATGTTGGTCACCAACAGACCGTTCGTTGTTCGGACGAGAGTCCACATTTGAAACATCTGAGATGATGATAAAATCATGCGAATATCTGCCGCATGTACGGCAAGTTTAATGTAGAGTTGCGGGATTAGATCCCGGAAGAAGTGGGTCGAGTTAACGAACTATTGGCCCGAGAAGTGTTCGGATCATGACCATATCGGGGGTTCCGAGGTCCACGTCCGATACCACAAGGCATCATTGGAGGTTCGAACGGTTTACACTGTTTGAAGTTCCCTCCCTCTCTCTCTCTCTCTCTTCGTCGACCGAGTGGGTGCGACCCCCCCTGCCGGCCCCTTCCTCTTCCTCTCCGTTCGCTGAGCTCGAGCACCGCCGCCGTTGCCACGGTCGTCGTTGCCGCCGCCGTCGTGGTGAGGAGACGGCCACGGAGGGGTCTCCCCTCTCCCCTCTCTTCTCTTTCCCTCTCTCCTTCTCTCTTTCCCTTCTTCCTCTTCCTCTTCTTCCTTGTTCGAGGGGCGATGGAGCCCTAGGGCTCCTTTCCCTCTCTCTCATTTCCTCTCCACCTCCTTCTTCTTCTCCTCTCCTCCCTCTCTTCTTCCTCTTCTTCTCCGTCACCGGTACTGTGGGCGGGGAGGATAGCGTCGGCCGTGCCGGTGAGGAGGCTTCGAGCGTGCTGGGGAAGGCAAGGTACAGTGTGCCGGGGAGCGACACGATTAGGGTAGTGCACCGAGGAACGACTCACAGAGCATGCCGGTGAAGGCTCCGAGGGGGTAGTGTACTGGGGAACGCTTGGCTAGGGTGTACCGGCGAAGGCCCCGGGGTGTGCCTGCAAAGGGCATCGAGACTGTGCCGGGGAAGGGAGCTATAGAGTGTGCCGGCGAAGTCACCTTTTGGCGTGCCGGTGAAGCCCCCCTTCGGGGTGTGCCAGTGAAGGATGATCCAGCGTGCCGATGAAGGAGTAGAGGGACACTTGGATCGGAGAACTTCTGGTGTTGCCCTACGGGGCCCACCACCACTTTGTTGCGGTCGTCACTCCTTGTGGGCGTACACCCGTGTTTCCCTTTACGCCTTTGGCTTAGGGGAAACTCTCCTAAAATTTTGTCAGAAATTGACAGAGACTTGGTCATTTCAACAGTGCCCCCCCTTCAAGGGTTCCAGACTTCATCATCTTGTTCGTCACCCCCCCTTTTCACTCTTTATTCATTCGGTCCTTAGGCTTATGGCACTTAGTGGACCTCTGCCAATGCTATGTCGCTAGGGGTCTCGTGGGCGTGCCGGGGAAAGACGCCTGAGAGCGTGCCGGCGAAGGCCTTCAGGGTGTGCCGGGGAATGACTCTGGCGAGTGTGCCGGCGAAGGGGCGCCTAGGGCGTGCTTTGGGAGGTTTGCCAGGGCATACCGACGAAGGCCTTTTAACGGGCGTGCCGACGAAGGGGCGCCTAGGGCGTACCGGCAAAGGGGCACCTGGGGCATGATTTATTTCCCCCTTTCCCTCTCTTTTCTTCTCTTTGCCTATAGTGGGATGTTTCTAATCGCGTCATAGTTGGCTAACTGTAATGCGTAAAGCCTCGCTGGCAGCTTCCGACCACTGACCATAACTGGAGAATTTTCCAAGCACAAAGGAGTAGACATGAAATCACCGGATGGCAACTCCACGAGCATCTCACAGGGAACTTCATTCACCAGCTTCTCGATAGGGGCAATAAAATCTTCAGAGATAAATGAATGTGTCGCACCTGAATCGAAAAGAACATGCACTGTGCAATCATAAATTGAAACCGTGCCTTTGATCAGATTAGACACCAATGCCTCCGCACGAGTGATGTGTGTGACTCTGGCTCTCGACGGATGAGTAGCAGCAGACAACTGCTGAGAAGGTGCCAGAACTGGCGGTTGAAATGGCTGAGATTGAGGCGACAGAGGAAGATGGAACTGCGGCTACTGCGACTACAAAGTCTGCAAGAACTGCACCGTCTGCTGCCTCGACGGACAGTTACGGGAAATGTGCCCCGACTGATCACAATGATAGCACACAATCGACAGAGAGCAGGGCACACCCTGATGACTGCCACCACACCTGGAACATAACCTCGGCTGAAAAGTAACAAAATCTGAACGTAGCCGAACAAAAGAACCAGACTGCTGACTTAGATCAGAAAATGATGACAGATCGAACCGCCTCTTCTTCTTCTTGTTACGAAACCTCTGCCCTGAGATTGCAAGAACGAAGCACTATCGGCAGGAGAGAAAGTGGGAGAAACTCCTGAAGTAGATGACTGGTGGGGCAGCTGATGCTGCACGGCTAACGACACCATCCCAGTCTGAGCAAAACCTCGAGTTCTCGCCAACTCTAACTCCAATGCGACAGTGGCTTGATATGCAGAATCCAACTCAGCGACACGAGTAGTGAATAGTAGCAGGCTCAATTCTACTTTTAGTCCGTGCAGAAACTGCTGAGTCCTCACGGTCTCATTGGCAAAAATGTGAGGTGCATGCAGGCCCAACTCGATGAATTTATCGTAATATTGTAGCACTGACATCTCGCCTTGTGTCAGCTCCAGAAACTGATACATCTTGGCTAACTTCAGGCAGGTTGGAGTATAGACACGTTCAAATGCAGCAACGAACTCAGCCCATGAGATCTGTCGGAGTGGATGGGAACGGAAGATGACTTACCATTCCTAGGTCCACCACGTGCGTGCAGTACCATGAAGTTGATAAGAGGCCAACATAACCCGTTCATCCTCGGTGCACTCCATGCATTGGAAGACGCACTCGGTAGCATCCAACCACTCCCTCGCTGCCTCGGGATCAGACCTTAGAACACCCCCTCCCAGACCCTCTCACAGTCAGAAGTCTCCCCCGTACATATCCACTCCCATTCCCATCCCATTTACCTCATTCCCCACCTCCGCTCTTCAACCTATAGTTCTGGGTCGTAGGCAGTAGAGTACTAGTAGCTTGCAGAGGTGACTGCGGCTTCATCCCAATGTTTCAAGAGGCCCAAGTGGTACCGTTGGAAGCATCTCTGAGTCTTCTTCGCTTCGACAGTTGTCTCGTCCCAGTTAAAGCTCGTGGCCATCCGAAAGAGTCATTCTTCCCCGAGTACACATCTACCTTCAAACTATCAACCTAAAGCTGACTCCAACGACTCCCACGGCCAGCAACCTGAAGATTTAGGAACGGGAGTTGGCTGAGGTCTTCCACTATGAGTTGCCGTCCAGAATCAAGAAGGGGACTGAAGTTTTGACACCGACATCAAGAGTTCCGAATTTTCTTCCAAAGTGGTGTTAGGTCGGTTCCCCTATTCCTGAACGGACCCACCTCCACCATTCTGACCAGTACGATCAGCTCCGACATCTGCTGATAGCGCCATTAGTCTCGTATGAAAGAAGGCTTGTCCGCGGTCATAACGGTACCAGCCCCACCTCCAACTGAGTTTAGGACTATCCGTGGCACCTCCATCTTCCCGCAGTAATACCCTATGAGCGGCCAGAACTAGAACTATCTAGCACTGTTCCAAGTCCTACCCCAGCCAACGACCTTCTCAAGGCAAATCAAGAAAATTTAGACGTCTTTCTGATCCAAGTCAGAAGATGTTAGCACTAGTTTCAGCTCATTTGGAGTTCTTTAGTGATCATGGCAGTGCCATCTTCGATCGCCTATCCAGTGGTTCCAGAAGCTGGCAGCATCGACGTGGGCTCGACACAATAATTTTCTATCTTTTTCCCCTCCCCTTGCTTGGCCGGCTGAAGGCCCCTCCCTGCGTGGAGGTAGTTTTGGTTGTAAACAACTTAACCCCCACCCCAAGACCCCCCTCCTACGTGAGGTGTAGTGCTGTAACAAATTCTATTTTAGGTTAAAGCTACACCGTCGCGGCGTGCGGGTGCGTACCCACGCCTCCCCACTCGCCCTCGTCTCCGACCGGGATTGGTGTATTCACGCCGATCAGGTGAGCTCCTGAACACTTCTCATTGCTGGGATTCTATTTGCTTAGTTTAGTATTACATTTGGGTTGCTCCATCGGTGGTGAGAGAGTGCCCGATCCCGACTTCGATAATGTTTGAGTGACTACCGCGGGCGAGTTGCGAGAGAACCATGCGGGGGCGAGGTGGAGGCGGCGTGGGGGCGAGGACAGCGAGGATGGGTCGAGGATCGAGGGCCGGTGGCGTGTGGAAGCTCGGGGGCGTGCTTGTGAACCGGCGAGAGTTTTACGACATTTTCTTCGTCGATCGACGTCCACGGTGTGCGAAATCTTTGGTGGAGGTAGGGGGAAGGATCCTTAACCCGCGTACTTTATTTACCATGAGTTTCGTAGGCCGTGGTGAGCCAAGCGGACATATTTGGAGATTTTAGAAAAAAAAAATCTATATTTTTGGGGCTGTGAGCTGATCTACCGTTTCATCGTGTTTTTGGCCGATCTGAGGCCGTAGATGCATGCTAGGGGTTATTTGGGGGCTTCCCCCTTATTTTCCCCCTCTCCCATGGAGGTATGGGGGCGTGGGAAAGATTTTTAGGATTTTCCCACCGTTCCGTTCTCGGGATGGTGTGGCGGTCATTCCAGTGACCATCACAGGCTATGACGCCCCTGTGAGGGTGCATTACAGGCCTTGACGCCCCAAGAGGGGTGCGTCACAGAGCCGTGTTTCCTCGGCAGGGCGTCGATCACTCTGAAGGTCCCACGATAGATCGCTAGAGGGTGTGAAGCACCTGGGTTAGACCGTTACCATGTTTCTGACCATTTGGGTCATGTTCCTCTGGCGGCCGTGAGTACATGCGCTAGAGCGCTGTGACGCCCTAAGGAAGGTGCGTCAGAGCCCGTGTTCCTGTTTCTTCTAACGCACCTAGGGTGGTCCGTTAGAGTTTGTGACGCCGTAAGGAAGGTGCGTCAGAGACCGTGCCGTTGTGTCCTCTAACGCACCAAGGGAGGTGCGTCAGGGAGCTCTGACGCCCTGAGGTAGGTGCGTCAGAGACAGTTTCACCTTGCACTGTGGCACTCCATTGTTGGACCGTCAAAGATTATGATGGCCCAAGGTTGGACCGCCAGGTGATTTTTTCATGTTACTGGGCTTTTCGTGTGTTGTGTTGGTCTTCGGTCAACCCGGTTGGGATCCAGTGGTTGTCCTTCAACCTTAAGAGTGTTCCAGACACCGAGAGACTGGTGTCCGTGTTTTGAGGGTGTTCCGGAGGGTCCAGGTGACCCTGTGTGTGCGTGTGTGCTGAGGGTCCCTCCCGCACATCATGATATTTCCGGATTGGTGGGCCGTGTGTATGGCCTCGGACTGCAAGCCCAGTTGACCAGCCTAGGTGGTGCGGACACCCGAGCACTTGACCGGTCCGGGCCGGCGAGCCACCGGTACCGTACGAGGAGCACCACGCGAGCCATGGCATCATGGTCTACCAACCAATCTACCCCTAAAATAACATCGTATCCTTTCATGTCAAGGCATACTAAGTTTGCGAGAAGATTGTGGCCTTCAATGATTATTTCACTATTGGGATAGTATTCGGTGAGTTTGGTTCCAGAACCTAAAGGTGTAGTTATAGAAAGATCCGAAGGTAAAGGAACTGATTCAACAGGTAAAGTTTTAGCAAAGGAAGTAGAGATAAAGGAATGAGCAGCACCAGTATCAAATAGCACAAATACAAGATGAGAGCAAATTTGAATTGTACCTTCCATGAGCCCACCGTCGTTGGGCACTTCTTCTTTTTCTTCTTCTAGGATTGCATTAAGGCAAGCTTGCCTCCTGCGTCCTCCTCCTGCTGCTTGTTCCTTCATAAGGGGGCAATCGGACATGCGATGCTTCCTGCTACCACAACGTAAACAAGCGCCGAGGTGCTTCCAATATTCTTCTACTGAGTGACCAAATTTCTCACAAAATGTACAGGCCGCCATGACCTGCTTCTCCTCTTCTTTCACTTTCTTGTACTTTTGGGAACTTCCTCCTTTCCCGCTCCTAGACCTTTTCTTGTTATCACGGCGCTTGTAAGACTCCGTGATACTAAATTTCTCTTTCTTGAATCGCCGATCAGATTGCCGGCTTGATTCCTCTCCTTTTCCCTTCATCTTTTTGACCTTCTCTAAGGTCCGTTCACATAGATAGGCCCGCTGGATCATCTCCTCATATGTGCGAATGTTCTGGGTACCCAACTATTAAATATATCCAGACCGTAACCCGTCCATGAACCTATTCACTTTTAATAAATCAATACTGATAAGGTGTGATGCATATGGTGCTAGCAGAGAAAACTGTAATTCATATTCTACTACTGATAACATCCCTTGACGAAGGAACACAAACTCCATGGCTTTTCTTTCCTTGACGTGCTCTAAGAAATACTTGGCACGAAACAGGGTGAGGAAACCTTCCCATGTGTGTGGCGCATCAACTGGTGGTGCCGGGACCGACTGCCACCACGTCCGAGCGTCCTTGTTCAATTGGAAAGTAGCTAAACGCACCCTTTCCTGATCGGTGCATTGAATAACATCGAAGATCCGATTTATTTTGTCGATCCAGTTCTCTGCCTCGTCCGGGTTTGAAGAATCGTAAAAACGCGGAGGGTTGAGACTCCGAAAATTCTGATGTAGACTACCTGCTCTGGCTCCTGCTCCTGCCTGAGCCATAGTTTGGAGGGCTTGGGTAAGGCCAGCCACGGTCTGCTGCATGCCTCCACGGACTGCACAGAACTGGTCCGGCCTGCAACCAGAGGTGGGCAACCAAAGCATACTAGCTCTCAAACGCCTTCACACGGCTACAACGGCTTTCTATAGGGTTCTCTGTAGATCTCTCAACGACACAGTGACTGCCCCTCTTAGTTCGTAGTTCATTCAAATAAATAAAAGGGCTGGCTCTGATACCATTTCTTGACATGTCACAAGTAACGTAGGAACGTAATTAAAGATTCATCATCTAGAAAATAAGATCAGCACTCTCATTCATCATCTTAGAACTCTAAAGGAACTGCATGACCAGCATGTAGAATCTAAATGTCCATTGCATATTAGTTTATAGGACTTCACCCCTAAAAACCTTACATTCAATACCATTTCTTGACATGTCACAAGCAATGTAGCAACGCAGCAATGACTTCAAGACTCGGACGTAATAGAGCGACCTCTCTAGATTTTAACACAAGCAATAAACTTACAAATAGACTAAGACCATCAGGTTCTAAAGACTAGTCGTGCATAGAATTGAGCATCGGATAGAGAGAACAAAGCTCTTAAGTTGTATAGGGGAGTTTACTCATACATGGTAACAAGAATGCACGAAGAAGATTTCATTTACAGAAAGACACAATTACAAAGACACGGTTACAAAGACATTGACGATTATAGAGACACGATGACAATTACAAGACTCGATTACAAGAACATGAAGACACTAAGATAGAAGTATACAGAGACAGAGAGTACTTACAAAGAATGAATGCAAGGAGTTCCTTGGATCACCGAAGGCCGAGTGAAGGTGCCTGGAAGGTGGAAAGAGATGGAAGAAGGTGGAAGGCTAAGTGGAAGGCATGATGCCTTGATGGTGGAAGAGGGTGGAACGAGAAGAGTTCTCGCAGGGAACGAGAAGGTCTCTTGCTAAAAAGTGGAAGTGGAAGAGAGATGGCAATGGAAGAGAAGCGGTGGCGATAAGAAGAAATTTCTATCACGGCTTAATATTTCTATTCCTATCTTGATGGATATAACTATAAATGGTTCTTTAGTACTACATAGTGGTTCACTATCTATATCAATCTGAAGGTAATTATTTATCCTGTAAAAAATTCTAATGTTTTGGCTAGCCTGCACTAAGGGTATAGGCCGCCCTTGTTTGTGGGCTTACTACCTTCGGGAGGGTTAACCCTAGCGGTGCTGGTCCCCTAACCAGTAAGGGTCTTTCTCCATCACCCCGACTCGGCATCACCGAGTCACCACGGGAAACGGGTGTGCACGGAGTTTCGGCGACGGCCAGCACGCCGGGGGCGTGGGATGTAATGGTTCTCTCACAACTCACCCGCAGTAGTCATTCAAATATTATCGAAGTCGGGATCGGGCACTCTCTCACCGCCGACGGAGCAACCAAAATGTAATAGTAAACTAAGCAAATAAAATCCCAGCAATGAGAAGTGTTCTGGAGCTCACCTGATTGGTGTGAATACACCGATCCTGATCGGAGACGAGGGCGAGTGGGGAGGCGTGGGTACGTACCCGCACGCCACTACGGTGTAGCTTTAACCTGAAATAGAATTTGTTATAGCACTAAACCTTACGCAGGAGGAGGGTCTTGGGGTGGGGGTTAAGTTGTTTACAACCAAAACTACCTTCACGCAGGGAGGGGCCTTTAGCTGGCCAAGCGAGGGGAGGGGACAAAGCTAGAAAATTGATGTGCCGAGCTCCTCGTCGGTGTTGCCAGCTTCTGGAACCACTGGACAGTCGGTCGAAGTGGGCGCCGCCACGTATGCTCCCGAACTCCAAATGAACTGAGACCAGTGCCAAAACTTTCTGACTTGGCCTGGGAAGAAGCTTGAATTTTCTTGATTTACCTTGAGAAGGTCGCTAGCTGGTGCAAGACTTGGAACAGTGCTGGACAGTTCTGGTTCTGGCCACTCATAGGGTAGTGCTGCTGGAAGATGGAGGCACCACGAACAGTCCTGAACTCCGTTGGAGGCAAGGCTGGTACCGTTACGACCGCGGACAAGCCTTCTTTCAGATGATGGCAACCTCAGCTAATGTCAGGGTTGATCGTACTGGCCAAAATTGTGGGTGTGGTTCAGTTCAGGAACAGGGGAACCAACCTGGCACACCTCTGGGAACAAATTCATAACTCTTGTTGCCGAGATCCAAACTTTGATCCGCTTCTTGGGTATGATAGAGGACTGGTAGAGGATGCTCTCAGCCATGTTTCACGCCCAGATCAGTAAGGGAGCGACCATGGTCAAACTTTATCTGGTGCTCTAGTTCACTGCCTGAGTGGTGCTGCGCAGTCAGGGGAGAATTACTCTCATGGCGATACCGGTGCTCGGATGATGACAAAACCACCACGCCTGGAAAGCTCTCTAGATGACCTTTCCAGTGATATATGATTTGCCACCAGATGGATCAGGGAAGGCCCAAATATGATGCATCTTTTAAGACCCTCTTTATCTACCTGCGAATAGCTACTGGAGCTGTAAACTTGTGAGGGCAAATGAAGTAGGAGGGGGGGCAACACAGCAAGGGGATGATGGCTGATGGCTATGGGAGTGGGGAGGCTGGGGTGAGGGCTCTGAACCAAGCCTGAGCACCCTGGACCAGTGTGGTCACGAATGCTCGGCACTTGATGGCGTCAAAAGCCCCGTGGAGAGTCATCAGGGCATCGAAGCTGTCGAAGTGGTCGGCTGGGTAGCCCTGGCTGTCATATGACTTGAAGGTTGGGAGGGAGATCTTGGGAGAGATTTCTGCCTTCAAGACGTGATCGGAGAATGGGGATTTCTCCTCATCTTCCTTGGGAGAGGTCTTCTGTAAGGCGCGGAGGGCGCGCTCTTGTTCTGCAAAACGCCTCTCAAAGTCTCACAGCCAGAGGGACAACTTCGGTTGTCGCTGGGTCGAGGGGCTACGAGGGCGCACCCGGAGGCTGCCTCGATGCCCTTCAAGAGCTTCTATCTCTAGAGGTGGCTGGCGCACTCTAGACTTCTCCCTCCTCGGAGTAGAGGAGGCTTCTTGTTCCGGTGGAGGCGCTTGCGACAATCCACCTGACCGATTGCGAATTATCTATCGTCCCCGGAGGATGAAGCGGCCTCCTGCAGTTTGCAAGGAAGCATCCCCACGGCGGGGGGTCTCCTGGGGGAGTCGCGAACGCTCCTCCCTGGCCACCTGGGTCCTCATTAGATCAATGAGGCTATCCAATTTTACGTTGAGGGTTTGGAGGGGGTCCGTGCTCCCGACAGGGGGTTGCCTCTCCACCGTGGGCGAGGGTAGATTGTCGGTTGGGTAGCTGGCGTGAGAGGGGGCGTCCCTCGTATGTTGGGACGGTGCACCCTCCTCTATCGTCGGAGCTTTCCCTTTGTCACCGGTGGCCCTCCTGCTAGAACTCCGCCGCACCATGTTGGCTATTCGCTCGTTTCCCACAGACGACGCCAAATGAAGAGGGATAATCTCGCGCTGGTCTTGAGCCGAGATGATGACCACAAAGTTCCAAAGTGTAAGATAGGGAAATGGGTCAGAGGTGCCCAGGGATGGTTCCCTGGGGAAAAACCCTCCGATACCTAAGTCAGTAGAGCCTTGATGTAAGAAGTAAGAAGGGGTGAGGGCGCGAGATTCCTCTCCACCAAGTGATGAAGTGGTTCTTGCTTAGGGAGTTTAAGCTTAGTTTGGCCTTACCTATCGCCAGAGGGTTTCCCAAGTTTAAATAGTGCGCCAGCAGCATGAGTCCTACGAGTGGAGGAGTTTCAAGAGGGAGTTACGTCCTCGACATGGGCTTTTTATGACCTAAGGACTCTTGGTCTCCCTTATCCTTGTAAACTCCCTGCTATCAAAGAACTCTCAACGGCTATGGGGCCCCAATTCTCAATCCAGCCAGTGCCACAAATCACAATGCCTCCAGCAATAACACGGCATCAACACATCTCACGTAACTCCAGACAATCTCACACTGAGGAACCAATCCTCTGACGCTCAACACATCGAAAATCACAACACCAGTCGTAAATTCTCACGAACACTGCCCAACTGGCACGCATCCTCCCGGAGCAGCATCAGCACATCCTTACACAGCAAGGAAAACATGCAACACTTCTCACTGGCAACCACCTTGCCAACACACGGGACGTGTCTCACACGGACTTCATGGCACACGAAGCACAACCAATCTAGACACATGGTGCAAGACAACGAACCTTAACCCAATGCGATCTCCTCCAACCAAAGGGAAAACTCAATACACCTCTGACCAACGGAAGATCCCCGTGCTCGACCTGACCTTGAACCTTGCACATGCTGGGAACAGCACCTTCCAGCACTAGAAAAACTATTATCTCCATCAGGTTAGCACCTCCGACACACTCACCAAGGGTCTTGTTGGACCACGATCACAGCATCTCTCGATGCACTGTCGTTGCAATTCCTCGAATAGTAACACACCACGCCTCAAGCTGCAACACGTGCCATAATCGGCACTTGCCAACACTCAT
This sequence comes from Amorphophallus titanum, assembly GCA_024336825.1. Lineage (NCBI taxonomy): Eukaryota > Viridiplantae > Streptophyta > Magnoliopsida > Alismatales > Araceae > Amorphophallus > Amorphophallus titanum. The sequence continues at coordinate 715,033 of JANBPO010005995.1, forward strand.
CCTCGAGCCGCAATCTCGCCACTGAGCCTTCACATCTCGAACCAGATCCTGGACAACCATAGCCCAATCCAAGAAGATCCTCCGCTCATCCGAGCACATCTCGATCAGAGTGTCTGCTCTGCCACCTCGAACCACGATCTCAATGCCTCACGGGCTGGATAAATCCTCATCTGGAGTGGCCAACACCAATAACAACTCCCTCAGAGCACACTCACGGTCACCTGACCTCACTGCAGATTCCTCAAACATAGCATCACAGCGGCACACCTGCCGGCAACCTCTGCTAAACACAGCACAATAGGGGCCACCATCGATGAGGGAGAAGCTCTCGACCTCGATCCTTAGACCCCACATCGGCACTCCGATGACAATAGCAACCACCTTCACAGTGCCAACGCCACGCCCTCAAACTCTCATGTGGGAAACAAAGTAAAAAATAAGCATGAAACCCTATACTAGCTGTCGACTGTACTGGACCTTACGGACTCTGATCACTGTAATTTCTCAAATTTCTATGTACTTTCACAACCATAGCTCTGATACCAGCTGTGGCGATCGAGGATCCGAGTATCAAAAAGAAACTAGCGCGACTCGAACCTTGACCCGTCGCCTACGAGCCCGGAGACTCGGAAGGGCTAAAAGGATAGGTGTGGACTGTGGATTTTCTATGGATTTTGAGTTCGGGTGCCTTTAACGCCCCTGTTCTGGTGCGTTATAGCCCCTATCTGCTGGGTTGGGTGTTTGTTGCCTTTAGCGCCCCTGTCCCAATGCGTTATATCCCTATAGCGCCCCTGTTTAGGTGTATTATATCCCCTGTTTAACAGTGGATTCTGATCATTCTGGTGAGCATAACGGGCCATGGGAGGCGCATTATGTTACTATAATGTCCCACCCTTGGTGCGTTATAGTCTGTGTGCTTGTTTTCCTTAAAACGTTTGGGTAAGTGTAATGGACTCAGAAGGGCGCATCACAGGTCATGTAGCGCTCCTTCCTTGATCCGTTATAGGCTGTGACAGCACTGTGTAGGCGCGTTATATCCTCTGCATGTTCCACAGTGTAGCATGTTCGTTCCTTAATGCATTTCGTATTTCCTAGGTGCCAGGGTTAAGGTGTACATTCCGATAGAGTGTTCTTCTCTTTCCTGGTGATGGAGTCACTAGTCCTAACTTGACGACTTCCGTGTCGGCCCACCTGGGAAAGGTGGTGGGACAATCCTGATATACGGTTTATGGGCTAGTTTCCATGGGCCCTCTCGCATAGTCAGCAGCGTCCTACCTGGAGGAAAAACTAGTTAGAGGCCTGGCTCAGGGTGTTGGGTCAGTGTGTGCACACCGGGTCAGAGGCATGGACTGACACTGGCAAGTGTTACTCTGACTAGTTCTTGGTTCGGTACTGTTACGCCTCTCATGAGTCGTTAGCCAAACAACGAGTTGCTTGAGACACAATGTGTGGCGGATGTAGCTGCTCTCCTTCTTCTAGTGGTCTCTTCCTTTTTGTATCACCCAGGGTAGTGGAGAATTATTCTCTTGGTAGATGTGTCAATGTTTAGGTTTATTCTTTCAATATATATGATTTCTGATGTGTTCCTCGCGGGTCACGAGCCAGACCGCGAGATGAGTTTCTAGCAGTCATGGTTATCTGTCTCTTGCGGGTAACGAGCCTGATAGCGAGATAGATTCTAGTAGTTGTGGTCATGCATTCCTCGTGGGTCACGAGCTAGACTACGAGATGTCTCGTACTTGTAGTTGCATTTATTGGCATGTAGTTAGTTGTTTAACTGCATAGATAGAGTTTCCAGCTTTGCTATAACTGTGATTTAATTGTGCCATTACCTGTTTACTACATTAAATGCGTGCTCTATTTGCTTTTATATTTGCATGCCTGCCTGTTTAGTACGAGGTAGGGATCCGCGTGACCCCTACTGAGTCTGGCTGTGACGGTGGGTCCGCACTCGTGTGCGCAGGAAGCTACGACTAGTGGGGGTTCACTAAACGTGAACACAAAAAATCACGCACGCACCCATCACGAGTAACACGAGAGAAGAAGTGGCTCACGGTCACTAGACTCTGGACAGCCAACTAGACCTATTAGACTCAACGGTCCTTGAGTCACGAGACTCGGGGTCAAGACTGTTGAACGTGACAGCACTGAGCTGTCAATCTAGTCTAGTCCCTTGGTCCAAAACCACGGTATCACGGAACCCACGGACACCTCAAAACACGGCCACAAAATCTCCGGGGTGTCCGGGACACTCACAAGATCGAAAGTCGACCACTGGGTCACAACCGGGTTGACCGGAGTCCAACACGACACTCAAACGGTCACGGGACAACCCACAAAAGCAACCCGACATCACACGAGGATGAACGGCTCTGGGCTGACCGCACAAGGGGATGTGTGGTCAGGGGCAGACCGCTCACAGGGGATGAGCAGCCAAGGATAGCCCGCTCAAAGGAGGATGTGCGGTCAAGGCCAAACCGCCCAAGGAGATGTGCAGTCAGGTCTAGGCCGCACAAGACCATGACCCAATGGTTCCTGGTCAATGCGGTCTTGACCGGACCGCTGAACGGAACTGACTTACTACAGTGTCGATCAAAACGGTCTTGACCGGCCTGCTTAACACGACCGACACTCCACTGTTGACCAAGGGTCAACTGGGATATGCGGTCACGACCTGGCCGCACGTCCCAACGGAAAGACAGGTGGCTAGAGACTGGCCGCCCAAGGGGGGATAGGCGGTCTCTTCCAGGCCGCACAACCCAGGTGCGGTCTATCGTGCGACTGCACAAGCCCCAAGACTCACGAGGATGAACGGCCCATGGCTGGCCACCCATGGGGATGGGCGGTACCTGGTTCCACCGTCCATCCTCACGGTGAACCACCCGTGGGGTTGGCCCGATCTTGGCCTTCCCACGCCCCATTCATGCCGAAACGAAAGGGATACAACCATGGACACCCATACAATCACATGGACCCCGACCGAAGTCAAAACGACGCACGAATCACAAGAAACGGGCGATTCCAATGAAATCACCCAAAAGGGGTCACCGAACTTCTCGGGCTCCCCACGGTTAAACGGGACCGCCAATCGACGCGAAACTAGTATCAATGGAACGCTGACGTTCCCAGGAGTCTATTGACTCCAACCGATCGCAGAACCGTCGTCGTTTCCCGACGAGGCCTACGAACTCGATAAAACCCCAACGAGCTTAAACTCGCCCGTCATGGGGGCACATGATCCCGACGCTAGAAGATATGGCAAGGATCAGTGGCTTGAGAGTGCATGGGAAGGCAGTGACCGGATGGAGTTATGTTGACTATAGGGAGATAGCCTAGGAGCTGCTAGGGCTGGACTTGATGAGGTCGGGGCATCCGTCGTCCCAATTATCATGATCAGTGCTGCAAGAGAGCTTGGGACTTCGGGGGGTGGCGATAGTAGTTGGAGAACTACCCGAGCAGCATATCGACCGGGTGACCGAGTAGGTGCGCCTGAGCGTGGCGGCAGAGACAGGACCGGTGGGAGATATAGTGCTGCGATGCTTCCTGATGCTGTTGTTCAAGAAGCTCTTGTTTGCGACCCGAGCTGATGTAATCAGCTGCAGGCTCCTACCATTGCTAGAAGATCTGAGTAGAGTTGGTAGATACGCATGGGGAGCAGCTGTCTTGGCCTTCCTATTTGATTCACTCAGTGCTACCGACCGGGTGACCATGCTAGGCGACTTCTCACCCTTTTTACATGTAAATGCCCTTAAATGCTCCTAAATGCTTTTAAGTGCTATATGCTGACTCATGATCTTTTCAATGTAGATTTGGGTCTTCCTTTACCTGCCCAGGATTGGGTGAGGAACCGAGCTACATCCAGAGAGGATTCCCCTCGCGAGGCGATGGACGGCTGCTCGTGACACGGGGTCAATCAAGAGGTTGACCTAGGCGATCCAAGATGACATTGACTCATTCCCTAATGCATCGATAAATTTCTGAAGTTAAGCCCTTCTACATGCTGCTAAGTCCTGACAAATGCTGATGAATGATGATGAATGAATGAATGCTGACTTTAATGACCCTTCCAGGTGCGCTGGACACCGCACCGAGATGAGCGACATGGGGGACAGCCATGGGTGGAGGCTTCCCTGGCCTATGTAGGACGGGATGTTTGGCTGCATTACATTAATGTGATTGAGCCATTGCACTACTGCTTGATTATGAGGACACGGGGTGTACGCCAGCCTGTGGTAGTGTTTCCCCATCGAGGTGACCAGCGCCCGAGGAAATCTTCAAAAGGGATCAGTGGCGACGGAGATTGGAGCAGTCGGGACAGGAAATACATCCAAGACTGGAAGAAAAAGGGCAAGGCAGTTACCGAGCAGGCTGATAGCGATGAGGCGTACCTAAAGGCCTTCACCCAGTGATACGACGACCAGGTCTTCCGCGGCACCCGACGACCGGTATGAAAATCTAAACTCAAACTCGTTCTATATGCCTGAATGACTTACTTTTATATGCATTGAGCGTTGATTCTTTTGTGCTAACTGTTGAATTCTTCTTTGAAACCAAATTGATCTTCTGATAGCAGTCCAGCCTTTTGCTTCTTGAATAGATTTCCTGATGCGAGATGATAATGAGACTCGATGTTGTGGACGCGTTGCTTGGACTTCTACTAGACGACGCGACTAGAGGATCGACGAGACCAACAACTGCACGACCAAGTCATCACCTAATGTGACTCCCGAAGGGACAAAGATGCCCCAAAATAAGAAGCACTCGCTCACAGTCGTCCCCGGTGAGGGAAACGAGTCGATTTGCATGGTTGAGAAATCGGCATTAAGTCTTGGGTGGTCGGCTTACTCTCGTGCTCAAAACGAGTCATGGGATGGGTCTCGCACTCACAACTCACAGCGGTGATCAACTATAGTGACCTAGGTGCCTAACATACTCACAAGCAGCGGCATCACGAGCCTATACTATAAAAGCAAGCAACTAAAGTGGCGGTGTAGGTGTACCTCCACGTATTGGGCGTGGGGAAGATGATCCCAGTCGAACCCGTACTCCCGGTATAATAATTAATAATAATTACAAAGGTGATGATTTTTGCCCACTCCATGCAGGGAGGTAAGCGGCTACACACGGGACCCGAGAGTAACGCATTCGGGTTGACAGGCAGCACTCGGGACCGCTTTGACGGTGGCACGTGCTAGTACTCATGGGGCCCACGTCCTGGTTGGTGGACCGGGGACACTGAAGGCTACTGCTGCATTGGTGACTCCTGGTTGGGTGGTCCCGGGGGTGGAGGCGTGCTGGTCGGCCTCGCGGAAGGCGAGGCGGCCGCCTCGGGGATGGTCGTCGGTTGCCATCCACGAACCGGAACCGCTGTTCTACTGTGCACGACCCGACGAGAATTATTCCTACGATCAGCACCGATATTGTTTCGATGTGGGGTCGGTGGCGTTGGAAAGCTCTTTCAAAATACTACCACCCCATGTTGAGAAAGGAATTTTGAATCCTCTGTGCTGGCTGTGGCTGAATTTAGAAGCTTCTGATTCTTAGGGCAGGGACAGACAGAGTGGACAAGGAAGTTTCCTGAGAACGTGGGTTGACCGTAGGGTTAATGATGGATCTGGGTGAAGCGGTCTTCATGAAACTTGTATCTCTAGAATTCCGGAGAGTGAGGATATTTTTTATGTGGACTTTTTGGAGGTATGGATTTTTGGTGGATTTTCTAGTGGTCAGGAGTCGGGCATAGAAAACTGAGGACAGACAGGAAATGGGGGCTTGTAGAAATTTTTAGGAAAGGCTGTCATTGGCATTAAATTTCAATGCACGGTTCATCAGTATGCATATCATCTCTGTGCATTTGGTCTTTGCACTTCCAAATCTGTGCATATAGATATACTCTTTATTAACTCCATGCATGTGTTGAACTTAGTAGAAAAACTGAGTTCATGCACACTGGTTTGCATTTGTTCTGTTTACTTGGTTTGCATTTCCAAGTCCGTGCATTTGCCTGAGTCCGTGCACACTTAGAGTCAGTGCACGTTACCTCTTCAAAGCCCATGGACATTGTCCAATGTCTGTGCATGTTTGGATTTGTGCATCACATGACTAGTCCGTGCATGTCTTAGTATACACTTAGAGTCAGTGTATACACTGTAGCAGGTCCATGCATGTAACGTCTTAGGGTCAATACAAGTCAGAGCACATATGCCTTAGCTACATAGAGCCCGAGCTACACTTCAGCAAGTCCATGCATGGACTGTGCATTTGATGCATGACCTTCATTCCAAGTCCGTGCACGTTACTCTTGACAAATTCGTACACAATTCTTCCTAGTCTGTGGAAGTGTTGAACAAGTCAGTACACGTCTTTCTTACTAGAGTGTGGATGCATTAAAAGTCCGTGCACATTTTGTCTCCTCTTCACAAAGCCCATGCATACTGTGCATTCATGCTTACATGAAGTCTGTGCATTGTTTGGCATCATGCATACCTGCCTGTAGCTTAAGCCCAAGTCCGTGCAAACTTTCAAGTCAATGCATTTCTCATCTAGTCTGTGCAGGTCTGCCTATCAAAGTCCATGCATGTTTTAAGTACAAGCGAAGTCCGTGCATATGTCTTAGTGGTTTGAAAATCAAGTCCGTGCACATTTCTGCAAAGTCCATGCATGTTTTAAGTTTCTGCAAAGTCCATGCATACTTTAAGTTTCTGCTTAAGATCAAGCATTACAAGTCCGTGCACACTCTACCCCGTGCACGTTTTAACAAGTCCGTGCATTTCTTCAGTAACGAAGTCTGTGCATCTTTTGTATCTGAACTCAGTACAAACTGATTAAAAGGTTCGAGCATATAGAAGTCAGTGCACATCTCAAGTCCGTGCACGTTAAACCCCGAGCACTTCATGTCCGTGCACATGATACCTCGTGCATCTCTTCTTCTAGTCTTTAAAGTCCTTGCACGTATTCACGAACCCCGTGGACTCTAAACCCCGTGCATATTTCTTCTACTCTTTAAGTCCTTGCATGTCTTTGCAAACCCCATGGAGTCTAAACCCCGTGCATATTTCTTCAAGTCTTCAAAGTCCTTGCAGGTGCGGGGAATGAAGGTCGTGGTGGTGGCGGAGAGGAGAATTGGGCGGTGCGTTGGGGTTGTTGAGGAAAACGGGATGGTGCAGATTGGTTAACAGCCTATACCTGCTCGTTCGTCTGGACCCCCTCGGTGACTGGGCCTTGGGACTTCTTATAAGATTTGGGCTTTTGGGCCTCGAACAAGGAGTGAATAGGGGAGTCCTTAAACTGGGTCTGGATGAACCGGGTCCTGCTGTACAACTGGTGCATACTGGTGATATCATTCAACAGTAAATTATTTCGGAACGTTGGTGTAGAATTAGAAATAAGTAATTTTACTTTTTCCTCTTCTGGGATCTGCCCGGGCACACGTGAGGCCATCTGCCTCCATCGATCGGCATATGTTGCAAAATCTTCATCTGTCCTCATCTTCTCTGCTACCAAATCGGTGAAAGAATACTCCGAGCTGACCCGGTCTTGGAACCTCTGGATGAACCATTCTTTTACTGTTTTGAAACTTTCTGCCTCCTCTAGCGGCAATGTGTAAAACCATTCTAGGGCTACCCCATCCAGGGACCGCCTAAACAGGTATGCCATCAAGCGATCGCCGTGCTGGAACTGTGCGGACTCGTAAAAGAACTCCTTGATATGGATGAACGGGTTGTCGTTCCCGTCATACTTTCGATAAACGGGGAGCTCAGACTTTGGTGGGAAACGAATGTCCCGGAAGTTAGGAGTGGGGACATCAGCATGTGACTGTGGGCCGACCCTCTTATGGAGGAGGTCGATCTGCTACTGCAGGGCAGCCCACCTATCAAGGCTTTCCCGTTCCCAGGCTGGAGGTGTAGAAACCACATAGGGTGGAGGCAGGTGAGGAGCAGATGGATAGATCAATGGAGGGGGAAGCCCATAGGATGGATGATGGGCCAGAGAGTGGCCCATATCGGAGTTGGCAAGCTGGGCTGCCCCTGGCTGGAGACGGGCAAGGTCCGCCGGGGCCACGAGGGCCTACGGCGCTGGGGAAATGGTGATGGGAAGATCAGAATAGATGGGTGAAGTGACTTGGGCCTTCCCCTTGTCAAACTGCGAGTGGGCTGAGGTGGAAGCCTGGCCCGACTCTAGGTTGGGGAAGCAGAGGGCCTAAGGATGGATAGGAGTGAGATCAATGGTGGGCAAGGTGGGCCCGGATCCAACAGCGGGTGGAACAGTGGTGATGGCCGCAGGCATGCTAGCTGGAGGTACCGAAGGCGGGGCCTCTGCCCCTAGAGCTTGCCTGATCAGATGGAGCTGGGTAGGGTCCAACTGGGGAAACCGTCCCGTTCCCTGTGCTGTTCGGCGAGTGCTTCTACTTTTCTCAGGCGTGGACGTGTCCTTCTACACTCCAACGCCTGGGTGGCGATCACGGTTAGTGTTTTCTTTCCCCCACCCTATCTACTTGCTATCTTTCCCCTCATATTTACATGGCGTAAGCAAGTGGGTTGAAGAAGAAGAGACGAGAAGGGAAAGAGAGTACGAAAAAGTCGAAGGAGGCACATTTTCTTGCCTACACACTCTCTCTCTCTTCTTCTTCTTTCTTTGTCTCTCTTTTCTTCTTTTCTGCTCTCTCTCACTCTTTTATTCAATCACTCTCTCAATCGGCGCTCTTCTTCTTTTCTCTTGAACTGGGTCGCTCGATTTCTGAGAAGTAATTCTTCTTCTGCAAGTATGTGCACTGGTCTTGGACGAAGACCAGTAATATTTATAACTCCTCCAGAAGGCCATGGAGAGTGTGGATGGCGTGATCCTCTCCTTAGAATCTTTCGGAACCTAGGTACCATTGATACACGTGTCAGAGGACTACAACCTCAGATCACGTGACCTCGTTAGTGGAAGAAAGTCTTCGATAGCTCAAACAATACCTGGCATTCTGTCAAACAGTTAGTCTGATAGAAGTAGTTCATAAAAGGATATATGCACGAGGCATTGTTTAATAGAGCTTACACTAAGTCTTTTTATCAACCACCAAAATCAGACTTGTACGCAGTGGATTTGTACGTGAGGTGTGAAACTTGAAATAGGCGACACGAGGTTTGCCAGAAGAATTGTGCACGAAGTATAACAGTGCTGCGATGACACGAGGTGTGATACCAGAAATTGACACAGTGTATACGACATAAAAGGTGACATGAGGTGTGGAAAAAGGAAAGACACAAAAATGACACGAAGCATGGAGTGAGAGAAATGACACGAGATATGAAGAGAGGGAAACGACACGAGGTATGAGGACCCAAAACAACACGAGGTGTTGAAAAGGCAACACAACACGAAGTATGGAAAATAACACAACACAAGGTTTGGTAAAAGATAACACGAGGTAAGGTAGAAAACAACACGAGGTATGGAAAACAAAACAACACGAGGTTTACTGTTTGAAAACGACACGAAGTCCATGTTTCGAAAGTAAAACCTACATGAGGTATGCTTTTCGAAAACAACACGAGGTATGTTTTCAAACGCATAACCTGCACGAGGTATGCTTTTCGAAAATAACGCGAGGTATGTTTTCGAACGCATAACCTGCACGAGGTATGCTTTTCGAAAATAACACGAGGTCAAAGGCTGAAGATCATTTTGTCGACCTGGCTGAGACCTTCAACACCCTCCTCAAGTACAACATGAAGCTCAATCCCGCTAAATGTGCCTTCGGAGTTAGATCAGGAAAATTCCTAGGTTTCCTGGTAACTCAACGCGGGATCAAGGCCAACCCCGACAAGGTTCAGGCCATCCTGGACATGCGGCCACCCACCTGCATCAAGGACGTCTAGCACCTTACCGGACACATCGCCGCACTCAACTGTTTCCTATCCCAGGCAGTCGAATGATGCCTACCCTTCTTCAAATTGCTGAGGGGACTCAAAATGGCACCTGCCACGTTCACCTAGGATGAGAAATGTCAGAAGGCCATCGAAGATCTCAAGGAATTCTTGGCCTCGCCCCCGGTACTGTCAAAGTCGGTCCCAGGCAAAACATTGCACCTGTATCTCTCGGTGACTCCCTCCACTGTAAGCTCGGTCTTAGTCCAAAACGACGCGGGAGTCGAGAGGCCGGACTACTACACCAGCAAGGTGCTCAACGAGGCCGGAAGAAGGTATCTTGCATCTGAGAAACTCGTGCTAGCATTGGTAACCTCGGCCAAGCGCCTCCGACCTTATTTTCAAGGACACTCTATCGTCGTGTTGACCGGTGAACCCTTGAAGAAGATCCTCTCTCATCCCGAAGCCTCGGGGCGCCTCATCAAATGGGCAATCATGCTCGGGGCCTACGACATCTCTTATCGCCCCCGGGGGGTCATCAAGGGATAGGCCCTCGCAGACTTCATCGCAGAGAGTACCGTCCCGATCGAGGAAGAATCGCCATCTGCGCACGGACCCATCTAGGACTTGTTCATAGACAGATCATCCAACTCGGTCGGAAGCGGTGCCTGTGTCCTCCTCAAGTCACGCGAAGGAGCGGAGCTACAATACGCCTTGAAGTTCAACTTCCAAGCGTCCAATAATGCCTCCGAGTACGAAGCCCTAATTTCAGGGGCCAGAATGGCATGACAACTAGGGGCCGAGCGAGTCAGGATTCTCACTGACTCCCAACTGGTCGCTAGCCAGGTCAACGGTGATTACGAAGCTCGGGAAGCACCGATGATTAAGTACCTTCAAACAGTCCGAGGCTTAGCCCAACTATTTGAGAGTTTCGAGGTAGTCTGAATAGCTCAGGGGGAAAACTCCCGAGGGGATGCCCTCTCTCGCCTGGCCTCCTCCCTCGGCCCGGAAGGTACTCGTTCGGTCTTCCTCGAAGAGCTGGAACAACCAAGCATCGAAGCCGAGCTCATGATCGTTGACCCGGCCAAAGGGACTTGCTCTGGACCAATGCGGATTTCAATTCCTGATACAATTCCCCAACACCGCTCTGATACCAACTGTAACGACCCAGAGCTCAGGGTACCGATAACCCGATATAAGTATCAGACTACCGCTACCAAGAATTGGGGACGCCACCCAAGAGGCTGATGAGGCCCCTGAAGGGTTAGTGGAGGTTGTCGAGGGGTTGCATTAAAAATTGAAATTTGCAGCGCGCAATATTGATTAGAATGGCAATTAATAAAATTATGCGGAAGTAATTTAAAATATCAGAGTGGTAATATATACACTAGTCCAGATTTACAACAATAACCGAAAATGTACAACTCCTACAGTAGGAAGAAAAGATAGAGCTACAACAACACGGGACATACCCCGGAACAGAATACAAAAAGATAGACCGACGGCTGGCACTCTACGCACGGTCTCCAAAACCACGAGAACCGCTAGCAGACGACTGAGATTGGTCACCTGAAAGGAAGCAGGGTGTGAGTTACAGCCAAACTTAGTAGGGGTCACGCGGATCCCTACCTCGTACTAAACAAGCAAGCAAGTAATAATGAACACAATTAGAGCATGCATTTAACCAATTAACCAGGCAGATGCACTAATATAAATAAAGGAAGTACGGCGGTAAAGCTTAACTACGCGGTTAAACCATTAACATAATACAAAGTGACAAAAACTAAATCTACCAATAGAATGAAGCTCTACCAACCAGGCGATAGGGAGAGAAGAGACCACTGGAAGATAGAGACCAGATGCGTCCCCTGATGGCTTACACTGCATCTCAGGCAACTCGCGCAAGCTCCGCAAACCGCGGGAGGCGTAAAAGGACCAGACCAAGTACTAGCCGGAGCGACACTCATCGGTGCTAGTCCGCGTCTCCAACCACGTGTGCACACACTGACCCCTGCCTAGGGCCAGGCCTCTAGCTAGTTCCCCCCCCGTTGGACGCAACCGTAACCGTAGGGGCCCATGGCAACTAGCTTAAAAACTATTTATCGGGAAACCCCTCCACCATTCCCAGGTGGGACGACACTCCTGGTCGCTGGGCTACGACTAGTGGCTCTATCGCAAGTTAAGAGGAAGGTACTCCATTGGGATCTAGAATAACACCACAGTATTATAAAATAACATAAACATGGCACGCATGCACAGTGGAATGCATTAGACAGGGATTATGCATGCTTTTCAACATTTCCAGAGCAACAGAGCATAACGGACCAGGGTCGGGGCGTTATGTGAACATAACGCGCCTCCCCCAGGCCGTTTAGACCTTGCGTCTATTCTGATGAAACCCATAAGACCCCTTTGCATCGGTATAAACCCAATAGGGATGATGAAACCTACTATTCTGCCTTGGCATCATGGCCTTCAGCCTAAGCCAAGTTGTCTGACATCATAGCCCTGTGACTAAGTCGGTAAACACTCTGCCTTGGCGTCATGGCCTTCCGCCTAAGCCAAGTTGCACGGCGTCATGACCATACGTCTAAGCCGTTAAAGACCCTACCTTGGCGTCATGGCCTTCCGCCTAAGCCAAGTTGCACGGCGTCATGGCAATCTGCCTAAGCCGTTAAAAAAATTCTGCCTTGGCGTCATGGCCTTCCGCCTAAGTCAAGTTACACGGCGTCATGGTAATTTACCTAAGCCGTTTAAAAGACTCTACCTTGGCGTCATGACCTTTCGCCTAAGCCAAGTTGTACGACATCATGGTAATTTACCTAGGCCGTTTAAAAGACTCTGCCTTGGCATCATGGCCTTTCGCCTAAGCCAAGTTGCACGGCGTCATGACAATCTGCCTAAGCCGTTAAAAAATTCTACCTTGGCGCCATGGCCTTCCGCCTAAGCCAAGTTGCACGGCGTCATGACAATCTGTCTAAGCTGTTAAAAAATTCTACCTTAGCATCATGGCCTTCCGCCTAAGCCAAGTTGTACGGCATCATGGCAATTTACCTAGGCCGTTTAAAAGACTCTACCTTGGCGTCATGGCCTTCTGCTTAAGTCAAGTTACACGGCGTCATGGCAATCTGCCTAAGCCGTTAAAAAATTCTGCTTTGGCATCATGGCCTTCCGCCTAAGCCAAGTTGCACGGCGTCATGGCAATCTGCCTAAGCCGTTAAAAAATTCTGCTTTGGCGTCATGGCCTTCCGCCTAAGCCAAGTTACACGGCGTCATGGCAATTTACCTAAGCCATTTAAAAGACTCTGCCTTGGCATTATGGCCTTCCACCTAAGCCAAGTTGTACGGCGTCATGGTAATTTGCCTAAGCCGTTTAAAAGACTTTACCTTGGCGTTATGACCTTCCGCCTAAGCCAAGTTGTACGGCGTCATGGTAATTTACCTAAGCCGTCTAAAATAATTTTACCTTGGCGTCACGACCTTATGTCTAAACCAAGTCATTCGACATCATGACCTTCGGTTTAAGCCAACAAGCATCTTACCATTAGATCATAGTTTATATCCGAACCAATAAACAAAAAGATCCCTTGGTTCCACACCAACCCTTGATCCCTCCAGGGATTCGCCACAACATGTGGCACCTTCTCTTTGTCACTCTAGTCACCATGTTGATACATTGGATGACCTTATTATGGGATTAGACTGGCAAATGAAGTTGACGTGTATGTTGGCCCGAGACTTCGACCAACCCGATAGTCATAGCTTCACACATCCAGCCTTAGGGTCCATTACCTCCGTGTACACCGTGGGTCATGTCACCACGGAGGTTCTTCTATTCCTCCCCATGCCGGTCGAGCCCGACTTCATTCCCCATTTCCCAATGGAGGAACCTTATTTTCTCCATCAGACCACGGTCCCATCTACCCCAATGCATGAAGGTGACCACCTACACTTTCAGAAATTTCACACATGGGACCGTGACATGTGGGAACCCAACTCGAGAGGTCACACATTCTTTGACCCCTTCCCTAGTGAACCCCTTGACCCACCACATCTACTCCACTTCTTTGAGGGAGTCCACTATCACACCCCTTCCCCACGGGCTGGACCATCTACACCCATCGAGCCCATTCTTTGGCAAGAGGCACATGCATATAGGGGTGATGGAAAGGGTGAATTCAACTCTCCTACCCTCCCCTACCTCCCCAGTCCTATGGGACATCATTGCACGCATGGTACAGTTTAGGATATCTAGGAGTCCGTGATTCTACCAACATTAGGTTGTGTCTTGTGTATGCATGGCACACATTCTGATGTCCTGGTCCACCATTACGTATGTCTGAGTCAGACTAACAGTAGGTTTGTCTAGGGTCATGTGTGAGTCTTTGTTTCGTACAGCCTGTAAGAGTCTGCATGTGTCGAGTCCAGTCAGTCTAAAGTCAGCTCGCGGTGTCAGTCCCTTTCGAGTGCGAGACAAGTCAGATCGAATGCGTACGTTGTAGACTTGCCGGAGTTTGGGATCAGCTCGACATTCAAGTCTTGGATCCAGTCACATATAGGGACTAGCGGTGATTCTTAGTGAGTCATTGAGCCATCCCCCTCCTTTCAGAGTGACCCCACCCCAGAGTGTCCACCACTAGCCTCATTCCCATAGCAGCGTGAGCATATAGAATGTATACGGGATGAGCAGGTGCCGGTTACTTGGAGTGGAGCACACCTGGGCTACCTGGCATGGTGACGGATCCGCTGGAGTGACACATGGGTAGCTACACCCCTTTACTCGACGGGGTTGAGTTCTTCCCACCCGGAGAGAATTGATGGGACATCGGAGCAAGGAACTAATATTTTTTTATTTATATTTATATCCTTTAGTTTGCATTTATACCCTTAGATAATTGGGTTTGCAATTGTAAGGCATTGTAAGCCAAAGGGTTAGTCCTTGTTAAAATCTTGGTTCAGGTTCACAACCTCTTGCTCAAGTTGGCTCGCATTACTCTCAATCTCTCCCTACCCCGGAGGTGATTGCTCAAGCTCAACACCAACTTGATAAGCTGCAACGCCGGAGCAATCCCAAATCCTCCTTAAGTGTTCAATTTACTTTTCAAAATCTTCGACTCCCGCCATCTTCTCAAATTCCCGCATATCATCACTATAGTGGAGCTGGTGACCCCTACGTGCACTTGAAGGAGTTTGTTTATTAGTCGGTCCAATTTCGACACGACCAGCGCCTGATGGCCTATCAATTCGGTCTGTCGTTGGAAGGCCCAGCTCTGGATTGGTTCTTCTCTCTTCTGCGAGAGCAAGTTGTGAATTTTCAAGCCATGCAAGACAAGTTTATTCAGCAGTATCAGGACCAGGTCGGGCCCAGGTATTCTATGGTGGATCTGGCCCACGAGAAGATGAAGCCCGAAGAGGAGTTCACTACCTTTGCCGATCATTGGTGTCACCTTGCCGCGCTGGTCCCAGGGCACATTTCGGAGGGAGAGTAAATCAAGATGCTTATATCTAATGCAACGCCCGAGTATCGCTTAATCTTAGCCCTTAATGACATCACCTCCTGGCAACAACTTTATAGCCGAGCCTGCTTCATTTGCCAACAACTCCAAGATTTCCTTGACCCCGAGTCTTTTCCGCCTTCCACATCTCCATACACCCGGCCATCTATGTCTACCTCCACATGTCAACCTTCACCCTCCACAAGCCAACCCTACGCTCCCATGAGTCAGCCTTCCATGAGTTAGCCTCATGCCACATCCACCTCTGCATATCAAACCTCCACACATCAACCTTCCATGAGTCAGCCTCCCGCGTCCACATACCCGTCTCCATCTCCACCTCCAGTTAAAGGAACACTATGCCCTGAGCAGGTGGATGCCGTCCACTACATTCCTGCTCCTATGCCATTCCCGAGTCCTTCCAGTTACCACACATCATTGCCCATGCAACTTCCACAACCGTCTCCACCACCTTGTATCCCTTGGCATCCGCCTTGCTCGAAGTAGGCTCCTCACTCTCTGTTGCCAGAATATTTTACCGACATCTTCAGGGCTTTGATGGCCACTCATGCATTACAGCTCCCTCCGATTTTGCCTTGCCAACCCGCGGTCGGGAACATGCTTCAGTTCTGTGAATTTCATCGCCAGCAGGGGCATTTGGTCGAGGATTGTCCCAAGTTCCGGGAGTGTGTTTATGACCTGGAAGGCAAGAAGAGGATCGATTGGTCCGCTATCTGCAAGGTCATTGCACATCTAAGCAAGCAACAACAACAAGCAGCACCGCCCAGGCAGCCGTCTCCGTCACTTCAAGACTAGGGGCACCCCTGTGATTCTTCATCTGGCGCTGCGCTCGCTCCGTCATCTACTCCATCACCCATCCACTCACCTAGGCCAACTTCTACCTTATCATCTCCACCTATTTCATCACCTACCCCATTACCTTCACTACCTCCTACCCTGTCTCCATCACCTCCACAAACCCAAGTCTCTGCTCAGGCTAGTGCTTCCTCCACTTCCACCGCCACTTCCACTACTTCCACTCCCAACGTCGCTCAGTGTGTCGTATCAATATGTCGACGTTGGGCCCCACGGCCTTCAGGTTCGCCTTCATCCTCATTGCCATCTCCTTCCCCACCATTACCCTTTTCACCTGAACTTTAGCAGACTATACCTACACCTCCACCTTTGCCTTTACCCCCTCCTACACCTCCACCTTTGCTTTTGCCTCCACCTGAGCCTGTCATTACCACTATCTCTCCACCACTCGCATTTCCTTTACCCCCACTTATGCCTTTTAAACCTTCACCTCCTCCTTCCAAACCTACTACCTCCACTTCTCCACCCACTTCCACCCCACGGAGCGGGTGTGCGCTACCTACGGTGCCCCTCGGGTCTGGTCCCCAGAGAGATGATGAGCTGAGTTAGGACAGTTCAGTGCCAGTTCTACATTAAGATTCAAGATTTCATTTGCCGCATGCCTATTTGCATCCTGGTCTTTGGCTATTTTAGGGATGAGCCTGCCCTTCCAAGGATGATTGCTAAGAAGAGGTCTCTTGCACTAGTGCCAGTTTCTTCAAAAGAGAGACCGGTGGCAATCTTATTGCTCGCTGGAAGTCTTACTATCGATGTTATTATTTCTTCTCGCACCATTGCAATTCAGTTCACTGGCCGAGAGGGGATCTCTACCCAGTTGGTGCTAACTCATACGGTCACCAAGCAGATTATGAAGTCTATGTTCAGGGCGTAATCGGCCGTATCTTCCATGCTGTCAAAGGATATTCGACATATGCTATGTGATCTCCCTCACTTTATTGGTACACTGGCCATGACACCACTGCACATTACTCTCCCTCAATTTCATCTTGCTCTTCTAGTAAGGGAGTTATGCTTCAAGTCTAATTGCCAAGTGGAGTTGCCGAATCTCTATGTCTTGGTGCCGAGTTATAAAACTCTATAGTTTTCTGATGCTCATCCATCTAAGGAATTCACTGTTCAAGAGTGTTCGACTGTGGTTAGCACTAGGTGTCTAGGGGCAACTGCCCAGCAAGGCTGTATGTTCATAATTGGGCCAGGCCGTCTGCTAGATGGGCCCGTTATTTGAGAAGACATTGCAAAACAAGAAGTCCAAAGGTCTGGGTCTGCGCCAGGCGGGTCCGTGTTCAAGAGATTTCAGCCAAGAAGAGGTGGTGGCGCAAGTTCAAGGGCCATATGTTGTGCACTCAGGGGTACACTTCTTCTCCCTCTCCTTTCCATTCATCATTTCTTCTACTTAGCGCCCACCCTTGGATGGGCTATCTCTCCTCTTCTAATCCCACTTCTATGGTCTTCTCCTCTCTCCTGGGGTTCACGAGCCCCCATTCCTCTTCTTCGCATCCAGAGTCTCCAGATTCTCCTTCCTCTCCCAATCCCAGGCCTCAACCTACGTCATCTCCTCATCCCGATTTTGGGACATATTCTGATTCTCCTTCCCCGGGACTTTTGGGTGTTGCTTCTGATTCTTCCCCAACTCTGTCGGGTGATTATGATTCTCCTTCTCCGGCCCTACTAGATGCTACCTCTGATTCTTCTCTGACTACGTCGGATGATCCCTCCTTTTCTTCCTCATCTTCACAGCAATCTCCTCACCGTCTCTCTATTCTTTTCTCCTCACCCTTTTAGGGTTCTTGCCCTTTCTCTTGCTATTTTTGAGACTTTAGCCCACCTTAATCTTAGTTAATCCCTATTTATTCTACATTTGATTCCTTGTTATCAGGGCCTATGCACCTTAATGAGAGAGTTCTAGCTCTCGTCTCCCTTCTTTTTATCCTTCTTCGTCCAACTTGGTGTCTGCCACTGCTCTGTGTCGAGGAATTCAATCCTTTGCTCTCCTTTCATCCTTATCCTGTCAAGCAAGGAAAATGAAGCTCGATGATCAAGCTCTCGCTTCAAGATGCTACTTTCGTGCTATGGATATGCAAGGTATCTTTATTTTGTGTAAAGAACATGCTATCATTATTATCACTCTTATGTTTCTTCCTAGGGGAGGCGCCAGACTCTGGCGTACTTCAGACACCCCCTCCCATGGCCGTATCCTTCTCAGGGCGGCATTGTGCACTCGCCTTTTATGGAAAGTTGAGGGAGGACTGAGTGGCATGAGAGGTTTCCTAGTTTTGGGGGGAAATATGGATGGAGTGCAGGCGTGCTAGTTGATTTCTCGACAATCACCTGGGGAACCAGGGGTTGACCAGGAAGCGTCGCCAAGACGCGGCACGTGGGCTCGGGAGACGGGCGGCACGTTGATAGAAGGGAGGTTCCACCGTGCGAGTGCGTAGGCGATTGTGGGGAATCATGTACTAGATTTCTTTCCCCACCGATCGCAAGCAGTCGGTGTTTATTTACATCAGATTGAATCTGAACACCTTAGTTCTATGGTGAAGAGAAGTTTGTATATATCTGAAGCCATGGGTGGAGAGTAGGGGGCACTTCACAGCTACAGGTTCACGTTTAACCGGGAGGTGTTTGTTGGGGTCAGAGGTACTGGACACTTGCACCAAGTGGTGCGGGGGAAGGCTGGGGGCCTGAACGTGGATGCGAGAACATTCCTTCAGGCAATGGTATAATTTATGAGAGCCACGTGGTCTTACAGGAGGGCCATAGCTGCCGAGGTTCAAGGGGCGCAAGCCGTGGGACAATTCCGACAAGGAGGTCAATCCCCAGGTCAATGCGTGATAAGGCGAGTATCCGTGTGTTTTACAGAGGCTCTCCTTGAGGTAGGGGCAACTCTTGATTTGTCGAGGGAGGACTAGATTGGGTAACTGGAGAAGGCACCGACTCATGACTGGGCGAGGATCAAACACGGCTCGGGTCGAGCAGTCAGGTACAGCCTCATGATGATAGGAGGCGCAACGTTATGGCATGTGCGTACAATGATCTCACATGGGCATCCCCGAAATGAGGGAGTATTTGTCGTTGTCATACTGCCGCACGTGTAGCGGGGATAGACTCACTTGTCATGGCCAAACGCTATGTGAGGGGAGTACAAGCGGCATACCCTTGACGTGTGTGAGTCGATTCACAAGTCACCCCCACAAACAAATCTCCTTGCTTGCTTCACCTATTGCCTTGTGCTGATGTCTTGGATGATCTTGGATTGCATGCCTTGATCCCCCACCCCTTGAACTTCAAAGGGACTTTTATAGGGAAAGTTGAAGGGTCGTGGAAGGGTTTAGGCGGACCAGGTTGAGGGGTTGGACTTGGTCCGCGTAAACCTTAAAAAAAGTTTTTTTTGGTTTACATAGTGGGGGAGGGAGGGTTTAGGCGGATGGGGCCAGCTAAGAAGGGTGGACTTTATGAGGTAAAGAGCCACGTTGGCTGCTATAAGTTCAGGGCGTCACAGTGGAGGCACCGATTGGAGAGGGAAGAGTTTTTTCTGGAAGAACCGAGACTGGGGCATCCCCCTAAGTGTCCCCACTCTCGAGACAACAATGCTCGACTCAGGTTGGGTCATTGCCTGGCCCCGTGCACCCTTAGCCTCGGTTGGGACTTCTGAACCAACCGCCTCTGCCTACTGGCTAGTAGGCTCGGCGGTAGTTTTCTCACCAATGATAGCCGCCTCTGGCCCGGTGGATGGGAGATCCGGAGGGTGGATTTCCTCAGCTGATGGCCCCTCAACCTGGTGAACACCCTCCTCGACTGGGCGGGTGATCTCCGCCTTCTTTAACCACTTCTTCTTAGCGATCATGGCCTTCATTGAGGACAACAGCAACCGCTCCCCAGGGTCCTTGTGTTTGTCCCCATGACGCTCGGGGGCATCATCCCGAGTCTTCTGCTTTCCCTTATCTCGGGCATAGGAGGGGACCCCTGAGGATCGAGGCTCACTCAGAGTAGGCATCTCCTCCAAGTCGGCAGTCTCCTGCTCCAACGGTTGCTCCCCCTAGTCATCCGTCCGCCTCGAATCTGAGTAACAGAAGTCAAACCCTCAGAAGGATGCCTGCTTGCCCAACCCAGAGGCATAATCCAAGATCCTAAAGTTCTTACCTTGTGGTGGCACTGCCCGGGAGGGATAATCCTCGATATTAACCACTGTCATCAATTTGACGGTCGACTGGTGATTCTCTTAAAGAATCCTGATCTCCTCCTCTAACTCCGGAGAAATCGCCACTTGCTTCGGAGGGAGAGACGAATGGAAGTTGGGCTCCGTCGGGAAGCCCCAAGAGACATTGCCTTTGGATGAGCCGACCAAGAAGAATTAGGTCTCCCACCCCTTGTGAGAGGAATCTCTAGCAGAGAGAGACACGTGGCTCCTCCGCCTCCTCGCTTGAAGATAGAAGAAGCCCTTGCCCACATGGGTCTACTCCTTCAACTCAAAGAAGGAATGGAAAAGGTCTAACAAAGGGCAAAGACCGCACGAACGACAAAGAAAAATGAAGGAGAAGATGAGGGTATAAGAGTTGGAGACCAACTGGACAGGAGCCAGTCGATAAAACTGAAGCAACTGCTTGATGAAAGGGTGGAGCAGTAGACGAAACCCACAATTCTAAGCCAAGATAAAAGTGCAGAAGAGGCCCGAACGAGTGTCCAGACTAGACTCATGAGGTTTGGGTGGAGTAACGATAGGTTTGGGTGTAGGTGTAGGAGGCGAAAGCATAGGCGAAGGCAAAGCTTGCTCAGGCTCGGGCATTGAGGGTAAGGGTGGAGAAGATGTAGGTGATGGCGGTGTAGACGACAGAGGCGAAAGTAGTGGGTTAGGCGATTTGGGGAGAGGAGGTGGCGAAAGTGATGGCAACAGGTTAGGCAATGGTAAGGATGGTGGAGAGGGTGATGCGGGCAATGGAGGTGATGGAGAAGATGAAGGGGATGGTCATGGTGCCCACTGTCGATGCATCGACATGACACATCGGGCGATATTGGGAGTGGAAGTGGTGGTAACGGGAATGGAGGAGGAAAGGGTGGCACTCGCCTGAGCAGAGGTTTGGGTTTGTGGAGGTTGCAGAGACGGTGTAAGAATATGGGAAGATGATGGGGTAGGTAGAGGTGGAGATGGAGGTGATGGAGCGGGTGCATTGCTAGATAAAGAACCACAGGGGTTTCCTTGGTCTTGTAGTGGAGACGAGTGCCTGGGCAGTGCTTGCTATTACTGCTTGCTACAGAGATCAAGAACAACCTTGTGAATCACAGACCAATCGATCCTCTTTTCGGCTTCCAAGCCATAAACATACTCCTGAAACTAGGGGCAATCCTCAACCAAATGCCCCTGCTGGTGGTGAAATTCACAATATTGAAGCATATTTTCGACCGCGGGTTGGCAAGGCACAATCGGAGGGAGCTACAATGCGTAAGTGGCCAGCAAAGCCCTGGAGATGTCGATGAAACACTCTGGCAACGGAGGACGAGGAGCCCGCTTTGGGCAAGGTGGATGCCGAGGGATATGGGAAGGTGATGGAGAAGGTTGTGGCGATGGAAATGGAGGTTGCGTAGGCAATGGCGCATGGCTAAGGGAAGGATTAGGCAATGGCGTATGCGGAGTGGAGTGGGGAGGTATATAATGGACAGCATCCACTTGCTCGGGGTGTGGAGTTCCCTTGACTGGGGGCAGAGGTGCATGCGGATACGAAACAGCGAAGGGCTGACTGTGGATGGCAGCAGGTTGTCTCATGGAGGGTTGATATGTGGAGGTATATGGGTATGTAGGAGCGGGAGGCTGAGTTATGAAAGGATATGTGGTGGAGGGCAGACTCGTGGAGGGCTGACTCATGGGAGATGATGGATAGGAGGCATATGTAGGCGTAGAAGGTGAAGGGGACTCAGGGTCAAGGATGATGCGGGACGACGGGGAGACTCGACTGGTGGACACGAACCTATGACCAAGACGCCAGGACACGACTCACTAGACCTAAGGGTCTGGGATGCCCAATTTCACGGGCGGCCAGCACGCTGAGGGCGTGGGTTGTAGGGTTGCTCTCTCAACTCTCTCTCTGCAGTGGACGCTCAATTTGAAGGAAAGTTGGAATGAGCACTCTCTCACCGCCGACGGTGCAACTAGAAGCAATACTAAATTAAGCAGAATTAAACTAGCAAGGAGAGGATCTGAGGCTCACCTGATCAGCGTGAAGATACCGATCCCGGCCGGAGACGAAGGCGAGCGGGGAGATGTGGGTATGCCCCCGCACGCCGCACCGATGTAGCTTCAGATGGCAACCTGTTGTTACATGTATTACACCTCACGCAGGAGGGTTGGTCAAGGGGTGGGGAACTGTGGATTACATCAAAACTACTTCCACACAGGGAGGGGCGCTAAGCCGGCCAGGCGGGGTGGGGAGATTAGCTAAAACTACTGCCCGGTGAGCACTTCTCCAGAACTGCTGGACAGTGAGTCGCTGAAGACGTCGCCACGCACTCCATCGAACTTGGAAGTCACTGGGACAGGTGCCGAATCGTTTCTGATGGACCCTAGTATACTGGAGAATTTCTGTGGATGGACCCGTCGTCGCCACCGGCCAGGGTGGCTCTTGGAACAGGCTCTCTGTGCTCTGGCTCAGGCTGATCCCAGGGTGTAGCAGCAGCTGGTTGTGGCCGCCACAGCCGCTCCCAAAGTCCAATCGTGGCGGGACTAAGTCGAGAACGATCGTGGATGAGTCTTCTTAGAGCATCAACCAGGGGGAGCACCAGACGATGTCGGGGTAGAGAGGGGGAGCCCGTTGAGTGGGGAGGGGTCAGGTCAGGTCCAGGGTGACCTATTCTGCGCACCTGGGGGAAGTAAATCAGAAAACACTCCTCCAGATGCCGAACAGGACGCTACTTTTTACTGATGGATTTTGACTGGTTGTAGGAGTCCTCGGCCAAGTGGCACCCTCAGAAGTAGTGGGATGCGACTGTGGGAGCTCTAGGAAGTTGTCTCAGGTTGCCAGATGGTCCTAATTTGCGTGGTCGGGGGAGATCAAGCCTCACGGACAGCAGCGAGGTCGGATGCCGGCGATACCACCACAGATGCGAAGCTTTCTCGACAAGCTTTCCGGCGATGTATGGTACCTCTTCAGATGATGCCAAATGACTCCTAGAAAAGATCTATAACTCGGGCCTTTGCTGCTGCCTGCGAACTAGACAGGGTATAGTGGTGGAAGGGGGTGAAAGTGGGGAGATGAGGAGAGGGAAATGGGGTGGGAATGAGCTGGGGCATCAATTAATGAAGAATTAAATTGGAAGAAGCTTGGTGTGCCCTCCCCTCTCTCTCTCTCTTGTTCTTAGACGTCTTCCTTCTTCTTCCCCCAATCTCCTCCAGATCTGCTCATAAATCCTCTATCTCCCTTAAATATCTTCCTCTTCCCTTCTTCCTCTATCTATTGTGAACGTTCACCATCGCCGCCACCGCCGTTTGTGCCGCCGTTGAGCCACCACAAATCGGTCTTCATCCTGCTGCCCCAAAACTCAGAGTTCCTGGATAGCAGCTCGGTGTTCGGGATGGTACGGGAGATCCAACCGTTGGATCATGAAGAAACTTTGAGGGTAGGTGCCCCCATCATACGCCATTCCCAGTTCAATTTTCACCCAGATCAGATCTCATTTAGGCCCCTTCCCAGTCTGTTGTTCTTCACCCCCACAATCTACCTGCGAGCAGATCAGTGTGATAGATCTTGGTAGGCAAATTTTCTCACCCCCAAACAATATCAGGTTGAAGCAAATAAGCTATGTGCATGACCATATCTCTCCCCTCTACCTCCACAAAAATCTCCATGCCCAAAAACCCTCATTTGAGTTTTAGTCAAGTCGCATAAACAGGCAGCTTCTATTCTGCCCTGTGTGTTCTGGGATTCAGGACAGAATCAACATCCGTGTTGTAGAGTTTTCCATTTCTATTCAGACCATTGGACAATTCTGAAATTCTAGTATGTTGAAGATCTTTGAGTGCTCTTCGCAACGGCACTAACCACGTCTCGATCCGACATCATGGCTGGGCGTGGCAGCCGATCTCGTTGGAGCGCGCAGCTCTTGCCAGAAACTAAGTTGCGGGATAGCCTTGGGAAATAAATCCCAAGAAATCGTCCGCCTCCACTTCGGTGACCTCCGCTCCCAAGGATCGACTCGGGACACTCCAAGAATGCCCCTGCCAGTTGCTGTAGCCAGGAGCCACCCCGGATGTCACCGTACCAGTAGCAGGTTCCACATGCTGTCCTGTAAGCCCAAGTGAATAGTGCTGAGCCCGTCAACCGTGCCCACCCGAGCACCACCAATTGCTGCCCGTCAACCCGAGAACGGCCCTCCCAGACCACTGTTGTGGTCTTTTACCTCCCTGCGTGGAGTGGGCCGTAATTTACATGTTGTAATTAATTCAATTATTGTACCGGGAGTGACGGATCTCGACCGGGAAGTCTTCCCCATGTCCCGAGCATGGAGGTACACTCGCCACCCCCCTTTTTGTCATATTTGCTTAGCTAGTATGCATTCTAGATGCCGCTGCATGTGAGTCTCAAATAAAGGAAAAATTACATAGTTATGACTCAAGAAAATATGAAAATTACATGCCATGACTCAAAAAAATGTGGTGAACATCATGGAGCATAGCCGACGAGAAACGGGACCCTCAAAAAAATAAGGAAAGGTAGGAGATGTCCCCATCACAAGCCATCATGGCCAACAGACGAGATGGCAGACAAGACTCATAGGGCGATCAGAAGAAGGCCGCTCGGTGAAATGAACGGTCCATATGGAATCTGTTCAAAGAGGGATGAATGGTCAAGAACGGACCATTCAGGGGGGATGAACGGTTGGGGGCCAACCACTCAAAAGAACTGACCCCTAGACACTAAAAGGGATTGACGGTTAGGGCTGGGCTACCCAAAAGCTAGAGCGGTTAAGGAGTAGCCACTCAAGCCAACCGACCTACAACAGTGTCGGTCAGAATGGTTCTGACCAAACCGCCAATCTAAACCAGCACAAAACTGTTGACCAAAGGTCAACTGGGATAAGCGGGCAGAACCTGGCTACTCAACCCAACGGGAAAGCTGAACAGCTGAGGACTAGCGACTCAAGGAGGGATGGGCGGACCACTCTTGGCCGCTCAAGCCCCAGAGTGGTCTATCGACTGAGCTCTCAACCCGAAATCGAAACACGTTAAACGGTCTGAAACCAGCCACCCATGCACCATAAGCAGTTACCGTTGAACCGCGAAGGCGTTACGGCGAGCAAAACGTGAGATCGGCCTGATTGTGGCCTTTCAACACCCCGTTTGTTTCGAAACAAAGGGGATACAACGGTGATAGTCATACATAACACATAGGCTCCAACGGGAGTCAGATCGGCTGAGAAATGGTGAGAAACGTGCAATTCTACGGAATTAACCCAAATGGAGTAATCAGACTTCTCAGGCTCCTAACGGTCCCGAATGACCATCAATCGACACGAAACTAGTATCAATGGAACGCAGACGTTCCAGGAAGTCGAATGGTACTAACCGATCCAAAAACTGTCACCGTTTTCTGGCGAAGCCTACGAACTCCCAAAAATCACAACGAGCCTAAACTCGCTCGTTCTCACACTATAGAGTGTGAAATCGCGAGGAAAGGTGCAGGAATGGTAGGCGGTCCATCTCCCTACTCGACCGAAGAAACTACGTGCCGAAGTGATTAATCCACATCGAATGTCACAAAATATGAACCACGCTGGCTTTGAATCCTCTGTTCGGGATCGCGCCAAAATCGATCCCATCCGCGTCCCTTCGCGTAGCCGACCATCCCCCCGCCGTCGCCACCTCATACTCCATCCACCTCCTCTGCCTGAGGTTAAGGTCCTTTTGGGTGAACACATATCTCAAACTTTGATAGTCAGTGAATAGCTCAAACTTCTCACCGTACAGATAATGCCTCTAGATTTTCAGGTCGAAAATCACTGCTGCCAACTCAAGATCATGAACAGGGTAGTTCACCTCATGTGACTTTAGCTGCCGAGATGCATATGCCACAACTCTCCCATGCTGCATCAGCACAGCACTGAGACCTACTCCGGAAGCATCTATACACACCACGAAACCTCCCGATCCAGAAGGTAACACCAACACCACAGTAGTGGTGAGCAATCTCTTCAGCTCCGTAATGCCCCGCTCGCACTCCTCCGTCCAGACGAACGGCACATCCTTTCGCGTAAGTCTGGTCATCGGAGCTGCAATACGAGCAAAATACTGAATAAATCTCCTATAATAGCCCGCAAGCCCCAAGAAACTCCGAATCTCCATGGTCGAACTCGGCCTCGGCCACTGCACTACTACCTTGACCTTAGCTGGATCCACGAAAGCACCATCACCATAAATCACGTGCCCCAGAAAGTGCACCTCTCGAAGCCAGAACTCGCACTTGCTAAACTTGGCATACAACTGGTGATCACGCAGGGTCTGCAACACCATCCTCAAATGATGCACATGCTCCTCAGCAGATCGAGAATACACAAGGATGTCATCCATAAACACGACCACGAACTGGTCCAAGTACAGACGGAACACCCTATGCATCAAATCCATAAATACTGCGGGGGTATTGGTGAGCCCAAACGGCATCACCAAGAACTCATAATGCCCATACCTCGATCAAAATGCCATTTTCTCCACATCAGCCTCTCGAATCCATAGCTGATAATAGCCCGATCTCAAATCAATCCTCGAAAACACCCGGGCCGACTGAAGTTGATTAAACAAGTCATCAATCCGATGCAACGGATACTTGTTCTTAATAGTCACCTAGTTTAACTGACGGTAATCGATACACAACCTCAAACTACCATCCTCCTTCACGAACAACACCGGCGCACCGCATAGGAAATAACTAGGATGAATGTGCCCCTTGGCAAGCAACTCCTGCAACTGCGCCTTCAACTCTCGCAACTCTGCAGGTGCCATTCGATAAGGGGCCTTCGACATAGGTGCCGTGTAATACACTGGATCTTTATTGGATTATTATTAGGTCTTTTGAATCCTTTTTGGGGAGTTTCAGATCACTTTTGTAGCTCTTGAGTTAAGTTTTACGATCTGTATAGGTTTTGTTCCTATAGATCCATAAGATATAACCAAATAAACAACAGTAGTCCATAACTAGTACAGAGATGAGAAAGAAAAGTACAGTTACACAGGGCATACCCTAGCTCTGACCTCTGGTAGTAACGCTGGGCACCTGAACCACGCTGAGCCTCAGACGCGCTCCCCTGAAGCCGCCTAAAACACGGTAAAAACACGCAGGGAATGAGTCTCAGAACAAGACTCAGTAGGGATCACCCGAACCCTACCTCACAAAATGGAAAATTGCTATGCTAGCAGCTAAGCGAGTACCTCAAAAGTAGAAGCCCTGCACTACAAGTACCGATGTCACGGCATGAAAACCCATACACGCATGCCACGGTGAAACAACCGGAACTCACCGGTCAACACGACCAGAACCCGAAGGTCGAAACAACTAAGACTGACAGTCTGTCACTCCCTGTCCAGAACAGAAGTACCTCCCACTAGAAGAATGACTGGATGCGTCCACTGATGTCTTACACCACGTCACAAGTGTCTAGCTACGACGTCCCGGGTGCGAGACTCAGACACGCACAAGTAACCACAAAGCGAGCGACTAGTTGGGGTTACACCTGTCGACGTGTGTCCAACTGCCTCCAACCAAGTGTGCACACACAGATCGTACGCACTAGGTCTGGCCTCTAACTGGTTTTCCCCTCAGTTGGACTCTGGCTGCTACACGTGGGGCCCGACGAAAACCTGTCTAAAAACCATCCTCAGGGTAGCCCCTCCACCACTCCCCGGTGGGCCAGTACACGCGTACCGAAGGCTACGACTAGTAGAGTGTCTCTGAAGGAGTAGACTCTCAAGCTACGAAATATAATGTCTGAACCTGACGTAGTATGGGGACCATCTCACGTACCAGCACCGTCGCACAGTGACCATAGTCGGAGAAGAAATGGGACTACAAACCATCCAGTGCAGTCCAGAGCCTGACGGTCCTACCTAGGAGTGCCACAGGCTCTGACGGTCTACCACAGGGACGTCACAACGGTCTGACGGCCCAACCGAGGGGCGTCAGGCCAACGGTGTAAAATGCACTGTGACGCGCCAACTCTGGTGAATCACAGTCCATGATGCACCTAACCCAGCGCGTTAGGAGATGAGTAGAAACAAGCTGTGATGCACACCACTCGAGGCGTCATAGATCTGACGGACCACCTTTGGCGTGTCAGAAGATAGAATGAAATCAGCTGTGACGCACACCCCTCGAGACGTCACAGACTCTAACGGTCCTACATGGGAGCGTTAGGGTGATGGGCAGCGTCAGCTCTGACGCTTAGCTCCACCTCTTTGGGAGACCCTCTGGCCTTGCTGGCCCTCTACCAGCAAGGGACCAGCCCCACATCCTCCCCTCAGCATCACCGAGTCATCCCAGGTTCGGGTGAGTGCCGTGTGAGTTGGCCGCCGTCGTCGGCCCATTCGGGTTGCGTGAGTGCTTGCTTGCTTACGTCCTAGGTTGTGTCACATCAAAAGATGTCATGTACACGACTCCCCACAATCGCCTGCCGCTCTCACCCACAGAACCACCCTTCCCTCTAGGTGTCTCTCACCCCCTGAGTCCACGTGCCGCGCCCTGGCGGCGCTTTCCCCTGCCAATTTTCGGTTCCATGGGTGATTGTCAAGAAATCGACTGGCACGTCCGCATCCCAATTACGTTTCCCTTAAAACCAGGAAACTTTCTATGCCACTCAGTCCCCCCTCGACTCTCCGTAAAAGGAAAGTGCACGGTGCCGCTTTGAGGAAGATACGGCCATGAGAGGAAGTGCCTGAAACCCACTAGATTACGGCATTCCCCCCGTCACCTTATCCTACTCCCCAGTCTGGTCACCGCACACACATCGCACGCCGGCAAACCCATCGCGTGCGAACAAAAAGGATGGCATGCCCGATGGGACGTCTCCCGCCTTCCTTCTTTCTACTGAAGAGAAAGCCTGTGCTAGCCCTGAAGTCCTGGTGCCCTTTTCCTATCCTTGCAGGAGAGGTAGGAGGGGAGCACATGTTCGTACTTTCTAGTGGCTTCCAGTTCACCTTCTAGTTGCCGAATTGCATTCGATGACCATCAGCGGCCGTCGCCTCTACTCATCTAATGCATCAACCACTATGGCGGCTGTCACCAACGGTCCCATCGTCATCGCCACCCATGCGCGGGTGGGCTACTTGGCGGTGCCGATTACTTTCGACAGTTTCACCCCGATTGTTCGATCATCGTACTTCTTGGGTGTGGTCCCCGTGGTGGCTCCACCACCACCCTCAGCTCCTATTTCTTCCTGTGCCGTCAACGCACCACACCTGATGCCAGTCTCAGTGACCAGACTGAGTGTCAGACTCGGGTCTCCTGCTATCGGCCCCCGTAGGGGTTCCGGACCAGCTCCTGCTCAGGCAAGCACCAGCCCCCGGGCCCAGTTCCGACCGGCTCTGAACGTGAGCTTCGCGCCCCGAGTTTCGATCTCTACTACTACAGTTCGCTCGGGCTTCCAGCCCTGGGTGATGGAGACATCACCAACGGCTCCCTTTGGCTCGGGTCCACTTCTTCACATTCGGGAGCTGGTTGAGTTTGGGCCTCACCGCACAGTAACCAGAACTCTGAACAAGGACTAGCTGGGGTCACACACGTCAGTGTGAGTCTGTAGCCCCCAACCACATGTGCACACAAAGATTATGCGCTCTAAGTCGGGTCCTCTAGCTGATTTTCCCCCCAACCCAGACTCAGGATGTAAATACGAGGGGCCTTATGCTAACCTACCTAAAAATCGTCTCTCTTGAGTAAGCCGCTCTACCACTCCCCGGTAGGTCAGCACACACATGCCGTAAGAAGGCAATGACTACTGGGGGGTCACTGAACGTAAACTCCGAAAGCCATACACATTACGAGTAACATAGATTACTAGGTGGCTCAAGGCCACCAGACTCAGGACAGTCATCTAGACCTAATAAACCCAACGGCCTTTGAGTCACGCGACTCGGGTCAAGACCGTTGTACAGGATGGCTCCATGTCGTCAATCTACCCTAGTCCTAGGGTCAGAAACTACGGTACGATAATTATTAGGGTGGCTCACGATCGCCAACCCTAATCCCTTCCAAAGGGGAGCTAAGAAACCCTCCAGCCCCAGACTGGGTAATTGGACTCGTAGTCCACAGGCCATACGCATGGCCCACACGGAAACTACTTTCTGGGAGAAACCAACAACGTGCGTAAATAGCCCTCCGTGCTCAAGCCGATATACGGCGACTCGATCAAGCATAACACGGAAGCCCGGAACATGAGAGGGTCACCCGGACCCTTAAAACACATGGGCACACTAATCGCGATAAATCGGTACCCCAAAAATAAAGTTTTAGTACCCGCAGGGTGCTCAGAACATCCACGGAGCCAATGGGAGTCAAATGGGTCGACATTGAATCATCCGCAAGCCAAAACGACCCAAACGGAACACCCAGAGGAGGTGGCGGTCATCCCATGGCCGCCACCTGGAGGTGGCCACATGGTGGCGATCGCAAGGAGATCGCTACCAGAGAAGTGGTCTCAGGTGGACCACCGCCTGACAGAGGTGGTCTCCACTGGGCCGCCATCTGACAAGGCACTCCCAGACTCACACAGGCAGGAGGCGGTCTCCTGGGGACCGCCCCCTATAGAAGGCAGTCATGGCAAGGCCGCCTTCTTCAGTCTACCTCGTAAACTCTACGTTTGACTCGGCCAAGTGGCGGTCCTCCCCTGACCGCAACTTCAGAAGACGGTCTGTTGCAAGACCGCGTCTTGCAACTGACTTAATCGACTTACGAATGCAAGAGATGGTCTCCCAAGGGCCTCCTCCACCCCCAAATGCAAGTGGTGGTCTCTGGTACGGCCGCCTCTTGACTTCGAACTCGTAAACGGCAAACTCTGCGAAAAATGTCATTCCACGTCCCAATCACACCCATGTGAAGGGGAAAACAAGGGGAAACCCTTTCCCTACCTCTCTAGCATTGAGAGGACCCATTCAAATCTCAAAAATCACGCCGAATCGGAGGAACTGTCTCACACCCCAAAATATGCGATTTTCATCTCGGTGTAAAATAAACCCACACTCGGCCTCGCCTCAGCCTATAAAATGTAGGGAAAAGAAGTACAAAGGCTAGGGATCCATCCCCCTATCTCCACCGAAGAAATCCTGTGTCGTGGATGTCGTTCCAACTTGACAACACTGCATGAACCACCGCCGGCACCCAAAACTTGCGGATGAAGCTTGCCACACCACCACCGCCTCGATCCTCGCCCATCAACGCTCCTCCTCGCCCGCGCGCCACCTCCATCTCGCCCGCCTCCGCCATGGTCGACCGCCCCATGGAGAAGAGAGGGAGAGAAAGAGAGAAACGTGAGGGAGAGGGAGAGAAGTGAGATGGGGAGAGAGAAAGGTGAGGGGGGTTTTAAGTAGAAAATATTTTGGTATTTAAAAATTCAAAAAATATGAAAAATAGAAAAAAAAATATCCCCACGATCTTAGAAAAATGTGCAATGCACGTGTAACGTCTCGGAGCTTGACAACACGTCGGTTTACCCTCCACAGGGTTCCGCAGGCTAATCAGCCAAAAACTCGAGTAAACCGTAAAACTCAATTCGGGACCCACGAAAGTGATCCAAAACCCACAGATCCCGATCCAAAAAACTCGGGTGTTACAGCCCTCCCCCCTTATAAGACTTTTGTCCTCGAAATTTGAGGCAACCACTAAGGCACAGGGAAAGAACAACACACCCAACTGGCAACGCTCTCAGAGTTCCAGCTAAAATCTCGATGCTCGCAGAAACACAGTTCCTGAGGGATACAACTAGATCTTGATCCCGAACAAAATGCCTCGCTCTACACACAACACACATCAATCATCAGAGGAGGCATAACACACAAAAGAGTACAAGTCTAGCATTACCTCAGTCGCAACGGAATTCCAACTAGGGCATCGCTTCCAACATCTCGCTTACCGAGGAGATGCAATCCTCGTCACGAGAAACCATCACCGATCAAATTCCATGCTCGACGGACCAATCAAACATCAGCTCCACTACCAGTTGACTGACCTTACGCCCTGCCCAAGGGACGACCATCACTGATCCTTGACCAGCTCACGCAGCCATCTCAGCTGACTACCACAACCCGTCCACTTTGCGCTACAGACGATCTCACATCCGGCAAGCCGAATGTAAACAACAGCACGGGACCAGCTCTGTCAGAACACAAACTTCTAACAAATCCAAGATCAAATCCAGGAAGGGCATACCTCATAATCGGCCACCTAAGGCCTCGCTGGCACCCGACTCTCACCGTTCTCGATTTGCCACAACCAACTTCTTCTGTCTGTGAAAGACCATTCACCGGTCACCATCTATTCGTCAACGGGAAACCTTGACTTACTCAGCTTCTTCCTTCTTTCCTGGTCCTACACCAGATCCGAAGGGAACATTTCAAATCTCCATAGGCCACCCACTGAATCTCACCGGTCACCACCGCATCTCTAGCCGAACCTCGCTCAGACACCGCATTCGACGCTAATCCTTACGCCAACTCTACCCTCTCAGGGGAGCACGGCGAAACCACATAGCAAGATTCTACAATCCTCGGTCCACGATAGCATCAGACTCAGGCTTATAGGGAAATCCACCCATGTTGGTCACAGACCAAGAATCACCATCCAACGACAACGTCCCTTCAGGGACCTCCATACACAGGCATCGTCCATCACACTGTCTCATCAAATCTTCATCCCAATTATTCCAAAAGGACGTCTGCCAATCCTTGACTCCGCTCTCGCTACCGAGCCACAGGACACAACCTTATCTATTCACAGCACACATCTCCACAACAGAGAAGTGTCGTCCGCTACCACAGCATCCTGGTCGATGACACCACGACCAATACACACAGGTCCCCAAACAAAACAGACCTTGCCGAGGTTGACCACGCGACTAGCCTCACTAGCCGCTCGCAACTACCAACTGGGACTCATAATCTCTCATAGATCACTTCCAAGAACTATAATTCCATCCCGAGGATACAACTTCCAACGGGAGGACAGGATACTCATGCGGCACACTTGCCGACATATTTTCCCAACTCTCCATCCTGCCAGTGCCACAAACCACGATGCCTCAAGCAATGGCACGGCAATCGACATGGCTCACACAGCTCGAGATAATCTCACACCAAGGAACCAATCCTCTGATGCTGTACTCATCCTCAGAAATCTGCTCGTAGCAACCAACACTATGATCCTAGACTTGTAGGTTATGGGCCCACCAGGCTCCCGCTGTACACTCTGACCCATGCACGCCGACACCATAATGACCCAGGATCCGCCATCCCGACAATTCTCAACTTGGCTGGTTAATTCTAGAAGATAGGGTGAGGAAAACTCAATTACCACGAACCCAGAGCGCAGATTCTCTCTCTTGATCTGGCAATCCTATGCAACTCCGTAGGCTCCGCTCCAACACATTAGGAATCACAACACCAGCCATGAATTCTTGCAAGCACAGCCCAACTAGCACTCATCCTTCTGGAATAATGCCAATGCACCCTTACACATCAGGGAAATGGACATCGCTTCTCATAGGCAACTACACTGCCAAAACACAAGACGCATCTCACACGGACATCATGGCACCCCAAAAGGAGGCCAACCAAATCCAAACACGATGCAAGATGACAAACCTTAGTAAAACATGATTCTCTCTGACCAAAGGAGAAACCAACATACCTCTTACAAACGACAGATCTCCACGCTTGACCTGACCTCAAACCTCACGCACGGTGGGAACCGCACCTTCCAGCACCAGAGAAAAACCATTGCCATCAGGTCAGCTCCTCGACAACACCTGCCAAGTGTCAAGTCAAACTACATTCGCAGCATCTCCCGATGCCTCATCACCGTAGTTTGCCAAACTACAACTCGCCACGCCTCGAGCACTGGCTCTGCTAATCGCCAGCCACACACTCTACCGCAACAGTTGGGCTAGTGGCTAACACTCGTTCCTTGCCTACGCCTGCCTCTGATCCTAGAACCATCAGGATGCCAAAACGCTTACCAAGGAGTGAAGAAAATCACAAAAGACGCCAGGCTTGAAGGCTGCTACGCCTCTAGCCATCGGACATCATTCCTCAAATCTGTTTGTGCTAACACTAGACCATTCTCAATACTCGGGCCCTCAAAATATCCATCTCCTGAGCTGCTACCGCGCGAACCACCATGCCAAGAGCCACAACGCGAACCATGCTCAACACCTGCCGACGCACATCCTCGAGTCCCGAACCTACCGCGAAACCTTCACCTCTCATCTGCCACCTCGAATGGCGCATCCAAGAGTGACGCAATGGCCCCAAATCCCACGATCTGGGCCATGAACCAAGCCACCGCCACACAGTCTCGAATCCAATCCAGGACGAACTCAGACCATTCATATGCAGAAGCGTAGGACTTAGAGCTCACTGGGACAACTCTGCCCAATCCTACCTCGAGATCTGTAAAAATAATTGGGACTAGCATGTCATCTTCGACGCCACAAAGCATGAAAAAAAAATTAGGCTCGATAACCAGTAGCTCGTCGGGAAAATTCTTCGCTTGCCCGAGTGAAACTCTCGATTAGAGCACCTGCTCTGCCACCTCAAAACCACGATCTCGACACCTCAGGGGCTAGATAAATCTCAAGCTAGGGTGACCAAAAATGACATTAACTCCTCTGGAGCACACTCATGGCCACCTAAACACAAATAATCCTCACCAGCCACTTGACCTCGCCGAGGATTCCACGAACGCAGCACTGCGAACTCACGCCTACCGGCTACCTCTACCCAATGTAGGACAACTGGGCCACCACGAATGGGGAAGGAAGTTCTCCATCTCATTCCTCAATCCCCACGCTGGCACCTTGACAAAAATTGCAACCTCCTTCACAGCGCCAATGCAGCGCACTCAAGCTCTTAAGCGAGAAACAGAAGCAGTAAATAAGCACAAAATCCTATGCCAGCTGCCGACTATATTGGACCTTATGGATTCTGATCACTGCAATATCTCGAACTCTCATGTATATCCACAACATTCGCTCTGATGCTACCTATAATCACCCAAGATTCGGATACCACGAATAACCCGATACTATTCGAATCCTGTCCCACCGCCCACGAGCCGGAGGGCTCGGAAGGGCTAAAAGGTGTGTGTGGAGTATATAGAAATAAGAAATAAAGTAGGCAACAACTATAATTAACAATTTAAATGACAGAAATAAAATTACATTTTCAATTAAACTACAGAGTCCAGTCCAACTAAAGTACAGTCCACAGGGAAAGGCACGTATCCAACGTCGAGTGAACACTCGGCCCGACATGCTGGCAGCTAAGAACCTCCACGCAGTGCCTCCAAACCTCAAGGAGGGACCGCTACACCTGAAAAGTAAGGGGGTGAGCCTCATCTCATTGGCTCAGTAGGGGTCCCGTAGAACTCCAACTGTAAAACAACAGCAGTAAAGTAAAGCAGCGCTAACAAGAGCAACGACGATAGCAGGAGTAGGAATGACAACGATAATGGTGGAAGAGACAACCGTAACAGAAAACACGACAGTCGATGCGACCTCGGCTCTATAAACTACTTCGGTACCAGAACACACACCCCGATCTCACAATTGGGGGACCACCAAACTAACGGGAAATCCCTAGCTACGCTACCTAGGAAACCATCACGACACCTCTGTCGTGGAGGCTTGTCTTCTCATACGAAGGCCCAACCCAAGACCACGCGGTCTGGGTAACACAATCACGACCTCGCCGTCGTAATCCCTACACCGTCTAGGGAAATCCTCAGTAACGCTTACCGGAAACTCTAGACCTCTACATCGGAAAAACACCCAAAAACTACCTGTAAAATCACATCTTACAGATGAGGAATGGAAACTCGAGTCACGAAAATCTCACGTCATGTGACGAGAGTATCTACCCACTAGAAGTAAGGTCAGATGCGTCCACTGACGGCTTAGTCCGCATCTCAGGTGTCTCCCTACTCGCCCCAAGCGGACATTGAAACACCGCACAGTAACTAGAACTCAGAACAAGGACTAGCTGGGGTCGCGCTTGTTAGCGCAGGACTGTAGCCCCCAACCACGTGTGCACACACAAACTATGCTCTCTAAGTCAGGTCCTCTAGCTGATTTTCCCCCCAGCCCAGACTCGGGCTGCAAAGACAAGGGGCCCTACGATAACCAGCCTAAAAATCATCTCTCTCGGGTAAGCCGCTCTACCACTCCCGGGTAGGTCAGCACAGGTGTATCGTAAGAAGGCTACGACTAGTGGGGGGTCACTGAATGAGAACATCGAAAGCAACACACGCACCCATCGCCAGTAACACGGAGTACCAGGTTGCTCAGGGCCACCAGACTCTAGACAATCATCTAGACCTAATAAACCCAACGGCTTTTGAGTCACGCGACTCGGGTCAAGACCGTTGTACAGGACGGCTCCATGTCGTCAATCTGCCTTAGTCCTAGGGTCAAAAACCACGGTACGATAATTATTAGGGTGGCTCACGACCGCCAACCCTAATCCCTTCCAAAGGGGAGCTAAGAAACCCTCCAGTCCCAGGTTGAGTAATTGGACTTGCAGTCCACATGCCATACACATGGCCCACATAGAAACTGCTTTCCATAAGAAACCAACAACGTGTAGAAATAGCCCTCCACACTCAAGCCGATATATGGCGACTAGATCAAGCGTAACACGGAAGTCCGGAACATGAGAGGGTCACTCGGACCCTTAAAACACACGAGCACGCTAATCGAGGTAAATCGATACCTCTGACACCCAAAAATATAGTCACGGTACTCGCAGGGTGCCCGGAACATCCACGGAGCCAATGGGAGTCAAATGGGTCAGTATTAAATCATCTGGAAGCCAAAACGACCCAAACGGAATACCTAGAAGAGGTGGCGGTCATCCCATGGCCGCCACCTGGAGGTGGCCACATGGTGGCGGTCACAAGGAGACCGCTACCAGAGAAGGCAATCTCAGGAGGACCGCCTCCAAACAGTGGCGGTTTCCACCATGCCGCCATCTGACAGGGCACCCCCCGACTCACACAGGCAGAAGGCGGTCTCCTGGGGACCGCCCCCTGTAGAAGGCAGTCATGGCAAGGCTGCCTTCTTCAGTCTGCCTCATAAACTCTGCGTTTGACTCGGCCAAGTGGCAGTCCTCCCCTGACTGCAACTTCAGAAGACGGTCTGTTGCAAGACCCCATCTTGCAACTGACTTAATCAACTTACAAATGCAAGAGACGGTCTCCCAAGGGCCGCCTCCACCCCCAAATGTAAGTGGCAGTCTCTGGTATGACCGCCTCTTGACTCCGAACCAAAAAATGGCAAACTATCCTAACGAGGGAAGTATTAACTTCATTTTGGTTCTATTTTGGATTCATTTCATTATCGTTTACCCTCTCTTCTTTGCCCCTATTTTTGGCGAATCATCACTGTTTGCTGGTTTTCTGCTACAACTTTGCAACGGGGGCATGTTCCTCAAGTCTTGCCGGAGTCATGCTTCATCCTCTTCGTCCTCCTTCCACTCCATCTTGAAGAGGAGAGTATTAACTTCATGTTAATCATATATTTACCGTATTTATCTCATATGTTCTCCCTCTTCCAAGTCCCAACTTTTGAGGTTTCAGCACTCTGTTCTACACTTTTCTGAAACCCAGATTTCTTGCAACGGGGGCACGTTTGCGTCACCGGAGCGAGGCCATGGTGCATTACCGATCCGTCCTTCCAACTTCAGGCTCTTAAGGGAAGTATAATCTTTGTTTCTCTCCATTCTGAGTTCGTTATGTTGTCATCTTCATGCATATTGTTCTCCATCATTTTTTGCACTTTCATTCTGTTTTCACAGTCTGTTCTGTTATGTTCTGCACCCCATTATTTTCTTGTGTTTTTTACCCCATTTTTCACTGATGTCTTCCCCATTTTAAACCCTTCTTTTTACCCAATTTTCACCACAATATTCTCACCTTTCCATCACATCATTTATTTCCCTTTTTGGTGTCTTATTCTGTAATATATTCATCATTCTTTGAGTCCATTTTGTGCTCTGTTCTGTATTTTCTGCACTGTCTGCATTTTTTCCTAAATCTCCAGCATCATAACTTTCTGTCACGACCTCCTTTTGGAGTGATTTTTGTTCCTACTTCTTCACAACACTTAGGTTTTCGTTCGTCCTAATTTTCACCCTGTTTGGACTTCATTTTTCTACTGTTTACACTGGTCTTTGCACCCTGTTTGCACTGTTCACAGTTTCCTACACTGTTCTTGCATGACACGCACTTTTGCACATCGTTTATCTATGTTAATCATGGCATATTAAATCAATATCTGCACTTTAGTCTCATCATAATATACACACCTATTATTTCCACCCTTTCACAGGGGTTAAAAACCCTCCCCCGAAAAGTATGAAAAGTGAGGCCCTTACCTTCTAGCCGGCTGGAAGGCGAGGAGAGGTAATCCACATTGCCCCGCATCCTTATATTGAGCGCGATCATCTTCTTTTTTCAAGGTACACAACGCGCATTGTCATCTTTCACACTCTTTGGCGTTGTCTTTCCTTGGTGGCGATCACGGTATTCTTCTATATCTTTTATTGCCTTTGCCTTGCTATATGATTAGCATCGTAACCTTTCATGTCAAGGCATACTAAGTTTGCGGGGAGATTGTGACCTTCTATTATCACTTCACTATTTAGATAATACTTGGTAAGCTT
Organism: Amorphophallus titanum; assembly: GCA_024336825.1. Lineage (NCBI taxonomy): Eukaryota > Viridiplantae > Streptophyta > Magnoliopsida > Alismatales > Araceae > Amorphophallus > Amorphophallus titanum. Next base: position 754,152 of record JANBPO010005995.1, read on the forward strand.
TGTTCCAGAACCTAAGGGTGTAGCAATAGCAAGATCTGAAGGTCGAGGAACTGATGCAATTGGTAATGTTTTTACAAAAGTAGTGGAGATGAAAGAATGAGAGGCACCAGTGTCAAATAACACAAATGTAAGATTGGAATAAATTTGAACGGTACCTTCCATGATCCCACAATCCCTGGGCGCTTCTTCATCCGCTAGAATAGCATTGAGGTGAGCCTACCTCTTACCTCCACCACTAGATGGTTGATCCTTCATAAGAGGGCAATCTGGCATACAATGCTCCCTACTTCCGTAACATAGACAAGCACCAAGGTGCTTCCAGCATTCCTCAACTGAATGGCCGAACTTTTCACAAAAGGTGCAAGCCGCCATGACTTGCTTCTTCTCCTCCTTGACTTTCTTATTTTTCTAGGAACTTCCACCGTTCCCGCTCCTGGACCGCTTCTTACTATCACGACTCTTGTAAGGCTCTGTGATACTGAAGTTCTCTTTCTTGTAACGTCGATCCGACCGTCGGCTAGACTCTTCACCTTTTCCTTTCAATTTCTCGACCTTCTCTAAGGTCCTCTCATAAAGATAAGCCCGCTAGACCATCTCTGCAAAAGTACGGATATTCTAGGTCCCAAGTTGCTGAATAAAATCGAGTCGTAACCCGTCCATAAACCAATTAGCCTTCAATGAATCGGTACTAATGAGATGAGGTGCATACGGTGCTAGCCTGGAGAATTGAAGTTCATACTCCGCCACTGTCATCATCCCTTGATGAAGAGAAGCGAACTCCATCGCCTTCCTTTCCTTGACATGTTCGGAGAATTACTTGGCATGGAACAAGGTAAGAAAATCGTCCCATGTATGCGGTACATCGGCCGGAGGTGCCAGAATCGACTTTCACCATGTGCGAGCATCTTTGTTGAGTTAGAAAGTTGGAAGATGCACCTTCTCTTGATCAGTGCATTGGATGACATCAAATATGTGGTTCATCTCGTCAATCCAATTCTCTACTTCGTCTGGATTAGAAGAAGCATAAAAACGCGAAGGGTTCAAGCTCCAAAAATTGCGGTGTAAGTCACCAGCCCTTGCCCCTGCGCCTGCCTCAGTCATAGTTTGCAATGCCTGAGTAAGGCTGGCAACTGTCTGTTGCATGCCATTCCAATCTACACGATGAACCATTATTGTAATAAGGTACCTCCCTAAACAAAAAAAAAATATAATAACAAAATCTCATCCCCACAAGCTTGGCATGCCCGGTGGGACCATAGTCTCCATTCATATCTTTGCCAGGATAAAATGGGCCCCGAGGCCCTCCCAAAGAATGCTGATCGTATGCTTATCTGTGATTACAGAGAGAGAAGTCAACGATGGCTGCTGGATTCACTGCACTGACCTTCATGATTAGCCCCGAGATCATGGCCAATCATGTTGCTGCTAGGTACCTGGTGGTACCGACTGTCTTTGGCTCCTTCCCGTCGGTGGTTGGTTTCCCCAACTTCTTAGGGGTGGCCTTTGCCGACATCCTGAAGGTCAAGGTTCCAGAGCTGGCCAGAGGACAAGCTGATAAGAAGCCTAGGGCTTGCAAGGCCCGAAGCCGCAAGGGTCTGTCAATAGGTCAGACTCAGTTGACAAGCTGCATGGTACACCATGTGGCTCAGGGGGCTTGCCCCGCCTACCACAACAAGTTCAGGGGTTGCCGTCAAGGGAACTCCCGCAGAAGAGCTGTTGCCCCTACTATCGGATGACTATCAGCGTCCGAGAAGTTTGTTCTGATTGGGGAAGTCCGTATATTCCTGGACAGACGTGATGCTCAAGTAATTCTAGACCAGGTGGTCACTGCTGTGCCAACCCGCAACTCCTTCCAGGCTCTTTCCAGGAGGAGAGTTGAGAAAGAAGAAAAAGGCCGCCGAGGCTGGAAGGAGTTGGCCCCAAGGCCAAAGAAGTTTAAGCAAGTCTGGGTCCCTAAAAGGATCCAACTTGCTCGTCGAGAGACACCTGTCTACTACTACTCCAGACCTGCCAAAGCGGGGAAGAAGAATGAGAAGGGGCTGGCCCCGAGGAAGGAAGAAATCGCCGTGAATCCTCCACGTCGCATGAGTTTCAGGGCATGTGCCCGACAAGCTAATGTCCCCATAGCGGGGAGAAGATTTGATCAACCTGTTAGAAGATCCCAGCTAGCTTACATCCCTCCAGTGGGAGGTCGACAACTCTCCCTAGCCCTGCACCAGGGACTGGAGCAAGAAGAAATGACCAGTATGGTCCGCAACTAATTTAGGGGCGTGGGCAACCCCTCACTGGGCCAACAACGGCTGTTGCAGGCAGCCATGGCGAAGGAAGACGACTGCCCACCAATGGCAGTTGATGTAACATCCCAGAGTTCAAGGTACTGATAACTCGATAATATTGAATTATCGCCACCAAGGACTGGGGACGCCACCCAAGAGGCTGATGAGGCCCCTGAAGGGTTAGTGAGTTTGTCGAGATTGGGTAGAGCCGTGATGAGATAGTTAAATTAGGAATTTTTTCTAGGTTAACCTTCATTAATTCCATAGGGAATTAACTATTGGTTATTTTCTCAGGTACCTTCTTTAAAAAATGGCTCACCGTGTTTTTGGGACACGATGCAACAAACTGTTGTCGGTCTTGCCTGGCCCTGCAGAATATGGCCCAAGCTGACGCGAGGGCTGGTGCTGGTGACTTGCACCGCCACTTTCGAAGCTTAAATCCCCCACGATTTTCTGGCTTTTCTAATCCGAATGAAGTAGAAAACTGGATAGATGACAAGGAAAGGATCTTCAACATTATACAGTGTGTGGATCAAGAGAATGTCTATTTGGCCACCATCCAATTGAATAAAGAGGCACGTACTTGGTGGAAGACCACCTTGGCACAACCTCAAAACGCTCAACCCACATGAAATGAGTTTCTTACACTCTTCCGAGTGAGTATTTTTCCGAGCAAGTTAAGGAGTGGAAGGCCATGGAATTTTCCTCCCTAGGGCAAGGAATGATGTCTGTGGCAGAGTATGAACTTCAATGCTCCCGTTTGGCCCCTTATGCTGAATATCTAGTAAGCACGGACCTACTAAAGGCCAATCGCTTTATGGACAGTCTAAGGCCCGACTTTATTCAACAACTCGGTTCACAAGATATCCGCACTTATACGACAATGGTCTAATGTGCGTATTTATGTGAAAGGACCTTAGAGAAGATAGAGAAACTTCGAGGCAGGAAAGAGGAGTCGAGCCGAAAGCATGATAGGCAACAGGAGAAAGAGGTAGACGATGACGAATCCCATCACAATAAGTAGTCCCGCAATGAGAACCGTAATGGTAAACGAAATGGTAATGATAATGGGAAAAGAAATGGCAATGGCAAAGAGTTAAAGAGGAGAAGTATCTCATGGCGGCTTGCTCATTTTGTGAAAAGTTTAGGCACTCAGCCGAAGAGTGTTGGCCGTGTTTCGGCGCTTGTCTTAAATGTGGGAGCAGGGAGCATCGCTTACCCATGTGTCCTCTCTTGAAGGAAACTCCTTCAACGGATAACAATGGACATGGGTGATGAGGCCGACTAAACGCCATCATGGATGGGGAAGGTCAAGCAATTGAAGGTACCATCTTGACCTAATTACATTTAGCATTGCCTTAATTATTAGTGTGAATAATTAGCTATAAACATACACTCTCCATAAAACTCATGCAAATGAATTTGGGGACCAAATTCTTTTAAGTGGGGGAGGGTAAAGCACGACAGATTTTTTTAGAAATTAGCATTGGTTTGACTAGGAAATTATGTCCACCTGGGATGTTGATCCTGCAATGCAAGAGTATCAAAATGTAAGTTCATGAACAATTTTCACAACACTACCACATATATTTTGTTATCATCAAAACCATTATCAAAGACAAAGAGGGAGCGCAGTAAACCCAACACTACACAGCTGAGCATCACAGTTTGCTATTCACTGAGCATCACAGCTTGCTATCCGCTAAGCATCACAGCTTGCTTCTGAGGAACAAATCCTCTTACAGCTGAGCCTCACAGCTTGCTCCACTGACTAATAGCTTGATTAAGGAAACAAAGAACAATATAGAAAATGAAAGAACAAAAATGAAAAACATGTAGCTCTCAAGGAGCAGGGATGGCTTGGATCTGATCCAGAGGCCACACACGAACATGTCTTCAATAAAGCACTGGCTGCACTCAAGCTTCCATCTCACGGTCCCTCTCTTTCTCTTCTTCTTCTCACAGTCTCTCTCACAGATGGCTACTCACTCTTCTTCCTTTCTCTCTTCTCACACTCACACTGATTCTTCTTCTTCTTCAGCTCTCTCTTTCTTTTTCTCTTCTCTGCTTGGCGGCCATCGCAGCTCTCTCCTCTACTTCTTTCTTCTTCTTCAAGCATACTTCTCACAGTCGCAGTCGCCCCCATCGAAGAAGAGAAACCCAATATATATCGAACAGGGGCTCCAGAATTGTTTACGATAAAAATAATTTGATTCCTTCTTTTTCTCATTGGTCCACGAGGCAGGAGAGACAACATTCTTTTGATAGAGTACCTCAGATCACGTGCCATTCATATGCTTGAAGCTTGTGCGCATGGCAGACACAAGGAAACGGGAGTTCACTATACCGATCTATTTATCAGACTTAATAAGCTATTTGTCACCCTTGTCTTCAAAGAGCCGTCGCCTTAACTACTTGTCTTATTGCCTTCAGCCGTCGTCTTATCCATTTGTCACCTTTGCGGGTGTTTTCTTCACAACCTATTTGTCACCCTTAACCAACTATTTTTCACCCTTACTAAGCTATTTGTCACCCTTAAGTGACTATTTGTCACCATTGTCTACCTTGTTCGTGTGCATCAATTTTCAATCTTGCATAGACTCCATTTGCCTAAAGAGCCACCTCCACTCCTTCCACCTTCCTTCTTAGCCTTTGTTCTTGCTCTCCTCTTCATCTCTAATCTTCTCTTCTTGATCTTGCTCTCATTTTCTTCTTTCTTCTCTTATCTACCGGAGTGATCATATTAGTGTCCGTTGAAGAAGCTTTCCGCACCAAGGGTGGGGCGTTATAGGAACATAACGCACCTCCCATGGGCCGTTATGCCCACCAGAATGATCAGAATCCACAGGTAAACACGGGATATAATGCACCTAACCAGGGGCGTCATATGAATGTAATGCACAGGGACAGGGCCGTTAAAGGCAATAGGCCTTCAACTCAACATGCAGGGCTATAACGCACTAGACGAGGTGCGTTAAAGCCACCCGAACACGAAAATCCACAGAAAACTCATAGTTCACGGACGATATAACGCACTAGTAGGGGTGTGCCAAATGGCCATAACGCACCGGGGTAGGCGCGTTATGTCACCTGGGTTTCGAAACTCCAGAAGTCAGAATCGAAACCCCCTCCCGATCGATCGAAATCGATGGGGGACGCGGGAAAACATGAAACCAAACCAACCCAGCAAGCCATACCATCGTTCCAAGCCTACGCATGCCACTAGAATTGAAAAGACGATGCCCATGGAGATGATTTCAAGCATTGGAGATAATTTCAGGCATTAACAGATTAAAAATGAACTAAATAGGAACATGCACAAAAAATGAGGCAAAGGGCGTCAGACCATGGCGCAAGTGGTACCGGCGGTGTCCTAATGAGGTAAGGAATCCATCCCCTTACCTGGATTACGACGAAAATGACGATTCGATGCCGATCCGATGAGAGGGCAACACGATGCCTCCCGACCCGGCTCGACTCCACGCTCTGCGGATCGAGGAAAGGTGGGCGTCAACGCGATCCTTCCGAAGTGACCAATCCAACGGTACCTCCCTTGCTTCGATTAGCGGCCGTCTGGACCAGAAATCGAGAGAGGAATGCAAATAGAGAATTTAACTCAAAATCACCCAAAAAAAGAATTACATGAAAAATGAGGAAGATGGAGACGGATGGCAACGCAGGAGGCATCAACGGATTCCTGGCGAGATGAGGAGTTCGTTCCCCTATCTCTTGCGTGGCGAAGACTGTGAATCGGTGCAGATCGGGCGACGGGGGCCACGCCGTCCTTCCGCTCATCCATGCTCTACGATCTAAGGGATGAAGGGTACCGGCGCGATCCTCACGTCGAGCCCGTCCCGTCGGTACCTCCCACGCATCAACTGGGGTCCATTTTGACCGTGAATCGAGTGAATGGGGGAGTGAGGAGAGAGAACGTGTAGGGGTGAGAGAGAGGAGAGAGAGACATCAAGAGAGTGAGGAGAGAGAGAGAGTGGTGAGAGATATTTGTAAAATTTTTGACTTTTCTTATTTTTTAAAAAAAAATTACCTCAAATATGGGGGCCACCCTGGCTGAAGCTTACGCTCGGTCAGAGTCAGACTGGGCAAACCTTGCCTGGACTCTCGGTATGTCTGATGGGAAGATATCTGAGCTCACTGAGGAGCGCGATGGGCTGTTGTGGGAGCTCTCCTCGTTTAAAGAGCTGGTGAGGGTGAGTCAGGCGGAGGACCAGGACCTGACCGAGCAACTAGCTCGAGCACGCAAGTCACTCGAGAGGAAGGGCAAGCTTCTGGAGGAGGAGCGCATGGCCCATGTCGAGCGAGATGGCCAGCGGGAGGGCAAGCGTGCCGAGCTACTAGACCGAGAGGAAGAAGCTGTGCGCCTTCGATTGGAGGCTGAGGCTGATCGGGCCGAGGCAGAGAAGCAGATGGCCGAGGTAGATCAGAGGTTGGCCAAGGCAGAGCGGGAAAAGGCCGAGCTCGCTAGTAGGTTGGGATCAGTCAGGGCAGAGGCACTCGAGTAGTTTAAATGCTTAGAGGCCTACCCGATTGACCTTAAGAAGGTTGCCCTCCCCTACTATGAGTTCGCACTTCGCCGAGGCATCCGCAAGGGGTTCAAGCACGGCTATAGCACAGCCATCTCCTGGGCAGAGGAACAGGAGCCAGGGATGATCATTTTCCCCTCCGGTCAATGTTATGACTCAGACCAAGTGAGCTCGGAATCTTCTGGCTTGGCATCGGGGGAAGAGGAGGACCAAAGGGACTCGTCTTCATCCGAGGGATCGCCAACTCCAGATGCCTCGGGAGGGTGCGCAACCGAGGTAGTTCTCACACCAGTGGGGTCAGTGCCAGGGTCAGCCATCACCGATGATACTAGGGGTGGACCGTCTGGGCCTTCAACTTCCGAGCCTCAGGATGGGGCAGAAGCCTGACTTTCTTTTCTCCTTTCTTGTATTTTTTCTTGAAGAAAAACTTTCTCTTTTTGGTGTAATGAAAAAACCAAAAATGTAAGGCGGTGGCGTCGTAGTCTGAACTTGCCCATTTATGCTTGCCTTTGCTGCGATTTGACCATTGTATCTGTAGTAGTTAGAAAGTACCGATTTTTCTTGTGCATCCCTTGCACGCTAGTTGGGCGGGCATCTGACAGGGTGTCTTTTCATTTTCTCATGCTTTAAATGCCTGGCCGCTTCGTGTGTCCCACTGGGAGGAACTTAGGAGGCTAAGGTGACCATTCGTAGGGAAAGGCCCCATCAGCGTGTTTTCAAGGGGAGAATCATTTAAGGCAAGTAGCCTCCCTTTGCCTATAAAAGGTCTGAAGGGCATCTCTTCCTCTCCATCGCTAGAAGAAAAAGAGTCTCATGCCCACTTATTTGCAACTATGGCCAACCCATGCACCCCTTCCTTGGTCAAATCCATACGCACCCTCATGGATAGGATGGACAAGTCTGACCCGGACAGATGGGAATATTTTTACCGTGCTGAGGCTAGGCTTAATGCCATAGATGATAGGATGGACGCTATCAACCGATCTCTCCACGGTCTGGTTAGACGAGTCTCCACCCTAGAGGAAGCCCCGATCAGGCCCGTCCATGGCAACAAGTCAGTGTCTGAGTACATTAGGGACTTTGAAGAGTACCGGTTGAGATATGGAGTTGGAGAGAAGAGCACTACGACTGCATTTGAGTTCCGAAGAGGTTTGCAGATTCACTACCAGTTTGAATTACTTTGCCGCGACGTGACCACTCTGGAGCACTCTTATCAGGTTGCTCTAGAGGTTGAGCCTTTCGAGTCAAGGTTTGATGCTGCCCTACGGCAAGCATCTACCTATCAGCAGAGCGCTAAGCCAGTCGGCCAACCACATGAGCCCACGAGGCAGGACGCTCCTACCTCACGACCTCACTCACCCTAGCCAGAGCCACCCATGTTTCTAACGAGGGAGGTACTTATAGCCGAGCCATTTATTAGCTGACTTAGGACAGGCTTGGTCCCTAGACCACCTTGCTACCCATCCGTGGACCCCGCACTACCATTAGTGCCCGTCAACTCATTCCACATGACTTTTTGGTCTAGTCACCATGTTGATACATTGGATGACATTATTAAGGGATTAGACTGGCAAATGAAGTTGACGTGTATGTCAGCCCCAGGTTTCAACTAGTCTACGAGTCATAGCTTCACGCATCCTACGCTGGGGTCCATTACCTCCGTGTACACCATGGGCCATGGCACCACGGAGGTCCTTTTGTTCCTCCCCATGTCGGCCGGGCCAAACTTCATTCCACTTATCCCGAGGGAGGAACCATACCTCATAACTATGACCACCGTCCCACCTACTACAATGCATGAAGGTGACCATCAACACCTAGAATTCCACACATGGGACCATGAGATGAGGGAATCCATATCGAGAGGTCACACGTTCTTTGATCCCTTCGATCCCTTCCTTGAGGTTAGGAAATCCATATCGAGGTGTCACACATTCTTTGATCCCTTCGATCCCTTCCTTAGTGGGCCTCTTTACCCACAACCCCCAGCCCACATTGTCAGGGGAGTCCCCTATCACACCCCTCCCACTTGGGTCGACCCATCTCTACTCACTAAGACAGGACATTGGCCCAGGGCACACCTGATGGAACTTTTCCCAGTGTCGCCAGTTGGCATCGATGGGGATTCCACCGAATCGTTGGCCGATGCCAGTGGAGTTTCTTTCGAGCTATCAGGTGGGTGTCAGTGGGATTCATCCCAAACTGTTGATTGACGTAGGCAGGGTGATTTCCTAAGTTAATGGTTGATGTCGGTTCCCCTAGTCTATCAAGAATTGGAGTCTACCTTGAAGGATGCTTTACTGGATAGTAAGATCTTAAGCTGACCACCGCTCTGCTGGATTTTGGGCTTAGGGCCATTCTGTTGAGTGGAGGGATCTCTTGACTTGTGACCCCCAAATGGGCCGGGTCCCTTTCCTAGTGACCCATGTTCATCTGAGGGAGGACCGACACTCCTCCTTGGAGTTGCCCCCCTTGCTTGGGCTTGGGAGGCTGGATACTGGACCAGGGTGGTTGCCCCTGGTGTGATACTGGTGCATCCGCTCCTTCAAGTCTCGCCTTGTCTTCTGGAGGCAGGGGTGGCGGCGGTGGGTCACCCATTTCTACAGCTGCTATGGCACTCCCCTTTTTTGCAGGGCCGAGGTTGACTCAACACCAATGTGGTGGACTGAACAAACCCGGTCCTGGGTTGCCTGGAGCATGGTGCTTTTGGCGAGCGTCGGTGTAGCCGGAGCTCAGGAATTCAATGCCCGAGCTGGGGCTAACATAGTGGCGACCCGAGGCTGAAAGCCGGTACTGGAAGCTGATGAAGTTTGGATCTAGGACTGGAACCCAAATTGAGTGCTTGAGAGAGCTCGGCTCTAGGGCTAGAAGCCCATCTTGAGTGTTGATGGAGCTGGGGCCCAGGATAGAATGTCAGTCTTGGGTGTTGATGAAACTGGCCCTAGGGCTGGAGGCCCGTCTCAGGTGTTGATGTAGCTAGATCCTGGGACCGGTTCCCTATCTTGGGTGTTGATGTAGCTAGAACCCGGGGCTAGTTGCCCATCTCAGGTGTTGCTAAGGCTAGAACCCAAGGCTGAACGCCATTCTTGGGTGTTGCTGGAGCTACATCCTAGAGCTAGATACCCTTTTTGGGTGTTGGTGATGCCAAAATTCTGGGACCTAAGGCAGGGCGCCCATCTTAGGTGTTGATGTAGCTGATACCCAGGGCTGGAAGCCTGTCTTGGGTGTTGATAGAGCTAGGACCCGGGACTAAAGCCCCATCTTAGGTGCTGATGAAGCTAGCACCAAGGGCTGAGAGCCCATCATGGGTGTTACTGGAGTTGGATCCCAGGGCTGGGAAGCCCATCTTGGGTGTTGCTAGAGCTGTCCCCAAGACCAGAAATTAACCCCACCATCAAACCCCATTCAAACTTGAGAGATATCTCTCCTTCCCTCTCTCCCTCCCAACCCAAATTCATAGCTCTTCCTCCCACCACCTACTAGACTGTGACGACCCGGATCCCAGATACCGGATATACTCGATAGTACTACCGAGTAGACCCGATATCACTTGGAACCTGTGAAATCTCCCGAGAGCTGTAAAGCTCCGAAGGGATAAAAGGATTGTCGTGTTGTACATTGAAGTCACGGAGATATAACAGTAAGTAATTAAATTCCATTAGATCGATTTGCTAAAGTAGTAGAAATAAAATTACCTTTTAATTAACAGTTTAAATATTTAATAATTATATCAGAGTCCAGTCCAAAGAAAAGACGAGCAGGCAATACAGTCATCAAAAGGAAAGACGTACACTGAGGTCGTGGAAGCCCGACGTAGGTGCCACTGGCCACTACGAACTTGCCACACCAGGAACAGCGGAAGCAGAACGATGACGACCCACCTGAAAAGCAGGGGTGAGCCTCGTGTCATTGGCTCAGTAGGGGTCACATGGATCCCCATTGAAAAATATGCAGTAACACAGAACAATAGCTAAAGCAACAAGTGTAGCAAAGTAGGAAAAATTACACTAGAAAGCTGTAAAGAAGGGGGGAGCAGGAGTAGGGAATAGGCTAAGGAGAGGGGAGCTAAAAGAAAAGGGAAAAGTCGTACCGAACGAGTGCGACTGCCAAACTAACCTCGGCTCCCTGAACTACTCCGGGCAGCAGCAGGAGGGCGAACTCTGATCTGACAAAGGCAGGAGTTGTCGATCTGTCGGTCCTACAAGGACAGACAAAAAGTCTAGAAAAGACCAAGACAAACACAGGCACCCTAAAGTACACATGACTCGATTATCGTGTACGCTCTTCTAGACACAACCACACACACATGACTAGAACGTCATGCACATGACACAACACTGACCTCGGTCAAGGCTAAAAGAAGACTAACCCAAAAAGGTTACGACGTACGAGAAACGTGAGAGTCACGTGTCACATGACGGAAGTACCCTGTCACTAGAAGAACAGCTAGCTGCGTCCAATAACGTCTTACACTGCGCCTCAAGTACCTCTCTACGGATGCCTGGGATGGTGGAGACAGAGGTACAAGCTGAACCAGAATAGGAACTACAGTCACAAGTGACTAGACAGGGTAACGCCCGTCAACGTCAGTCCAAACCCCTGACCACGTGTGCACACATTGGCTCACTACCTAAGCCAGGCCTCTAGCTAGTATTCCCCCTCTACAGGACACTACAGTTGGACCAGGGGCCCAAGGACCTAGCTTAAAAATCATACAATGGGAACTACCCCGCCACATGGGCTGACACGCTGTAATGTGTCGTAAGGCTATGACTAGTGGAGGCTCACTAGACATAAAGGCTCAAAACACGAGTGCTAGAGTACAGGTAGGCAAGGAAGCACTTCCACACGTACTATAAAGCACCACGGTATCACAAGTAACCGCCGATAGACTCAAGACAAGGCAACTAGACTTGCAACCCCGATGATCTTTGAGTCTCATGACTCGAGGTCAAGATCGTTGCTTACAATGGAACAGGCCGCCAATCAGTCTAATCGTAAGCTAGAGGAAATGACACGACTGTGTAAAATGATACACGGAGACTTAAGGGAGCACCAAGAACCCTCAGCACACTTGGACATGCAAATAGAGGTAAGACGATACCTTGAGGTATCCAGAACTATGTCTCGGGCTGGATAGAACTGTCGAGACACAAAAGGTCACCTGTCAACCACCGGGTCACCTTAGGTTGACTGGGACCAGACTATGACGACTCTATAGTAGGAAAGATAATCCCACTTCAAGCATGAAAACTCCTGGCCACTTCATAGCGTGGTCTTAGCCCTCATAGGACATCAGGAGACATCCACAGGAATGACAAACCAGAAGGTCGAGCCAAGACATCAGAGAACCCAAACATCAGGAAACGACACTCTGGGCATAAGCGATCAATCGCTTGGCTGCTTAACGACGTTAGCAGTCAGGGAAAGAATCGCTACGTACATAGAGGCAAGGATACTGGCGATCAGGGGTAGGGCTATGAGGCCACTATAGCGATCAAGGATATGACCAATAGGATAAGTCAACTCCAACTGACCTACCCAAACAACCACCAAGCAGTCTATAGAAGACACGTGACACGAACTGACTGACCATCCTAAGACACGAACCTAAGACAGACGAACAATGGTGGAACCACCAGGGTCAACCAATAATACTATAGACTCATCCCATAGCGCGGTCACAAAGGGGCCACTCAGGGAGATGAACGGTCTAGGGCCAGGCCATTCAAAGGGGGCTGAACGGTCTCATAGAGGCCGCCCAAGGGGACTAGACAGTTCAAGGGAACCGCCCAGATGAACCGACCTACTACAGTAATGGTCAAGACAATTTTGACCAAACCACTCAAGGGAATAGAACGGTTAAGGGCAAACCGCCCCATGAACCGCCACAAACTGTTGACCCGAGGTCAACCATGCTAGGTGGTCACTAGCTGGCCGCTCAACACCACTGGAAAACTGGCACAGCAGGAGACCAATGACCCAAGGGGACTAAACAGCTCCCAACAGGCCGCTCAAGCCCCAGTGCGGTCTATCGCGGGGCCGCTTGAACCCGAACTGACGCACATTCAATGGTCACACATTGGACCGCTCAATAACCTAAATGATTTCTGGTACAACTGTTCAGGCGTCACGGTGAGTAAACTAGGGGATCAGCCCGATCATGGCCTTTCCACGCCCCGTTCATTCCAAAACGACGGGGATATGTCCATAACCACATTGGGAAGCACATAGACTCAAACAAGAGTCAAATCGGCTGAGAAACGACAAGAAACAGGTGATTTCCTCAAATCGACCCAAAAGGAACCACCGGACTTCTCGGGCTCCTAACGGTCCCGAATGATCGCCAAACGTAACTAACTCAGTGACTATGGAATGCTGACATTCCAGGGAGTCCATTGACACTAAGTAATCTAAAATTCGTTGTCATTTTTTGGCAAATCCTACAAACTCTGAAAAACCATAATGAGCCCAAAGCTGCTCGTTCTCGCACCATTTAGCGTGAGATTATGAGGGGAGGTGCAGGAAAGGTGGGTGATCTGTCTCCCTACCTCTGTTGTGCCCCTTGGGTTTTTATGATGGCGTGTTGTTTTGATGATAGCAACTCTCTGAGTCACCATATAAGATTACATGTGCATTCATAGCTATTCTGCATAAGCTTGAGATGAATGGCATTGTTGCCTTATTGCTGCTATCGGTTCTGGGTGATGCACATTATCTTGCTTGCTGCATTAGGTCTGTGCATGTCTTCATTGCTCGTGCATATGGGCTATCCAGTAGATAGCTTCTTGCTTGATGCATTAGGTCTGTGGATGTCTTCATTTCTCATGCATATGGGCTATCTAGCAGATAGCTTGGTCAGTGTTTGCCTGTGCATAAGTGCTTACCTGTGTGGGTAGGAAAAGGGTCGACCCATTGGGACGACACTTTCCTCCAGGATGTAATTAACGTCGTAGCCTTTATGGTACGGCGGGTCCTCAGTCCCGACACGATACACACAATCGCCTGATTAGTTAGAACGAGCGCACCCTGGGCTTCTTTAAGCCCGCATAAATTGTCACCTCGGTGACTGACACACCCTCGCACCAATAAACTGAATAAATGAACAAAAAGATGATTAAACTAATGAAAAGAATGAAGGTCCCGAAAAGTGCATCCACAAGCCGCCTCTGCCTCAGCTACCCCGTCAGTCCCGAGTCCTCCAGAAGACTCGCCAGTCTCGGCTACTGCAGCCTCTACTCAGGAGCATTTCCACCTCGGCTGCAGACTTCCGACCCCGCTCCTTGAGGATGCCTCCGTGGAGGGGTTATCCCCCTCCGTCACCGAACCTATCAAGAGACACAGCATTATACAATGTCCCCGTGTTATAACCAGAAAGCAACAAACGAAAAAGGGACGGAGTATCCCAAACAAGGCCGTACCTGAAGGGGGGTCAGTGGCAACAGTACCAACTGCTCTGACTTCAATGCCAGCACCCAGGCTGCATTTGCCACGGCCTCCCGGATGTCCCTCAGAGTACGGGCGCACTCAATCTGGGACAAGAACTCCAAGGGCCCGGCAGACTTGATCGCGTGAGCAATGTGCCGCCACCAGTCGTCGATCACTGAGTTGGCAAAGCTCCCGTAGGGGAGGTCTCGACCCAGCGAGCCCTGGCTCTGAAAGGTGCAATCAGCCAAAAACTGGGCCTACCAAGCCTTAGGCGCCCTCGGCTGGGACCCCTTTCCACCTATCGCCGCTGCTCTCGCCGAAGTCTACACTAGGGGCTTCAGTGTCCTACCACTGCTCTGACTCCCAGAAGTCGAACCCCGGCCACCTCGGGGCCACCGCTCCATAACCCGCTCGATCTCTCAACGGATCCGAGCAATGCGGGTCCTTAGGTACCCATCATCCAGCGCAATAGGAGGTAAATCCTCCCTCAGCAAGCGGCTCTCCTTTGCCTTTCAAATCGCGGAGGCCTTCTGACAGTACAGGTGGCTGTGCTCAAACCAGCACCTGGCGTAGTGAATGTCGAACCTCCCTCGACGTCCCTGGCCCGGCATCGAGAACTGCTCCGGCTCCTGGCGACTGTAGAAGTCCCACCATGCTGTCACAAGCAGGTGGGTGTCTCTACCTCGGTACTACCTGCCTGTCAAAGAGAACTCCCGGTTCGGCGGGATCCCCTGGTCGTACCCAAAGTTCCTCATGAACCGATGTGGGTAGTACGGCTCCAAGGAACTCGTCGCCTCAATTTAAACATGTTCATCATAATTCTCACCACAATTCTTTCAAGGGACCACGTCCTCATTCACCTGGTCTTTCCCGACATATGGACAATTTCCAATCTCATGGCCTCTCGCCTCAATCACGAGCCACTATTCCCTCTAGACCGTCTCCTCCCCACGATGAGAAGGTCTCCCAAATTTTGCATGCCATAGATCATCTCACCCCTCAACAAATCTAAGCCCTTCAAGCCATTGTTGAGGGTGCATCTCACTTTTCTCATCCTCCTTCTACTCCTATTCGGGTGCCCCATCACCCGCCTCCCTCTCCTGTCCATACTCCCATTTGGGTCGCCCATCACCCGCCTCCCTCTCCTACATATGCTCCTCTTCGGGTGGTCCATCGCCCGCCTCCTTCTATTCCTCCTCTTTCACGGCTCCAAGGACCACACATTCCTTGCAACCCGGCCCAACCGGGTTCTTCTTCGGGTCAGCCCGTTAACCCCCCTCCATGACCATCTTATGAGGTTCCTCCTTCAAGGTCACCATGCTAGCCCTCTGCCTCTCATGTTATGCCCCTCTAAGTTCTCATTGATAAAGTTGTTTCATTGGAGGAACAATTAAAGAGGGTCACGAGCCTACGGCCTCCTCCTCCTCCTTCTCTAGTCAATCCTCTTCATACTTTTATGAATAATATCATGAAGATGGAGAAAGAATGGAAGGAGAGGAGAGATGATTACGGCGTCAACAAGGCAAGTGAGCAAGAAGATTTCACAGGTCTAAACAATCAAGTGAATGCGTTTGCCCTCCACTTATTCACCCCGTTCATCAATGTGACCCTCCGGCTTCATATTTGTCTCCACAAAATCCTCCATATTACACTATTCCACAACCTATCATTACGCCTCCACCACAGCGTCCACTTGAGCCCGACAATGAAGAGCCGACAAATGAAGAATTGAAGATAGCACATGATGAAGTTTCGAAGGCACCCACTCTGAGCTTCCTTTATTTTCCTCTCCCTCTACTATCGCCAGATGAACCTCCTACTCAGGACGATGCCATCGTCCCCGATTCAACCCCCATGTTTGAGACCTACTGGTGTTACGATGATGGGTCGATTCTCCAATCACCCATGCCGGTGCATCATGAGTCTTCTCCTACCCCTAACACTTCTCACCCCATCCGGCATTTCCTACGCACCAAACCTTCTCTTTTTACACCTCGCATTATATCGCCTTTAAGCACCACACCATTAGCCTCCACTCCATCGGCCTCCGCCGAACCTCCCACTGAACCTCCACCAATTGATTCCCAACTTCGTAGGAGGCCGGCACGCCGGGGGCGTGGGTTTGGGTGGCACTCACTCACATTTCGCGGTGGGCACACTAGAAGTGGTGTGCAAGTCTGGGCTCTCAGCTCACCATCCGACGGGCATTCAAAGATGATACTAAACTAACAAAGCATGTAACCAGCCAAGGGTACCAGTCGCTCACCTGATCGGTGTGAAAACACCGATCCCAATCAGAGACAAGGGCGAGCAGGGAAGCGTGGGTACGCGCACGCTGCGTCGGTGGTGCTTGACCTGAAAATAAAATAGTTACAGCACTACACCTCATGCAGGAGGGGGTTCTTGGGGTGGGGGCTAAGTGTTTACAACCAAAATTACCTCCACGCAGGGAGGGGCCTTCAGCCGACCAAGCGAGGGGAGGGGACAAAGCTAGAAAATTGTTGTGCTGAGCCCCCATCGATGCTGCCAACTTCTGGAACCACTAGACAGGCGGTCGAAGATGGCGTCGCCACAATCACAAACGAACTCCAAATGAGCTGAAACTAGTGCTAAAATCTTCTGACTTGGATCGGAAAGATGTCTGAATTTTCTTGACTTACCCTGAGAAGGTCGCTGGCCGGGGCAGGACTTGGAACAGTGCCGGACAGTTCTGATTCTAGCCGCTCACAGGGTAGTGCTGCGGGAAGATGGAGGCGCCACGGACAGTCCTGAACTCGGTTGGAGGCGGGGTTGGTACTGTTACGACCATGGACAAGCCTTCTTTCAGATGAGATTAACAGCACTATCAGCAGATGTCAGGGCTAATCGTACTGGCCAGAATGGTGGAGGTGGGTCCGTTCAAGAACAGGGGAACTGACCTGGCACAACTCTGGAAGAAAATTCAGAACTCTTGATGCCGGGGTCCAAACTTCACTCCGCTTCTTGGAGATGATAGAGGACTGGTAGAAGGTGCCCTCAGCCAAGTTTCACGCCCAGATCTACAAGGGAGTGGCCATGGTGGAACCTTTTCTAGGGCTCTAGTTCGCTACCTAAGAGTTCTTGCGTAGTCGGGGAAGAATCACACTCGCGGGCAGCTCGGAGCTCGGACGATGACGAAACAACCATGCCTAGAAAGCTCTCTGGACAACCTTTCCAGTGGTACATGATTTGCCACTAGATGAGTCGGGGAAGTGCCAGAGAAGCTACTGTTTCTAGGACCCTTGCTGTCTGCCTGCGACCTGCCACTAGAGCTGCAACCTTGTGATGGCCAATGGAGTAAAAGGGGGGCTGCACAGCAAGGGGATGATGGCTAATGGTTATGGGACTCCTCACAGCAACAACCACTGTGTCACCTCCACTCCTTCTTCCTCTCTCCCCATGCGACTTCTACCTCTCCCTTTATCTCTCTAACCATCTCCCTCTCTCTGCTTCTCTCTACTCTCCAACCTCTCTCTCCCTTTCTCAACGTCTCAACACCCTGCCGTCCCTCTCCCTTTCTCCCGTCACCTCCTGCTCACCGTCCCCCTCACCTACATTCTCTCTCACACACACAACTCCTCTCACCACTGCGAGCAACGCCCATTCCCTCTCTCTCTCTCTTTCTCTCTCTAACCCCCTGCACCTTCTCTAACCTGCACATGCACACACACACACCGTGGCACTCTCTCCCTGCAGCTCCTCCACACCGCGGGCAGACCATCCTTCTGTCCGCTGTCGCAAAACCTCCCATCTCCCTCTCTCTGCTTCTCTCTCTAACCTCCCGTCCCTCTCTCTTCTTCTCTCTCTCCTCCTGCTCCTCCCTCTCTGCTAGCCACTTCCACCATGCGACCCATCGCGCTAGCCTCTCCCATGCACGTCCGTCACCGGCTCCATAACCACCTGCAGGCCACGTTCCCTCTCACCACTCTCTCCATTCTCTCTCTCCCGGCCGCACCTCTCTCCCGGCCGCTCCATTTCTCTCTCTAACCTCCCTCTGCACATCCTCTCCCCCAGCCCTCCTGTCTCTCTTTTTCCTCTCTCTTCCGTCCGCGTTCCCACCTCCTCCACCTGCGCATCTCTCTCCCCCTCTCTCTGGCACACATACACACCCGGCGGTCGAGCCACCCTCTCCCTCTCTCTTCTTCTGGCCAACCCACCGCTGCTGCCATCCCACTCTCCCTTTCTCCCTACAGATACACCTCCTCTCCCTCTCCTCTCTCAGGGGGATCCAACCATGAACGTCTCCCCACCGTCGACCTCCCTTCTCTCCCTCTTCTCTCTTATCTCCCACACCCTTGCTCTCTCTTTCTTCTCACCCCGCCAGCGGACACAGGCAGCCACCCCCTCTCACCTTTTCTCCTCCATGCATAGACTACTCCCCATGCACGTCGCCGGCGTCGGTGCTCTCTCCACCGCAGCACCACCATCGGACCTCTGCACTCTCCCATCTCATTCTCCGCCGGACTCTCCTCTCCTCACACACACACACACACACCCAGCGACGGACCTCTCTCCCTCTTTTCTAACCCCCTGCACACCTCATGCATCAACCCCCCCACCCTTCCGTGTCTTCTCTCTCTCTCTTTCCCTCTCCAGTCGTCTAACCACCCTCCTCATCTCTCCCTCTCCCTGGGTCTAGTAGCCTTCATGCGGTCCCACTTGGACCGTGTATCTCTTGAGCGGCCACTTAGTAACCGCCTACCCCCCTGCTACACCTTTTTTTTTCTCTCTCTCTCTCACTCGTAAGACGTCGCTCTCTCTCTCTCACTCTGAGTCATAAGATGTCTCTCTCTCACTCTAAGTTGGTGTCTCTCCCTCTATCTCACTCGTAAGATGTCTCTCTCTCTCTCTCACTCTGAGTCGGCGTCTCTACCTCACTCTAAGTCGGCGTCTCTCTCTCACTCTGAGTCGACGTCTCTCTCCTCTCCACTCTCTCGTGAGTTGATGCATCTCTCTCTCTCACTCTGAGTCAACGTCTCTCTCCTCTTCACTCTCTCGAGTCAGTTGTAAGTCAGTTAGCATTTACATCTACATTCATACACCCATTCACCTATAACAAAAGAAAATCAACTAAAAACCATATCATCATGTACAAAGTGTGTCTGGGGTACAAGGTTAGGCCGCTCCCTCTAGCCTGTCACTGTCTCCTCCACCCTTATGTCTCTTCGATGGCGGGGACATCGTAGAGCTAGTGTCCTCCTCGCGCTGCCGTCGGTGACGCTCCTCCTCCTCATTCCTCCGGCGGCCAGAGGAACCCGTAAAGAAACTACGAACAGGCCCGTGGGTGGCGTGGTTGCCGCTCGGAGCCCTGCTACGCTCTCGGTGTATCTCCCGGAACACCCGCAGCTCCCCCTGCAGCCCCGACGCCTCCAGTAGTGCGCGATCTCGCTCAGCCCGAACTCAGACTAACTCCTCCGTGCTAGCCCGAAAATGCTCCAGCTCCACCCGTAGGAGTGCCGTCTCAAGTGCGTCCGCTGGTCTACTCCGAGCTAGCTCCTCTAGGAGGTGTACTATCTACTCCCGTGCTGCGGCTCGGCTCTGCTCGAGCTCTTCTTGAAGGCACGCTGCCTCCTCTCTCGCTCGGGCACTCTCGCTCAGGGCTATTGTCAACTCTGTCGCCTGCATGCATGCATCAGTATCATTCGTTAATTACATTTCATATAAGAATAATTGATAATGGAAAGTGTAGAGAATGTACCCTCTCAAAGAGCGTGGCCTCTGTGGTCTCGGCTCGGGCCACCATCTGTCGGAACTCCACCTCCCGCTCCGATCGGTCGGCTGGGGCTTGTGTGGAAGTGGAAGGAGCGTCGGCCCCCTGTCGCTGGGTCTCCTCGCCCCGCTACATTTAGAAATTCAAGAGTCAGTCATATCATAGCATAATCATAGTAGAAGTGCATAATTAAGTTTGAGGGTTAGTGGTAACTGGCAGGCTTAGGGCTCCCTCGGGATAGGTTGCCAGGCCGTTGAACCCACAAAGCAGGGTTCGGATCGGGTGGAGTCCAGATGGATTCTCACCCATCTTGAGGAAACAATCGTAGGAAAGTACATCAGGGGCACTACCATTATCGACTAAGATTTTGTCTACATTACAATGGTTTATTGTGGCTAACACAACTAGGGCGTCGTCGTGCAGGGTTGTTAACCCTTCCAAGTCCTGGTCAGAGAATACCAGGCCCTGCGGCTCCCTTGCCGGTGGGGCCTTAGGGGGCTCAGAGGCTCAGCTCGCCCGCTCAGCGTGACGCTTCCGTCCTCGACTACTATCTCCTCCTGATGTAGCTCCTCCAGCAATGACGTTGATGTGGACCCCGCAGGGAATGTTGTCGATTTCCTCGGGGGCGTCGCGGTCCTCCTTTTGCCCGAACACGTAAGGGGACAAATGCCCCTGACGGACGAGACACTCGATCTCATCCTGGAACTAGTGGCAGTCACCGGTGTGGTGCCCATGGTCCTTGTGGAAGAGGCAGTGTTTGTGGCGGTTGCGATGCTTCGCCTTCCCAGGCTCTGGTTGGCGGAGGAGGCCCGAGCCTTTGATGTCTTCGTAAATCTCATACACCAGAGCAGTCAAGGGCGTGTACTCCTCGTATCTCCGGGATGGCTATTTATGCTCTTCGTCTCGATTCTACTTTTTTCCTTAGACCGAGCTTGGCTCGGATGCTCGCTTCTTGTCCCCCTCCCGACCTGAGCTGGTTGTGCCACAACAGGTGCTGAGGACTTCCTCACACTCAGCATGGCGCAATGCCAGGGTCTCAAGCTTGGCAAGGGAGGTGGGGGGATGCAGGACTAGCTCGTGTCGGAGGTTTTCATCACGGGTGCCTCCCGTCAGCACGGTTATGCCCGAGGCTACATCTAGGCAGGGGATGCATAGGGCCTCCGATTTAAATCGGTTAATGTAGGCCCGCAGCTTCTCCTCCTGTTCCTATCTGTGTGCCAACAGCCCCGCTACCGACCTAGGGGGACCACTACCGGTGAAGCTTTCCTTTAACACTCGCCCGAACTGCCTGAAGTCTTGGATGGAACTAGGGGCGAGGGCCCAAAACCATGCCTGAGCGCCCTGGACCAGTGTGGTCATGAACGCTCAGCACTTAATGGCGTCAGACGCCGCATGAAGAGTCATCAGGGCGTCAAAGTTGTCGAAGTGGTCGGCCGGGTCGCCCTGGCCGTCATACGACTTGAAGGTCGGGAGGGAGATCCTGGGAGAGATTTAGCCGGCCATATGGAGGGGACCGAAGTTGCTGAGTGTATGTCCTCAGTTGGCAGGATCGGCATGCTAGTTACTTTAATGATGCGCCCTTTGTGTGAAAATTTGATGCATTGGTGGTTTGTGGAGGGCACAGCATCAAGTTCTTGGATGTAAGGACATCCCAGAATACCGTTGAATGTTGGGTCCATATCAAGGATGTGAAAATCAGCTGTAATGGTGACAGGACCCAATCCTACTTTTAGTGTAATCATGCCCAATGGCGGCTTCTTTGTATTGTCATATGCGGTGATTGTAATAGTAGACGGCCGTATCTGACTCTCCAGAATGCCACACATCTTCAAGGTGCTTGGAGACAGAACATTAATGGAAGCACCGATATCTACCAAGCACTGCTTAACTGGCACTTTATTAATGTCTATTGTAATACACAAAGCATATTTTCTGGCCGACTGTGGAGCCAGTTCATGTTCATGAAAAGTAATAACCGGCTGACTACTGACTGGAGCTAAAATTGTAGTGATCTGGTCCGCTGCTATATCTTCGTTTACCATTACCCTTTCAAGATATTGCTTCATAGCTTTCAGATGTGCAGCGGATCTTTTGATTAACTCTAGAATTGAGATCCGGGCCGGTGTTCTATCAAGGTGCTTTAACAGGTCATACTCTGTGCCCAACATAGATTCTTGTTCCTGCTCTGCTTGGTCTTGTGTGGGCTCCTGCTCCCGCTGAGGAAATACTCTATGAAACATACGCCCACTCCGGAGCACCATGGTTTTGGATGCCTCTGTTGGGGATGGTGGAGATTAGGAAGAGGTAGAGGCTGGTGTGTGGACGGCTAGCGGAGTGTTAGTAGTAGGAGGGGTTGTCGTGGGAGGCCTTGCCGTCGAGGGGTTGTCGTATGGCAAAGGGTGAGGTTGGGTAATTGGCGGGCGGAGTAGGAGGGATCGCGGAAGCATGGTGGTAGAAGGTGGAGTTGATTGTTGTAGCATTGGTTGTTGTGAACTTGATTTTGATGGAGGGGTGGATTGTGGAGGGGTGAATTGTGGAGGAGTGGTTGCCGGCAAGGGGCGAGTGAGGGGAGGCCTGTTCGGCGGAGGGTTTGTAGGGGGTGGTGCATTCATGGGTTGGCGAATGAGAAGGGGCCGTGCGGGAATGGAGTTTGGGTGAAGTGGCCCTGGTGTAGTAGAGCGTATGAGGGGACGTGAGGTTTGGGGAGTTACATGTTGGGGAATTCTTAGTAAGCGGGGGGGTTGGTTGGTTTCTTGATTGATGGCCCCGACAGAGGTCAAGCCGAAGTGACCTTGCCAGCCGTGACTATGAAGATACCTCTTTCACCCCCGGGTGTGGACCTGCTGGTATTCTCGCATGTCCTGAGGCCTATAGCCTTGCAATACCCCAAAGATTATATTACAGTAGCAGGCTTGGAGGTGCGAGGAGTGATTGCTGGGCCTGACCATCCAATCACGGCTCTAGAACAGTAGCAACTCATCATTGGTGGGGAACCACTCCAAGGTCCAAAGGACATTACCAAAATAGAAGCTGGAGAAATTGTGGATGAAGCAGCCAGGGTCTCCATGACTTTAGCCCTTGCTACGGAGTCGGCACTGGTGGAAGTTGGACAATCTGATGATGGTGCCCAACCACTCCCCATTGTTGAAGCCCAAACTGCGGCGCCCTTGTCCAAAACTGGGGAAAAAGTTACCGTTATTGAGGCTTCCTCCACTGCACTAATTATCTAAACTGCCACCAACACGGGTGCTTTGCAAGACATGGTGTCATCGTCTTCATAGCCAAAGGATGATATTTGGGCCGTAGTTGACAGTCGCATGGAATTTCATCTCCCCGATACACCATCACTTGGTTTGCAATCATCAATTGACCTAGTATGGCAATATCTGGAGACGTTACGGCAGACCGTGACAACCCGTCAAGATCTAACCTATGTGCAATTAAGGGGTCTCGTGGAACACCTCTCTCGCACATTATTAGATTTTGGTTGCCCCATCGAGGACTAGGCGCAGCGAATGCTCTTGCTTCTAAAATACGTGAACAGAAGGGAGTTCATTGGCCATGGCCTAGCAGATCAGCTGACGGCCATAAAGTTTGAGCAGGCGGAGTATCGAACCACTCTTGTGTCCCTGA
This sequence comes from Amorphophallus titanum, assembly GCA_024336825.1. Classification (NCBI taxonomy): domain Eukaryota; kingdom Viridiplantae; phylum Streptophyta; class Magnoliopsida; order Alismatales; family Araceae; genus Amorphophallus; species Amorphophallus titanum. The sequence continues at coordinate 777,758 of JANBPO010005995.1, forward strand.
GAGGAACTGCCCAGCAGATGCAGGATGCTGCCAACACCTCTACTTAGCGCCAGACTTCCTTGAAGGCTCAGAAAGATGAACTGTGTGCCGAACTCTCCTGAGCCGAGGCTGAGCTGGAATCAACTGAACAGTAGTAGGTCCAGAATATAGAGGAGGCGGAGCTGGCAGAAGGGTAGTCCACCTCACTTGAGGAGAAACTGATGCAGTTGCAGGTCGAAGAGTCTCGTTTGCAGGAACTAATCTGCCATACCTCCCTAGGGATTTTGGAATTTAAGGACATCTTCCACCGCTCACTGTAAATTTTTTTTTATTTCCTTTCCCTTTTTGGTTGGCCTTCATGTATCCCAGGGAATGCCCCAGGTACCATGTGCTCTTCTTCTTTATGCAAATGAAATTTCTTCATTATCTGCTTTACACATTTGTTGCTGCTGCCTTGATCACGCTCTCGTCGCCTTGCGGGAGAGCAAAAGAACAAATCCAATAAGTCAAGTATGCAACACAATGCATGACTGCATCAACACCAGTGGGGTTTGGGCCTCCTTGTAGACCCCCTTTCAAAGTGGACGGGAAGGCGGCCTGTCGCTGGACACTCTTCTTCCTCCTCAAGGCAGTCGGTGCCACAGTGGGAACATCTTCATACTTCTTCTCCCCACTGAAGAAATGCTGGAGCCAGGTGCCCATCCGTACACGCCTCTTCTCTCCAGGCTTGCGCGCCTCCCTCGTATCGTATGAAGAATGGCAAAGTGTACGGTATGCCTTCATCAAGTAGCGATAAGCGAAGCCTGTCAAGTACCGGCCTTCGCCATCAGTCTGATCTTTCAGCCAGTCTGCCCAACAAACTTCTTCGTATGGCTCTCCATGATTGGTAGGCCACTGAGCTGCGAAAGACTCCAAAGGTCCAGGGAAGTTTCTCCCTCCGAAGTATAGAAAGTATTATACTCGGGGCAGAATACTTCGATCATACCACAGCATAAACCTCTGGAAATAGGATAGTGGTACCTCGAAGCATACACGCTAAGATACACACCAGCTTTGACCAGAATCGGAGCATAGTGCTACAGCACGTAGTTCATGAATTCCACAGCTTCGGGTCTGAAGGCATGGGCGTCGGTGGCTCTCTGCTCGGCGAACCATCCAACGGAGATTTGATGCTTGAAGCGAACTACCAGGCAGTCTAGCAAGAAAGATTCATCTCTGTATCCCCACTTCAAAGGGGCAAGAAATAAATCAAAGACTGACTTCTCCTGGTCAACACGGCCTCTGGTCTTGTTCCATCAAGCAGGGATGAACTCAGGGGCTCTAGTCAATAGCCCATCTTTTGGAGCCAAGTCTTGCAATCCAAGCACAGTGCTCCACTTTCTGACTTCACCAGGGAGATAGATGGGCCTCCCCCACACAACAAAATCAGTCAGGCTATCTCTTTCAACAAGTAGAGCCTACTCAGCCCTGTGGACAAGGATTAAGTCCCTCCTCCCTTGAATATTGAACCGCTTAAGGAAGGTCATCAGATGTTTATCTTTAGGGTGATCCATCCTGATGACATCCCCACGGTCATATTTGAAGGAGTCACCTCCAATGATCAGAAGACGACTAGTGTCCACTATGTAAGTCTCTGAATCTGAAGATTCCACCACCACAGCGAGCTGTTCGTGCCCCCGGTCCAAAGAATTAACATTCTCCAATGTCACCACAGCACAGGACGCAGAAGAAGAAGAAGAATCTTGAGGGCTTATGTATAGAACTAAACACTAGAGGGGCTATCCTATAAATGTACAAGACACACTTTATCATATGCACATGGACTATACGTAGTGGGTCTTCCACTTTGTCCAGCACCATGGGAATTGGTGCCCAATGACCAGGGCGCCAATTACAAATTTAACACCATTTTCACCAAGTAAAAGAATGGGTGCCCACATACCAGGGTGCTAATTCCCAATAGAACACCTTCAGGTAGGCGCCATTTTCCCTTGGCCATGGAGGTGGCAGAAGTGTCTAACGAAATAACACCCACAATCAAGGGCGCCGATTGCAATGGGCACCCCCTACCTAGGGTGCCATTTACTCTGTGCTTCTAGAAGGCTTGAGGCACGAACAGCCTCATTTAGCTGGCACAACACCCTTCCAACTCAACAAGACCCACGAGGATAATGACCTATGCTACGTTAGCAACCCTTTCTCCCCTATAACTACTCCCCTCCTAGAACTGGCAGAAGCTATTGTGCTGCTTGTAGAAGGGAACCTGCTGCTAGAAGTCTACATCCTGTTGTGAACATGTGGCTTCATCCTTGGGTTCTCCATTTTCTATACCTCTTAACCACGTCAAAAGGTAGGTGTTCTCAGATCCTTGCTTAACTAGTAGCTAAGCTAATTAGGTTAACCGATGCATGCTAAGAATCAGATTATCATCCATGATATATACATGCCAAATTATACATATATCTGTTACACATGTCACGTACATGCTGTTACCATGATCTTACGATAATCCTGTTACCATAATCTTCACGTACATGCTGTTATCATGACCTTACCATAATCCTCATGAGTTTGAACAAATCTGTTAGCATGATTCCATGAGATTACACTAGTTTTACAGCCATATTAACCATGTTTTAAACCGTAGTATAGAACCTCTGTACACTTAATACTACCCTATTTTAACAAACCCAGAAGCCCAGCTCTCAGGAAAAGGGTGCCCACATAGCAGGGCGCCATTTCCAAAATGGACACCATGAGGGGGGCGCCAATTTCAATTAGCACACCACATACCAGGCGCCAATTAAATGGAGCCCCTTAGACCAGGCACCAATTAGATAAAGGCACGATCAATTGCCATAGTTGCCAGTAATTAATAAGTTCATTCAAAAAGGTCTGTAAATAGCACCCCTGAGATCAGGATGTCACAATTACACTTACAACATCCATGACTTATAAATACAACTCGGATAATAGAACTTCAATTTTCACTCTGCAACTAAAATATACAAACTCAATATCCTTCCTGGTGAGCTGCTGTTAGACGAGCATGATCTTTCTCATTCTGGCTGTGGTGTCTTTCTGAGGTAAGCTTTGGAAGTGCTGTCTCGGTGAAGCCTTTGTCATGTGTCCACTTATATGTGGATTGTGTTTATTCTGAACCTGATCTGCTCTTGTTTCGACGGTGGCCTAGCTTTCGACTCGGTTTGTATGTTGGAGGTTGTTGTGCACCGTGTTTGGCGTGCCGTGTTTGGCAGATGTTGTGCTGTGAAGGTTCAGTAATCATTTCAGGACGTGAGGATGGGCTGAGATTAATATTCTTGGTGGCTTGTGCTGTTACTCTTAGCACGATGGTTTACACTATGGTGACTTGTGATCGACGGTTGGTAGCATAGGTACTCGAGGCATGGTATATTGTAGTTCATGAGTTGCGATGATGCCGAGAGGTGTGCTGTGATGTGGATGTCAAGTTGTTCCTTTTGCCTTGTGTGTTGTGTAGAGTGCGCAGCGGAAGCGTGTGGGTTTATTACCCATTGGTTGAGGATCGTTGGTTGGAAGATTCTGGCCAACCGAGAGGATTGTTGCCTCGATGTGTCTTCATCTTGGTTGTGCGTGCCATGATGTTGTTGGTTGTAGTGCCGTTGCTTGTGGCATTGTGGTTGTTGGCAATGGCAATTTCGAGAATTGGGGAAACTGTTGGCAAATATCCTGATTGATTACCCTTTCTTTATCTGTATTTCTTAGAAGCTGTACTCTCGGGACATGATCGTGGTCCTAGAGATGCATTTTTTTTAAGAGTTGTTGTGGGTCCTTGTTGGTAAGTTGTGCGTAGCTAGTCTCTTTTTAGCCCTGTGTTCAGCTGTAATTGTGCCTTGTTGTGACTCAGCTTGCAATTGTGTCCCGTGGTTCTATGTTGAGAGCAGAGCCAGGATTCTGCAGGTGTTGTTGAGGTTGTTTGTTGGTTTGTTGGCTGTGTTCATCTTGGGAGAAGTTCCCTATGTGAGTCTAAATTTGGCATTATGTGGATCGTGATTTTGTCGGTTGGTTGTGTTGTACTCTTATGTCGTGGTAGAGTTAGCATGCGGCTCGAATCAGATATAATGTCTGAGTGAGGACTGACTTGATTGTGCTTGTGGTCCTGTACTGTCATTGGCATTCTGTGTGTCAGTTTCATTTGTTTGTTATGGCGCTAAAGCCGATGGTTTGAGCAGTCAGCTAGGATGTTTGTCTTCCTCGTGAAGAGCTGATGCTTGTGTTGTTGGTGGTTATTTTCGTGGCATGGATCGTGTCTCCTTTCCTTGTGATTGGCAAGGGGATAATGCCAATGCAAGGAGAGAGTTTTCTGTCGATTCGAACGTAAGGCCCGCAATGACGATATTGTATGAGAGCCGGCTAGGACATGGAGTCTTGCGCCGAAAATGGGTTTATTCATTTAGCAAGAAGGCAATGCTAATGCAAACGAAGAGCTTCTGCCGATTCAGACGTAAGGCCCGGAATGGCGATGTTGTTTTCTTCAAAAAGCTCGATTAGGGCGGAGTGCCACTAGACCAAGATAGGGGTAGCTCGATCTGGGTGGAATGCCACTAGATCAAGATAGAGGTAGCTCAATCAGGGTGAAGTGCTACTAGACCAAGATAGAGATAGTTTGATTAGGGCAGAGTGCCACTAGACCAAGGTAGAGGTAGCTCGATCAGGGCGGAGTGCCACTAGACCAAGATATGGGTATCTCGGTCAGGGCAGAATGCCACTAGACCAAGATAGAGGTAGCTCGATCAGGGCGGAGTGCCACTAGACCAAGATATAGGTAGCTCAGTCAGGGCAGAGTGCCACTAGACTAAGATAGAGGTAGCTCGATCAGGGCAGAGTGCCACTAGACCAAGATATGGGTAGCTCGATCAAGGCGGAGTGTCACTAGACCAAGATAGAGGTAGCTCGATCAGGGAGGAGTGCCACTAGACTAAGATAGAGGTAGCTCAATCAGGGCAGAGTGCCACTAGACCAAGATAGAGGTAGCTCGATCAGGGCGGAGTGCCAGTAGACCAAGATATGGGTAGTTCGATCAGGGCGAAGTGCCACTAGACTAAGATAGATGATTTCGGTCATTCTGGGAATGCCGGTTGAGCCGTGTGGTAGAACTTTATATGCTTTCCATTAACGAGAGAGAACTAGATGACTTCTTTGTGATCTACCAGGACATAGGCACCCCCTTCATATACTCGGCAGACAACATATGGTCCAACCCAGTTTTCAACCAACTTCCCTTTAGGGTTGGAGGCCATTACTTCTCTTCTTTTGACCATCACTAGGTCTCCTTTCTTGAATTCTAGTCCCTTGTCCAGCTTGTCAAAGGCACGAGCCATGCGAGTTTGATATAGTTGAATATTTTGTTGCGCACGAAGACGCTTTCCATCAAGCTCAGCAAGCTCTTCTAATCTTCTTTCTATGTTGGTTTGTTCATCACTGGCCAAACTATGCTGGATGGCAACTCGTAGCGAAGGGAATTCTAATTCAATCGACACTACAGCTTCCGACCCGTATACGAGGGGGAACGGTGAGCAACCGATTGTAGTTTTATAGACCGTACGAGAACGAGAGAAACAGAGGGAATAGAGAAATGAGGGAGAAAGTAGAACAGGAGAAATGAGAAGGATAGGAGAGGAGAAATACCGAAATCACACAGATAGAACTGCTATAATTAACAACTAAAGAATAACTAGATCACATGAAGCTCCAACAACTGAGACAAATGAACACAAATTAATCGATCAAAGAGCAGAATCGCCCCTTCTATAAGATAAGACATCACTGCTCAGCACAAGGAAGCTGAGACACTAGTGCATCTTGCTGAGGTTGAGGTGGTAGAGGGAGTCTGAACTGAGACTGTCGTGGCTGGGCAAACAGTGCGAACTGCACTGACACTGACCTCATCGGACAGTCTCGAACAACGTGACCTAACTGGTCACATCGAAAATAAACCACCGACAGAGAACACTTCTGGCCTGGGTGGCTACCACCACACCTCCAACATAATCTCGGCTAACAGATAGCGGGTCCCTTAAGCTGCTGAGAAGAAGGTACTGATGACGAAACAACACTGGCGGATGACTGTTGGGCAAGCCATTCTTCACGCTCCCTTAACTTGCTCCTGGTATTCATGGATGGAGGTGTACTATGATAAACCAGCAGAAGAGAGGAGGTTCTAGTTGCAATCAGCTGCCTGCCCTGCTGATCCTTGGACATCCAAACCTTCTTAGACTTCTTGAATCAGAACTTCTTGCCCTTGGGCTGAGAGGAAGAAGTACAATCGGTGGCAGGAATAACGGAAGGAATTCCAGGTATGCCCGACAGATAAACCAGATGGATCTGCCCTATCGACTAAGGGACGAGGTGATACTGTACACCTGGCACACCTGGCTGAACAGATTCGACCTGAGCATGCCCTTGGGGTCTCACTTGCCCTTCACCAGTCGGCAATCCAGCCTGAACGCCCGATAAACCTTCCACAACTTGAGCGGGAACCGCTAGAACTTGACCAGGCGCAGGCGCATAAACCACCACGACAACCACTAGAGGAGAAGTACCACTTCCCTCCCGGGAAACATGCATCCTTCTACAACGTGCCATCGGAACCTAGGTAGCATATATCGACAAAAATCACATTAGTAATCATGAAAAATATCCTAAGCCAGCAATAGACGACTCAAGTGGACTTGCTATGGACAGGCGCTATGCAATTTCAATTCCTTATACAAATCCTCAACACAGCTCTGATACCAACTGTAATGACCCAGAGCTCTGAGTACCGATAACCCGATAATATCGGATTACCGCCACTAAGAACTGGGGACGCCACCCAAGAGGCTGATGAGGCCCCGGACTAGGACGGGCCCATGGGGGTCATTATTCTTCGGGTTGTTGGAGTCGCTCGCAAGGCGTTCGGGTAAATGCCAGACACACCCCAGATTACCGAACGACTTGGGTAGATGGCCGAGGGGCCCCAAGATGGGCCTTGGGTTGAATAAGGGAACTCGTGGGAGCTAAGGAGAGGCTTCTTAGGGACGTGAGTTGTGCCCCAAGCTACGTGCAGGCGTTGAAGCCACGGTGCTGGGACTGAGAGCTGGTACTGGAACTGGGTGGCTGGCCTGTAGAGGCGTTGAAGCCATGATGCTGGGACTGAGAGCTGGTACAGGAACTGACGTGGCTGGCCTGTAGAGGCATTGAAGCCACGATGCTAGGACTGAGATCTAGTACTAGAACTGGCGTGGCTGGCCTGTAGAGGTGTTAAAGCCACGATGCTGGGACTAGGAGCTGGGACTAGAACTGGCGTGACTGGCCTGTAGAGGCGTTGAAGCCATGATGCTGGGACTGGGAGCTGGTACTGGAACTGGCGTAACTGGCCTGTAGAGGCGTTGAAGCCACGATGCTGGGACTGGGAGCTGGTACTGGGACTGGGTGGCTGGCCTTTAAAGGAGTTGAAGCCACGGTGCTGGGACTAAGAGCTAGTAGTGGAACTGGCATGGCTGGCCTGTAGAGGCGTTGAAGCCATGATGCTGGGACTGAGAGCTGGTACTAGAACTGGCATGGCTGGCCTGTAGAGGCGTTAAAGCCACGATGCTGGGACTAGGATCTGGTACTGGAACTGACATGACTGGCTGTGGATGTACTTTTCTACTTAGATCTAGGCTTTGCTTGTTTATTGGTTTATTAAGTGCGTGGGCGTGCCAGTCACAAAGTGATGATTTATTTGGGCTCTGAAGAGCCGCGGGTGCGCTCGATCTGACTCAGTCAGATGATTGTGTGGTTCATGTCGGGATCAAATCTCGCCATGCCATAAAGGTCACAACGTCATTTACATCCCCCATACAAGGGAACACCCTTGATTAATTGTCAAAATTAAGGGCCCTGCGGCCTGAAAGAATCAATACTAACTACGAAAGAACAGGGAGGAATAAACCACATTAAGAGCCTACATTGGGATACGAGCACTTGGACATGTCGGTCACCCGGGGACCATTTTATGTCTAGATGGAAGTCCAAAAATAGGGATGCGGTGGAAACTGAGGTAAACCCATCCAAATGTCTACCGAATGCACGGTAATATCAATGGTGGGTCGGAAAAGATCCAGCTTGAGAAACGGGTCCAATCTGATCGGAATGTTAAACCATACCTTCTACGAGGTTGGACGCAATGGCTTCTACACGAGTGATGTGAGTAATCCTGCTCCTCGGCTTCCAGCTAGAGGTTGCAGAAGATTACTGGGAAGAAGCTAGAACTTGCAAATAAGATGGCTGAGGAAGAGGTGGTGCAAGAAGATGAAATTGAGACTGCTGCGGCTGGGTAACCTGCGAGAACTACGTCGGCGTGGACTTCATCGAGTAATCTCGAACAACGTGACCTGACTAATCACAACAATAGCAGACTACCGGTAAGGAACACGGTACACCGGGGTGACTGCCACCACACCTCGGACACGGTCTCAGCTGACTCACGGGAAACTCTCGGCGCTGCTGAAAAGGAGCAGACTGTTGGACAGAATCAGAAGACGCCGATTGCTGCTGCACAAAACCCGAAGACACTTGATGGTTAAATCGCTTATTAGACTTTCTAAACATCTGCCTCGAAGTGCCACTAGAAGTAGGCACGACAGACAAAATTCTAGGCACTGATGGCTGAAAAGACTGCTGAAACGGTACAACCGACTGAGCAACACTGGACTAAGAAAACCCTGCAGACCTTGCCAAATCAAGCTCAACCGCAACCGCTGCCTGATATACATCGTCCATGACATTCACATGGGTAGCAAGCAGTGGCACTCTCAATTTGACTTTTAAACCACGGAGAAATTGCTCGGCCTTTAAGGCTTCATCAGCGATAATATGCGGCGCATACCATCCCAACTCAATGAACTTGTTCCGATACTGCAGCACGGTCATCTCACCTTGAACCAAATCTAGAAATTGGTGCATCTTATCCATTCGAAGACAGGCTGGACTGTAAGTGCGCTCGAAGGTAGTCACGAACTCTGTCCAGGGGATCTGACGAAGTGGTCGAGAATGGAAAGTAACTTCTCACTCCGAACTCCACCACATCAATGCTGCACCCTGAAGTTAAAAAGTAGCAAGCATGACCTTCTCATCATCCGCACATTCCATAGATCAAAACACACGCTCAGTCGCCTCAATTGAAATCCTGGCAGCATCCGGATATGACTGACCTTCATAAGTCGACGGGTGGAATAACAGAAATTCCTTGAGTGCTCTACCACGGCCACCGGGTAAGTCATTTTGCAGAACTGGAACAAGCACGACAGGAGCAGGAACTGACACAATCGGAGGAGGAGCAGGCACGACAGGGGGAGGAACGCTGCCACTCTCTTCTGGGGAAACAAGAGCTCTTCTTTTAAGGGGCGGCATCTAAAACATACGACAACGAAAAACACATTAATATTAATCTCAGTCCTACATAAAATTGAGATCTTTTGATAATTAATAATCTATGGGACTTGAGATATATAGAAATTGCATGGTTAATATTCATATGCTGGAGGGACTTAATTATATTTTTTACATTTAAACAAACATTGATCAAAGTCTCTCTTTTGTGAACAGTGCCCTTCCTTCACTACAGCAAAATGGTGGGATGGTCTTCGCCTGCTCACGGGAGAGCCCCACGACAGTAACCGACTGAGCTGCGGAGGAAGATAGTGACACGTGCAAGAGCGTCAGCAGCCATGTTTGTGTAACGAACGGTCAAAAAGCAAGAAGAAGATGGCTTGGGCCTCACCGTGTCTGCCATTGCCCATGCACACCCCCTCGTCGTGGAGCCCCCGTTCGTCGTCCTTCTCACTACCACACAAGTCACACATCCATCTACCCTATGCATGGCCCCCTCAATTTTCTCACCTCTCTCTACCTTTCCCTCTTACTCTCTTTAACACTCACACTCCACTTCACACACCCACGTGAGCTCCATACACACACACGGCGGTCTCCCTCGACCTCTCTTCTCACTCTCCCTATACATTGGCGGTGTCCCATTCTTCTCACACACCACAACACACTTCTCTCCGGTTGGTTCTCGCAAACCCTCTCTTTCTTCTCTCACCGCCATAGTCGCCACCGCCAGTCTCTCTCTCCCTCCATCGGAGCAAAACCCACTGCACCTAGCCTCCTCTCCCATCCCATCGGTACCACCAAAGCCACCGTCGCCGCCCTCCAACACCCTCCATAGCGTCGCCCCCACCGTCTCACCCTCACATCCCTCTCCCTCGATCATTCTCTCTCTAGGCCACATACCACATGCATGACCTTGCCTACCTTCTAACCTCATGCTCTCTCCGTCTCACGTTAACTGCCCTCACGCACATTGCCATCCTACTACGGCCACTGCCTCTCTTTTTCTTTTGCTAACACACTCACACACCACCTCCCACCGGCGACCTCCACTCCCTCCCTTTCTCACCACCGCAGGCACACCATTCCTCTCTCCCTCACCACCTCTGCACTCACCCTTTCTTTGCAGCCTTTCCCCATCTCTTCCCTCATCCACACGCAGTCACGCAGCCACTCCATTTCTCACCTCCCATATGCACCGCAGGCCTCCGTCTCCCTCTCTCTACTTCTCTCTCTAACTTCCCTATCCTCTCTCTCCAACCTCTCTCACGGATCTCTCTCTCTCTCTCTCACTTATCTCTCTCCCGCGATCTCTCTTAACTCTCTCACTGCGAGCGTTTCTGGTTGTTACCCTCTGTGGTTGTCAGAGGAAGGGAGGAAGTTCCTCCGGTTAGAGTTTCCCTCTGCGTGTGTTAGAGGAAGGGAGGAAGATCCTCCGGTGGTGTCTTTCTGACAAGTGTCAGAAGGTCTGAGGAAGGTGTTCCTTAGGGTCAAGCTGTGTGACAGCATTTGTTTGCAGACCGAGTCTGCTGATTTTGCAGTATATTGCAAGGAAGCCTTACTCCGAGGAGTAAGGTGTGGACGTAAATTGTGGGTTTGCAATCGAACCACCTTAAAATTGACTATGTTCTTTGAGGTTTGCTATTGTCTTCTGATCCCATCTTGTGTGCAGATCGAGTGCTTGACTGAGTAGCTCTTAGATCTTCTGTGTTGGTATTCATCTATATCTTATCTACACATGATCTTAGTCTTCATTCCGCCAAATTTTTTAAAGGGGTGATCTATTCAACCCCTCCCCTTCTAGATCACCTCTACACTCTATGCATATCACACATAAATAATAAAAGTTCATTTTATATGCACATTTTATATGTATTAGCCTTTCTACCTTTTACGACCTTATGGGGTTTACGTGGGTTCACGTGAAGTGTAAGAGGAATGGCCACCGCCCAACCACGAAGAGCACTGAGTCCCTTCCTCCTTTTATTATTTCTGACAGATGCCAAGTTCACCACCCTTGTTTTATGTGGATATTAGCATGAAAATAGGGGGCTCTGTTCTTTTATTTCCCACGGTGCCTGGGCACCTACCTGGACGCGCAAGGAGCCTGCGTGTGAGGCCTGTGACAGTGCATGGTGGAACTGAGGGAGCGGCAGCAGCCACAGTGGCGGCGTCGGTGGCAGCGGGATGGTCAGTGTCGGCGCCGGTGGGAGCGTGGTGGAGGCACGCGACGGACGTCGGCGGCGAGGGCACAGTAGTGGCTTATAGCGGTGGCATTTGTAGGCGATAGTGGCTTGATCGGCGTCAAGGCACAACTATCAGGTTTGACGATGGGATCATGGCATCGTCGGCAAAGGCGCAGAGGGAGGCACGACGGCTGCGGTGATTAAAGGGTGCTTGCACCCCACCTCCCCTCCGTCTCACCCATACTGTGCACTCCTCCCACATGTTCCATGATTCTTGGTGGATGTCTATCAACGTTTGGTGCCGAATACTCTTTCGGTGCTGCTTTTGCTGACTCGTTGGCCATTTACTAACACTTTCGAGGGGGGTTTACTTCCTCCATCATATGCTTAGTCTTAAAAGTTAAGATCCCACAACCGTTCTTTGATCTTAGGCCTGTTGGGAGTTTACTCCCGTGTGGTTGCGTAGACGTCACCTACGCGTGTGTGTTGGAGTTTTACTCCGTGTGTGTGTGTGTGTTGGAGCATCGTCTCCGTGTTGGGGATTTATCCCCGAGTAAAGCCTTACCGGTTTGATAAGGGGTGGACATAGGGAACTCGTCGTGGTCCCTAACCACCTTAAAAATCCCATTGTCTTGTGGTTTGTTTTGTGGGATTGTGTGGTTTGCTTGATATACCTGTTTATGTGATCGTGTGTGATCGGAGAGATTGAGAGATTTTAATTATCTTGTTTAATTACATCTTCAATCTCATTAATATTATTATTTTCGTTGCGTAAGAATTTAAATTGACCATCGATCGTGGGGGACAATTCAACCCCCTTTCTTGTCTACTCGCCTACCCAGGGACCAACACATCCTGGTTGGCTGTGAGGAAGTTCGTGTATGTTACCTTATCTTGCTCGGATAGTGTAGCTCCGATCCTTAGAGTCCTGCTCAGGTCTTCTCCCACCTGGATAAGGTATAGGTCCTCGGCTGGGGTGCTCGTGCTTGGACCTGGGTCTTCCATTCTAACCTTCTTTATAGGCGGTGCTTCCTCGGGCTGCCAATCACCTGTCGAAATGAGGTAGCATCTCCTGAATTCCCTCTGGTCTCCTCGCACTTCCCTCACTTCTTGGGGGTTGGGAAACTTGAGCTTTTGATGGTATAAGGAGGGGATGCCTCTGAGGGTTCCGAGAATCCCCCGTCCTATGATGGCATTATATCCAGTCATCACACGTACTACTGTGAAGTCGGCTAAAAAGGTGACCTCTTTCGGCATAATCCCCAACAAGATTGGCAGTGAGATGCGTCCCTCCAGATGGACTATGGTACCGGAGAAGCTATATGGAGGCATGTGCAATGGAGTAATTTGGGACAGATCCACACCCATCAGCACTAGACAGTCGTACGAGATAACGTCAATATATTGGTTCATAGTGGTTGACACCACCAAAGCGTCGGAACGGGGAGTGGCTACACCCTTTAAATCATCCTATGAGAAGACGATGGGATCTTTCAGGCATTCCCGAGTGGCAACTTCCTTCCGAGGGCTGTCACTTTGCTCCACGGTGTTGATGGCTGGCGCGTATCATCATCGTCTGGTTGCACTATCCCCATCGGAGGCCAGCCCTCCAGAGATCATCATGATCTCCTTGCCGTTGGGTCGATTGTCGATGGCCGGGGGAGTTCGTTGCCGTTTCTCCGTGACCCTGGTGATGTATGAAGTCCCGTGTCAATGGCACCATTTAAGTATAAGTATGCTCTGAATAATATACAAGGAAAGGTTCCAATTGGCTTAAAAAAGGGGGGAAGGCCAGCAAAGCAAGTACAGACTGAACTTAGTCTATGGAGATAGGAGAAGGATGGGAGGTCTGCGTTCTACTTGAAGCTCGACGGTCGAAAGGTCCTCGGTGCTCGGAACCATTTCTTCCATCGAGGGTAACGTGGCCCAGGCTCCCTCAGTGATGGCCGGCTCAGGCACTAACCCCACCTGTGTGGGAACTGTCGCGACTATGCGCTCTACCGAAGCAGCCGAAGTTGGCGATCCTCTCTCCACGGGAGCATAAGTGTCCTCGCTTCCCCCTCCACCACTTGACACTGATGAAGAAGGAGAGGTTGAGCCTTCTTCGTCTAAGTCATAGCGTTGCTCAGGGTTGAAAATGAGCTCGTCAATAACTTGGTCTTGTGCCAGACTCACTGCCCACCTGAAGCCCTGCACAAAGCCTTTCCACAGTCCACGCCGATAGCCCAGCTCATAATAGGTGAAGGCGGTCTTCTTTAAGGCTTCGTGATATCCCTCTGAGCCCAGATATCACTCAATCGCCTTAGTCTTGACTTCTACTTCCTTCATCCCGAGATCAGCCAACTTCGCCTCGGTCTCGGCCAGCTTCGCCTCAGCCTCCCTCCTCACTCGCTCTGCCCCCAGGGGGTAACTCTCGAGCTCTTCCCGCTCGACCACCCACTACATCAAGCTCACCACATAGGCCTGGCGCTCCTCCTCTAGGAGTCTACTCTTTAGGTCAGTCGTATATCGAGCCTGGGATAGCTGCTCGAATCGTAATTGTACCTTCTCCTGGCATGCCTGATCCTACGATCGGAGAAGGACCCTCTTGCCCTTATCTCGGGCAGAGGAGGGACCCTCCGGGATCGGAGAGGCATCTTGGGCAGCCACCTCCGCTCGATTGTCGTCCTCCGCAGCCGTTTGGTGATCCTCGCTGGCACCGTGGACAGGCTCTGTCGACCAAGGGTGTACTGTCAAGAGAAAGTTTGGCAAAATGATGTACAAGATTAAGCATCCAGAATCTTTACCCTCCAGAGGTAGCGAGAGGTGTCCATAGTGCTGGATGTTGGCTGGAGACATTAACTCTGTGGTTGGCTGCCGATTACTTTGAAGGATCTTAATCTCCTCCTCAATCTCCGAGGAGACCACCGAATGCTTCACAGGGAAAATACGAGATGGAAATTCGGTAAAATATGAAAATTCCAACTAGAACCCTTGCTGAACCCTACCCAAAAATATTGAGTCTTTAAACAATTTTGAGGAGAAAAATTTAGAAATGGAAAACAAGCTTTACAGGCCTTACGGGCCATATGATGTACATAACTGAATAGGTTCATATTTTAACCTATAAATGAAAGTCCTCACAAACACTGTAAGCACACAAAAATGAAGTAGCTCCAGAGAACACTAAAATCATAGCATGGACAGAAGGTATTATCAGACATAACAAACCACCTTTAATAGGGATAGAATGTTGCAAAATTGGATATGGGTACATAGATCATCGAATGACAGTATTGACATGGCAGAGTAGCATCTAATCACATTAGATTAGAATGATTATTGGGAAAAAGAAACAGCAGAAAGCAAGAAAGAGAATTTAGACAAGAACTAAAGAGCAAGTATATTGTCTTATATAACCACCTGAAGGAAGTCAATGTGAGGGAATCTATTCAGGAACGCCTCTATTTTCTTCTCACTAAAAGGTGCTGCCCCACAAAAGACCTGCTTGAGTGAGCTCAGACAAGAGGCACCATTGCCTCTTGCTCTGGTAAGAGCAACCAGAATCGGTGGCACGCAATGTAAATGAGTAACCTTGTATCTATCTATGACACCAACAGCATCCTCCACATCGAACTTGCGCATCACCACCACCACTGAGCCCAAGCTCAAGAGCCCTACCGCGAAGAGCGACAATCCAAAGATGTGAAACATCGGTAGAACAGCCAGATAGACGTTCTCCCAGGGAGCATCTGTTTCAAGCGAAACACACAGCCGGACGAAGAGCTCCACCATGGCGATCAAGTTCGCATGGGTGATGACAGCACCTTTGCAGGCACCCGTGGTGCCCGAGGAGTACATCAGGGCTGCCGCGTCCCCTTGCCGGATTACGGGTCTCGACCCATCACGGCGATCAAAGAAAATAATCCGCCCAAATTCGGAATCTTCCCAAAAACCAGATTCCAATTCCTCAGGGACCTCGACAACCCTAATTCCCAGCTTCTCTAATTTCTTCACGTTCTTCGGGTTGGTGAAGGCAAGTACCGCGCCGCTGTCTCCCACCTGCTTCCTTATCTCCTCGGGGCTGCTGAGAGGGTTCATGGTGGTGGCGACGGCTCCGGCGGAGAGGACCCCTAGGAAGATGACGGGGAAGAAGACGGTGTTCGGCAGCAGGATGAAGACCACATCTTTGCTGGTAATCCCCATCCAACGGAGCCCGGCGGCCGTCGAACCCACCATTTCCCGCAGCTTTGGATACGATATGGAGAAACCCGACTGGGAGTCCACCAGGGCGGTGGTGCCCCTGTGGTGGGTCAAATTGTCATATGGATGCCTTGAACATGCTATCTAAATGTTATACTAGTTAAATTTTCAGATACTTCTCAAGTGAAAATGTTCCAGCAGTATTTAAAATAAACAAACCACACCATTACTTTGCATTGGGGCTTTAAATACTTTCGACACTTTTTCTTAATAAGTTTCTTTTCCCATTGAGTAATGTGGTTGAACCTGCACCTTTTTACGTGAGGAGACACATTGGTTAGATGCAGGAATCCCCAGTTACTTAGTGTGGTAACCTGAATGTCTCTCTTATGAGAACAGAGTTAGCAGATAAAAATGTCTTTTTAATGAGGCACAACACGTCTCAGCTGAAGTGACCCAATTACTCAACCTCCGGTGGCATTGCTCTACCATGATTTCATGGGCAATGCCTTTTTAATCAGAGTTAATCTGGCACTTCATGACTTAACTTTACTTCCACTTCAAGGTGAAACGGTTGGTTTCTTAGTGAACCAAATCATTGCTCTAAGAAGAATTCACCCATTTTTTATGAGAAAGATAAGATTTTTGAAGACAATACTTCATGCACAGATTACCTACTTGATTTGAAACTATGAGTTCAAGGTTCAAGTTTTTAAAGGAAATTCAGAGCATTATACTTCAAAAAGATCTTAATTCATTGTTCTTGTAGGGAAATATTCTTCAGGATCATTAAGTTGTTCTCTTCAAGATCATAAGTTTGAGACTACCTAAATGATCATTCAGTTAATAGATTTAAGGCTTTTAAAAGAATTCTGAGATTCAAGATCTGTGAACAGACTACATAGGAATCTAACAAATCATAGTAGTCTGGTAGACTAGAAACCTAGACAACTCCCCCTCACACTGAGACTAAATGCGCCAATCAAGAATAGACAATGTCAAACAAGGAATCTCCCCCTTACTCTAGGGATCAGGATTGAACAAGCAACTTGGTACTTGGCAGAGAACATAGGTCAGAGACCACCATTGTCACGCCCCGAGCCTTATGTGTACAGCGGAAGCAATGTCGGGGACGTGGATGATAGAATTGATGCAAAGGATTTAGAGGGGCGGTGAATGAATCCCTCTCTAAAAATTTACCGATTCAAAAATTTAAGCCCAATTTAAACTAAACTAGTAGAGACTTGCAGCAGGCCTGTGCCTAATCAAACATCTACCGAAAAGAGATGGTCAAACACACCACAAGAACACAAGAATTTTTAGGTGGTTCGGCCAGACCTTCAGTCCGCCTACATCCACCCCTCACTCCAAACCAGAGTGAGGCTTCCCTTGCCTCAGTCGTCTCTGTCCCAGACTTCCAAAACGATTAGTCATAAGCTACTCTTTCTTGTGCATTTTATATCGTTCTTTGCATTTCCTTGTCAATACCCGTGGAATCCCCGCGTGCCTCGTCAACCCAACTCGGCCTTTCGTAAACGGCGAGTGTGCGTCCCGCCGCAGAAAATTAGAAATTTTCGCGAGTCGAACAAAGTTGGCACGCCCAGTGAGACGTCTCCTATCTTTCTATTGTTTTGCTAAATAGGAACCGGTGCCAACCCTGAAGCCATGGTGTCCTTTTCCTGTCCTTGCCGGAGAAGTAGATAAGGGATATCCCCTGCAGCATCCAATTCACGCTCCAAGAGTCGGTTCGTGTCCGGCAACCGTCTTTCGACCGTCTCGCTCACCAGCAACCGGCAACACAGCAACAATGGCGGCCATGACACATAGCCCCATCGCCATCGCTACCCACGAGCGGGTGGGTTATTTGGCAACGCTGATCGCTTTCGGCGACTTCGCCCCCGTCATTGACTCGCCCTCTTCCTGGGCATAATCCTTGTGGGTGTCTCACAGCCGATCCCGGTTCTTGTTCCTGTTTGTGTGGCCAACCTACCGTGTGCCTCTCCAGCACTAGCGACCCCCGCGAGCACCAGGCTCGGGGTCTCCACTGCCAGCCCCCGCAGGGGTCCCACACCGTCTTTCGCCCGGACAAGCATCAACTCCCGGGTCCAACACAGGCTGAACCCCAGCACGGGCATCACACCCCGGACTTCGGCCATCGTCCCAGTCACTTGCCCTTTATGTGGGCTTACCCCCTTTACATGGGAGCTCCAAAACCCAGCCACCCCTTACCTATAAATCCCCCTGGAAGGCCAAGGGTCATATATATATATGCAGAGACATACGAAGAGTCTCAACCAAAGGAGATAAGCGAACAAGGCACAAGCACTTGGAGCGTAATCTGGTTGTTTGTTCGTGTTCAGTTTAACACACACCGATGGTATGTCACATCAACACCCCTCATATGGCATTAAGCCAATACACACGAACATTCTCCTCTGCGTATGGAGTGCCAAGGTAATAGCAGGAATACTCGTCCACCGAGTTCGCTTGCGTATGGCACGCTATGGTAATGGCATCGACATCTTTATGCTGGAACCTCCCGTACTTCAGGGTCGGCCTCTAACTGCTCGCTCTGAGCAGGTGACTGATTGCTCCGCCTACCGCCCTAAGTTAGATCAACCTTAACCTGGAAGTATCATTCCCGAGACCTGATCCTAACTCCAGGACATGCTGATACCTCGCATATGCTAAGCATTAAAATCTATCGGGATTAAATGGTTAAAAGAAAACCGCCCCAGATTTAAATTAACATAAGTATGGCGACAATGCAACATTAAATGCATAATTTAACAAACACGCATAATTTGCAGAACATGCGGCTGAACTAGAGCCACTATAGTCTTAGGCGGTCGAACACAACCCACAACGTGTTATTAAATGGATTAACTGCGAGATTTCTACTGCCATTCAAAATTAATTCATTCACGCGGTCAAGATGTCAGTCGCTCGGGTCAATAAAAGGTTTATGGCGGACCACTATAAAATTTAAAATAAATTAAACATAATCCTTACCGGAGAACTAGATCCCTTCCTGGTCGACTCAAATCGACGGGAGTTAAAGTTTAACCTATTCCCTGCGAATCCATCATCTCAATATAACAATTTAGCATCTATGAACCCAGCGACGATGGGCATGCTGTTAAAACATAAAGATAATGGGCATGCTATTAAAACATAAAGGACAATGGGCATGCTTTTAAAACATAAATGACAATGGGCATGCTTTTCGGAATGATTAAGCAGTCTAGGGCGTCAATCCCCCTACCTCAAACGTGATGAAAATGATCATTCTGACCGCATGCAGGCCGAGGGTCACGCCGCGGCTCGCCTAATCCCAGCTGTCCCTACACTCCGGGGTCGACTCGGGTTGACGTCTCCGCGTTCCTCACGTCACAAGGAAGCCTCCACCGGTCCTAGCACGGGGAGAAGGCTACTCCCTTCCTGACTCCTAGCCGAGGACGTCGATATCGATGCAAGAATGTCGTGAGAGGGGGAGTGAGGACCGCCCGTTGTCACCGTGGAATCGCGTCTCCACGCCGGGGGTCAGAGCCGATGGGTTCACCGCCGCGATCCTCCTCCCTCCAGCTCACCGGCGTCGTCTGCCGGTCATCCGGCCATCTTCGTCGTCCTCCGCCGTACGCCACGAAGACGGAAGGGGGAGAGGGGAGGCGGGTTCACGGTTCGCGTGGGTCCGCGGGGTGAGGATGCCACCGCACCCTCCCCTCCTTGCCAGCATGTCGGCGAGGTCGCCGCCATCCTCCTCCATGCGTCGCCGCGAAGACGAGAGGGGGAGAGGGGAGGTGGGTTCCCCCTGCACATTTCCACCGAGAGAGGGGGGGCCGCGAGAGAGGTTTTCAGGAGAGAGAGGGGTCGGTCGGTTTAGAAAAAAAAGGGTTTGTATATATTTTTTTTAATTTTTTCACCCTAAATTGCAAAAAGGCCTTAAGTTAATCAAAATTATGCGGTCGCTCTCTCTCTCACAATTCCACAGTGACCACACGAAAGCTGGGTGCGTCGGGGTCAGGCACTCTCTCACCACCAGCAGAGTAATTCTATGGATATTAAATAAACAAGATCTGAAATGAGAGCAAGGAGTTAGAGCTTACTCGGTCGGTGTGAAGACACCGACTCCGTTCGGAGACGTGGGCGAGTGGGAAAGTGTGGGTTCCCCGCACACTGCGTCAGTGAAGCTTCAACCTGAAAATTTAACTTACAATCACTACACCACATGCAAGGGGGTTGGACTAGGTGTGGGGAATGCTTTACAACCAAAATATACCTCACACAGGGAGGGGCGGTCAGCCGGCCAGGCGGGGTGGGGATCGGTGGTGGTCGGGAGCAGACCGACTCCTAACGTCGCCTTCAGATTGTTGTTTCTATCTTCTGTAACCAGCAGCATCTCCGGGAATGTAGATCTATCTTGGGATGTCCGAAGGAGGCGGGACAAGATGCGTTGGACAGCTGGACGCCTTGACTCACTCCAGGAGGAAGAATCGTCTCGTTTCAAGCTCTGATGCGACGAGGGTGCTAGATTCTGTAAGGCAGCACCGTGTGCCACTACTGCAGACCAGAAAGCCATTATTTAGGGTCGTACTCCCAGGTGGAGTGACAGATCGAGGCAGGACCAACGATGGTTGAAATATAGTCCACTCTAGTATATCCCGGCCAAATATCTCCTCCCAATTCGCCCATACGACTTGAGGGCAGCCTCTAGACTCTAGCAGGGTCGTGCTGGTCCTGGGATAGAAATCTTAGCTTGATTTGATAGAGGGTGAAGCTGCCCAATTTGTGGCTGGAACGAGGTGGGGCCAGAGTCATCACAAAGAGGGACGTCTTAGAGATTCTCTAGAGATGGAATGACCCTGTTCTGAGGTGGGATACGCTAGCACCGTTGATTCTTGTGAAGTCACGCTGCCTAGGACGCCGGCCGAACAAGGGAGGCTTGTAGGGGGCGTAACTCCCAGTGGGAAGATCAGAATGAGGTGAGACAAATCTTGACTGAAAGCTGACTGACCTCAGATTAACTTTTCCAAATTTATAGGGCAGAAGATGACAGAAGAGATCGAGGTGCTCCCTGTGGTGGACTGCTTGTTCTGGCCG
Organism: Amorphophallus titanum; assembly: GCA_024336825.1. Classification (NCBI taxonomy): domain Eukaryota; kingdom Viridiplantae; phylum Streptophyta; class Magnoliopsida; order Alismatales; family Araceae; genus Amorphophallus; species Amorphophallus titanum. The sequence goes on from JANBPO010005995.1 coordinate 798,598, forward strand.
CTGGTGACTTGGACTGCAGGATAGGCTTGGGTTGTCGACGCCGGTGCTCTCGACTGGGAACTCCAAATGGGTCGGGACCACTTTTGGCTGAAAGCTGGATGACCCTAGTAAGGATTCTCCAAGGGGCTTGACCAGAAGATGGGGGATGGACCGTGGGTGAGGTAGCGACGCCGGGAGGCTGCTGAGACGCGTGGTGGAGCGAGGAATGTTGCGGATTTGGCGCGATCCCGAACGGTGGATTCAAAGCCGACGATTCGATTCACGTTGTGATTTTCGGCGCGATTTAGTCGCCTCGGCACTCCATTTCATCGGTGGATGTAGGGAGATGGATCGCCACTTCATCCTCGACGTTTTCCCTGTAATTTCGCATAGAATGGTGCTCGATCGGGGGAGATCGGGCCAGTTGAGTGAAAGTCGATATTTTTGGGGTTTGTAGGGTTCGCCGGCAAACGGCAACCATTCTCGTTGTAATTAGTGTCAAACTGACCGCTGGGATGTTAGGATCCCAACCCCACCAGTTTCGTGTCGATCGGTTATCAATTGGGGCCGGTAGAAGTCTGGGAACTCCGGTGACTCGTTTAGGGTCGATTTGTCAGAATCGCCCCGATCTCGCATTTTAATGCGTTTCGATAGATGCATGTGGCATTTTTGACCCCCTGAGGTCGTTTCCCATCGTTCGGCATTGTTTCTCCTACGCCACGACGTGCATGGGGCGTGGAACAGGCCGATTCGACCGTTCTACCGTTTTCATCGCTAGATTGATCTAGCGGTCCTACCAGAGACTGTTATAGGCTTTAACGGTCCCTCGATAGACCGTTATGGTTCGTGAGTTTTCATCTTTCGAGGTCACGGAGCATAACAGACTCAGCCTGGTCCGTTATTTGAGTATAACGCCCCTGTCCAGGCGCGTTATATTTGAGTTATTTTCGAGGCCGCCTGCTGTTGTCAGCCCCTCGACGACGGTGCTTCCTTGAAGACCGTGTCAGTCGGTTCATTTAACGGATGCCTCCTTGTGCGTTATGATCAGATAACGCCCCGGTTCAGGTCCGTTATTGTGTGTTGACCGATGTTTGATTGGGTATGGCAGTTGATATAACGCGCATCATCCTGTGCGTCATGTGACTATGACGGACTTCTTCTGGTCCGTTATATGCTTCTTGTCCGTGTTGTTTTGGGTCTGTTGGACATAACGCCCCTGTCCTAGTGCGTTAAGCTTGTATAACGCGCCTATGGAGGTCCGTTATATTCCTCTTCGTTTGTGTTTAGGTCTATTGGCCAAAACACGCCTGTCCTGGTGCATTATGCTGATATAGCGCCCCTATGCTGGTGCGTTATATTGTCTGTATCAGAGTTTTAGGTCTGTCTGTCATAACCCCCCTTCTGTGGTCCGTTATAGCAGGTAACGCCCCTATAGAGGTGCGTTATAGTCCTCTAACACTCTAAGGGTCTTGGATAGCTTAGGCTGACCCCTAAGGGTCTGGGATTCCAAACATCAAGTGGGGGCCAGCATGCCGGGGCGTGGGTTTGGGGTGGCACTCCCTCGCTTTCTGTGGTGGGCACACTAGAAGTGGTGTGCAAGTCTGGGCTCTCGGCTCACCGTCCGACGAGCATTCAAGGCGATACTAAATAATTAAAGCATGTAACCAGCCAAGGGGGACCAGTCACTCACCTGACCGGTGTGAGAACACCAGTCCCGTTCAGAGACGGGGGCGAGCGGGGAGGCGTGGGTGCACACCCGCACGTCTCGGTGATGACACTTGACCTGGAAATTAAATAGTTACAGCACTACACCTCACTCATGAGGGGTGTTCTTTGGGCGGAGGTTAAGTGTTTTCAACCAAAACTACCTCCACGTAGGGAGGGGCCTTCCGCCGGCCAAGCGAGGTGAGGGGACGGTGCTAGAAACTTTGAGTTATCGAGCTCCTTGTTGGTGCTGCTAGCTTCTGGAATTGCAAGACAGCCGGTCGAAGTGTACGCCGCCACGGACACTCCTGAACTCCAAACGAACTGAGACCAGAGCCAAAACTCTCCAACTTGGCCCAGAAAGTCTCTAGAATTTTTTGGATTAACCTTGAGTCGGTCGCTGGCTGGTGCAGGTCTTGGAACGGCGCTGAACAGTGCTGTAGCTCGCCACTCCCAGAGTGTTGCTGCTGGAAGATGGAGGCGCCACAGACAGTCCTGAACTCCGATGGAGACAGGGCTCATACCGTAACGACCGTGGATGAGTCTTCTTTCAGATGGGACTGACGGAATCTTCAGAAGATGTAAGGGACGATCGGGCTGGCCAGAAAGGTGGAGCTGGGTCCGTTCAGAAATAGAGGAACCAACCTGGCGCGACTTCGGAAGAAAATTCAGAACTTTTGATGCCGGGGTCCGATCTTCACTCCGCTTCTTGGGGATGATAGAGGACTGGTAGAAGATGCCCTCAGCCAAGTTGCACGCCCAGATCTGCCAGGGAGTGACCGTGGTGGCAACTTTCCTAGGGCTCTGGTTCACTGTCTGAGAGCTCGCGCGCAGTCGGGGGAGAATCACTCTCACGGGCAGCTCTGAGCTCGGATGAAGATGAAACCACCATGCTTGGAAAGCCCTCTAGATGACCTTTCCAGTGATGTATGGTTTGCCACCAGAAGAGTTGGGGGAGTGTCAAAGAAGTTGTAGTTTCCACATCCCCTGCTGTCTGCCTGTGACCTGTCACTGGAGCTGCCACCTTATGATGGCAGTCGAGTGAGGTCTCTCCCTCTACTATTGCAACCATGTTCCATCGGCGGTTAAAATGCTCCAGCAGTGCCTGTAGTAGCCCAGTGTAACCAGGGTATGCGTACAAAGTAACAGTCACGACGTACCTAATCCCAGCTCTGTCCAATAGCACCCTGTAGTGGTGCACGATCCCCATCAACCACTCAGTGGCTCCCGGACGGTATCGATGTGACGGGATCACCGCCCAGTGGCTGTACCAGCTGATGACAGTCTGTCTCATAACTCCGTCCAGAATGCTGTGGTCGTCATAACCCTCTCTCGCATACTGCAGACCTACAGGCTCCAGCACTAGCCTGGCTGTCCCCTCTATCTCAGTACGGTGGTGGCCATGTAGATCCCAAGAGGCAAGGCCCAACGACCCAACTCTGACTGCAAACTGCTCTGCTCTGCTAAAGAACCCAAGGCACTCATCACTGGGAAACTGACGCTGCCTCCAATAGTCCCCAGAGAAGCTCGAATAGTTGCAGAGTGCAATAGCATGCAGGCTGTCCCTGCCTATCAGAATGGCCCACTCAAGTCGGCGATGGGCTCCCAAAACTTGTGAGTCATCCTCCTCCATGCCAGGGGGGACGTAGCTCCTGATGAACTTGAAAAGGTGGCAGTCTAGGGGGAACTCCACGGGGTAGCCTCCACTCCGGTCGTAGGTATATAGGCCACCTGCCTCCAGAATCCGGGCTGCCTCCACAACCCCAACTCCAACTCCCCTCTCACCAACTAGGCCCTCAGCTACTGTCGTATGGCCCATATTCAACTACTCTGCACTAGCCACGGTGACCACCGGTGGACCCAGTGGGCCCATCGATCGCTCATTTCGTCGCACCCAATGGTCCTCCTCTCGAGCCACACACCTCGGGACCCGCTCATCTCTGGCAAATCGTGCCATAACTGCAAGACAGGGCACGTAAAATGGTCAGAACACCAGAAAGTCAACATGTATAACATAACAAAGCAAAGACACATGAAGTGTCGAAATACAACTACAACAAATCGAAACAGGGGGCTCACGGGCCGTACGCCCTCATCTCTGCCTCCGATGCACGACCCGTGGGGGGCATTTGTTGTACCCAGATAATTTCCTGGTAAAATGCCAAAGAATAAGGGTTCAGGAATTCCCTCGAATGCCTTCAAGGCGTGAGCCACCCAGTCATTCTGTAACTCCTTGAACCCCACCGGGGGCCCTAGCCAGTTCACTGTAACGTGTGGTTACACAAGCAACTGACCGGGACCAATCCCTACTACTTACCAGTAGTTTGTATACATGAGCCTTCACGTTCATTTTGATCATATGGTCGGTGCATGTTTACGTCTATGGCATATAAAGTCAGTGCAGGTTTTGCATATAGTCGGTGCATATTGTCATCTACAAAGACTCATGTTGATGCACGTTCATGAAGTTTACAAATAGAAGTCAGTGTAGACTTCTATCTCACACATTTAAGGTCAGTGCAAATTTTATCCTGTGCCTAGCGAAGTCTGTGCATATCATTTGTTGCCAGTTAGGTCGGTGCAAGTTCTTGTGGAACTGCATGCATGGTCAGTGCATACATGCAGTATGCTTATAGAGTCGATGCATATTTTTGTTTGTTTGACTACCATTTAAGTCGGTGCAAGTTCTTGTACCTTGCACATAAGGTACGTGCACATTTGCTTGATCTGAGTACTATAGTTGGTGCACATTACTACTCATTCAGTAAGATCAGTGCACACTTGTTTGATCTTCAAATCAAATGTTGGTGCATTTAGTGCTTAAGGTGTAATAAGGTCGGTGTAATCCCTGTTGTTGCCAGGGTCAGTGCAATCCTTGATTGCTGCACGCATGAACGTCGGTGTACATTTTCCATCAGGCATATATGGGTCAGTGGACATCCTTGTCTTTCTGTAAACAAGTCTATGCATACACAATAGTATACTCAACTAATGTCAGTGCACGTTGACGTTTGTCTCTTACGAAGTCTGTGCATGGTTCATACAGAGTCTATGCACATTGGGTCACACACGAGTACAAGGTCAGTGCTAATTTGCATCTTGCACAGCCAAGGTCTGTGCATGTTCATATATTGCATATAGAGGTCGGTGCACATTTGCCTTGTGTTTAACAAGGTCAGTGCACATCCCCATTGTGCAATAATCAAGGTCTGTGCATAGTCGTTTCATACATAACCAAGTCGGTGCATACTTACACATTCCTTGAGTAAGGTCAGTGCACATCTCTTTTGTGTGCACACTGAAGGTTTGTGCATATCTTGCTGAACTCATTACAGGGTCGGTGCACATCTTCCTTATGCACACTGAGGGTTTGAACACATTTTGCCTTATGCATGGTCAAGTTCATGCACTTCATTGTTGCACTATAATGAAGGTCTATGCACATCTTATTCCTTGCACATGCAATGTCACGCCCCGAGTGCGGAAGATTATCCAGAGGTCGTGACGAGTTTATATCATTCATGTCAATCAGAGCATACTGCATTTGACACAAAGACAGAGCGCGCAATATAACAATAAACCCAATACTTTATTCATTCATAATCCCGCCTTTGCTACAGTGTATGCTCGGACCTTATATGGCTAAGGCAGACATACACTGACTTGGCTACAGTGTGTGCTCGGACATTTATTGAACAACATGTTCGGACTTATATATATAAACAAAGTGCATGAGCTTGAGTTGAACAACATGTTCGGACTTATATATAAAGTTGAAACATCATGCACGGACTTGCTATGAACATGAGACGCATAGTGAGATGCTTAGTGAGATACTCTGTGAGACGCTCAGTGAAATCTGCACAGACTTACGCACTCATAAATGAATGAGATGCAAGTTGAGATGTAGACACAATCTGCACGGACTTGCGCACTCACTAATGAATGAGATGCAAGTTGAGACGTAGACACAATCTACATGGACTTGCACACTCACAAATGAATGAGACGCAAGTTGAGACGTAGATACAATCTACACGGACTTGTGCACTCACTAATGAATGAGACGCAAGTTGAGATGCAGACACAATCTGCTTGGACTTGCGCACTCACAAATGCATGAGACGCAAGTTGAGACGTAGACACAGTCTGCACGGACTTGCGCACTCACAACTGGATGAGACGCAAGTTGAGACACTAAGTGAAACCTGCACGGACTTGCGCACTCACAAATGTGCACGGACTTGAGCACTCACAGAATGTGCACGGACTTGAGCACTCACAAAATGTGCACAGACTTGTTTTTTAACAAAATGTGCACGAACTTGGTCTAAGAGAATATGCACAGACTCACTTTAACCAAATGTGCAAGGACTTCATTTCCAGAAAACGTGCACGGACTTCATGTGCCCAAATGAAAAAACTGCACGGACTTAGTTCGGAAGAAACGTGCACGGACTCAATCAATGCACGGACTTATGTTTTTACACAAAACTAAAATATGCACGGACTCAATCAGTGCACGGACTTATGTTTTTGCATAAAACTAAAATATGCACGGACTCAATCAGTGCACGGACTTATGTTTTTGCACGGAACTATGATATGCACGGACTTTGCAACAAGAGAGAAACATGTATGGACTTTGCAAACAAGAGAACAACATGTATGGACTTTACAAATAAGAGAAAAACATGTATGGACTTCTAAATGCATTAAAAGAAAATATGCACTAGCTATTTGTTCAACCCAAAACCTATACGGACTTTATATAACTAAGACATGCAAAAGTTGTATGAACTTTATGCTGCCAAGAACCTATATGGACTTTAACAACACTTAACATTATGCACGGACTTTGAAATCTAGATAAACATGCATGGACTTGTGGAATGAAGCTGTTCATATATGTTTGAATCCCATCTCCTCTCCTTGACTACATCTAGCTTCCCATCATCTGTGTGTTATTATTGGGTTTTCTCTCATTCACACCGAACACACCCCGGGCAATCCCAAAAGGGCCACAGTAATACTCCCCCTCCTCGGGATCCTCCTCAGCATGTAGACCACATCATATGCGCCGTGTGTTTGCCATGTTTCTCTTTGTTAAAGGCAAATGTGTATATGCATCTCCTTTTGGCCCTGGGGCTGGCTTGTCACGCCCCGAGCGTGGAAGGAACCTGGAGATGTGACGAGTTTATATTATTCATGTCAATCAGAGTGATAAGAATTTCGACATAACGATAGAGTGCGCTGAAGACAAGAGTAATGAATAACAATCATAATCCAATAATTCATTTTCCACAACTTACTAGACCCAAAATGTCAATAACCACATAACTAACATCTGAATCCATAATTAGCCTACAAGTCTGGATAAGTTTACATCATGACTTGAATAAACAAGAGATATAGAACAACATAGACTCTAAAGGAAAGACACAATGTAGTAAGACTTGACATAACGGCAAGACGCTTGGAGGTTCTACGCTCTTCACTCATTGTCATCCCCATCCGGTTGCGAGTCGGTGTCCGATTTACCTGAAAAGTGGGGAAAAATTAGGTGAGTGAACGCTTAGTAGGAATTGTATCTCTATTCCAGACGTTGCTTTAAGTAATTAACCAATCAATTAACGTGGCATGCTTATGGATGCAAGAACATTAGAGAATATCTGAGAAAGGAAATTTCAATAACATTGCACTTTTTCATGAGGAGATAAAGGGGGTCCAAGCAAATAATATCAAGTATACAAGTATGTAATATCAAGTGTTTCGAGCAAGTGCTTACAAGTCGAGTCACGAGAATTGGCTATATTAAGCAAGCAAGTACTTGCCCGTCCCGGGCCACGCAAGTAATATCACGACAAGTCAAGTCAAGCATGAGAGAGTGTGGAATGTCATAAATTCTAGATAGATAAGTATTTCGGTGCAATGCCACACTGTGATCAATAAACTCCTATGGGCATAAGTACTTTCGGGTGCTTCTCCCAAGACCAGATCGGGCCCTATAAGCACAGGCATTGGGTCATGTTATACTTAGGCATCCATTATAGTTTTATAGCCAATAGAGTTCCAAAGGAATAAGCATTTGTATGATGATAATGTAGATTCATAGAAATTTAGATTTCAAGGGTAGAATTCATGTAGGGATGACTTATGTAAAAACCCGAGATATGAGTAGTTTAGACACACACTCCCCACCTTCCCTTCCCTTCCCCCCACAGCCCACACCTAAATCCTTGTCACAGATCAATTCCATGGCGATCAATCAGACCTCTGATTGCTTCCTAAGCTGTTCTAATTTGCTTAATTTGTCATCCGTTGTCGGCGTCGGGATCGATAACCCCACGATCGAGGTCCGGTTCGAGCACCTGAACATCGAGGCAGAAGCATACGTCGGCAACCGTGGAGTGCCCACCTTCCTCAACTTCTTCTCCAACAAAGTAGTGGTACTATTTTCCTTCTCCCACTCTCTGCTCTTCTCTTGCTCTGTCTCCCCTTTTCAGACAGAATCCTGTGACACAACCAAGGGTACCTTGTTCATGAACTTATAAGAATTTGCTTGGGCTTGTTTCGACTCTCTCCATTAGGGGATCTTGAGTGCGCTCCATCTGATGCCAAGCGAAAAGAAGCTGATCTCGATCCTTCACGATATCAGCGAAATAATCAAACCTTGTAGGTACAGAGCAAGATCAGATTTGAAGATACTAAATTTCTAACCATGGGTTTTGTGTTGCCAAATTCTGATCTTCTTGGGTCTCTTACAATCGTATGCTTTGCAGGATGACTCTACTTCTTGGACCACCAGGATCTGGGAAGATGACCCTATTGCTGGCTTTGGCAGGAAGGCTCGATGAGGCACTCAAGGTAAAGGCTTTTGTGATTTTAATCCCTTTGATGAAGAACCTTGGTCATTAATTCTTAACGTAGCAGATACGAATTGTAGTAACGTCGATGAAGAACTCCCCCAACAAGCATAGCAAATTTCTTCTTCTTGTCTTAAACCATCAGGTCTCGGGGAACGTAACCTACAATGGCCATGGAATGAACGAGCTTGTTCTGCAGAGGACCGCTGCCTACATCAACCAGCATGATGTCCACATTAGCTAAATGCGGTCATCGTGTGTGTGTGTGTGTAACTCTGGATGCAGAGGGCTGCATTTGTTTTTATTAAAGATAGCATCTCCAAAATGCTAACATTTGTTAGGACATTATCACAGGAAAACTTGTGGAAATCGGTAAAGAATTGGATGCTATGAAAATTCAGGTAAATCCACTTGTTTGTCATTGTTGCGTGGAACATGGGTATTTGGTTTGTTTTCTTTCATAAATCAGTCATGCTATGATACATTCCTCTGAATGAGAAACACTTCTACATTAAAAAAATATTTTATTTAGTGTGTTGTCATCATCCCATTAACTACTGAAGAACGTAGCCCTGCTTAACATAGGGGTTTTGGCCGTGCCCTAGGACGACATTCCGACCGAACTGGACCCGCTTCCTAGGCCGGATCCTTTTCTGACTCATTATCAAAATTGCCATGTATTTGGCAGACATTTGTATGGGATTTGTTTCCATCTATGTCGTACCCTCAATACGGACCTTCGACCGAATATAAAGTGGTTCGTGAGTGACCAACACAATCTGAATGGAACGAGAAGGCTCTCGCCATCCCTGGACCATTTGCACGGGAATATCAATAAGGCCTTTGTGGGCCATGCTTAGACCTCGGCTTAGTCCCGACCATAGTCATTATTTGATCCACATCCTCGGCCTATAGTTTGCTCCCTCTAAACGCATATTGGTCTCAGGATCTAATCCTGGAACATTTTCCTGGTGCCCCCTTAGTACCAGAAATATTAATGATGCTCACGCAAATCTTGCTTCGACCGCAGGGGGCCCACCGCAGTATGGTCGTAGCTTGATCCCGCACCGGGCCAACAAACTTATCGATTTCCCGACCGCTCTAACCGGGATTCAATCAAATGTTTCACGTTCCTCGGAACAATAAATTTGTCGTACCCCGACATACATATGCTCTGGTTTTCCCGTGACGATTACGCTTTTCTCAAGCCAGACACTCGTCCGAACATTAAATGGTAAACACGCAACCGACATGATCTCAAACACTTTCCTCACACCCTCATACGGGGACTTCAGCGCTTCCTAATAGTTTTTTCATGTAATTAATTCTCTGGCCATGAGGCCCTTTTTTCTCGGTGATTAATCAAGGGTATTCCCTCATATGGGGGATGTAAATGACGTCGTGACCTTTTTGGCGCGACGAATTTTGGTCCCGACCCAAACCACACAATCACCTAATGAAGTCAGATTAAGTGCACCATGGGCCTCCACGAAGTCTGAATAAATTGTCACTTTGTGACTGGCACGTCCTCGCACTAAATAGACAAATAAACACCATACCCAACAAACGAATAGAAGAAAAAAAAATAATGTGTAAATTTTAGTGCGTCCACACCACCCATGGCCTGGACGGGGTTAGAAGATGAGGAAGGGACAGATTTCCCTTTCAAAGCAGCCCTGGACCCTTTGGCGCTATGCCTCATCCAGCTGAGAGAGAACATTGATGAGATCATCGATGTTGAAACAAGGGGCAGCTTCCCCAGATGTAGACTGAGGTTGCACTTGAGACGAAGGGTCTCCCACCTGGTTAGTGTGAACCACATAGACCTGAGAGGTTTGGTGTTGGGGGGTAAGGCAATGATTGGGAGCATGGTCTCTCTCGTCAGTGAGTCGTGTCCGGTCGTCTAGATCTTAGGTTCGTGTCCACTTGTCTAGTCTCACCGTCGTCCCGCATCAGAACAGCTCTCAAAGGGAAGTCTTGCCACACTCCAAACAATGCGGATGTAATACCTTAAAAGCCAAAAGTCACTAAAGAATGTGAGGGCTGAATAAAGTAGGCAAAAGAAATGCCGAAAAGCCTACATAGCTTAAGGAAGAGCTTAATGGGCCTAGGAGGATCAAAGTAGGCTATGTTTCGGGTGTTCACGTGTTATGCCACTGGACACCAACTCAAGACTCAGTCTAATGACTTGAACCAACCACTGGCCTAGCTTAGGAGGCCTCGTCCTCAAACTCGACCCCCGGCGCCACCAAGTCACGTCGGCACTTCTACCAGACCACAAGCATTAGAACACGTTGAAGAGATTCCAGTCGAGGATCGTGGCACTCCTGTTAATGCGGATCCAATCAACAATGATCCTCCGGTGAATGAGATCCAAGAGGTGACTCTCGAGACCCTCATGAAGGAGAACCAACACTTGAAGACCCTCCTGCATGACCTTCTTCAAGAGTGAGACCTTCACCCTCAGCAACCTACTAGGCCTTTGGCCGAAGCACCGGCACTACTAGTCAGGCATAATGGTGCCAATGCCTCAGCAATAGCTGCTCGAACCCTGACAGCAGTAGGGTTCGGCATGCCCCCGGTAGAAGCTCATCCACAAGCCTCCAACATGTCGGTGCCAGAAAATCTCGTGGCACAACTGCAAATGATCCAGCGGATCGTTGAGGCAAAGCTCACCCAGTATGGGGAAGGGGTCACCATTATAGACCTCTATAGTGTACCATACCCACTGCATCACCATCTGAAAAAGCTTCCCCTAGAGTACGCCAAGCCCCCAAAACTCCAAAAATTTGACGGGCATGGGTCTCCACATGAGCACTTGGCCTATTACATCACGGCCATGGGTGAGTTAGCATTGGACGAGTCATACCTCATCTGCTACTTCGCCACCCCACTTATAGAAATGGCCTTCGAATGGTATTCCCACCTGAAGCCCAATTCAGTAGTCGATTAGGCAGATCTCCAGAAGAAATTCCTCGAACATTTTCAGATGGTCGAGTGCAAGATCTCCTTCGCTGAGCTCTGTTCTCTCCAGGAAAAGAAGGGCGAGGGTGCCCTTGACTTCACTAAGAGGTGGCGAGACCTCAGTATGAGATGTATCAACCCGCCAATCAAGGAGGATGCCATCACCATATGTCGCAAAGGCTTGGCGGCTGAGGTCAGTGAATTTCGACAGTGAAGTCGCGCATTTCTGTCTGAGCCTGCTGTCCCTGATTCTTAGTTTTCTGAGAACAAATTTCTACGGCCCTACTCTCAAATCCTCTGGATCTGAGATTTTGATTGGTTGTAGGATTTTCTGTCCTCTTCACATTGCCACTAAGCTCACGTCGTTCTGAGGTCAGTGCCGGCCGTGGCGGAGATTCTTGTGGGACTGCGTAGACCACCCTGTGCAGATCCAACCTGGAAACAGAATCGACTTCCAGAAGCTGCCCCGCCCTCCTATTTGTACATCTGACCAAACCCCTGAGTCAGATCCTTCCTCAAAATGACGCCGACGTTCCACCACAAACAACGACTCGTTTCGACACCGGGAACCATTTTTCCCATAATTGTTTGTTTACCTGTGCAGTTCTATGTGAGCAGAACCAGAGGCTTAGTGTAGAAGCTGTCACGCCCAGATCTGATCAGATATGATGGCGCCGTTTGTCTGAGGTGTTCTTCTTCCAGTCGTCGACGTCCTCCAACAAACGGCACCCTGATCGGACGACGGATCTAGGCATTTTGGCCTTCGCACTTCAGCTGCGTTGGGTGACCTGCGTGGACAGAACTAGTTGGCTTCCATTCTGCTCACCCGGATCGGCCCCGACTCGCCTCCCTCGCCTCCCTCGAGTGCTGCCTGTCAACCCAAGTTCTAACAGCCTCAAAAATCAGCATTGTACCCTATTATCTCCCTGCAAGGAGTGGGCGATAATTTGTGGATTGTAATTATTCTTTCATTATCGTGTATCAGGGTTGTCGGATCCGGCCGGGGTTTCTTCCCCATGCACTAGTCGTGGAGGTACGCGCTTGGTTCCTACACTACATCGCTGATTTAGTATATTTTCTATCATGCTGCGTTTGTGAGATTAGGGCAGATAGCTAGCTTCGTATTGCCGTGATTGTGAGTTGTGAGCACCCGTTCCTCAGCTCCAGTCGAGCACCGAGCTCGGATTGCACCACCCTAGGCGACAGTGGTTCCTTAACCGCTGCGATCCTACGTTTCCCTCGCAACGAACGATCGACAAGCTAGAGTGGGTTTCTGTTGAGAGACGTCTCCACCTGGAGAACACCACGGTGGTTAGCCGCCCGGCTTGCCTTTAGCGTGTTAGTGCTGGCTGCACTTCGAGTCAGTCGTACGTCTTGGCCCAGTCATGTCACTCTGATGTGACACGATCTTGGACCTATTAGCAAGCACGATGCGTAACTCAAACGGGCCGTATTTGGCGGCCGACTCACCCGACGCTCACCCCGGTGATTAACAAATTTTTCTGTTTACTATCTGTTTGCTAGTCATTTCAAGATGCCGCCTCGGTGTCGGAGAGTTCTGATTCCTCAGGAAGCGAGCAGTATTCCTCAGAATGTTCCTGCTCCAGCTCCCATTGTCCCAGCTCAAGAGGATGCGCCTAGCAATCGTGGACGTGCATTAAAAGAATTTTTGCTATTTCATCCATCGACCTTTGAAGGCCAGACCGATCTGGATGCTGCTAGAATATGGTTGGATGCCACCGAGCTCGTGTTTCGTTCCATGGAATGCGTGGAAGATGAAAAGGTGATGCTCGGTACCTTTCAGCTTCAGGGCGCGGCGTTGACCTGGTGGAATACCGAGTGGGAGGTTTCTTTCCAATCCCGCCCACTCTGCCAGATCTCGTGGACTGAGTTCGTCGCCACCTTCGAACTCACTTTCAGCCTGGCTTATCTCCGCATGGATAAAATGCACCAGTTTTTACAGCTTGTCCAGGGAGGGATGTCGGTGCTCGAATATCGAAACAGATTCATGGAATTGGGCCGTTATGTGCCCCACATTCTTGCAAATGAGGTATTGAAGATAGAGCAATTTCTGCGTGGCCTCCGTGCTGAGTTGAGGTAGCTGCTGATTGTCGCCCGGGTTACCACTATGATTGAAGTATATCAGGCAGCAGCAGCATTGGAACTAGATTTGTCAAGATCTCTTGTCCCTTCTCAGGCATTGTCGATTCAGCTGATAGTTCAACTTCGATTAGGTTATCTGCCCCCCATTCCAGGATTTCCTTCTGCCACTCCTGCAGCAAGTGGAGGTGCAGCTTCTTCTGGCAAGTCCCAGTTTAAAGGATTTAAGAACAAGAAGAGATACAAGAAGCGATTTGATCGACAGGCTTTGTCTGGTGCTACCCAGCAGTCAGCCTCATCTTTCTAGCAGTGACAGACTTCTGCGAAAAGCCAGTTTAAAGGTTGTGTGTGATGTGGCGGCAGCCACCCAGGCACACCCTACTCGTTGCTGGTGGTGTGTTTTCGATGTGACTAGCCAGGTCATGTGGTGAGAGACTATTCGATGAGAGCAATTCTAGTGCAGTTTGCTTCAGCAGCTCCATCCCAGCCGTCTCAGTCCCAATTCAGGCCTCCACTTCCGCCACTGCCGCCATCTCAGCAGTTTCAGCAGATTCTTCCTCAAGCTTCAGCAGCATCTTCTTTCCAGTCTTCTACAGCTGCCGGTAGAAAGATGAAAGGCAAGGTGACTCATATTTCTCGAGCAGAGGTTGTAGCTTCCAATCTCGTCGAATCTCCTTTTCTCTCTATTTCCCCCCTTTCGCACAGCCGTTGTCGATTTCTCCCCTTCGCACAGCCATTGCCGTAGGCACAGCCGCTGTCGTAGCACTCTCCTTCGCATAGCCACTGCCGAAGCTCTCTCTTTCCTTTTACTGCACCTCACTTGTTGTTTTTACTTATTACACTTCACTCTTCACTTCTACTTATTCTTTACTGGTAAGAGGATCTATATATAAAAGGAGGGATAGAGAGTAGCTTCGAGGAGAAGTAACGGCGGGGAGAGAGAGAAGGTGGAGGGGGCACCGCATGGTGCCACGTCGTGTGGGCCCTGTAACTGCCCAAGGGGCACCCCTTGGGCTCCCTTTGTAGTCGGCCCCAGGGGCACCCCCATCACCGCGTCACACGTAACAAGCTCCAACTTGCACCTCAGGGCCGACAGTGTAGATTCAGACATATTGAATGCGTTCAAGTTCAACGGTCATATAGAAAATGAAGTGTGCGACCTTCGCGAGATTCTTCGAACAATGGAAGGGTATTCTGTTAAGTTGTCACCTCACTAACGGAGCATACAAATTATCTCGGTGTGTATTCACCTGATTTGACACTCTAGATCTCTCAAAAATAGGTAGTGTCAAACCCCCAAATGCTAAGTGCCCAGGACTTTATTATCACACAGACAATAAAGCCTCCCGGAATATGAGCAACTAAATATGGTGAAATTTAAAATATCTTTCCTATGCTGCATATGTCAATCCAATTCATCTTGATTGCTTTCCTAGACATGTTCCGTTGGACGGTATTAATCATCACCCTAAGTAACATGCTAAAGTAGTGACATCAAGCGTCCTTTTCATGACACAGCGCTGCAGGCCACTAGGGATACATTCGGAATCACACAGCTGTGATCCATGAGCTCACACAATGATGAAGAGGGATCCATTCATCATTCTCATATGTGGTCGAATATTACACATGTGGTATGATACGCATGCCGCGGTGTTCTTCCATTTTCATTAGCGTGTCACGAATAGAATATGGTTATTAAACACCGCACGGATACAAGTCTAGTTGCGACTCACGCAGCTAACCCGAGTCTCACAAACCTGTCGCTCCTACTCAGCGCCTTCTTGCGACTCACGTATCTGAAATTTACAGGCTTCATGGGATTATTGTGAAATCCTCATGGTTGATCTGCATCAGATCTCATCCTAGTCTTCAGCTAAAGTGGCATATATAATTCGTTCAAGATATTCCCCTTACTCCCTGACCTCTAGGGTGCCAGGAATATCAGATGCCTCGCGCCAGCCCGCCACGCAAGGACTGTGCGCCTTGATCTTGTTCAACGTGGTAACTATCACTTGATAACCCTCCCGGATGCGAAGTAACTGTGATGCTGCTCCATGTAGCGCGGCCACCTGCGGCGCAGGAGCCAGCGCCAGGCGCGGCGGATCAATCGAACCACCGCTTCTGCATGGCGCTGCCGAAGTCCTGGCGGAACTTGCGGCGCAGCCAGTCGCCTGCGGATACGTGGCGCGTCTCGCCATTGGGCGACCGCTCAAGCGGGTACGTGCGCGACTCATCCGCGCCGATGCGCGGCTCCGGCATGTTCTCACGCTGCCAGTCCCACAGCGCAGCAGCGCATACAGCGGCAACCGCGCGTCGGTACTCGGTGGGCCAGTATTGTCCGGTGCAGTAATCAATACGCACGTCGCCGCCTACATGGTGGCCGGGGATAACGGCCGTTTTGCCGGACACAAAGCGCGGCTTTACTTCAACCGTAAGCCGCCCGCTGTAGGCGCTCTCCGCCGCGGCAAGGATCGCGTCCGCGCTGATCCCGTCATTGTGGCGCACGGCCAGGAGCAATGCTTCCGCGTCGCGCTTGTCACGCGCGATCGAACGCTGCTCGCTGAAGTAGGCGCGGCGCCCGCCAGCATCCGCGCCGTGGCTGATGTAGTTGCGCGGATCAAGGCCGGGACGCCGGCGGATGAATGCCGCAATGGCGTTGCAGATTGCTTCTTTTCTGGCGTCCATGTTAGCGGCCCTCCTGTGTGAACTCGTAGAAGGTCAGGCCCCGATACTCGCGGCCCGCATCGCGGGCCATGTTGGCAGGCCCCTGCGCGCACAGGGCGCGGGCTTCGGCCAGTGTCAAGCCGGCGCGGATAGTCTGGCCTTTGGTGGCGAACGGCACCCACTGGCCGCGCTCCCTACGCCAGGCTTTGCGCTTGAACACCCTATATTTCGTTTCGTCTTTCATCGTCGGTTACTCCGTTGTAATGGCAGCTCGATCCCGCTGCCATGTTGTCATTGTGGCATGGTTCAGGCGCGCGGGCAATACTCGTCCAAGAACGACGCGCGCACGGCAGCCTGCACCGCTGGCGGCAGGTCCCGCCAGTGGATGCGCTGGCCGAGATGGGGGCCGGGCTGTGCGGTGGCCGTATGCCACGACACGATGCGGTGCGCGAACCGGATGGCCAGGCAGTCCCACATACCCGCATTGTTTGTGTAGCAGGCGATGGCCCGGCCACTGCGCGGCGGGAGTATGGTGTATTGCTCCCGTTCTGTCGGCGCGTGATAGATGCGCAACGGGCATCCGTAGTCCTTGCGCAGGCTCACAGTGCATCCCCGATGTACAGCCGCGCCCACAGCGGCGCCACCTGGCGCTGGTACTCGGGCCGCAGCCGCGCCACCTGGCGCAGGTACTCGGCCCGCGCCTGGGGTGACAGCAGGTTAGCCGCGGCCCAGCTCCAGTCAAACAGGTCAGCGGCCGCGGCCGCGCGCTTGACCGTGACGTTGACGGACTTGCCGAAGCGCTTACGAAACAGCCTCACTTGCGCGGCGCACGCGCCCGCGTCGGTCAGCTGCTTCAGGGTGAGAGGGCGATACGTTTTCATGGTTGCACCTGTTTGTATCCAGCTGCCAGTGAATCCCAGACTTCCAGTCGGTCCATGCTGGCCTTGTGGTCATGCGTCGAGCGGCGCGCCTCGCGCAGCGCATCGCCGTGGTCCGTGGCGCCAATCATGATCCAGCCATAGCGGCCACGGTAGCGGTAGCTGGTCAGGCCGGCAGCCGCGCATGGGCGCTCCCAGTAAGGAATCTCGCGCACAGGCTCAACCTCGCCGCGCTCGATTGCGCCGCTGACGTGGTGGCGCAGACGGTCAATGGGGCGGTTCATGCGCGTTCCCCTTCGGCCGTGAATTCGTACTCATTGGCGATGATCGTCTCCGCCACCTGCTCATCGGAATTCTGGTACTCGTACTCCGACTCCAGCAGCCGGTATGCCCATGATGCGAAGTCGCGCAGCAATTCGGCCAGGTCATCGGCCGGGAATGCTTCCTGCCAGGCGTTGAGCGCTGTTTCATCGGCACTTAGCGGCGCATCGCCCGCGTCACTGTCAATCGACAATGAATGGTATCGGTGGCTGCTGGATACCGACGCGCGCGACTCCGGGTAGTCTTTGGCGATGGCTGCCAGTGCGGACGCGATGCGCCGCAGTTCCACATTCGGAGGGTAATCGCCCGTGAATTCGGCAGCCAGTTTATCGGCATCGCAGTCGCTGGCGTACCAAGCGCCGTCATAGCTGCAACCGTCGCCTTGCGACCCGAAGCCGGAGAACCATATCGCCTTGCCAGACCGCTTGCCGTGCGGCTTGTCGAAAGTGATTCCCAGGAGCCCGCCGGCTTCGGCTATCGCCTCAAGGGCGCATTCGCTCCAAAAGTCATCTCCCGCACTGGCTTCGCGGTACCAGTCGCGCGCTTTCTCCTGTGCGTCAGGCGACAGCTCGCCATAGGTGTACAGTTCAATCGTTTTCGTTCGCATGTGTCGATCCTCGCGTTGCGGTATTGGTTAGGAGAGCGCCATGGGTTTGTCGTGGTTCATGACTGCACCTGCGGGGCGATCAAACGGCCGTTGTGGTAGACCGCATCACCATAGCCAAGCCTGCGCACCTCAGCCACACATGCCCGTATGGTCCTGTGGCTGCCACCTGGGGAGCAATAGCCGACTACCGGGCTGCCAGTGGTGGCGTTCGGGCCGCCGCACCAGAATGCACGGAAGTAACCCGCGCGTTCGTTGTGCAGGTCGTCCCAAACCTGGATCACAGATGGCACGGCGCGGCCATCGCTGTAGTGAACGTCTCGCATGTCCCTAGTTCCTCGCGTTGCGGTAAACGATGGCAAGGCGCCATCCCATAGCGGCCTGGGGCGCAGGCCGCTATAGGCTGACTACCATCCCTTGCTGCACATGGCCCGCACCAGCCACGCGGCCCCGATCAGCAGTGCTATGGGCAGCAGTGGGGGCCACATGGCGCATGCAATGATGAATAGCAGCAGAACGATCATGCCGCACCCCGCGCGTCACAGTAAGGATCCGCGCCGTAGTCGCGCTCCAGGTAGCCAGCCAACTGTAGCGCATTGGCGCGGTAGAGGCGCTTCGTGCGCATGGTTGCCGCCATGTGCTCGAAGTAGTCAGGCGCGCTGGCGACGGCAGCCTGCCGCCTGGCGATGCGCAGGGCCTGCTGTGCCAGCAGCAGCTGGCGAGACTTGGCCGGGATCATGACTGCACCGCCTGTTTGATCGGGCCATGAATGTGCGCGTAGGCTTCGGGGAAATTGGACTTGAATGTCGGCCAGTCCATGCCGAAGGACAGGCCGCCCGCCATGCGGCGCCTGGCTTCGCGGATGATTGCCCAATACTGGCGGTGCGCGCCAGCTGCGCTTTTCGGTGCCTTGAAGGGGCCGCGTATGTTCATTTCTCTGTCCTCGCGTTGCGGTAAATGATGGCAAGGCGCCATCGCTATGCGCTCCCAGGGGAGCGCATAACGCTAGGCCTTCATGTGCGCTGCCCTTCGGTCAGAAACGCGCGGATGGCGCTGCTAGCCAAGGCCTAAAAGTCCGCAAAGATAGCTGAAACGATCCTGACGAAGAGTACAATGCAACTGCAGCGACCACGAGTCGAGGAATTGAAGAATAGATGGGACGAAGTGTTCTCAACTCGGGAGCTACAAAAGTAGTCTAAAACTTTTCTAAAAGGGATCTGAAACCTCAATAAAGATCCAATAGGACCCAATAAAGATCCGCCAAAGATTCAGGGTGCTACAACTTAAATCGGAATCCCTTGTCCTGGGATTACGGGAAGGAAGTACCACCGGTAGCAGAGAAAGTGGGAGGACCTCGTAGAATAGACGACTGGTAGGGCGGTTGATGCTGCACGGCCAGCTGAACCATCCCAGTCTGAGGGAGTCCTCGGGTCCTCGCCAACTCTAACTCTAACGCAACGGCTGCTTCGTACGCAGAATCTAACGCAGCTACACGGGTAGCGAACAACGGCTGGCTCAACTCTGCTTTTAGTCCGCGCAGAAACTGCTGAGTCCTCACGGCTTCATCAGCAAAGATGTAGGGCGCATACCTGCCCAACTCAATGAACTTGTCTCAGTATTGCAGCACTGACATCTCGCCCTGTGTCAGCTCCAGAAACTAGTACATCTTAGCTAACTTCAGGCAGGCCAGAGTGTAGGCATGCTCGAATGCAGCAACAAAGTCCGCCCATGTGGTCTGTCGAAGTGGACGGGAACGGAAGGCAACCTCCCACTCCGTGGTCCACCACGTGCGTGCGGTACCTTAAAGCTGATAAGAAGCCAGCATAACCCTTTCGTCCGCGGCACACTCCATGGATTGGAAGACGTGTTCAGTGGCATCCAACTACTCTCTCGCTGCCTCCGAGTTCGATTGGCCCTCGAACGTCGGTGGACGGAATAGCAGAAATTCTTTCAGTGCTCGTCCACGACTACAAGGCAACTCCGCAGGCGGAATAGGAACGGGTGCAGCCTGGGTAGGAATCGGTACAGTAGGAGTAGGGGAAACACTAGCCTCATGCTAAGGAACTGGGGCTCTTCGCCTACGAGATGGCATCTTGAATCTAGAAAAATGTGACAACGAAAAATACATCAGCGATCACAAGAAACACCCTAAGCCAGCAACAGACGACTGGAAGGGACCTGCTCTGGACTAGTGCGGATTTCAATTCCTGATACAATTCCCCAACGTAGCTCTGATACCACCTGTAACGACCCAGAGTTCAGGGTACCGATAACCCGATATAAATATTAGACTACCGCTACCAAGAACTGGTGACGCCACCCAAGAGACTGATGAGGCCTCGGTCCTGGGATGCCCACTCTCACGGGCGGCCAGCACGCCGAGGGCATGGGATGTAATGGCTCTCTCACAACTCGCCCGTGGTGGTAACTCAAATATAAGCAATTCAAGAATGGGCACTCAACTCACCACCCGACGGCACTAGCAGTGATACTGAACCAGCAAGGAAAGACCATCAAGGGAGGGTAGCCGAGGCTCACCTGATCGGTGTGAAGACACCGATCCCAGTCGGAGACGAGGGCGAGCGAGGAAGCGTGGGCTTACCCGCACGCTGCGCCAGAGAAGCTTCAGTCAATGACCTACTAATACATGCATTATGCCCCTTTCAAGGGGGTTGGACTAGGGGTGGGGAGTGGAATTACAACCAAACTATACCTCCACGCAGGGAGGGGCGCTCAACCGGCTAGGTGGGGAGGGGAAAAGCCGAGCTAGGAACTAATTGGAAGGCGGTTGCCGGTTCTGTCCGCTCTCTGGAATAGGGGACAGGCAGTCGATGTCGGCATTGTCGCGGCCACTCCCAGACTCCGTTTGCTACGAAACCAGCATAAAAACCTTCTGGGTTGGCTTAGGAGGACGTCAGATTTTTGGGAGGACTTCTGGTTGCCAGCGCTGGTCGTAGCAGGGTGGTAAGCAGGGTCTCTACCTTCTGGTTCTGGCCGTTTCTGTACCACTGCAGCAGGAAGACGTGCTCACCACAGACGTTCCCGAGCTCAGATTCAGGCGTGGCCAGAGTCGTTGGATTCGTGGACGAGCCCTCTTCGAACGGAGACCCATAGTGATGTCAGAGGTGGTCAGAGCAGGAGATGGGGGCCCAAACAGTAATCAGGTGTCAAGCTAGTTCCTGAGAGAATAGTCCTGCGCACCCAGGGGAGAAAAATGGAAACTCATAGCTCTGAATGCCGAATGGAGTGCCGCTTCTTGGTACTGAAAGGTGACTTGACGTATAAGAACTCAGCCAAGATGCGCTCCAAGAATCCTAGAGAACAGACCGTGGGAGCCTTTGCAAGCCCTCTCTGGTTGTCTACCTGGGAGGGAACACGCAGTTCGGCAGTGAAGGCTCCTCCGAGCAGCCACGAGTTCAGAAGACAGCGAGTAAACAACCGTTGCGTAGATGACTTGAAGACGCTTCCGACGGTGCCTCTTGAAGACTAAGGAGCACCAGGATAAAGTCGTGGTAGGCTTTGCAAGTTGCTAGTACTCTGGTGCCTACAAACTAGGAAGTGTAGGTTAAAGATGGGAGGTGAGAAATGAGGTAAATGGGAGGGGGAAAGAGGGTGGACGGGTGTGGGATAGCTCTGTCTATATTTCTGTGTCTGATCTATTATTTGTCTGCCTGGTATGTCATATCATTGACTAAGGGGGAGAGTCAAGGGGTAGAGTCATCTGTTTCTGCTACCTGTCAGTCATATTCTGACTCATAATGAAGACAACGTTGCCATCAAAATAAAGCAATGCTGTCATCATCAAAAAGGGGGAGAATGTTGTGTCTCCTCTAGATTTCATGTCTAGTTTTGATGCTAGCAACAATGTGATTGACCTTAATCTTGATACTAGAAACACTGTGATGCTGTGTAGTTTTTACTAAAGTCAGAATAAGTTTTTCTCACAATAAGGTCGATCTATCTTCATATACTTAGAAAAGACAGGTCGATGCATACTCATGATGCTGCACTATAAGTTTGATGCATATTCATGCATTGAGAGAGTAAGGTTCGTGCATATATGCATTTCAGTCTAGAAGGTTAGTGCATATGAACAAATGTTACATTGAAAGGTCGATGCATCTCCCACTGCATTGAACAAATAGGTCAATGCATATATGTCATTAAGATTAGAAGGTCGATGCACATATGTAGTTTAGTCTAGAAGGTCGATGCGAGTGAACACAGTATGAGAAGTTAGGTCAGTGCACCTTGTACACAATATGCACTATCAGGTCGGTGCACATTGTACATAGTATGTTCTATCAGGTCGATGCACCTTATTCATAGGTCGATGTTGCTAGGCACTATATGCTAGAGGTTGTTTCATCAGGTTAGTGCACATCATAAGCAGGTCGATCCTAGTGAGCCAACGAATGCTTCACAAGGTCGGTGCACATCATAGACAGGTCGATGCTAGTGAGCCAACTATTGTAGCATAAGGTCGGTGCGATAGAGGTTATCATCCTCAAGGTTGATACACCTTATGTATCTGTTGTGAAGTCAGGTCAGTGCAGTAGGGTCCTATGTCGATGCTTTAAGCATCTTCATTATACATCACCAGGACAGGCTGACTTACCTTCAATGCAGTTAGAGTCTCTCCATTTTGATGAGGTCTACCTGTGCAATGTACAGGTCGATGATCTTTTGTCATTCTACTGCATTCTTTACTTCTCATTAGTAAGGCAGGTTGGTGCACTAAGATTGAGCATCAATACATATGCATATCTTCACACACCGAGTTATATAGTTTGCCCGTTCTTATGAAATATCTGAGTCTGCATCTTTTAGATATCTATTGCTTGCTTAATGAGCCACATGATGATGAGATTAATGAACCTTTAATTTTGCTCAGACAGGAAAAACAAGATCTGGATACATAGACGGAAGTTGCTCCATGCTTATGCAAGCTAGCTGGAGGCCATCTTGTTACTATTATTCCTAATGCTATTATTATTATTATTCTTCAATTAGATCTTCTCTCACATATTTATTCAACAAATTCAAATAAAAATTTCGGCAGCACCCCCCCTGTTTCGAAGAATGTCGGGGAGCGTATAGGAGAATCATTCACGGAGTGTCAAGACGAACTCTGAAAAGATAGTCATGCCCAGACGGCAATCCCGTACCCTATGATGAGTGGGGAACCTGAGGGCTAACCCTCTAAGTGGTCCATATCACAGGGTTGTCGATCAGTGGCTACCTTCTTTTTCTGAGACCGCTCATAGCATTACAGTGCACGCATATGGGTCCACGAGTGTGAACCTAGCATGACCACATTTGGGCGGGCTCATATGTTGCCAGGACAATGTATGCCGGGAATGTCACCTATCAATAATTTATTCCCTTAAATTGGGTACGCGACTCTCATAATTTGGCGTGAGTAGCAGTGAGATCGCTACCACAATGAGGGGTGAAAATCGAGTGAAAACCTAAGAAACATAATGTGGAATTAAATCACAAATTTCTAGCGGGATTTCAACAGCATCTTCTCCTGCCCCGAAATATTTTGGGGGAGTTGTATAGGAAATTCGTCCACAATAAGTTGAGACAGACTCCAAAAAGACGAGCATGTCAAAATGATGGCCCAAATCCAACAGCGGGTAGTGAACCCTTTGCCATTTAGTTTTGACCCGTTTTGGTACCACAGGGTGTACACAAAGGTTTTAAGGGAAGCCGACACAACTATGGGCCGAGGAGTCTAAAGGGTCAAGGAGTTGTTCGCCTTTTAGGCAATCAATGTTCTATTTCTCTGGCGGGATCATCAGACCTCACGTTATAATGTGTAACGAAGCCTCGTGATTCAGTGAGATGATTGGAACACCCATAAAGACATGGGATAACACAGCCTCCCTGTTTAATTCCAGCAGTATCTCCTCTTGTGTCAGGATATGCCAAGAGTTGTATAGGATACCCGCCCACGGAGAGCCGAGACGGGGTTCGTAACATATGGGCATATCGAAGCTCGGGAGCCATCAAAGGCCGAGAAACAATAGAACTGATGCGGGACGGACACGAGGAGACCGACTCGATAAGGAAACTTAGACTCTAAATGGTGACTCAACCGGCAACACTTAGCGTTAGGAACGCTAACCTGACACTCGGAGTTCCAATGGGTTAGATGTCACTCACACGGCATGCAATCTCACTCGGCGTCTCTAGAATGGACCCAATCCGTTACCTTTTAGAAAAACCTATCCTTTCTAGTAGATTGGCTCGCTGGCAGAGTTTTCTCTCCCAATTTGATATCACCTTCGTCGTTCAGAAAGCAATTAAGGGATATGTGATTGCTGAACATCTTGCTCACTCTCCTATCCCTTGTATAGATTCTATCCAGGATGAATTCCTTGATGAACACCTTGCCGTGCTCACTCATCACCCTTTCTGGTCATTACACTTTGATGGTGCACTCAAGTCTCAGGGCCGTGGGATCGGTGTCATTCTCCTCACTCCAAAGGGAGTGACCATCCCCCTTGCTTATCAACTCTCTTTTCCTGCTACCAACAACATAGCCGAGTATGAGGCTCTCCTAGTTGGATTAAAGCACGCCTATGTTCTGGGTGCGCGATACTTGAACATCATAGGAGATTCTCAATTGGTGCTACGCCAGGTCCTTTCCATCTATCGCACCCGTGACCCTAAACTCAAACCCTATCAAGATTTGGTCACGCTCTTGGCTAAGTAATTCTGCAAGCTCATTTACATCTATACCCCTTGATCCCATAATATTCTCGCTAATGCTCTTGCATCGCTTGCTTCTTCCCTCTCTTTCCCTCTCAGTTGCTCCACTGAGACCATCGTGGTCCAGCGATTGGATGATCCTTCCCTTCATAATCCGTGGTTCGATAACCTTAGGAAGTCTGTAGAGAAGAAAGCTGAGTTGGAGGATTTGAAAGAAGTATCTTAACTAAGCTCGAGGAGATCATAGAAGAAGAGGAATTGCCCTGGTATCACGAAATTGAGCAGTATTGCAGAGATGGCTCATTCCCAGAATCGGCCAACACCGAGTAGCACAAGGCCATTAGAAGAGTCACCTCAAGATACACAATCATTGCGGGAGAGCTGTATAGGCGTGCTCTAAATTGAGTTCTTATGAGGTGTCTAGACGATGACGAGGCTTGGAAGGTCATTGAAGCAGATCACTCGAGTGAGTGTGGAGGGAATGTCAATGGTTAGGCCTTGGCAAAGAAGATTCTTAGGCAGGGCTTTTACTGGCCAACCATAGAAGAAGGCTGTTCCACCTATGTTCGTAGGTGTCTTCAGTGTCAACTCTACGCTGATAAGATTCATACTCCTGCTTTATCCCTCCATCCTCTTTCTGCTCCTTGGCCATTCTCCATGTGGGCTTTTGATATTGTTGGCCCGCTAGGTGATCCTAATTCTCAGACCAAGCAGAAGTCCTTTATCCTTACTGTCACTGAGTATTTCACCAAGTGGGCCGAGTCGGGAAATTACGGGTTCCACGCAGGACGCGCAAGAATAAGGACCTTCCAGCAACAAATTCGAAGTCTAGGGAATAAATCAAGGGTAGGTTATCTCATGATGGCACAAACAACGTACTAGGAATAAAAGCCTTCCCTTTCCATGAAGTTTCATGCACCGTATGTAGAGAACTTCATGTTTTATCATGACTGCGCATTTAGATTCTTACTGCATGCATAACCCTGCACCGTGATTAAAAAGATGAGCTTTAGCATGATTCATGTCCACCCGTGCACATTTGACATTCTAAACATGTTCCCATACGTTATCCTTCTATTCTTCACAGTTTCTATGCAATTATGACCCTAGATAGGCCCTGCACATCGGACTATTGCTTCTGCCTGCTACAGACAGGAGGCGGTTCCTCAGAAACTGCATCTTCCAAAAGGCAGCCTCAGAGAGACCGCTAATTCTAGAAGGCGGTTCTTCCCTGACTACTTTATGCTTTCTGTTTTCTACCTTCTGTCAACCCTAAACAGAACGCATATCAACCCTTATAAATATATGATAAGCCTAGGTAATTAGGCCATATCCCTAGTTATGACTTTATATTCATGATATTGGTTATATTGTGCATCAATCATGGTAGATTTCATGACCTTCATGTCTTAGAAACTTATTTAATCTTAAGCTAATTTCATGCCAAAATCATCTAGTCTTGTATTAGAGTTATTTTCACGTGGTTTATAGAACATGTTACATGGATGTTTTGGTCGTTGTTTCACATGTTTCACTATTATCCTCAGTCTTTCTTAAGTAAATAGCACGTATCCCGGTACGATGCTATTAGTTGCACACGCACTTGATAGGCACACTCTCTTGGACTTGTGATCCTCTCTGTCGGATATTCCTTTTGCCGGACTAGGTGATCATGTTTCAAGGCCTCCGTACATCTCTGCGAACCTGGGATTCATACTAAGACGGCGAGCTGGTTGTACCCTTAAAACCCATTGGTCTAGAAAGCACTTGAGTTTCCGACGTTTTCTGCACTCTGGTCTAGTCGCGGCCCCCTGGCGACCGCCTCTTTCAAGTAGCGGTCGGACCGAGACAGCGTTATGCCAACTGCTCTACTATGTCGACCCTTTCTTTCTTTCGGCGTCGACCCTGTCAAGTAGCAATCTTGACCGCTTTCTCATGAAAACGGTCCTAGAATGACTGCGTTCTACCTGCATGCTGTTCAACCTGGGGTTTGACCCAAGGGTTATGTCTATTCTGTTCCTAGATAGTCTATGGATTATCTGAAACGCTTACCATGTTGATTGGGACACTATGCAACAAACTGTTGCAGGACTTACCCAGGCATTACAGAATATGGCCCAAGCTGGCACAAGGGCTGGTGCAGGCGATTTGCATTGTAACTTTTGAATCTTGAACCCTCCACGGATTTCTGGCTTTGCTAATCTTGATGAAGCAGAGAACTGGATAGATGAGATGGAAAGAATCTTCAATGTCATTCAATGTGTGGGTAAAGAAAAGGTCCGTTTGGCCACCTTCCAGTTGAATAAGGATGCTCGTACTTGGTGGAAGACCACCTCGACACAACCCCAGAATGCTCAGCCTACATGGAATGACTTTCTCACACTCTTCTAGGCAAAATACTTCTCCGAGCACGTAAAAGAGAGGAAAGCTGGAGAATTTGCTTCTCTATGCCAAGGCATGATGTCGGTGGCAGAGTATGAACTCCAATTCTTCCATTTGGCTCCTTAGGTCGAACATCTGCTAAGCACTGATATTTTAAAGGCCAACCGATTCCTAGATGGGTTAAGGCCCATCATTATTCAACAACTTGGCTCTCAAGATATTCGGACCTATGTAGATATGGTCCAACGAGCTCATTTGTATGAAAGGACCTTGGAGAAGGTTGTGAAACTTAAAGGCAAGGGAGAAGAGTCTAGCCGACGGATGGATAGGCGTGGGAAGAAGGAAAAGTTTAGCATCATGGAACCTTACAAATCTCGTGATAGTAAGAAGAGATCTCAGAACGGGCGTGGTAGTGGCTACCACAAGAACAAGAAGGCGAAGGAGGAAGATAAGCAAGTCATGGCGGCTTGCACATTCTATGAGAAATTTGGTCATGCGGCTGAGGAATGCTAGAAGCGTCTTGGCGCTTATTTAAGATGTGGAAGTCAGGAGCATCGCATGCCCGATTGCCCCTTGATGACAGAGCAATCCTCAAAGAATGATGGCAGCCACAGGCGGCAGGCTCGTCTTAATGCTGCCCTGGAAGAAGAAAACACTAAAGAAGGAGAACTATTGGAAGGTACCGTTTAAATTTATTCGTATCCTACATTTTTGTTATTTGATACTAATGCTTCTCGTTCCTTTATTTCTAGCACTTTTGCAAAAACCTTTTCAAATTCTCTTGTCCCGTTACCTTCAAATTTAACCATAAGCACGCCCTTAGGTTCGGGAATGGAATTAAAAACTTACTTCCTCGATAGTGATGTTATCGTAGAAGGTCACAATCTCCCTGCAAATCTCGTATGCCTCGATATGGAGGGCTACGATGTCATATTAGGAGTAGATTGACAATAAGATGTCACCATCATGTAATAGTCTTTTAGTGTCTTTAGTCTTCCACCGAAAGTTATGATTAGTCAGAGATGTTAGGTGTTAGGTAAGGTTTGGTATGATTAGTCGTGGGTGTTAAGTGTTAGGTGTTGACATTTTTAATGAGTTGTCTATGTGATGAGTCTATAAAAGAGTCTTGTAATCTCACTATAGAGAACAATGAAGTTGAAATGAAATTAGTGGAAACTTATTCCATGTGAGGTGAGATGCCTTGTTTGTTCTTCTCTGAAAAGGAGATGGGGTGAGATGCCCCTGGGGTGAGAGGCCCCATCCTATCCCACCCTCCCTGCCACACCTGCTTTCCTTCTCCCTCTTCTCCACCGAGCTTAGCCCCCCCATCGGCCACCTTTCCCACCTCCCTCTTCTCCCCCGTGGGAGACGTCCCCTCTCCCTGTTCTCCCCTCCCCTGGCCGCAAGCCCACTCCAGGCCAACTCCACCGTAATCCCCAACCCTGTTCCTTTAGTTGATGTTTTTATTCTCATCATTAAACCACTTGCACTGTTCACCATCTTCTCTGGCCCATTCTCACTCATCCACGACGGCAACTGTAGCAGCACAGCCGGCCCTTTCCAGCCAACCCGCCCCGGCCAGTGTTGGAGACGCCGCCATTCTCCCGTCTCCGGCCACTGCATCTCGAGCAGGATCGCCCCTCCCGCGTCACCCTCCTGTGTTGCGCCGTCATCCTCGTCGTTGCGTGCCCGTGATCAATGGGGAGAACAAGCCACAGTCGGCCATGCCAACCCACGTCATTCTGGGCATGGCACCAGCTGTCCTAGCAAGCACGTCCGCCATCCCCTCGCGTCCAACGTCCCCACTCCTCCATCCCCTTCCTCCTCTCTCCATAGCCCAGCACCACCGTCCCCTCCTTGCATCCCTCATCAACAGCAACATAGCAACCCACATCCGCCGCCACAACTTGGCTGTCCGCACGCCCGCAGTCGCTAGCAACCACCGCTGTGAGCCCGATTGCCGCTGCCCCAAGCCCAGCTACACCGCTGCCGCTGTCGCACGAGCCCACCTGCCTACCATCACCGCTGGACCATATGCCGCACCCAACGATGCTGCCCGCCCCGTGAAGCCCATCAGTCGTCTGCCCCCCTTTCTTGTTCTCCCACATTGTCGCACCTCCCCACCGCGGAGCCCACTGCCCAGCCACCGTTCTCTCTCTTCCCTCTCTCCCTCTCTCTTCATTGTCCTCTCTCTCTCAATCCCATTCTCTCTCTTCATTTTCTTGTTAGCCGCTAAGCTCTATGCCTATCTTGGTGTGCTCAATTAAGAAGCTTTTATAGAGTCACTCATAATCCATGATTTTGATATCCATGTAGATCTCATATTCTACCTTGTCTTTTACAGGAGAGAGATGGTTGGAAGACACCTAAATATCACATGGATGCATGGTAATACCTATTTTTGTGAATCTTGGTGGTAAGAGGTTGATATGCGATTTTGTTGGGTTCGGTGCATCCCCTCGTTGTCTGTGACAATAGTTTTGATGATTCTAATATATTGTGCATTTTATGTTTAATGGAGTTTTCATATTAAACAATCTAAAATGATGATATCTTGTCTTGTAGGTTGAAAGTCAATGGGCGTTCGTGAATAGAATTCTGATGATGACTCATGCGTGCTGTGCATGAGATTATTGAGTATTGGTTTTATGACTGTCCTTACATGATACTCTACTAGGTAGTTCATTTGATTACATTGGACTGCCATGCATTGGATGCTAAAGCAATCTTTTCATTCTCCTTGGGATGGGTCAACCCCATGGGTCGACCCCTGGCTATTTGAGCCTCATGTATATATATCTTTGATGTATTTGCATTCTTATGATTATCTGGGTTTTAATGCATTAATATGGCTTTTGGGTTGCTTTTACTTGGTCACTTTGTATATGTGTGAAGAAGTCTTTTTGAAACTCGATATGGTTTGAACTGAATGTATATCTTGATGAATATGAGTCATATTGAAAGGATATTGTGAATGCTGACTGTTGCACAGACTTTGTTCTGTGTTTGCACAGACTTGGCCACACTTGCATAGACCTTAGTTGTCATGTGCTCAGACTTTGTGCCTTATAGCACAGACCTTGTCTATACATTGCACCGACCTCAACCTTGGGGTTTACACTCTTTGCACTGACCTGTCCATCCTTGCACCGACCCAACCACTCCTATGCATTAACCATGAGGTCATATGCACTGACTTTGATAGAATGCTTTGAGTGTTTTGAAATCTGGGACTGAACTTGATTTGTTTGCTATATGAACTTCGAGTGGCACTAAACTAATGTGAATTTCTTGTAAGTGCAGGCTCTTAAATGTGCACGAATATTGAATCCATGGTTCGATATGGCAATAACCTTCAAATCATGGAAATGGTAGTGAGATTTCACTAAATCTGAAGACCAATGGTAAGAATGGAGGTTCAATGGGTCTTTAATGTGAATCATTTGAATCTTGGCTTAAACATGGTTTGTATATGGTTTTCAATGTTTTACATGTTCATGTGATTAGCTTTGAATCATTATACTGGGTCATTATCTTACAACTTGACCAGATCTTCTATTAAAGTGGGTTGACTTCGGATATTGGTGATGAAGCAATCCTCCCTCTTTATATCAACATCCAAGTTCAACTGAGCAAATTGGGGGATAAGATTAGTCATACTAATCATGAGACTTGATAACTTAACCATTAGTTTTCTATTGAGCGCATCGGCTATAACATTAGCCTTACCTGGATGATATTGGATAGCAAAATCAAAGTCCTTTAGGTATTCTAACTATCTCCTTTGCCTCATATTCAGCTCTTTTTGAGAGAAAAGATATTTCAAACATTCATGGTCCAAATAGACCATAGATTTATCTCCATAAAGATAGTGACACCAAATTTTTAAGGTAAATATAATAGCTACTAGTTCTAGATCATGCACAGGGTAATTTTCTTCATGACGCTTCAACTGTCTTGAAGAATGACATATCACCTTCCCATTTTGTATAAGAATGCATCCTAGGCCAATGCCAGATGCATCTGTATAGACTTCGAATCCACCACCTTCAACGGGTAATGAAAGAATAGGAGCTGTGGTGAGGTGATCTTTAAGAGTTTGGAAACTCTCCTCACATCCCTTTGACCACATAAAAGGATTTTCTTTTCTTGTAAGTCTAGTTAAATGAACGGCGATCTTTGAAAAATCCTTTATGAATCTCCTATAGTAACTTGCTAGCCCCAAAAAGCTTCTTACTTCTAACACGGTCTTTGGTCGGCTCCAGTTCTTAACCGCTTCCACCTCAGAAGGATCAACATCGATACCTTCTTTTGAAATAATATGGCCAAGAAATGAGACTTCTTTAAGCCAGAACTCACACTTGCTAAGTTTTGCATAGAGTTTGTGTTATCTCAGTATCCGCAAGGCTATTTTTAAGTGCTCATCATGTTCTTCCTTTGTCTTTGAATATATAAGAATGTCATCAATGAAGACGATGATAAACTGGTTCAGATAAGACTGGAAGACATTATTCATAAGTTGCATAAATGTTGCTGGGGCATTTGTTAACCCGAACGGCATCACCACGAATTCATAGTGGCCATAACGACTTCGAAAAGCCAATTTGTAAATATCCTCTTCTTTAATTCTGAGCTGATGGTAACCCGACCTGAGGTCGATCTTGGAGAAATACTCAGCTCCTGAAAGCTGATCGAAGAGCTCATCAATATACGACAATGGATACTTGTTTTTGATTGTAAGTTGATTCAGTCACCGGTAATCGATGCAAAGTCTGAGAGAGCCATCCTTCTTCTTGACAAATAGAAACGAATC
Organism: Amorphophallus titanum; assembly: GCA_024336825.1. NCBI lineage: Eukaryota > Viridiplantae > Streptophyta > Magnoliopsida > Alismatales > Araceae > Amorphophallus > Amorphophallus titanum. The sequence continues at coordinate 830,596 of JANBPO010005995.1, forward strand.
GACAGAAGCGACAGGCACAACCAACATCAGCTTACACAAGGAAACATAGTCCTCTCAGCTAACAGCCTGACGACATCATCGGCTCCAGTGCCAAAGGAGACAGGGAACACTAGGCACACAGGACACCAATGACGATTACACGGAGGAACGATAGTAAAATCAATAACACTAGACCACACACAGCATTAAGTCAGTCCTCACTCAGATATCACATTTGATCGAGTCGCGAGCTACTCCACCGGGAAAAGGAGCACAACAAGCTACTAATGAGACAATGGTCCAGCACATAAACGCAGAATCATATGAAAATAACACTTGCAAAAACAACAGCCAACGACAATAGCACTTGCAGGATTCTGGCTCCGTACAGCACACAGAACCACGAAACACACTGCAAGTAAGGTCGTATCAAGGCACGCGGCAGTTGAGCACACGACTACAGGGAGCGAGTCATGTATCGGGCCGTCCACCAAGGAAAGACCCACAGCAATTGAAACCGATCGTAAAACAACAAGAGAAACCACAATCTCAGGGAACGCATCTCAAGCATTATGAACATGCCTCGAGGGCACAACACCCACGAGAAGGAATGCAGAGTAGAGGGTACTTTATCAGCAGGGAAGCCGACGATTTCCCCAACACTAACAAATGCCATGCCAAAACCAGAGAAATGACCGACAACAGCATGGTCACAACAACGTCTAGGCACATGCAGCTAAGATGGAGTCATATCGAGAAGAAGTAATTCTCTCGACCAGCCAGAATTGTACGAAACGATCCTCGGCTTGTGGGTCATCAGCCCACACGCTTTCGCTGCACACTCAACAACGCACGAAGGCATCAGAAAGAACCTCGACCTTCGCATCTCAGTACACACTAGGTGTCATCGCAATCCCAGAAAATTACAATGTAACATGCCTCGAGCACTGATCTATCGAGCAACCGAGCAGAAAAAGCCTAAGTGCAACAGAGAAGAGCACCAGCTTTAGCACAAAGCCCAAGGAAAAGCACTAATCTCGGCCTACCTTTGCATCCTACAAATGACAATTGAGCCTCTCAACACATCGGTCGTCGGGCACGGCACGACAAGACAGGGTACGCAACAGCTCTCGACATAGAAATTAGGTCCAAAGTCACACAACCGTAAAACAAGGAGATGATCAAGCTCAAAATTAAGCTGTCCACACTTGAGTAGACACAGGACAAGGCGGTACTAAAATGGCAATTCCAAGGCCAACCTCACAAGGAGATCCACCAAACGACATGGGAAGCATCGACCCCTCCTACTCGGGCCTGGCAACCTTCACATGGCAATAGGTCCGAACCGTCATTTAGGGGTAATGATGACTTTGGCGCGCTTCGTCATCTTAGATGAAGCCTTATACTAGAGGTCTTTCTCTGGTCCCCTCCTCAAATGCCTCAGTACCAATGAAGCCCACCGAGCAATTCAAGAGGTCCACGAAGGTGTCTGCGGCACGCATCAAGGGGGAAGATCACTCGCCAGGATCTTGCTGCGGCAAGGCTACTGGTGGCCCACTCTCTAATGCGACTGCTTGACCTACGTTCAATGGTGTGATCGATGCGAGCACTTTGATCATTTGGTCCATCAACCTGCCTCAGAGCTCGTCACCCTTACCGAGCCATACCCTTTCACCCGGTGGGGGATCGACATCCTGGAGCCATTTCCTACGGCTCAGGCCTAGAAGAAACTCGTCATCGTCGCTATTGATTATTACACCAAGTGGATTGAAGCCGAAGCCACCGTCAAGATCACTGAGTTGGTAGTGTGGAGCGTCATTTGGAAGTCGATCATTTGTCATTTTGGTATTCCCCAAGTGATCGTGAGTGACAATGATCAGTAATTTAATTCTCATTACTTTAGGAACAAATGTGCCGACGTACACATTCGCAACCACTTGACTTTGGTAGCCCACCCCTAGGTTAACGGACTGGTCAAAAATGCCAACAAAACTATATTGGAAGGCATTAAGGCTAGGCTCGATAAAGCCAAGGGTGGTTGGCTCGAGGAATTACCAAGCATACTATGGTCACATCGAACCACTCTAAGAACCACAACCGGTGAGACTCCTTTCCATTTGGTGTATGGCACAGACGCCGTAATTCCTTTGGAAGTCGGGAGCCCCTCTCTCCGAGTCATCAACTTCTCGCCCGAGGTAAATGAGCAGAAACTACTAGAAAACCTCGATATGGCAAGCGAGATATGAGAGATCACAGGTATCTGAGCCACGAAATATCAGCGGCACATCACTCGATACTACAATGCCAAAGTCTAAGATAGGCACTTCTACTCAAGAGACTTCGTCCTAAGGAAAGTCGAAGCCTCTCGACCACCGGAAGCGGTGGGAAAGCTAGCCCCTAATTAGGATGGCCCCTACCGAGTGGTCAAGACACTCGAAAAGGGGGCGTATCGACTGTCTACTATGGAAGGAGTGCGTATCCCCAGGACGTGGAATGCGACAACATTATAAAAGTTCTATTTTTAAAATTTTCCCAAAAAATGTAAGCAACATATGGCAATAATAGGTTTCCTTTTCCTTTCACGGGGATTAATTGATATTACACCCAAAACTACCTCCACGCAGGGAGGGGCTGTAAGCCGGCCAGGCGGGGTGGGGAATGGAGGTGGTCGGGGGCCAACTGACTCGAATCTTCGCCTTCAGGTTGCTGTTTCTGCCTTCTATAACCAGCGGTCTTTTCGGGAATGTAGAACCTTCTTGGGACGTCCGACGGTGGCGGGGCTGGATGCGTTGGAAAGCTGGAAGTGTTAGCTCACTCCTGGAAGAAGCGCCGTCTCATTCTGTTCTCGGATGCACTGGGTACGGCAGATTCCGTAAAACTACGTCAGACTTCTCTACTGCAGGCCAGAGAGGGCTTGGACGAGGCCGTACTCCCAGATGGAATATCAGATCGAGGCGGACCAAGTCCCACTGAAAGAGAACTCAGTGTAGTGCTCTCAAACCAAAATTCACTTCCTGAATCACCCGATCACACCCGTGGTGGCTCCTGGATGTTGACTGGGTCGGGTTGGTTGCAGGGATAGAATTCTAGTCTCGACTCTCTGATGGCGTAGCTATCCGATCTGTGGTTGGGACACAGCGGGGCTAGAGTCTTCACGGATAGGGCCGTCCCAAGTATCTTTCAGAGCTGGAATAGCCCCGATCTGAGGTGTGAGACGCCAGTACCGCTGATTCTTGTGAAGTCGCGTAGTGCAGGACGCCGGCCGGACAAGGGAGGCTTGTCGGGGACGTATGTCCCAGTGGGAAGATCAGAAAGAGGTGAGACCAAGCTTGACTGAAATTTGACTGACCTCTAATGAACTCCTCCAAAGGGCTCTGGCTGAAGATGGCATACGAGACTGTGGTACTCCTTGTGGTGAGCTACTTGTTCTGGTCGCTGGAGACTTGGACTGCAGGACAGGCATGGGATGTCGACGCCAGTGCTCTCAACGGGGAACTCCAAATGGGGCGGGACCACCTCTGGCTGAAAGCTGGACAACCCTAGTAAGGAGTCTACAAGGACCTTGATCAGAAGATGCGATATGAGGCTGGAGCAGCTTCTGGAAGATGCACAGGTCGCAGGCCAGACCTGTCTTCCGCAGTCGAGGGAGAACGGCTATCCCAGACAGCCCCGATGTCAGATGGATGCGAAACCACCTCACCTGCAAAGCTGACTCGACGAGCTTTCCAGCAATGCATGATATGCCACCAGAAGATGCGCGATGCATCTGAGGAAGACTCTGAAACTTGGAGCTTGTCTACTACCTGTGAACTGAGAGCTGAAGGTTGAAGATGATGGGGGGAAATGGGGTATATGGGAGGGAAAATGGGTGGCCTTGTTCGAAATCTGCCAGAGCACCATTATGAGTCGACTTGGTGAAGACATTAAGTCGACTTGTTCTTTATGCTTGGTGAGTTCAAGCTTCTGGAATGCTTTGAGTCGACTTAGTGACAAGCTTGAGTCGACTTGTTCTTTGCACTTAGCAAGATTAAACTTTCTAGAAAATTGTGAGTCGACTTGCTCTTGGACATGAGTCAACTTGCTCTTTTGAACACTATGACTTTCATGCTTCTGGCATGGTGTTAGCTGACTTAGCAAGAAGCTTGAGTCGACTTGCTCTTTTGAGCATGCAAAATCCAAGTTACTGGATTGTCATGAGTCGACTTGGTGTGACCCTTGAGTCAACTTGCTTGAGTGCTTAGTTATCTGTCTCAGCCCTGAATGAAGGATGAGTCGACTTGATTCTAAGGCCAAGTCGACTTGTCCATTGTAGCTACTGCTATTATTTGCTGTTATTACTGCCTGTTGTTGCTTGTTGTATGTTACTACTTGCTGTTGCTTGTTGTATGTTACTGCCTGCTATTGCTTGTTGTTGTTGCTGCACTACATGAGTCGACTTGAGGCTTTGCTGGGTTGACTCAATGCTTGTTGTTGTATTACTATTGTTGCTACTGGAGTTGCAATTGATGCTGCTAGCTGCTGTTGCTGATGCTGTTGCTACTGGCTTGCCTTGCTGCTACATGCTGCGACTTGGTGCTGGCCTTAGTTGACCTATCAAATGTGCTATGGTCTCTTCTGCTGTCATCCTGATCTGGGTAGCATTTCATCGACCACCTGATGTGTACTACTAGGTCGACTGAATTTGCATTCTTTTGATGGCTAGATGGCTTAGATGCGTCGACTTTATACTCCATTATGTAGACTCATGTTGCATGTTGTCCATCCTAGGTGTGTCGACGCAGTCTGTTAGCTTGAACAAAAAAAATTAGTCGACTTGGGTGAATGTCTGTCGACTGAACTCGAACCAAGTCAACTGATTTTACGAAATTTAGTTGACTAACTTGCATATCTGCTGATTGAGTTGGAACTCAGTCGACTGATATTTCCTTTATCAGTACACTTACTGGCCAGCCTACCATTTCTTCAGCATGCTCACTGCTATGTTGACTGGGCTTTTCGGTCTGACTCCTTGGACTTGTCTCAGGTGACCTTAAACATAGGTCTTTAGCCCTTTCTTCATATGTTGGTTGAACTCCCAATCGGTCGACCAAACCCAAGCATTGGTCGACCGGCCAACCAATTTGGTTTGAAGTCTATCGACTTGCTCTGCATGTCTCTCTCTCCCTTACTCTCTCTTTTGGATGGTCGTCGGAGGGGAACCTCACAGCGGAGCTTCCTTCTTCTTCTTCTTCGAGAGGTGGTGGCTCTGTGCTGCACCTCTCTGTGTGATGCGCCTGAGTGTTTTTTGCCTCACTCATTGTTTGCCGGGGAGAGGGGCTTTTATATTCCCAGCGGTGGGAGTCTTCGAACGTGAACGGCGACCATGGGAAATGATGGACATTAATGGGGATTTGATTTTCCTCTGTCCCTGTTGGCAGGGGAGTAGCCTGCGCGCCCTCGGCTCCTGGTGACACCTCAACTAGGTTGCTGTGTGTCGAAGATCCGTAGGGCATGGCGTAAGATCTGGTCTGCCGGATACACCGGGCGAGGGAAAGTCATAGTGTGCCATTGAAGGGCTGGAATGCTGTGCCGCTGGAAGACCCAAAGGGTGTGCCATGGAGGGGCGGGCAACGTGTGCCATTGAAGAGCCAACCGAGCTTACCGCTGAAGGCGCCGGACGGGTGTGCCTGGCAAGAGGGCATGGGGTGTGCCGCTGAGGGTGCCTAAGGGGTGTGCTATTGGAGGGGGCACAGGGTGTGCCACTAGAAGGGGGCACGGGGTGTGCCGCTGGTGGGGGCACAGGGTGTGCCGCCAGAGAGGGGCATAGGGTGTGCCGCCAGAGGGGGCATAGGCTGTGCCGCTGGAAGGGGGGCACAGGGTGTGCCGTTGAAGGGGGCACGGGGTGTGCCACTGGAAGGGGGCACAGGGTGTGCCATTGAAGGGGGCACAGCATGTACCGTTGGGGGATCACCAGGGGTGTGCCGCTGAGGGCATGCCTGAGCCCGTTGCAAGGGCTAGTTGAGGTCTATTTGATTTTCTTCGGGGCCCACAGATTGTGAGTTTATCGGGGGTTGATTTCTCTTCACTGTCGTGACTCCAGAGACGGCTTCACGTTAGTGTGTGTTTATTCGGAGAGTTCGGATGGCCCGTTTTCTTCACAGTTTCTTCAGTTGGAGTTTTTGTTGATACTAAAATGGTCAGGACATATGAACGTGTAATTTTACATGCCCACAAATGCCCCCCACCCATGGGTAGCGCAGGTGAAGGATGAGTCAGGCGGTGCCCGCGGGTGCATTGATTGGTAGGGGTTGTAGTTGAGGCCCTGACGTCCGGGGAAGGGGACTATCCCGGCCTGTGGTTGTTTTTCGTACTTATGTACACGTGTTGGGACGCCCATCGGCACGTGAGAGTGTGCGGATGAGACGTTCCCGTATGTATACTCATCACTGTACATAGGCATGTAACAAGCATATCACGTAGATAATTCCATGTAGGAATCAATAACTTGTAACCATAGAGAAGAAGAATCATGTGGGTGAAATGTCGTAGACATCACGCTAGTCATGCACTCAGTGCAATGCTTCACCATGTCATTACAACTCCCCGGGGCACTAGTACTTTTCGGGCGCTCCTCCCAGGACCAGACCGAGCCCTTACGATGCATTGACATTGATTTGGTGGATCCAAGATCCCAAGTTATGTCTAGACATTTACTAGACTCGGCCAGGAAAAGGATGGAAAATCATCAAGTTATAATCTGGAATATTCAAGAACAAGCCAAGGTTTCATGGCACAAGCCTTCAACGGCTAGGCCATCGAAGTACACAACAAAGCATGAAAATCAGGCTCTGGGAATTACGCGATCACACCAGGGCCGCTTACGATATACATGGTCTTATATCGGACCATAGGAGATGAAGTGGGCCAAGGGAGAAACCAGTCTGGTGCCAAGGATAAATGGTCCTTCATGGGCTGTGTGAATATTTGCATGGTCCGATATGGACCGCTCGAAAGAGTGAAACGGTCCATAATTAGCCATCCCAGAACAAAAAAGAATTGAGCCCACGATGAACAGTCCATCGATGGTCTACTCAGTGGGTGAAACGGTCCACTCATAACTGTGTAATAAATGGGCCAAGCTAGGCTAGAGTAATCAACCTAATTGGGCTCCTAGGCTACCCAGGACAAGGTAGAACCAAACCAGGGCTCAGCCCACACCTCTCAAGTTAGTCTCGAGACTTTAGGTCCACTTAATCATGTCTAGGTCGAAGAAAAGTCAAAGATAATCGACCAGCAAGACCTGGCACTTGGCCAGTTATACGCAGTCTCAAGTGAGCCGCTTAAAGAAGTTAAGCGGTCAGATCCCGGCCACGTAGGAACTCAAACGGTCCCCTGTGGACCGCGGATCTGGACAGAGACGAGCAAGGGATCCAGTCGAGTGAACAGGTGTAGAAATTGGGGTACAACCTGCCCGACGTCTTAGTGGGAATCCCAGGCTCGCGGGGACTGACGGAGGTCTCGTAATGGAGGTCCTAGTCCGACGGAAGGAGTATCTGACAGAGAGTCCCAGCCATTACAAGAATTGAGGGCTAGTGAAATATAAGAAAACAAATATGTGGCGGTCAGTCAGTTCCACCAGAGTGGAGTGACTGTCAGAACAATCCTAACAATGTTTCCAATTCCCAATATAGACATGATTACACATGTATACTTCTTTGCTTGATAAGAATGAAGGAGTACATGCTTCTTCTTCCTTCTTCTTCCTCCCCACGCCGTGACCGCGCCCCCCCTCTTCCTCTCTCTCTCCCGTCTGACTGTGACGAGCTCCCTTCTGGCTACAGACGGTGGCGGGGCGACGGTGCGACGACGTGGGTGACGGCGAGGTGATCGTGCGGGCATGCGGCGTTCGTGGGAAGCGTGGCGAATGGAGGTTCTTACGGCGTTCTTCACGGATTGAGCTCAGATCGACGCGCCTCAACACGGATCGAAGGTAGGGTGACGTTCTCTAGCTCCCTGCGTTTCATTCTCGTGATTTCTAGCCCGGTGTGAGGCCGAGAGGGGTCATTTCCATGCCGAGAAGGGTTTTACATGATTTGGGGAGAGTTCGCCCGATCCGCCATTTTGAGCCGTGATTTCACATTTCAAGGGTGTAGAAGCATGCTAGGGGGCTTGGGGGTTCTTTTCTCACTGTTTCCCCCTCCGTGGGGCTTGTATAGGGCCGGAATGGGCGAAATCCAGTGAGTTCGCCATTTTCGCGTCGGTGAGGGTTGTACGGTCGAACCAGGGCCCGTAAATCCCCATGTGCAGCCCAGAGGGGACCGCACTTCAGCTCAGAGCGCTGTGGGCTTGTGCGGCCTATCGTGGGACCGCACGTCCCCTATGTGCGGCCCTATGTCAACCGCCCATCCCCTGAGTTTTTGACCGTTGCTTGTGACCGTTGCACAATGCACTGGGGTGTGCGGCCAGGGTCTAGCCGCATGACCCTTCGTGCGGCCAGGGGCTAGCCGTACGTCACCTGGTGCCGTTGGCAGGTGGTGCGGCCAGGGTTGGTCTGCACACGCCTTGTGCGGTGAGGTCCTAGCCGCCCTTCCCCTGTGCGGCTAGGGTCTAGCCGCACATGTGTTTTGTCGTTGGAGGAGGTACGACCGAGTTGGACCGTCCATCCCCCTGGTGCGGTTGAGAGTCAGCCGTTCCTCTGTTGTGCGGCACTGGACTGGCTGCTTGTGTTCCGTTTGGACCAGGATAAGAATGGTTCAGTGATGGCTGTATATCCCCTGGTGCGGCTCTCCTCCAGCCATATGTCCATGAGCGGCCCAGAGTGGACCATTCAAGGGGCTGGTCTAACCAGTGATTTGATCTTGGTCGATTTGAGTCCCGGGAGCACGGACCTCGATCTACGTGCATGTTGACCCATGGTCTGACAGATGCTGGGCATTGTGTCAAGGCCAGGTGTCGTGGTACTGTGCAGTCCGGGGAGGTGTTGTTCTCGGCTCATGCCACCGTGAGTCGGTGCCGGTACGAGGGGCGGCCGGCCGTTCAGGCTTCTCAGTATCAATGGTGCCGATCCATGGCACCTTCATTGGTTCGGGAGCAGTTCAGGCATAGTCCCTCCTCCCTGCTCTTCGAGAAGGTGATGGAGGGTGGCCTGATCATGGCCCAGTTGGGGGCCGAGATAGCCGATTACTTCGTGTGGGTGGATAGTGAGGGGAGGTCCCACTCTCGGGTCCGCGTCGAATCTGATCGGAGGATCGAGCAACTAACTTCCGAGCTCGAAGTCCTTCGGCGGGGGGTAGCCTCGCTACGGGCACAGACTCAGTTGAGCCAGGAGGAGGCTCGGACACTGGCTGAGGAGCTGGCCCAAGCTCGTTATATGGCTGACTTGAAGAGCAAGCTCCTAGAAGAGTAGCGTCAGGCTCAGGTCGAGCGTTACGAGCAGTGAAAGGCCAAGCGGGAGGAGCTTAGTAGCCAGGCTCGTGAGGCCAAGCGAGTGAGGGGGGAAGTCGAGGTTAGACGAGTCTAGGCCGAGGCGAAGCTGTCCGAAGCTAAGATGAAGTTGCTCGGAGCTGAGCAGAGGGTGGCCGAGCTTGAGAAGAAGCAGAGCAAGCTGTGGCAGAGGCGATCGACTGGTATAAAAGCTTGGGGGACTATCACGCAGCTCTCCAGAAGGCCACCTTCTCGTACTATGAGCCAAGCTACCAATGAGGGCTGCAAAAGGGGTTCACCAAAGGTTTCCATCGAGCGATCACCGAGGCCTAGCAGTAGGTGCTCGATGAGCTCATTTTTACTTCCGGGCAGCGCTACGACTCGGATGAAGATACCGCAGATTCTCCCTCTCTGACATCTAGTGAAGGGGGGAGCAAGGATGTTACCACTTCAGGAGAGGAGTCGCCGACTCCGATTACCTCAAGGGGGGGCACACGATCGAGGCAGTTCCCACATAAGTGGGGTCAGTGCCTGGATCGGCCGCTACTGAGGATGCCGGGGGAAGATCTCCTGGCACCAAAGATCCTTCATTCGCTGAGCATCAAGACGCCAAGCCTCAAGAAAGGTCATGGGCCTCCCGGAGTCCCCCTATCTCCATAGACTAGGAGGAGCAAGAGCTGGATGTGCTAGTTCTTTCTCTTTTCGAATGTTGCCATGTAAAATTTTTTCTTTCCATATACTATGGCAGTGATTTCCAGAATCTGGATTGTTAGTTCCTTACAGCCTTTATCGTGATTTGACTATCATATCTGTAGTTGATAGAGAAATGGAGATTTGATATGTTTCGCAGGCTTCTTGTGTGTCGATCGACCAGGCGGCTGATGTGGCATAGAGGGCCTGACGTAGCGTAGTCAGTCAGTGTGTGCACACGTGGTTGGGGACTTCAGACGCGTGCTGACGAGCACGACCCCGACTGGACCCTTGTTAGTGTTACTTGTGTGTGTCTCAATTTCCGCCCAGGGCAAGTAGGGAGACACTGCGACGTGGTGTAAGTCATCAGGGGACGCATCCGACTGTGCTTCTAGTGGGTGGTACTCTTGTCTTGTCAGGTAGCGACTCTTGGTCATGTCACCATGGCGTGCATCTCAGTTTTCTTGTCGTGAGACCGGTGTTAGTAGTAGCGGGGCTTTTTCCGTTTATTTATTCTTGTTGTGCTCGCCCTCGCTGCTTTGCATTGCAATTTCTCATTTTGCGAGATAGGGGTTCGAGTGATCCCTACTGAGCCTTTTGTTATGAGACTCATTCCCTACGTTTCTCATGGTTTCAGGTGAGGCGAGGCTCCCGAGGAGCGCTTCTGAGGCTCTGCGTGGTTCTAGTGCCTAGGGTTAGTTGCTAGTTGCCAGAGTCGGGGTATGCCCTGTGTAGTTGTACTTTACTTTCTGGACTGTACTAGTTGTGGACTACTGTTATATTTTAATTGTCATTATATTATGGACCATGTAATTTGTTTAATGTTAGTTATTAATTCCAACATATTTTTATAAATTGTGTAGTTCTGTGACTATTTTAGTTTCTTGTGTATTTTCACACCATCCCTTTTAACCCTTCCGAGTCTTCGGACTCGTGGGTGGCAGTCCGAGATTCAGGTTATCGGGCCTTTTCTGGTATTCGGATCTCGGGTCATTACAGTTGGTATCAGAGCACGGTTGTGGGAATGCACAAGAATCATAAATAATTACAGTGGTCCACTAGTCCACAATAATGATGTACAGTCGGCACTGGCTTAGGGCATCGTATGTTTTATTGATTTCGTCATTTCTTGTGCCTCCTGTCTTTTGCATCAAGCGAGTATGGTGTCGAGGCGAAGGACTCACTCTCAGCAGGGATAGTCGGCAGAGGTTCAGGGCGAGCAGCAAGAGCAGAGCAGAGTGCCACCAGTTGCCACTGGGGCAGGGGACGCAGCGAGAGCTCTCGGGGCATGTTCCAGTTCATGACTTAGCAGTTCGACAGTGATGCTGGTGAGGGCTCGTCATCCAGGGGTGGGCCTGGCCGTGTAGTGAGGGACTTTTTGCTGTTCCATCCACCCTACTATGGTGGCCAGCCAGACCCAGATGTGGCTAGAGATTGGCTTGATGAGATGGAGAGAGTGTTCAGTTCTATGAACTGCTCCGAGGAGAGCAACTTAGAAACAATACTAAGCTAAGCAGAGTTAAACCAGCAAGGAGAGGGGGCCAGAAGCTCACCTGATCAGTGTGAAGACGCCGATCCTGATCGGAGACGAAGGCGAGCGGGGAGACATGGGTATGTACTCGCACGCCGCACCGATGTAGCTTCGGATGACGACATGCTATTACATGCACTACACCTCATGCAGGAAGGTTATCTTGTGGTAGGGAAGTTAAATTACACCCAAAACTGCCTCCGCATAGGGAGGGGCGGTCAGCCGGCCAGGCGGGGAGGGCAAAGTTGAACTAGTTACTAAACCAAAGGAGGTTGTCGATTCTGCCCGCTCTCTGGAATAGGGGACAGACAATCGGAGATGATGTTGCTGCGGCCGCTCCCGAATTTTGCCGATGATGAGACTAGTTGGAATATCTTCGTGACTAGATCTGGATGACGTTAGAATTTTGTTGAATTTTTTGGTCACCGGTGCTGATCGGGGACAGGCCGGAAGAAGGGTCCCTGAGTTTTGGTACGGACAATAGAGGTACTTCAGCAGCAGGAAGGAATGGTCAACACGAGCGCTCCTGACCTCTGAATCAAGCGTGGCTGGAGTCATTGGAACCATTGACGAGTCTTCTTCGAAACAGCACTTGCGGGGATGTCGTTGGAGGTCGGAGTAGTCTGGGGCAGTCTAAGAGGTGAACAGGTGTCTGTTCAGTCCAGGAATAGATGCAACGAAGCACTTGAGGGAGAAAATTCAGAAAATGCTCCTCCGGATGCAGAACAGGACGCCACTTTCTGCTGATGGATGTTGGCTGGTGGTATAAGCTCTCAGCCAAGCGGCGCCTCCAGAAGCTGTGGGATGTGGACGTGGGAGCTCCAGGAACTCACCTTAGGTCACTAGCCAGGCCTGATCTGCGCAGTCTGGGGAGAACGGGTCCTCCGGGCAGTAGGAATGTCGGATGCTGGCAGGACCACTATGGGTACGAAGCTGCCTCGACGAGCTTTCTGAAGATGTATGGCACACCATCCGAAGATGCCCGAAGACTCCGGGGTAGGCTCTGCAACTCGTGCCTTCTCTGCTGTCAGCGAACTGAGAACTGTAGGTTGAAGAGGGGAGGTGGGGGATGAGATCAATGGGCGGGGAAAGGGGGCGGATGAGTGTGGGGCGTTTGGACAGCAAACCGACAAAATGGGAGTGGAAGAGAGAGAAAGAGGGAACGAGAGAGAGAGAGCACGATGGAGAGAGAGAGTGTTGACGAGAGAGTGAGGAGAGAGAGAGTGGAGTGAGATATTTTTTATGTCATCAGGATAGTGGTGGATATTAAACTTATGGTTAATTGTGGTTATTTGACGTTATGGATTAATGGTTAACTTGCAACAATTTCATTATGGTTGATAATTTATTCTTAGTGCACTCTGTTGTTATGTTGAAATTCTTATCGCTCTGATTGACATGATTGATATAAACTCATTGCGTCTCTGCGTTTCTTCCGCGCTCGGGGCGTGACAGTTTTTGTGGTATTAGAGCCTAGGATTTTAAATTCCTAGGAAAACCCAAGTCCAAGGATAGGTCAACTCTTAAATGCGTGAGATTGGGTAGAGCCATGGGATTAAGTCAAGATAGGACGTCCAACCTTGTAAATAAAAATAGAACTAATTAAAAATTTTAAATACCTTGTAGGATTATGGCCGCAGAACGTGCACAATGGCGCGAAATGCAGCACACTATTCAGGGTCTTACCCAGGCGCTACAGCAAGTGGCGTAGGGCGGAGCAAACTGTGGAGTAGGAGATCTCCACGGAGGCTTCCGAAGCATGAACCAACCTAAGTTTGTGGGCTCTTCCAACCCTGATGATGTAGAGAACTGGCTGAAAGAAATTGAGAGGATATTCCGTGTCATGCAGTGCACGGATGACGAGAAGGTTTTATTAGCAACGTTCCAACTGGAACGAGACGCGAGGTGTTGGTGGGAATCTGTTTAAGCTACCTTACTGGAGGATAACGTTACTTGGGCTGACTTTGTTAATCAATTCAACAATAAATATTTCTCCGACCACATCCAAGAGAAGAAGGCCGCGGAGTTCGCCGCACAGAAACAAAGGAGCCTGACTGTGGCCGACTATGAGGCCCAGTTTTCAAGGTTGTCAAGGTACGCACCTCACTTGGTGTGTACGGAGAAGATGAAAGCAAGGCGCTTCTTAAATGGGCTTTGGCCCCAATTTATCACCCAGTTAGCACCAATGGACATCCAGGTCTATCCGGAGATAGTTCGACGTGAGCAACTGCTGGAAGATGCCACGAAATTATCTGACAAGATCCGTGGGAAGGATAAGAAGGAGACTGTCACGAGACCCAACAACTTCAAGCCCTCTTTTAACAAGAAATGACTTAGTAATGGAGGAGAGTCCTCCAAGGAGAAGAAACCCAAGCAAAATAACAAACCCTTCCCTATCACCGTGCCAACCAAGAAAAATTATAAGTATTGTGACAAGGTTGGCCATAAGGCCGATGAGTGTTGGAGGAGACTAGGAGCATGTCTCTGATGAGGAAGTCAGGAGCGCAGGATTCCTGATTGCCCTAATAGGAATGTCCTTAATCTCTTTCGGCTGCTCGGGGGACGCATAAATAAATGCCAAGATCCCTTAGTGGATTCCAAGAAGGCGCCATTCACGTTCATGGCAATTTTCAGCGTGGTTTAGTCACTTTGGCGTGCGATTTCTTCAGTGGAGGTAGGGAGATGGGTCACTACTTCATCCTCCAAGTTTTCCCTATCCCTACTCGTTGTTTAGTGCTCGAACGGGCGAGATCGGCCCCGTAGGGGTTTCGTAGGCTTCATCAAAAATTGGCAATGGTTCTGCGATCGGTTAGTATCAATGGACTCCCTAGAACGTTGGCGTTCTACAGTGACCAATTTCTTCTCCATCAGCGGTCCCGTTTGACCGTGGGGAGCCTGAGAAGTTCGGTTGTCCCATTTGGGTGATTTCGTTGGAATCTCCCATTTCTTGCGATCCGTGCACCATTTTGACTCTGGATGGAGTCCATGTGATTGTATGTGTGTCCATGGATGTATCCCCTTTGTCTCTGCACGAATGGGGCATGGGAAGGCCAAGATTGGGCCAACCCCATGGTTCGCTCGCCGTCACGGTTGGACGGTCGAACCAGGTGCCGTTCATGGCATGGGCGGCCATGCCTAGACCGTTTATCTTCGTAGGTTTTGGGGCTTGTGCGGCCACACGATAGACAGCACATGGTATGGGTGGCCAGGTGTGGACTGCCTATCCCCACTTGGGCGGCCAGCCTTCAGCCATCGGACTTTTTGTTGGATTGAGCGGCCAGCATCTGAACGTCCATCCCAGTTGACCCTTGGTCAATAGTTGAGTGTCGGTCGCACTAGGCGGTCCGGTCAAGACCATTTTGACTGACACTGTAGTAAGTCGGTTCCGTTCGGCGGTCCGGTCAAGGCCATTTTGACCAGGAACTAGACTGGGTCGTAGGCTTGAGCGGCCATGACTTGACCGCTCATCCACTTGGGCAGTCCATCCCTAACTGCCCATCCTCTTTAGCCTTTAAGGGTCTATCCATTGTGCGGTTGGTCCCCAACCATTCATCCCCCTTTGAGCGGCCCCATATGGACCGTTCATCCCCTTGAGCAGCCACATTGTGACCGCCCATCCTGTTGAGTCCTTCGTCTTGTATGTTGGCCGTGATGGCTTGTCTCGTGTCTGTTTGTCTTAGGTTTGTGTTACAGGGTGGTGTCTATATATTAGTAGTCTCAAGATAGGTTGGTTTAGGTAACTTGGTGCGGTCTCTTCCCTGTTGGGTTGATAGACTCGGATTCAGTGGGGGGGGGTGAATGAATCCCCTATTTTCGACCAGATTTTTGGCAAATCCTGCGGACCTCTGTTGTGGGAGAACCGAGTCATTCACTCAGGCGAGAGAGGTGCCGTTGCGATCGGTGCGTTCCGAGGATCGCGGAAACGTGATTTTATTTGTTTGATATTTTTTAAAAAATTTAGATTTTCTATAAATATCCCATTTCTTTATTCTTCTTCTTCTTCTTCTTTCTTCCTTCTTCTTCTTCTTCTTCCTCCCGCGACCGTGAGCGCCCCTCTCCCTCTCTCTCCCATTCGATCGTGGCAAGCTCCCTTCCGGCTGCAGACGGCGGCGGGGCGACGGCGCGATGACATGGGTGACGGCGAGGTGATCGCGTGGGCGTGCGGCGTGCATGGGAAGCGTGAAGGCTCGAGGTTTTTAACGGTGTTCTTCGCGGATTGAGCTCGGATCGACGTGCCTCGACGCGGAACGAAGGTAGGGTGACGTTCCCTAGCTCATTGCCTTTCATTCCCGCGGTTTGTAGGCCGAGGCGAGGTCGAGCGTGGGTGACTTCGCGCCGGGAATGGGAAACCATGTCACGGGGAGAGTTCGCTTGATCCGCCGTTTTACATCGCGAATTTACGTTTTAGGGGCGTAGAAGCATGCTAGGGGACTTGGGGGTTGTTTTCCCTTCATTTCCCCCTCCGTGGGGCTTGTGTGGGGCCGGAATGGGTGAAATCCAGCGGGTTTGCCATTTTCGCGCCGGTGAGGGTTGTGCGGTCAAACCAGGGCCCGCACATCCCCATGTGCGGCCCGATGGGGACCGCATAATGGCTCGAAATGCTGTGGGCTTGTGCGGCCCATCGTGGGACCGTACGTCCCTATGTGCGGCCCCATGTCGACCGCCAATCCTTTGAGATTTTGACCGTTGCTTGTGACTGTTGCACAGCGCACTGGGGTGTGCGGCCAGGGTCTGGCCGCATGACCCTTCGTGCAGCCAGGGGCTGGCCGTACGTCACCATGTGCCGTTGGAAGGTTGTGCGGTCAGAGTTTGACCCCACAAGCCTTGTGCGGTGAGGTCCTAGCCGCCATTCCCTTGTGCGGCTGGGGCCCAGTCGCTCTTAGGTTTTTACCGATGGAGGATGAACGGCGAGGGTTGGACCATCCATCCCCCTAGTGCGGCTGAGAGTCTGCCGTTCTTCCTTGTGCGGCCCTGGCTTGGCCGCCCTTAGGCGGGCAAGTGCGGTCAGTGGTTCGACCGTTCATCCCATGAGCGGCCTGAGACCAACCGCGCATCCCGTGAGTTTCTGACCGTTGTTGGTTACCGTTACGCGGTTAACTTTGACATAATAAAATAGAATAGTTGGACTTTGGTGGTTTATAATAATACAATACCACCATGAAAAAGAAAAATACACACAACACTAAAATACGTACAATACACATAAATAAATAAATACTCAGGACGTCGGGTCTTCGAGTGAGTCACCGAACCACAAGCTTGGTGCAGTCTGGGTGGCACGACGCTGACTCCGAGTAGTGGGTCTAGAAGTGGGCCCGATGTCACCACCAACTCTCCTGGGGCGGCTGGAACTCGACTCCGTCGAGCAAGGGGGAACGTTGCTCTGGTAGTGCTCCAGCAGGTCTAGATCGAGGCGCTGAGAATCTTCTCGGCTGATCCAGGAATCATCAGATGGTGGACGGTCCTGCCAGTGGACAAGGTAGCGCTAGTATACCCTGCTCTGTGTAGTAGTCACCTACTCATCTAGTATCCTCTCAATTTGATCGCGCAGTGCTCTCGAGGCTGTGGGACGCGCAGGGGTTGGCTCACTCTCAATGGTAGGAGAAGGCTCAAAAGGGTCACTAAGAATCGCTATGGGTTCCTTGTAGGCCACTAGATATGCCACATTAAATGTAGAACTAATCCCATATTTGGGAGGTAAGTCCACAACATAGGCATTGAAGCCAATCTTTTACAGAATTGGGAAGGGACCATCACTACAGGCTTGTAACTTTTTAACGGCTCCCGAGAGGAGTCGTTCGGGCCAGACCGTACCATAACCAAGTCACCTTCTTGAAATTCATGGTGACGCCTATGCGAATCAGCGAAATGTTTATAAGTCTCATTACTGAGGATTATTTGCTTGCTAATGGACTCATGCAGACTTTTAACATATTGTGCAAACTCCTCAACTGACTTGGACATTCTAGACTCGAGGGGAAGGTTGGGTAGGGTGGACCCGTGGGCAAGCTCAATAGCGTGTTGTACATCACGCGTAGGAGGGAGTCGAGAAGGCAAGTCCTCAGGGACGATGCCTTGGAAGTCCTGCAGTATTGTCAGGACTTTAGTTGGGACTGAGACTCAGGACTCCTTTGGTGTGATGGTGACGTCAGCAGTCAAAACAGAGGCACCCTTAGCAACCTCTCTGCTTAGCTCACCGACATTTATAGAGTCAAGGTGCCTAACTAGGTCATGACCAACCTTAGGGGCCTTAGAAATGTGTGTGATAGATGCAGGAGAAGAGGGAAGGGGAGGTTTCCCTTCAGTGGGAGTTTGGGAATTCTCTGAAATTTTAGGAGTTCCAGTGGGGGTGGAGGTGGAACTCTTACCCGAGGTCACCAAGGGTTTTCCCTTTGTTTCTCCATCACCTGGGGATGATCGGGGAGTGGAATGGCGATTTCCGCCGTGATTCGCCATTCCCAATTTTCTGGGAAGAAAATGGTCCTAACAGGAACCATTTTTGTCAGTGGGCAGCCCTCAGGGTGAACGCCTATCGACCATAGAGTGTCGGCAGGGTACACGGTTGATAGACTGACCGCTTCACCCTACGGCGGCCAAGTGGCCGACCGCTTTCCTCGCAAAGCCAGTGTGACTCCCGAGGTGTTTTCTGACCGTTGCATTTTACCATTGAACAATTTTGGGCTTGGCGGTCAGGAGAGGACCGTTTAACCCCACCTGGCAATCTCGATGGAGACCATTTTAGTCCCCAACGGTCATAGGGTGACCATTTTAACCTCTCCGTGTAGACCATGGTGAGGCGGTCCCCAGGGGATCGTATCATCCTGAGATGGCCCACTGTGGGACCGCCTGTGTTTCAAATGGTCAACAGGAGACCGCTTATTTCCTATAGGTAGGTGGCCTATGGGTGACCGCATATCTATCCTTGCGGCCTATCGTTCGACCATTTTTACCCTGGGATGGTCCAGAGTGGACCACCACTTGGGTTCAGTCCAATCAGAGTTTCGTTCTTGCCGATTCGAATCTTGGGTGAGTGGACCTCGATTCACATGCTGACCTGTGGTCTGACCGATGCTGGGTATCGTGTGGGGGCCACGTGTGAGGGTGCTGTGGGGTCCTGGGAAGTAGTGTGTGTTCGGCTCGTGTCACAGTGAGTCGGTGTGGGTGTGAGGAGCGGTCCTTGTACTTTGTCCGATTTAGACGTCATTTTTCGTTGACTAGAGAGTCTACTCCTTTAGCGACCCTCCACTAGTCGTAGCCTTCCGACACGCATGTGGTCCCACCAGGGAGTGGTGGCAAGGCTATCCCGAGAGACGATTTTTAGACTAGTTACCGTAGGGCCCCACATCTTATAGCCAGAGTCCGACCGAGGGGAAAACCAGT
Organism: Amorphophallus titanum; assembly: GCA_024336825.1. NCBI lineage: Eukaryota > Viridiplantae > Streptophyta > Magnoliopsida > Alismatales > Araceae > Amorphophallus > Amorphophallus titanum. Next base: position 849,578 of record JANBPO010005995.1, read on the forward strand.
TAGAGGCCTGACCTAGGATGCATGGTCAGTGTGTGCACATGTGGTTGGGGGTGGTTGGACCCACGCTGACGAGGTTGACCCTAGCTAGTTCTTGTTTTGTGGTTACTTATATGGCATCCCCGTTCCTCCTGGGGTGATGAGGGGGACACCTGAGGCACGATCTAAGACGTCAGGGGATGCATCCAGCCTTGCTTCTAGTGGTTGGTACTCCTGTCTTGTCAGGTAGCGACTCTTGGCTTTCACCGTGATGTGTGTCTCAACTTTCTCACCGTGAGACCGGTGTCCCTATTATCCAACAAGGGCACTAGCCATTGCCTCATGTTCATTGCGAATTCCCCTGAAATAAATAGATGGTCCAAATCTTCATTGCTTGGCAACCTGCAATAATCACACTTGGATGCAATAGACACCCCACACTCTCTGACTCTGCTATCCACCGAGACTGCCCTATGTAACACCCTCCATATAAACATCGCCACCCTGGGCGAAATCACCTTAAGCCAAAGCTTCGACAAGCCACTCCTTCTAACCCCTGCAGTCCTAGCCAACTCGTACGCCGATTTAACACTGAATTCCCCAGAAGGAGATGGTGCCCAAACGCAGACATCCTCCTCCGTCCCCAGCTGAAATGCAACGTCCTGGTGACTCACTGACAACCTACTCCACAGATGGTGAGATTCATTCATAATCATCTCTCTAACTGATACCCGGTCAGCCTGAGTACCAACCCCGCTAAAACTGGCTAATAGTAAATTGGATAAAGGCTGAACCCCAATCCCAACATCTTTAAGAAAATTAATGCTGCTACCATTCTAAATACTGAACCAAAGAACGAATGTGAAATGTAAAGCTCCCCATTCTCAAAGCAATCTGGCTCTTCTTGGTTCGTTGTCAAATGATGGCGATTTTGGCATCCTCTTGTTCCTCTCCTCGAGCCGCTCCTCTTCTTCTTCTACCACGAGCTCCAAAGATGCCGTTATGTAGATGATAACCTCCTCGCAAGAGCTCCTCTTCCTTTTCCCCCTTTTCTTCCCCTACAAGATAGAACAACCCTGATTGACATGTGATCCTAGGCGGGAAGCCAGACTGAATATCCTACCACGTGGATCTACTTCTCTCCTGCACTAGACACGTGGACTCTCGCAACAGCTTTTGGATAAAATTATTAGGCAGGAAGGTGCTTTCCACGCTCCTAATTTGAAAACTCATGGGGACCACAAGGTTCGCGCTCACCTATATAAAAAGGAGTCGAGCGTTCAAGTTCGAAGTGCCAAAAACATAAGAGAGCAGAAGAGCACCTAAGCTTGAGAGAAGAGGAGCTAAGAGAACTACGAGAGATAGAGAGCTTGTTGCAGAGAGTAAGAAACAAAAATAAAGTGTTGGAAGTGAGGAAAGAAGTCTGAGAGAAAAGAGAGGAAGAGTACAGGCTGTGACTATCTTGACTTCTGGATCAGATCCAGAGTTAAATTTCCTCCATAGAGAGCTAAAATTTTCTTTTGTTACTATGTTTCATTTGCTTTCTTTTCATTCATTTTTGAAATTGTCTGTAAGCTGTGTATCAGCGGTTCAATCTTTGTTGAGAACAACTTCCCCGCCTGTAATATCAAGTATAGATTACAGAAGAATTTTTACAGCAACATCCGGTACTTGAAGAGCACATCTTAATGGCCTCCTTGAAATCGGTCACTTCTTTGGTGTCACCGCAGATGCATGCCTTGACAACGGTCATATGATTGGTTGTCAGTGTCCCTGGCTTGTCACTGCAAATGCTCATGGCTGTGGCTGAACCCATTGTTCCACAAGCAGGGAAGTGAACGGACAAGTGCTCTATCATTCATCATCTTCTTCATGGTAAACACAAGACTAAGTGTTATTGCTAAAGGCGGCCCCTAAGGAACCGTAACAACCACAATTGTAACCGCAGTAGCAAAATACTCCAACAACTCCAATGCATCCTCTACAGTCCAACTGAGATATGAACCATCTTGAAACTTCTAACTAAGAAGGGCTTGTGCGAGCACAGCAAATATCACAACTGCAAGAACAAAACCGATTTTACCAATAATGGTAGCAACTCCATTTAGTTTGACTTGCAGTGGAGTTTCAACATCTCCTCTTCACCAAGAGTGGCCATAAGCTTACCCCACTGGGTTCTTATGCCAACTATTGTTACTAGCATCCCGCAAGATCCGTCTTGGACCTTGGTTCCAGATAAGAGAAATGGGTTATCTGCATCAACCAAGATTGGGTCACTCTCCCCTGTCAGACTTGATTCATTTATCAAGGAAGGGAATCCAATAAAAAAACCCATTTGCAGGAGCTAGGTCACCGATTGCTAGATGCACAATATCACCAGGCGGAATAGTTCAGCAAGGATCCTTTGCTATGCATGCAGGAGCTCCTTTCACTATGACTATCATGAAATGAACAATTCACAAACACAATCTTTTTTAACATGGCCAACAGCACTGCCCTGGTGCAAGGGAGTCGACCCCCTCATATGCAGGAGTCGACCTCTGCACAGAGGGGCTCTTTTGAGCGGACGGTGGCAGGAAATGCATGAAGCTTGAAGAGGTAAGAATGATACATGCAACTGCCCCCCCAGGAAGACTATGATCGTTGGATCTATTCTGTTTCATCTAAGCAGCCACTCTTCACATATTTTGTTCTTGGACAGATTAGGTTTCAGATGGAGAGAAAGGGGAGAGGATCGACCCCTTACAGCATCCAGGTTACACAACCCATGGGGGACATGATGCAATGCAATTTATCCTTCCAAAAGGGTGCTGGTTTCTGAATTGGGGTTTTAAAATTCAAGCTAAACAGTTAACTCTTTATTCACTCTGGTTTCTCTTTAGATTTCTAAAATATTAATATATTTTCTTTTTCTTTTAACCCCCCCTCACCCTCTCTCTTTCTCTCCCTCACATCTCTCACTCTCTCCCCCTCCGTTTCTCTCTTCCTCTCCCTCTCTTCTCCGCAGGTGGCCGACCGCGGTAGGCAGGGGTGAGGCGGCAATGGCGCGGGGGCTAGGACGGTGAGAACAGGTCGAGGATCGAGGGATGGTGGCACGACGAAGTTTGGCCGCGAGTTTTGGGGCCCCAGCGGTGGTTCGAACAGTGTTTTCTTGGCGGATCGGCGTCCACGGCACGTGGAATCTTCGGTGGAGGTAGGGGGACGGATCCTTAACCTCTGTACTTCCTTTCCCGCGAGTTTGGTAGGCCGTGATGAGCCGAGCGAGAATATTTCTACATTTTGGGGAAAAATATATGTTTTGGGGTGTGAGCCAGATTTCGTGGTTTGATCACATTTTTGGGGTTTAAATGGGTCCTCTTACTGTTAGAGAGGTTGGGGACTCATTTTTCCTTATTTTTCCCTTCACATGGGTGTGAACGGGGCGTGGAATGGGGTTTTCTACAGTGCTCGCTATTTTCGTGCTCGGGACAGGGTAGCGGTTCTTTCAGGGGCCGCCACCTGATGGGGTGGCCTCAAGGAGATTGCCAAGGGTCACCTATGTCGGTTCGGGGGTTACGGTCTCGTGATAGATCTCCACCCAGCTTAGCGGCCTCGAGGAGACCGCTAATCAGTGCGTAGCGATCAGAGCATGATCATTTTTATACGTCATAGTCATTTTGGGTAGCGACCTTGCGACTGACCGCCACCCTACTTGGCAGTCTGGGAGGCGACTGCCTATGTTTCGAGTGTCTCTGGGGCCTTACGGTCCTGGCTGGACCGCTAGGCCAGGCCTTGTGGTCCTGAGAAGTCCGCCAGGCGTTGTGATGGCCCAGAGAGGATCGCCACTTGGTTTTCATACTAGTCGTGCCCGTTTCGCGCTGTGTTGGCTTCCGATCGACCCGATTGTGACCCAGTGGTTGACCTTCGGCCTCGTGAATGTCCCGGACACCGTGGGTTCCATGTTCATATTTTTTGAGGTGTTCGGAGGTACCGAGTTACCTCGATTGACGTGCCCGAGAGTTTTGGGGGTCTGGGTGACCCCATGTGTTCCGGGCTTTCGTGCTTTCTCTAGATCGAGTTGCCGTGAGTTGGCATGTGTGCAGAGGGTGTGACGACCCGGGATCCGAGTACCGGAAAGGAACCGGCGCGACTCGAACCTCGGCCCGCCTCCCACGAGCCCGGAGGCGTGACCCCGCTGGCTCTTAGCGGTGTCGCGCGACCCCCGCCGACCCCCGGCGGGTGGCCGCGGCCCCCTCTCGCGCCCGGGATGGGTCGTTTGACCCCAGGGCATGCTTTTTGGCCCCTCTTCGCGTCGTTGTTCGCCGTTTCTATCAACCTAGGTTGAGGAGAAAATATATATTGACCCCTGGGGGCCCTCCTTTCACCACGTGGCGGCAATAGCTTGACAGAGACTCTCGTTGGAGCGAAGGAGCGTCTTGTTTATTTGTTCGGTCGTGCGTCGCCGCATGGGGAGAAAGTCTCGCGTCCGTCTGCGCCGTGTGATACACTTGCTCGACTATTCGACAGGTATACGCACGTAGTTTTCTCATAAATTCCCTTGCTGTGACACTGACTGAGACAGTATGATCGGGCCAATGGACCCTAAATTACGGAGGTACTCCATGATCCGACGATGTCGACGATACGTCGTATTTTCCGTCGGCTAATATATATAACAAGAAGTTCCCCAAAATGCTCTGAGACAATTTCGGGTGCAACAAGGATGTTAAGGAGGGGCATCTGTTGACACTCGTTTTATGACCAATGAGTTGCATCGTTTCCTTATCCATTTTTATGATGTCCCGAGTTATTCACTGATCATTGGGCCGTTTTGGTCACTTTTGGGGTTTATTTTATGGGTCGTTCTCCCTAGTTGAGCCTCATTCCTTGTCTTCTCGTCGCTTTGGGCTTAGTGGGCCTTATCTCTTTTTTTGCCACGACCAACTTCCCTTGCGGTCTACCGCACGACCGTTAGGGCTGGTTGGCGGTTCTTCGCTGGACTGTTAGGCATGCAGAGAGTCCTATTTCATTGTCTTCCTCGTGAGCTTTATCTTTTAAGCCCTTGCGGTCTATCGCACGACCGTTAGGGCATCTTTGGCGGTCCTTTGCTAGACCGTTTAGGTACGGAGAGTCCGTTAGGTCTCTTCGGTCTTATCTCTTCTGGACAATGGAGCCTTGCGGTCTTTAGCTGGACCGTTTGTCCTTACCTTGCGGTCTATCGCAAGACCGTTAGTGCAGACAGAGAGTCCGGCTCTGACTGTTCTTTCTCTGCTTCGCCGTGGACGAGCTAGAGTCCTTATTTTGATGATTTCTCTCTGAGTATTGATCCTCAGAACCTTCTGTTAATTTCTATGGACTCTTGGGAGTATTATCTTCGAGAGTTTGCTAAGTTCAGGGCTATTTTCGTGCAAGTTTCTCTCCAACTCGACCAGAGGGTTTGGGGGTCTATAAATAGAACCCTTTGTTTCATTTGATTATAACCCAACAACCCGTCCATGAAGGACAAGGCTTCGTGACCAGTGGTCATATCAACCATTATCTCGGTAATTGAGACACGGAAGTCGCCCTTTGGGCATTCCTTGTTCAAATCCCTGAAGTCGATGCAGACCTGGACCTGGCCATTCTTCTTCCTGACATGGACTATATTGGCGAGCCATACGGGGTACATACAAGGCTCTATAAAGTCTACGTCAGCATTTTGTCAAACTCAGTATTGACCTTTAGCTCCAGCTCGTGGCGCATGCGCCTTTGGGCTTGCTTGACTGGCTTGACTGTTGGAAGTATTGCCAACTCGTGTTTAGCCACAGAAGGATCGAGCATGGGCATTTTTTTGTAAGTCCATGCGAAGCAATCCCCGAACTCTTCTAGTAGCTGTCGATACGACTGCCTTTCTTTTTTGCTGAGGAGAGCACTTACGAAGGTTGGCTGATAATCTTCTTTACTTCCGAGATTGATCTCGATCATCTCGTCCACAGTTGCTTGGCCACCATCTTCGAGCTCCGGTGGAGCGGGTTGGAGGTCGACGAAGTCTCCCTCGTCATCAATGTTTACTTCATAGACTTCAAACTCTTTGAAGTTATCTTGTTCGTGGCTTGAAATCGAGGAGCTTGCCCCATCTTGTCGATGATTTACAAGCTAAGTTGTCCCTCTATTAAGGAGTTGACCTATGTTGACTTCTGGCGATAATATCATTGACGTCTCTCTGGACTCCCTTACAGAGTCGCCGATCTTGGGCTTCACCTCAGTTTGCTTGTGAGGGGGAGATAGCAGTCCTATAGTATTGACTGCATAATGGACCTCAAAGTCCCTCTCCAGGTCGTAGTCGAGTCCCCTCATGTCTTTGCGGGAGAAGAGAGGTTGCCTGCGGACCTGCGAAGGGTTCCACAACTGGTGGAAGTATGCCGCTCATGCGGGGTCTTGAACTTGCGGAATATGCTGCTTTTTACACATCTCCCTGATATGTTTCGGCATATCGTCCATCTCCTGGACCGGCTCTGGTGTAGCATCGACGGGAGTATCCCAGCCGAAATCATCTTCAGGAGGGCCCGGTGGGACTAAGTCACCTTTGTAAAATACGATCGGCTTGTCCCCCTTGCTCTTGTTGCTTCTTCTTTTCCGCTGATAGGAGACTGTAAAGGTTTTCAACTGCTCCACTTCGTGCTCTTCCCGCTGGGACAAGAGTTGAAAGCATTTGGGCGATAAAGAGATGCTCCGATCAACAACCCGGCTAATGAAATTGGCTTCAAAGTCAACCCTTTCCACTCCCAAGAGAGAATCCCTCTCCCCAACATAACCCTTCCCATCCCCAAGGCCCATCAAACACCCATTCAAACCAAGGGAGAGATATCACCCCCTCTCCTCTCTCCCCTCCAACCCAAATTTGTAGCTCCCCCTCTCACCGCCTACTAGATCACCTTCCAGCCCCCATTCTCCGCCTCCCACACCTTGGTTTGGCCCCTCTTGGACCCCCTAACAGCCAAGGGCTTCCTCCACACCCATCCACCCCCATTTCCCTCCCATTTGTCTCCTCTTCTCTCCTCCTATCTTCAACCTGCACCTTTAGATCATTGGTAGTAGAGAACCATTCGTTTGATGAGGTGACTGTGACTTCATACCGACATTTCTGAAGCCCAAAGAGGTACCAGTGGAAGCATCTCCGAGTCACCTTCGTAATGGTGGCAGTCTCATCCTCATCCGAGCTCCGAGCTAGCCGTGAGAGTCATTCTTCCCCGACTGTGCAGAAGAGATCCAGGAAGTAACTTGAGGCTATTTGCAGGAGATGCTGTGACCAGTCACCTAAACAACTAGAGGCGAGGTTTGGCTGGGACCTTCTATAACAAGTCTTCTTCCCCCTCCAAGAAGCAGGACTCCATTTGACGACCGAAGCAGCAACTTCTTAATTTTCTCCCCAGGGTGCGCTGTTCTGTCCCCTCTTGGACTAAACAGATACCTTGTCACTCTTTCAACTGCCTCGGCCTACCCCGACACTAGCTGGCATTCTAGTGGATCTCGTTTCGACGGCGACTCATCAACGGTTCCAACGCTACCTGCCGCGCTTGATTTGGAGTTCGGGACTACTCATGACGACCTCAGCTTGCTGCTGTTGTGTTCTTATAACTGTCAGAACCTAGGAGCAGAGGCTCTGTTCGAGGCTCTTCCTCGATTGGCGCCAATGACCTGGAGTTTTCCCAAAATTCAGGTGACATCCTGGACCAAGTACGGAGACTTTTCTGCTGGTCTCATCAAAAAAGGAGTTCGGGAGTTGTCATAGCGGCGTCGACACCGCCTTCCTATCCCGTGTTCCAGAAAGAGAACAGAACCGACTCCGCCAACCATTGAAGCTCCTCACTCTTTTCTTTCCCTCCCCGCTTGGCTGGCTGAAGGCCCCTCCCTGTGTGGAGGTAGTTTTGTTTGCAATAAATTAACCCCCACCCCAAGATCCCCCCTCCTGTGAGAGGCATAGTGGTATAAATGTTTGAGCTGGTTGAAGCTTCATTGCCACGGCGTGTGGGGAACCCACGCTTCCTCATTCGCCCTCGCTATTCACCCTGGTGCTCCCAAGATGTACCAAGACCTAAAAAGAAATTTCTGGTGACCAAACATGAAAAGAGAAGTGGCAGACTTTGAATCTCGCTACCTCACTTGTCAGCAAGTTAAAGCAGAATATCAAAAGTCCACTGGAAAACTGCATCCCTTGGAAATTCCAAAATGGAAGTGAGAGAGTATAGGGATGGATTTTATCATAGATTTGCCAAAGACAAGAGGTGGACATGATGGTATTTGGTTGATCATAGACCGATTGACGAAATTTGCACACTTTCTATCTATAAAAAGTCGATGGTCTGTGGATATTCTAGCAGCCTTATATATGAGAGAGATTGTTGAACTATATGGAGTCCCTATCACTATAACATCTGACCGAGACCCTCGCTTCACCTCACAATTCTGGAAGGGTCTACAAAACTCATTAGGGACCCGACTCAACTTTAACACTGCATTTCATCAATAATCGATGGCCAAACTAAAAGAACAAACTAGGTGATATAAGATATGCTCAGGGCCTGTGCTATTGATTTTGGTGGGAGTTGGCATGACCACTTCCCTATAGTGGAGTTTGCCAACAACAATAGCTATCAAGGTAGTATTCAAATGGCACCATTTGTGGCACTATATGGGAGGAGTTGTGGATCACCTATCTGTTGGAATGAATTTGGGAAGAGAGAACTTCTAGGACCCGATCATATCAGTGATACATCCGAGAAGGTGAAACTTATCTGAGAGAGACTCTAGATTGCTCAAGATAGACAAAAGACATATGCTGATATTAGAAGAAGAGACCTGGAATTTCATGTAGAAGATCACGTGTTTCTCAAGGTTTCCCTAGGTTGAGGAATATGAATATTTACCATCAAAGGCAAGCTTACTCCGAGATTTATTGGCCCTTTTAAAATTCTAGAAAGGGTTGGCGAGGTCACTTATCAGATAGCTTTGCCACCACAATTATCTGGAGTTCATGATGTGTACCACGTGTCAATGCTTAAAAGGTACGTTCATGACCCATTTCATGCCATCAGTCATGAGGATCTTGTAATATAGAAGGATCTTATGTATGTGTAAAGACCCCTTAAAATACTTGATCGGGAGGTACATCAGGTTAGGAACAGAACCATTCCCATGGTTAAAGTCCGGTGGACAAAGGTCCGCAATTGTTCGGCCACTTGGCAGTCGAGTGCCGTTACCGGTTTGGAGATCCCCGATGGTACTTCGACATCTTCGAGCAACTCCTCGAGACGGGGCACTCCCGGAGTGGGATAGACGTCAAGGGGAAAATGCATGCCTAGGTTGTGAGACATGATTTGATTGATTCGTTCGTCAATTCTTAGTTTAAATTATGTTTTCATGATGGTATGATGGAAGGGGATAGATTCCCAATGTTTCCCGCTCGCATTGTGCGAATCGGGCGTGGTTCTAAACCCCTAGAACGTGGTTCTGGACGAGGTACCCTCCATAGAAAGCGACCAAGTTACTGGCCGTTGGAGGTTGGGGGTAACCAAGTGGATGGCCGCCTGTGGACGCGTAAAATTTCGCGTCCATGCATCCCACCCAGTCCTGTATCAATGCCAGAGTTGAATGAAGGAGACCCCGGAGAGATTAGACGCCCAGACTCCGAGGGATGTTATCGCCCGACAAACCCTCATGTTTACACGGGCGCATAAAATCACCAGGGAAGTAAAACAATCCCTCGGACACGTACACTATTGCGAAGCTATCTCCGGAGCCCTGGCGGCGAAGAATACCCCAGGAGGCTCACAATTCCCAGGTTCTTGAAGAAACGGACTGTAACCATAGCCAGCAATTTGATCCACTCGGTGCACTTCCCTCACAAACTCACCCGGTACACCCCCGCTGTCTCCACCGGCACACCTGCGAGGGGTTCTGTCCGGCATGCCCGCGAACGGCCCCCAGCCGGTGCACTCCAAAGCGTCCGCAGCTAGCACGCCTTCAAGCGGCTGTGGCCAGCACGCTCCCAACCGTCCCATCCGGCACGCCTGCCCCTTCGTTCCACCGGCACGCCACGTCTGGCATTCAAACGGTGCAGTCCAAACACCCCTTGGCCGATACACTCCCAACGCCCTTCCAACGGCACGCTCCGAGCGCCCAGCACCCGACACGCTCGTGGAGCTCTTCTGTCGGCACGCTCCGAGCGTCCAGCACCCGACACGCCCGTGGAGCTCCTCCGTCGGCACGCCTTCAGTGCCCTTCCAACGGCACGCCCCTAGCACCCCTTCAATCGGTGCACCCGCCAAGCCTTCCACCCGGTGCAGCGACTCCTCTTCTTCACCTGGTGCACTTGCCAGAAGTCCCATCCTCATTGTGGTACACTGTTTCATCCAAGCACGGAGCATTGAATGCTCGTGCCCCGGGCTCGTGCTCTAATCGATAGCGTAGCGGCAGCAGGTCGTCGACGTCAACCTTGGCCAACCCTGTGAAGACACGCCAGCCTCTTCCTGCTGTCCCTACGCACAGGCCATTTAATGGCCCTAGACAGATAAAGAAAAACAAAACAAAAAGGAAGAAGGCTTGGCCTTCGAAGGCTCCAAGGTCCAATGAAGATTAGCCAGAACTAAGGAGATGTACACCTACATTGAGAAGATCTACCTGGCGCTGGTCTTCGCAGTCAAGAAACTCCGATACTACATGTTGTTGCATGAAATCAGGCTGATCTCCAAGGCGGATCCACTTAAATATATCATGTCCCAACCGGCACTCAAGGGCTGCTTAGGCAAATGGGCGGTGATCCTTATGGAGTTTGATATCTCCTATGTGCCGCAAAGGGCTGTTAAAGGTCAAGCCATCGTAGAGTTCTTTCCTGAGCACCCAATACTAGAGGATTGTCCGCTGGAACTAGACCTCCCTGAAGATGAAACCCTGGAAGTCAGTCAAGTGCAGCCCTCTTTGTGGCAGTTGTATTTTGATGGCCCATCTAGAATTGATACCCCAGCTACTGGATAAGCCAGAGTTAGAGCGAGGGCAGGCATAGTCTTGAAATCTCCGGAAGGAGAAGTCATCTATACGTCTTGTTCAATCAACAAGCCATGCACCAATAATGAAGTAGAATATGAAGCCCAGATAATCGGGTTACAAATCGCGCTGTCCATGGAAATTCAGATGTTGGAAGCATTCGGGGATTCCATGCTAGTCATAAAACAGCTGGAAGGAGAGTTCAGTGTACGAAAGCAAGAGCTCCTCCCTTACTACCAATAGGCACTCTGCTTGATGGCGAGGTTCTACTTCATCAAAGCCAAGCACATCAATTGAGGACAGAACACTCAAGCAGATGCCCTCGCAAATCTGGCTAGCTCTTTGGCGATTCCGCCAGACACAAGCCTGAATATAATGGTAATTAACCGACGATAGGTCCCCATCATGACAGAGGTCCTGGTCGATGAACAAGAGAATGAAGCGACAGCTATAGAGGAGGTACAATAGCCTGACTGGTGGGAGCATCTCTTACGTTGGTTCCAGCACCAATAGCTCCCGAGAGATAAAGAACAAAGAATGAAACTCCTAAGGGTCAAAGATTCTTACGAGATAAGGAACGGGACCTTGTTCTGAATAATGGCGAATGCCCAAAAGAAAGTTCTGCTCCATTGCTTGTCTTCGACAGAAGCCAGACAAGTAATGCAAGAAGTCCATGCCGGGTCAGCTGGGGTGCACCAGGCCGGCCTGAAAATGAAAATTGAAATAAAGAAATTGGGCTATTATTGGCCCTTCATGTTCGGTGATTATTGCAAGTTTGCCAAAGCTTGCCAAAAATGTCAAGAGCACGCCAACGTGTCAAGAAGACTGCCGGTGCCACTACATCCCACCATACCAAGTTGGCCGTTTGCTCAGTGCACGGACTTCATTGCTGAAAAACATGCACGAGGTAAAATTTGCACGGACTTGAAGAAACGTGCATGGACTTAGTCTTTCAAAACACTAAAACACTAAAACACCCACTGGGTTAAACCCAATGAAGAGTTTAGACGCGGTTAAAATATGTACAGACTATGATCAAGCCTGGAACCTTCATGGAATTACTGTGCATAGATGAAAAGATGGCGATGGCAGCAACTCTCCCTTCCTTCCAGGAATTTGGGTGAATATATATAAAGAGCAGAGCTTGGACAAATTTTTGGATAAATTGATAATTCACTTTAATCTCCCGTTGGTCCACGTGTCAAGGAGGAATGTACTCTCCTAGGATCATTCCAAAACCCAAGACACATGTCTTGGATCATGTGCCCATGATTGATTTTGGCTGTCACGTGATCAACTTAGCCTTCACAAATTGCACCTGCCGGAATGAGTTGGCTTCCTCTATATTTCAGTGATTCCTCATTAGATACGTCGACTCCATGACTTGATTGCGTCGACGCAGCATCCACTGTTACTGGACGAAATCTTGCTTGACTTCACGATTGCGTCGACTCCATTGCGTTATTGTGTCGGCGCAACTTGTTCATGGCTTGAAATCTTACTGGAATGACCTTGTTGTGTTGACGCCATAGAGTTGTTGCATCGACCCAATCCGCTTGCTGCCTGAGGGATGGCTGAAAAATCCTGTTATTGTGTCGACGCCGCCAGGTTGTTGCATCGACCCATTGCTTGTATGTCTTAGATGCTGACGGTTGAGAAGAGTTGTTGTGTCGACGCTACATGGTTGTTGCGTCGACTCTTCATTCATGTCGTTTGGAGAGCAGCTTTCTGAATTTTCTTTTCTTCTTTTGTTGAGTCGTCGTATTGAGACTTTGCGTCGACTCATCCTTAAACACGGAAGTTGCTTTCTTTTACTGCGTGGACCCAATGTTTATTCTGCGTTGACTCCTCCTTGAACACCGACGTTGTTTTCTTCTGCTGCGTCGACCTAGTGTGTACAATGCGTCGACTCTTCCTTACTTGACTTGTTCAATATTAATCGACTGATTTTACCTGTTGATCCCATAAAAATATAGACAATTAGATATTGGGGAACATCATTTTGCTCTTTAAAATTAACTTCATCAGGTGCTTATTTTCAACAGAATTTGAAGATCATGAATACTGATTCATAGACATCATCAAAACCAGGGACACAACAACAATGGCCAGAGACTTCTGTGGAGGATGCCATTTCTGTTTCATGCAACAAGAATTAAACCAACAAGGAGGGCAACTGGACGCTCACCTGATCGGTGTGAAGACACCAATCTCGGACGAAGATGAGGGCGAGCTGGGAGGCGTGGGTACGCACCCGCACGCCACGTTGGTGTCGCTTTGACCTAAAATTTAAAATGTTACACCACTACACCTCACGCAGGAGGGGGTTCTCGGGGTGGGGATTAAGTGATTTACAACCAAAACTACCTCCACGCAGGGAGGGGCCTTTAGCCAGCCAAGCGAGGGGAGGGGAATAACTGAAGAGGCCGGTTCTATCCCGGTGTGACCAGCAAAGGCAGAAACTAGAAGTAGGGCTACTGTAGACATCACCCGGTGCTGTTGGAAGGCGGGACCAATGCTGAGTCACCTAGGGGCAAGGTAGCAGTCGGTCGAAGGAGTTGGTGGTCATCCGGAGGCCGAGCCAAGGTGCTACGCCTTCGTCTTCTCAAGCTATTTGGTTCTGCCCTGTCTAGGATTGCAGGATAGAGTGTTGGTGTCGGGACAGCCACGAGCTCTTCCGAAGGTTGCCAGAGGCGGGACTAGCGCTGGATCGTCTGGGGCTGACCAGGGAACGGACCTTAGAAGGCCGGCACCGGTCGGTGGTGAACGGGGGTCGCAGCAGCACAGAGTTCAGGCCTGGTCTAGACTGGCCCTGTCTAGAACAAAGTCTTGGATGGCTGTTGCAGAAGCTGTTTCGGGTGCTCCCGGACTCTGATCGAGGTGGGATTGGCATTGATGCGACCATGGTCGAGGCAGTTGGGCCTGGCTAGACCATTTTGTGTGCTTCGACGTCGTCAATAGGAACTGGGTCCTCTGGAGGGCGATTGACCTCCTTCTTCCTGGAGGCGATGGGGGACTTGTAGAAGTGCGTCTCAGCCAAATTTCGCTCTAGGAATCACAAGGGGGAGGCCGGGGGAGCTTCTGCACTGAGCCTCTAGTTGTCTGCCTGGGAGAAACTATGCAGATCGCTGAGAATCACTTCTGCGGATAGCCCCGAGATCAGAAGAAGGCGGGACTACTCTCGTTGCGAAGCTGACAGGAAGACAAATCCGTCGGTATATGGTACGCCCCCTGAAGATTGACGATGATGATGCTGCAGCCTCTGCAAACCGCTAGTACACTACTACCTGCGTACTGGGATCAGCTTGTGGAGGAAGATGGGTGTGGTGGTGGGGATGGGCAGCAAGGAGGATGTGTGGGAGGTCGGGTGTGCGACCAGGGGAGGGTGTGGAGGCTGGGAGGGGTGTGAGAGAGGTCTCCAAGGGGTGGAGGAGGGAGGGAGGAGGTAGGGAGATGGACCCTCTCCGCGTTCTGCACGTTTTCCCTGTCTCCGTGCGTAGTTTGGTGGCCGATCGGGGGAGATCGAGCCAGTTTAGCATAAACCGTAGTTTTTGGGGTTCATAAGGTTGGCCAAAAAATGACAACCTCTCGCGACGTAGTTAGTGTCAAACTGACCATTGGGATGTCTGGGTCCCAACCCCGCCAGTTTCTTATTGATTGGTCGTCATTTGGGGCCGGTAGGAGTCCGGGAACCCCGGTGACTCTATTTGGGTTGATTCATCTGAATCGCCTAGATCTCGCGATTTAGTGGGTCTCGTGGCAGGCATGTGATGTTTTTGGAATCCTGGAAGGATTTCCCACCCTTTGGATGTTTTTCCCCTATGCTATGGTGTGCATGGGGCGTGGAACGGGCCGATTTGGCCATTCCATCATTTTAACAGTCGATTTGGCATAATGGTCCTACCAGAGACCGTTATTTGCATAACGGTCCCCCGATAGACCATTATGCATCGTTTGTGGATTTTTGTCTTTGGAGGCTTTGGAGCATAATGGACCCGGCCTAGTCCGTTATGTGGAACATAATGCCCCTATTCAGGTGCGTTATGGTCAGTAGTTTTCGAGGTTTTGACATGTCAGAACCCTCGACGACTGCGTCTGCCTCGAAGACTATGTCAGTTGGTTTGCATAACGGATTTCTCCCCATGCGTTATGATTAAGATAATGCGCAGGTGGAGTGTCGTTATGGTTTCGTTGACCGATGCTTTGATTGGGTATGGCGGTCGATATAACGTGCCTCACCCTATGCGTCGTGTCGCTATGACGGATTGGGAGTGGTCCATTATATGCCCTTGGGTTGTGCTTAATGCGTTTCGATGTTTGGTGGGTATAATGCACCTGCCCTTGTGCGTTATACTAGTATGACGTGCCTGTTGAGGTCCGTTATACTCTGTGTCATTCATGTTTGGGTCTGTTGGACATAACGCCCCTCTTTGGGTGCGTTATGTTGATATAACGCCCCTACACTGGCGCGTTATACCATCTGTTGTCGTTTTTGATTTGGTTGGCATGATGCCCCTCCGGTGGCACGTTATGTAGGTATAGTGCCCCTATGCCGGTGCGTTATATCTCTGTCCTCCATGTCGACCATTCGTTTGTGCTGTGTTGTGTGTCCATCTATCTTAGGTCCTTGTTTAGGGCGGTGTCTGTCTATCGGTGGTTGTCTGGATCGGTCGGTTTAGGTGACTGGCTGTGGTCTTTTCCTAGACTACGACAGTACCCTAACGACTTGTCACCATAGTACGCTCGGTAATTCCTCAAGCCAGCTTCCCTTGGCCTTGCCGAGACTGGTTTTAATGCCTTTTAATATAGCTTTGTTGGCATTTTCAACTAGTCCGTTGGCCAGAGGGTGCGTTACTGAGGTGAAATGAGTGCAAATATTTAGGTCAGCACATCTGTCTCTAAAGTAGTGGGAATCAAATTGCCGACCGTTATTGCTCACAATCACTCGGGGGATACCAAAATGACAAATGATCAACTTCCACATGAAGCTCCAAACGATCGACTCAGTGATCCTAGCAGTGGCTTCAGCTTCAATCCACTTTGTGAAGTAGTCCATGGCGATGATAACGAACTTCTTCTGGGCCTGAGCAGTAGGGAAAGGCCCCAGGATGTCGATTCCCCACCAAGCAAAGGGATATGACTCGGTAAGGGTGACGAGCTCCGAGGCAGGCTGGTGGACCAAATGGTCGAAGCATTGGCATCGGTCGCATTTTTACACGTAGGTCGAGCAGTCACGCTGAAGGGTGGGCCACCAGTAACCTTGCCGAAGCAAGATCCTCGCTAGTGATCTTCCTCCCTGGTGTGCGCCGTAGATGCCTTCGTGAACTTCTTGAATTGCTTGGTTGGCTTCATTGGCGCCGAGGCACTTGAGGAGGGGACCGACAAAAGACTTACGATATAGGGTGTCATTCAGGATGACGAAACTCCGGGCTTGGTACTTTAATCTTCGTGCCTCCAAAGGGTCGGAGGGCTCCAAGGAATCTCGGAGCCAAGATACGTAAGGGGTCCGCCAGTCGCTTGAAGTCACCGTGTCAATGATCATGAGCTCGGATTCAATGCTCGGTCATTTGAGCTCCTCGAGGAAGACCGACCGTGTACCTTCAGGGCCAAGGGAGGAGGCTAGACGAGAGAGGGCATCTGCCTGGGAGTTTTCTTCCTGAACTATTTGGATTACCACGAAACTCTTGAATAGTTGGGCCAATCCTCAGACCATGTGAATGAAGTCCCATGATCAATGACACCCAAGAGAGGGGTGAATTGGGTGTTTTCAAACTTTTAAGAAAATCTTAACTGATTTAAAGTTTGTCTAATGAAATAGTGATTATCAATTTAGATCTAATACAAAGCAAATAGATCTTATCAAAATCAATCACTATAAGCATGTATGCTGCACTGAATGGAGGTAGAAGAGACGGAACAAACCACAATTTGACAATAATTTTTAGGTGGTTCGGTTCCAACAATGGCAACCAATGTCCACCCCTCACAGACTATGAGGATTCACACACTATCGTGCGCAACATCACGCAGGCCGGTACGTACGTGCTTGCGGACTCTGATGGGAACGTCTACGTGCTGCGCGAGCAGGCTGCAACAACGGCAGCAATGGTCCGCGAGTATGCGGAGTGGCTGGTCGGCTGCTACGCCTCGGAATGGGAGCAGCCGACTTTTCCGGATGCCGAGCGCATGCGCCTTGACCTCGTGGCCGCGCTGTTCAGGGTGGGTTTCCTCAGCGCTGCTGCGATTTACGGACAAGTCGAGCACGAAGGCTCGCCCGACCATTGACCGTTTCGCCAAGTGCGTTCCACTGCACGACGGGTGAACGACCGTCGAGGGAAGCAGAGTGATTCCGCATGAGAGCGATCCGCATGAATCCCGATGACGCGGTGAAGGCCGCCATCGACACGATCAAGGTGGGGCCTCCGGCGACCGTCGCGGCCCTGAACATGTTCGGTTATCCGATCGCGGACGTGGTGCAGTTCGTGATGCTGATTTGGGGCCTGTGCCTCGTGACCCCGAAGCTGTGGCAGTTCTGGCGCTGGCTGCGCCGCGCAGGGTGGCGAGAAGCATGAACCTCCCGCAATTCGCCGCCCGTATCGGACTGCCCGCCGCGCTTCTCGCCGCCGGTCTCGTCGTGGTGCATGAGGGCTACATCCCCAAGACCTACGCCGACCCCATCGGCATCCCCACGGCCTGTTACGGCCACACCGGCCCCGATGTGCTGCCCGCGCGCACGTTCAGCCGCGACGAGTGCACCGCACTGCTGGATGGCGACCTGTCCCGCGCCTACGACGGCGTACGCCAGTGCATGCGCGTCCCGCTCTCCGAGGGGCAGACGGCCGCGCTCGTGAGCTTCGCCTACAACGTCGGCAACGCCGCGTTCTGCCGCTCGACACTGGTGCGCCGCGCCAATGCTGGGGAGCCGCCGGCCGCGTGGTGCCATGAACTTTCCCGCTGGACCTACGCGAAAGGCGTGCAGTGGCCCGGGCTTGTGCGCCGCAGGCAAGCCGAGCTGTCGATGTGCCTGCGGCCCGATTTCTCGAACGTGATCGGAGGCGTCTATGCCTAACTGGCTCCCCGGCGTGCTCGTCGTCCTGCTCCTGTTCCCGCTGGGCGTGTGGGCCATCACCTACGCCGTGGTGCGCGGCCTGTCGTGGCTGTGCTACCTCGGGCACTGGTGCTGCGTGTTCGCGTTCCTGCCGCTGTATGCGCAGGCCGGCAACGGCATCATGCGCGACAACTTCGAGGTGCCGGGCTACTGTCCGCCCGGGCGCGTCGCGCAAACCGTCGTGTCGTGGTCCGTTGCTTGCTTGCTTGCTAGGTCCGAGGGGTCTACGGTCTTATGACTATCACCCCCAAGGTGGTTTCACATCAAGAACCTTCTCAAAGCAATATGGGGTAAACATAAATTTGTCAGAAGGTAATTCCATAGTCAAATCACATGACATTTGGGACACCGGGTCCTCAACACTCAGCGTAAAATCCTCTGATATAAACGAATGTGACGTGCCCAAATCGATCAAAACTCAAGCTAGGCAACCCAAAATCATAATAGTACCTTCTACAAGCTGCGACGACTCTGCCTCTACCCTGGTCATGTGTGTAATCTTGCCTCGAGACCTCTGCCTACCCACACTCGCTGACCGTGGCAGTGGCGGATACTATCCCTACTGCTGAAACTGCTATGACTGCTGAGGGTACTGTTGCTGCTACTGTTGAGGGTACTGGGGTGGCTGACGCGGACTCTGAGGACAGTCACGTGCCATGTGCCCTGCCTGGTCACATCTGAAACAAATCACTGGCGTCGTGCACTGTCTGCCTAGATGCGACCCGCCACACCAGGGACACGACCCTCGAGAACCACTGACTGATCCTTGTCGCTGATAGGGCATCGGTCGCTGAACACTAGCTGAAGATGCCTGCCTATGATCTCTGCCCTCCTTACGCTTCTTACCAAAACCCTTCCTAAAAAAGGTCTTGATCTTGGAGCCAAAAGACGCAGATCCTATCACAGACGCTGCGGGAGTCGGAGCTCCCGAACTACCCGTGGAGTGCCGAAAGGTGCTCTGCTGCTGGCTAGCCGTCTGCTGGCTGCGGCCTGACTGGGACTGCCCCTGGCCAACCTGTCCACGAGTCCTCTGCATATCCAGCTCCAATCACGCCGCTACATGAGAAGCCATCACCAAATCAGTGGCAGCATTTGCTATCAGATGGTGCCTCAGCTCCTGCCTCAAACCCTACACAAATTGCTCAGTCTTCAGCTCCTCATTCTCCATGATATGGGGAGCATAATGACCTAACTCCACAAATTGGGCCCTGTACTGCAACATAGACATGTCACCCTGCACGAGTTCCAGAAACTGACACATATTCTGCGTACTGACATAAGATGGGTAGTAAGCACGCTCGAAGACCTTGACGAAGTCCTTCCACAAGATCTGCTGAAGTGGACGAGACTGAAAGGACGTCTTCCACTCCGAAGACCACCAAGCTCAAGTCGTACCCTGCAACTGATTGCAAGCCAACATCACCTTGTCCTCCTCGGTACAGTTCTTGGAGCTGAACACTCTTTCAATCTCGTCATTTTTTTAATCTATTCTTAACAATTTATTTGTTACAGGTTGATCAGCATTGTTTCTAACATGATGGGCAATGAAGATGGGAGGGAGCATACATGTGATAAAGAGTACTGTGGGGGCATCTCATTTTGATATCACTACTTGTACTTAACACATATAGTAGGTTTGGCAGCCTAAGGTCTACCCCTACTTATGATGGGGTTTACTGCATGTGATAAGAAATGTGACTGCAACATATGTACTTCAATGAATCTCAGCAAATGGGCTATCCCCATCTGAGCCTAAGAACACATTTTCCAACTTGTAATGGTATGTACATTCAATGTGCATAATTATGTTTCAGGTTATCGTGACAATGGATTCAAAAGTTATGGGCGATGGTCAATATGACCATATTCAATGTGATTGTGGCATTGGAGAATGTCTTATCAAGATATCTCACAATAGTAGGAATCCACAACGTCCCTATTATTACTGCCCACTTGGTGTATGTTATTCTTACTAAGCATGTCATTTTGTTAGTGTCTTTGTTATCTATGCCATTTTTCCTTATATATAAATGCTTACAGTTTGGGAATGATAAGTCATGTCGATTCTTCATGTGGGTGGATGAATTGTTACTTTGTTCTTGTGACAAAGGTCCATGTAGAAGATGCATCTCAAATACTAGTAAGAATAAAGGGAAAATATTCTATATTTGCCCAGAATCTAAGGTACGTGACTAACATTTCATTATGGTTGTTAGTTTAGCCATCCATTCTATAAATTGTATGACTTGAATATATTTCACTTGTAAGTTGATAGGATAACATCAGGTTGTGAGTTCGTCAAATGGGCAGAAGATATGTCAACGGTATTGAATATATTTATTTTTAAGTGATAATGTATTTATATTTCTCCACAGTGTGCCGTTTAATTAGGTGTTAGATATGGTGTATTTATGTTTTCATAGATATTTGATTACTCCATGGCCAAGTGTGCGATGTGTATGTGTGTTTATGTTTTCATAGATATTTGATTACTCCATGGCCGAGTGTATGCTATGTATGTATGTTTATGTTTTCATAGATATTTGATTACTTCACAGCTGAGTGTGTGTTTTGTCTGTGTATTTATGATGTGACACAACCTCAGACCTAAGCAAGCAAGCACGATTCGCAACCGAATGGGCCGATAATGACGGCCAACTCACTCGACACTCCACCCAAACTCGGGGTGACCCGGCGATGCCGAGTGGAGGGTGTGGGGCTGGTCCCTTGCTGGTAGAGGGCCAGCAAGGCCAGAGGGTAGATCCCGGAATGGAAATGGCAAGGATGAACGCCGAAATAAGAAGGTCAAAGAAGAAGAAGATAAGCAAGTCCTAGCGGCTTGCTCGTTTTGTGATAAATTCAGTCATACGACCGAAGAATGTTGGAAGAGGTTAGGCGCATGCCTACATTGTGGAAGTCGGGAGCATCATATGCTTGATTGTCCATTGATGAAGGAGCAGCGATCCACGAGAAGCAATGGTGGATGGAAGCGGCAGGCCAGGTTGAATGCCATATTAGAGGATGAAATAACAAAGGAAGGGGAGCTTATTGAAGGTACAATTCATATTCACTCCCATCCTACTTTTGTGTTATTTGATACCGGTGCTACTCATTCCTTTATTGCTAATTCCTTTGTAAAAACTTTACTTATTACACTTGTTCCCTTACCATCAGATTTAACCATAGTTACTCCTTTAGGGTCGGGAACTGAACTTAAAACCTATTTCCCCAATAGTGAAGTTACAGTAGAAGGGCACCAACTTCCCGCCAATTTAGTATGCCTTGACATGGAAGGGTATGATGCTATCCTAGGAGTTGATTGGATGGTAGACCACGATGCCTATGTAAATTGTCACAGTAGGATAATTTCCTTCCAGAAGCCTGGTCTTCCACGGTTTCTTTTCTTGGTATCAAATATAGGAAGCATCCTTATCTTATTTCATCTCTCACGCTTGTAAACTCATTTCGCAAGGATTTGAAGCTTTCCTTGCCTCCGTAGTAGTTCCCGAGTCTAAGAAAATCTAGTTAACTGAGATCCTTGTAGTTAGGGAGTTTCCTGATGTTTTCCCTTCCGAGTTACCTGGTTTACCACCCAAAAGGGAGGTTAACTTCACCATTGAACTCACACCTGGAGCAGCACCAGTGTCAATAGGTCCTTATAGGATGTCCCCCACAGAATTGAAAGAATTGAAGAAGCAACTTCAGGAGCTGCTAGAAAAAGGTTTCATTCAACCTAGCACATCCCCTTGGGATGCACTGGTCCTATTTGTCAAGAAAAAGGATGGTTCTCTCAGACTATGCATTGATTACCGGCAGTTGAATCAACTTACCATTAAGAATAAATACCCACTGCCGCGTATTGATGAACTGTTCGACCAACTTTCTGGAGTGAAGTACTTCTCCAAGATTGACCTCAGGTCAGGTTCTCATCAACTGAGGATTAAGGAAGAAGACATACACAAGACTACTTTTTGAAGTAGATACGGACATCATGAATTCATGGTTATGCCATTCGGTTTAACCAATGCACCTGCTGCATTCATGTCGAGCCGCAATCCACCAAAGCATGATGAGCCTCGAGCCAATCCATGCCCAAGATGACATCAAAGTCCTGAAGCGGTGATGCATAGAGCCTGGCCGGCAAGTTCCGCCCTTCCATCCACACGGGCACCTTCTCGAAGCAATATGGAATATGCACGAAATCGTCAGTAGGCAACTCCACCGTCATGTCACAGGACACCTCGGTCACCTAGTCCTCCACGCTCAGAGTAAAATCCTCCAACATGAACGAATGAGAAGCACCCGAATAGAACAAAACGTGAGCCGCACAACCTAAAATCGAAAAAGTACTTTCCACCAACTGCGATGCCTCAACCTTCACTCTGGTCATGTGGGTCACTCTGCCTCGGGATCTCTGCCTCCCTACAATAGCTGACCGAGATAACGGAGGGAATTGTGCCTATCGCTGGTACTGCTACGACTGTGTTGGCACTTGCTGGGGCTGGAACTGCTGCTGCTGCTGAAACCAGGGCGACTGACTCGGTCTCTACGGACAGTCACGTGCCACGTGCCCTGGCTGGTCGCACCTGAAGTAAACCACCGGCGCTGAACACGACCTGCCTGGATGAGAGCCACCGCACCTAGGACACCCGCCCCGAGCACCACTCATCGAGCTCCGACACTGTAAAGTTACCGGCTGCTGAACACTGTCAGATGACTCCTGCTGCGTCCGCCCCTTACGGTCCTGACGCCTCCTGCCAAAATCTGCTTCCCTAAGCAGCTTCTTGAGCTTCGAGCTAAAGGAAGAAGACTCCGGCACGGGGGCAACTGACTGCGTCGCCATGGAACCACCTGCTGAAAGCTGGACAGTGCTCTACTGCTGGGCCATTGACGACTGACCAAAATCTACCTGAACCTGACCAGCATTGCCCTGCCCTAGGATCTTCTGCAAATCTCTCTCCAACGCCGACGCTGCCTTGCATGCCGCATCCAAAGTAGTCAAACCTGACGTAAGAAGATGGTGCCTCAGCTCGAGCCTTAGACCACTGACAAACTGATCAGTCTTCACTTCCTCATCCGCCATGATGTGAGACGTATAACGGCCTAACTCGACGAACCTGGCACGGTGCTGCATCACTGACATGTCGCCCTGGGTCAACTCCATGAACTCACGCAGCCTATGCGTCCTGATGAAAGACAGACAGAAGGCATGCTCAAACACCACGACGAACTCCTACCACGTGATCTGCCGAAGGGGACGAGACTGGAACGCTGTCTCCCACTCTGACGTCCACCAAGTACGGGCCGCTCCCTGAAGGCGATGCGTAGCGGCTTTTGGGCCTCGAACAAGGAATGAATAGGGGAGTCCTTAAATTGGGTCTGGATAAATCGGGCCCTGCTGTACAACTAGTGCATGTTCAAAATGTCGTTCATAGCTAATATGTTTCGAAATGTAGGTGTAGCATTTGAAATCAACAATTTCACCTTCTCTTCTTCCGAAATCTGCCCGGGCATACGGGAGGCCATCTGCCTCCATCTGTCTGCATAAGTTGTAAAGTCTTCATCGGCCTTCATCTTCTCGACCACTAAATCAGTAAATGAATATTCTGGGCCCACCCGGTCTTGGAACCTCTGAATGAACTTTTCTTTAACCACTTTAAAGCTCTCCGCCTCCTCCAGTGGCAGAGTATAAAACCACTCCAATGCAACCCCATCCAACGAGCAGCGAAAGAGATATGCCACGAGGCGATCATCATGTTGGAATTGCGCCGACTCGTATAAGAACTCCCTTATGTGAATAAAAGGGTTGCCATTCCCATCGTACTTTCGATACGTGGGGAGCTCAGACTGGGGTGGGAAATGGATGTCCTAAAAATTGGGAATGGAGATATCAGTGAGAGATTGTGGGCCGACCCGCTTATGAAGGAGGTCAATCTGTTGCTGCATGGCAGTCCACTTATCAAGGAGTTCCCATTCCCGTGAAGGAGGAGGCAGGATTGGAAGGGTAGACCCAGCATATGGGGCCGATGGATAGACCGACGGAGGGGGAAGCCCATAAGACGGATAATGGGCCGAGGATGGGCCCATATTGGCATGAGCTAGCTAGGCTGCCCCTGATTGAAGACGTACAAAATCAGCCAGGGCCATAAGAGCCTGCAGTTCTAGAGAAGTGGTGGTATAGGGATCTGGATAAGAAGACGAAGGGATCTGGGTCTTCCCCTTATCAAGAACCCGATGGGCCGAGCTAGAAACTTGGCCCACTTCCAAACTAGAAAATTGGAGGGTCCGAGGATGGACAGGAGTAAGATCAATGGGTGCAGCAAAGGCAGCCCCTAACCCAACGACTGGAGAAGGAGTGATGGTGGTAGTAGACACGCCATGTAGAGGAACTGAGGATGGGGCATTCGGCCCCTACAAAGCTTGACGAAGGATGTGAAGCTGAGTTGGATCTAGCTAGGCCATCATATGAAGGATTTGATTAGCCGAGTTCTGAGTGGAAGAGTCAGAAGGGGAGGGTTGAATACCCTCAGCAGCAATAGATGGGAGAGGAGGGGCAGACCCCTCTCTCCCTTGCACAGACGTGACCCTGGGCGGGTCCTCCAAGAATCCCTGAGGAAAAAGAAGATTTCTTCTCTTCAGCCCTTTTTAGATCTATACTCTGATTGGCCCATGGCAAAAGGAAATCTTTGTCTGAAATCTTTCTCCAGATCTACCTTCCTATTGGCCTAGGATTGAAAAGGACGGTCCTCTATCCTATGTGCTTTTTAGGAACTAAACCTGATTAGTTGACTACAAAACCAAGGACACAGTGAAAATTGACTTTTCCCAAATCTGTAATCTGACATATCTTCCTTCACAAAAGGCATTCTAACTGTCTAATGATGAAAAGGATAGCTCTCTGTCCTAGAACCTTTTTCAAGACCTTGAGGCGCGAGTCCTGTCAGTGTGAGCCATTGACTTGAAGAGAAAGCACGGGATTGGTTGGCTATGTTCGAAGACAAATAGGGTACCGTTACAAGTTAACCCTTTACTTCAGGTGCGTCGACACAGTGAGGGGATTCAATCGATGTAGCCTTCTACTGCTAGAACACAGAGGCTTCATTACTCAAGGATGAGTCAACTCCATAACAGTGTTGAGTCGACGCAGGCTAGTCGTTGCTACTGTTGCGTCAACTCAGCCATCATATGTATGCTTTGACAGTTCCTTGAATTCTAGTGTTTCTTCAACCGTTGCGTCGACTCCATGAGGGTGTTGCGTCGACTCAGTCTTCATAGCCTGCCTTGCTGCTAGTTGCTGTGTCGACGCCATGAGATCACTACGTCGACTCAGCTTGAGTCTTGTTGCCTTGCTGACGCTGGCCAGCTGTTGATGATACTTGTGCTGGTGCGTCGACACCATGTAACCATTGCATCGACTTTAACCTTCATGTGATGCCTTGCTGCTATAGCTAGTGCGTCGACGCCATATGACCATTGCGTCGACTTACTCTCTATGTAGCATTTGGAGCTGTTGACTGTTACTTCAGTTGCATCGACTCCTTTGCTTGACTAAGTCAACGCAGCCTTTATTGTTGCTTGCTATTTTCTGCTGGCTAATTAGCATATCCGTTGGCATCCTTTGTCATACTTTGACCTAAACTTTATGCATGTTAACATCATCAAAATCACATTAGACTCATCAATGAGTCTGAGTCAGACATCATCAACACTTGGGACACAACATCCCCTGATTGATAGATTGCATTCAATATTGATTATGGTTTATATCATTCTTGGCATAGCATTCATTGAATATTGGATAATTGGTTAATTATTTATATTTTGCTTGGCAATAGAGATGTAATTCTTATGAACATTTTTGCTCACCCATTTTCTCTTAACATTTTTCAGATAATAATGGTCCGTGTCCCGGAGCTGCCATCGATCCTTCCTCTGATGTCGTTCCGCATCAAATTTGGTATCAGAGCTCGACAACGACACCTCCATCAAACTCGACGTCAGTATCGTCTCCTTTTCACAATTTCTGTTAGTGAAAAAAAGAAACAAAAAAGAAAAACAAGAGAAGCAGAAAGATCTCAATTGAGGAAGCTGAAAAAAAAGAGAGATTTTTTTAAAAAAAACCCTCTCGTTCTCTCTCTTTCTCTCTTTCTCTCTCTCTCTCTCTCTCTCTCTCTCTCTCTCTCTCTCTCTCTCTCTCTCTCTCTCTCTCTCCCTCCTCACTGCACCAACGCAAACCCCCCCATTACCATTCTTTTATCTTCACATCTTATTCCTCGTCATTTTCCCCCATCCACTATTCATATCCTTTCTCCTCTCTGTTACTCACCCCATCGCTCACACGGCCATCGCGGAGACCCTCCTGCTCCTGCTGCCGACCGCTGCCCTGCACAGCCCAGCCACCACCCCTTCGCCGCTATACCTCCATCGTTGCCTGCGAACCAGCCCCGGGCCATCGTGGCCGCAGCCTGCCACCACCGCGCATCCTCACCACCATGGGTGCTAGGGCCTGCCACTACTGGGCCTTTCACGGCCGCGTTCGCAGCCGCCACCCGGTGCGTCTGCGCCTGCCTCCATCGCGGGCATGTTGCTCCTCCTGCGAGCTCGGCTGTCACCACTGCTGTGGCATCCCTTATCACTGTACCTGTCGGGGTCTTGGCGGGGCTACCAACTAAGCACAGTGCTCTTACCAACGACCTCCCCGCATGTAGAACTTCTCTCCCTCTCTGCCCTCCCACACTCCTAGCATGCTCACCACCTCTAGCCGTCTGCCCTGTCATGCTTTCATCTGTCGCATTCGCCTTGGCCTCGCGTCGGCCACCCGCTTACCGTGTGAGACAAGCCAAAGCCTTTGTCCTTAGCGTGTTGACAACACTCGCCAACCAGCCGCCTCTGCATCCGTGCCAGCCTGGGAGAAGTGGCCAAGCCACGTTCGAAGCTGACTTTGCCTCCTGGCCGATGTCGCTCACCCGAAGAAGAATGTGGCTGGTTACCATGTTGAAGCCGCCATCATTCAAGATGTGCATGGGGAGTTGCCGTTGAAGATGCATGGATAAGCTGGCTGAATTCCTCCCGCCAAAGCACCCGTTTGCTCACCAAAACTACTGACTGTTGCTAGCCGATGAAGTCGCTCGTCGTTCGAGCATGCCAGCACCTACGAAGCCTCCCGTGCATGATTTGAGCAAGCAGCTCGGATTGACGTCTCATCGCGAACCGGAGGTAGGGTGACGATCCCTAGCTCATCGCCTATTCATTCCCGCGGTTTGTAGGCTAAGGCGATGCCTAGAAGGGGTTCTTTTGTGCCGGAAATGGTCGAGCATGCATCGGGGAGAGTCCGCCCGATTTGTCATTTTAAGCCGTGATTTCATATTTTGGGGGCGTAGAATCATGCTAGGGGGATTGAGGGTTCTTTTCCCTTCGTCTCCCCCATCGTGGGGCTCGATTTGGGGCTGAAACGGGTGATTCCGGTGAGGTTCACCATTTTCGCACTGGTGAGCCATGTGCGGTCGCACTAGGGACCGCACATCCCTTACGCTGTCCTATCCTGGCCGCCCATCGGCTCGGTGCGCTGCGAGTCAGGCTCGACGCGCATCGGGGTTGAGCGGTCTATCGTGAGATTGCACGTCCCTTCGTGCGGCCCCAAGCTGACTGCCCATCTCCCAGAGTTTTGACCGTTGTTTGTGACCGTTATATAGTGCACTGAGGTGTGCAGCTGGGGTCTAGCTGCATGACCTTTTGTACAGCCATGGGCTGGCCGCACGTCACCCGACGCCATTTGGCTCAGTGCGCTGTGAGGCATGTGTGGCCTGTCCGTGACCGCACATCTCTTGAGCGACCCAGGACCGACCGCTCATCCCGTGAGTTTCCGACTGTTGTTTGTTATCGTTACGCAGTGTCTTGGGGTGAGCGGCTAGGGTCTAGCCGAATGTCCCCATGAGCGGCCATGGCCTGGCCGTACATCTTCTGGTACTGTTGGTACATGAGCGGCCCAGGTGGGACCGCCCATGCCTTGGAATGACAGGATCCTAGCCGCCCTTCCCCTGAGCGGCTAGTGTCCGACCATTCACGTTTCTTACCGCTGGGAGTGAGGGACGGCCAGGTCGCCCTGTCTTTCTCCCACGCGCGGCTACGAGTTAGTTGTGCATCCGTGAGTGGCCAATGATAGACCGTTCATCGTCTGAGGCCTAGCTGGTGATTTTTCGTGTCGATTCGAGTCCCGGGTGAGTGGACCTCGATCCACGTACTGACCCGTGATCTGACTGATGCTGGGCATCATGTGGGGACTAGGTGTGGGACGCCGTGAGGGGTCCCGGGATGTGGCGTCTTCGGCTTACGTCACTATGAGTCGGTGTTGTACGAGGAGCGATCTTTGTACTCGTTTACTTTCGGAGACAGTTTTCGTGACTTGAGGGTCTGTACTTCCGGTGACCCATCCACTAGTCGTAGCTTCCACGGCACGCGTGTGTCGGCCCGCGCGCCTTTCTGTAGCTCCACGTCCCGAAGGGCCAGATATGCCTTCGCGTACACTGCGAATTGCTCTGGGAAGCGATCAAGCTTATGTTTCGGATGAAAACTCAACATCTGAATTTTCCGACCCTCGCCCCAAACATCCTCTTGGGTAGCCATAGCAGCGATGGACGGAATAAACTCTTCTGCCGACGAGCCTGTAAGTACAAAGACCGGGGTGCCCGGAGCTTGCAAACGCGCATCTGCAAGTACAGAGTGCCCGTGAGCGGGCGCGCCATCCAACGCTCCGTCGACAGTTGGTATGTTTAAATCCAATAAGATGAGATCATAAAACTCCCCGCGTATGCTGGTTAGCGCGTTTTCTCTGCTTCGCTTTACGTCGATCGATGCCGCCGGTACCGACTCCAGAATTGTTTCGCGGATTTCTTCGACGAAATCGTCGTCGTCCTCGACAACAAGGATTCTCATACTCCTCTCCCCCAACGAAGCTCGTATGTCGCGCCGCCGCCCGGGGACGGATGCAAAGCAACACTGCCATCTAACGTTTCCATTGCCTGCCTAGCAATCGCAAGTCCGAAGCCATGATGCCCGCGTTTCGTCGTCTTTCCGATGTCGAATGCTGATATGGACGAACCAGCCAGGCCCGGTCCGTCATCAATGACAGTAATCCAGCAATCAATGTCCGTCACGCCCCACGTCACCACAGCTGTCGGTCTCAGGTCGACCGATTGCTGATTAAGTGATTCAGATGGATCGGCCTCGGCCGAAAGCACCGACGCCTCCATCGCATTCCGTACACCGTTACTGAGTGCCAGCCGCAGCAGATGCGGATCACCACTAATAACGAGCGGACGCGGACCAACCCGAAGAACATTAACCTCTCGCCCTTCAGCCTCTATATTGACAACCTCGTCGACGAGCTCCCCAAGTTCGAATTGAACAAAAGGGACTCGGGAAGACGCACTTTTGAGCTCTTTGATTCCGTCAAAAATAGCCTGCAGGTCCTTTATGTAGCGGTACGTCTTCGAGTTGTCGAAGTCGGGAACCTCACGAGCCGCCGATCTCGAGATCAAGCCAATCTTCGACCCAATCTCGTGCAAAAGCAGGCCCGCGACCCACTCGATTGCTTCATTTCTCGCGTGTGTGGACACCACGAGGCGCTCCTCGACCTCTCCTGCATCTGAGTCGCTCAACTGCCCCGATTCAGAACATGCCGCAATCGCGATCTCGAGACGACCCTTGACGAACGCGTCGGTCTCCACTTGGCGAGCGCGCAGCAAAACGGGAAGATCGACTTTGTTCGCAATTTGGCCTAGCGCACGGACTGCGTTGAACCGTTCGTGCGGCGAGGTCGACCGTATGCCGACAAGGGCTTGTTCACGATCCATCAAGTTAGATGAGGCTCGAACTATTGTAAAAATGCGCGCGCTGCGCGAACGCAGCTGCACCGCCTTCCATTACTGACGTTATCGAGTCCACGATGTGCGGTTCGCTTAAGCGTCCTGCCGCAACAACATGACCGCGTCTGCCATCCGAGCCCAGATGCACAACGTTATTTGCATCACCAAGAACAGGAATATTGGGATTGTGGGTCGAAAATATGAATTGGCTGTTGGGATCGCGGGCAAGCAGTGACTTGATTAAGGTGTCTGCGATAAAGGCGTTGTCGATGTGATCTTCCGGTTGGTCTACGACCAAAATGCGGTCGCGATGCGCTAGCAGCAAAGGAAGGATCACCGTGCATCTCTGCCCTGTGGAAAGTTCTCCCAACGCCTTATAATCTCTGCCGTCGAGTAGCTGCAAGCTCACGTCATCTTCCAAGCTCATGGTGCTCAACGATCCCAAATCGACTGTCCTCAGATGGGAAAGAAGTCTCGACGCTCGATCGGGAGAAATTTTCGCCGCTTCCGCAATCAGCTCAAAGTCGAACGCGTCTACGGCCTCGAGGAGCGCCCTCGGGCTAATTTGCTGTGACAACGCAGCCGCCAAATCCCCGTAGCGAAGACCGCTACCACGCAATATTTCAGTCAATGCTGACGCGAAGGCACTTGGTTGCCCGTTCATTGTCACGCCTACCCGGATGCTCGGCCCAACGGCTTTGCTGAGATGATTTGCAATAGCAGAACGGGTTTGAAAACGTTGGGCACGCAAACTCTCCAGCCTATCAAGCGCGGCTTTCCGGGTAAGTAAAAGCATGCTCAGTCGGTCGCGCTGTGCTGCAAGAAAAGCCAAGAGAGAGTCAAGAGTTGCTTTCTTTTCGCGCAACTCTTGCCCTTTGCGCATTATCGCTCCTGACCCAGCCTGCATTGCTTCAACCTCTTGGCGTAGCTGTCTCGCGGCGTCTTCAGAGGTAATCTTTTGGCTATTCAGGGTTTTGGTCTCAGCGTCAAGCGCATGATACAAACCAGCCACTTGTTCCATGGCTGAATTTATTGATCCTCGAACCGTCGAGATGATCTCGGTGTATTTCTCGAGAGGACTACTGGGCGCGACTTCGGAAGGACCGACTTCGGCTGCATTTTTTAGCGACGTGTACCAGGAGGCCATTGCCTGCTTCGCCCGCTCAACACTAGATGCAGTCCCTGCGATAGACGAAATTTGCACAGAAATCTGCTGAAGTTGCTGCGTCTTAGTATTCAGTGCTTCTGATGTGCTCGCTAATCCCCTTTCCGCATCAGCAACCGATTTCAATTCCTCGACGATGGCAGGAAGCTGCGATGCTTGTTTATCCAGTTCCTCGATTTGAGCACGGGTTGAGTCAACTTGCGTCGTAAGGGAGCGAACCTCCGCGATTGCCTGCTCCTCAGCAGGATCGCTGCTGGTCTGAACTGGGAAAAAGCTGTCCAACAGCCGAAGTCGTCCTGCCGCCTCGAGACCCACGGTTTCGATTTCTGTCTGCGAAAACACAATGGGGACTGGGAAAAGATCGGATGTCCGTGGTTGCGCATCCGTAGCGGTGCGAGTAACGATGACTCTGCGACCTTGCACTGAGAGAGTCACGGTCACCTGTCCACTGCCAAGAATGGAGAGCGCGTGTTCCCTGCTGCGCCGCGACGTCTCTACCGTATTGCCGCTAGCTCCGAGACAGAACCGGATCAGCTCGATCAGCGAGGTTTTACCGGTGCCCCTCGCACCGATAATGACGTTGAGCCCCGGAGTGAAGGTTGCATCCAACCCAGTTAGGAACCCTTCTTCAACCTGCACGCGCTCAATGTACATCAGCCCCCCGAAAGATTTGGTGGTCAACCCGCGCTCCGCAGACATGATGACGGCATTGCTTGGCCAGGTCTTTCCGGCCAACGGACGCGGCCGGTTTTGATGCGCCAGAATATCCGCTTTGGACGCGGATTTGTACTATAGCGCCAGCTTCAACCCGCGTGACTTCTTGACAGCGTAAGGACAACACCCTACCGATACCAGTGCATGTACGATTCGATAGTCGTTTTGTGAGCCGAAAAAACAAAAAGCCGTTGAATCCTTTTGAATTCAACGGCTTATCATTCATTTCTGGCGGAGAGACGGGGATTCGAACCCCGGATAGGTTATTAACCTATACACGCTTTCCAGGCGTGCGACAATGCCTTCTTAAATTCATTATAATACAAGAGTAGGGTCTATGAGTTCTTTTTGTAAGGCCCATTAGGGGATCACAAGGTTATAAATAAGGTCTGGGCCTTGTTTATTTATTGGTTTTAATTAATTTAGACTTTCTAGTCCTTTAATTTACCAATGTTGGTACAAAGACAATGTAGTAGTCCATGCAATGCATCATGAATAAGAACTCAGCCAACAGTGCGAAAAAGGCAGATTGGCATGTTTTATTATGAACCATGCATAATTACACGCAACAATCAAGAACAATAGAATAAGGATAACCATCAATTCATCCCTCATTTATGAGACCTGCACAGACCAAGCTCCCTTCTAAGTGTTGTAAACCTGTCATTACACAAAGGCTTGGTAAAAATATCAGCGACTTGATCTTATGTATCAACAAAGTGTAACTCAAAATTTTTCTTAAAAATCTCATCTCTAATAAAGTGATGCCTAATTTTAATGTGCTTAGTCCTAGAGTGCTGGACTGGATTTTTAGCAAGATTAATTGCACTAGTGTTATCACACAGAATAGGGGCACAGCTAAGATCCACTAAGTAGTCTTGGAGTTGGTGTTTAATCCACAACACTTGGGTCCCACAGCTCTCTGCAGCAACATATTCTGCCTCTACGGTTGAGAGGGCAACCGAGTGTTGTTTCTTGGAGGCCTAAGAAACTAAACATCCGCCTAGAAATTGGCAATAGCCACTAGTGCTCTTACAATCCAGCTTGCATCCAGCGTAGTCCACATCTGAATAGGAAATAAGAGAAAGCTTACAGGATGACGGATACCACAATCCTAAGTCTTGAGTCCCGATAAAATATCTAAGGATACGCTTGACAGCAATCAAGTGGGATTCTCTTGGACTAGCTTGAAATAGAGCACATAGGCATACATTGAACTGGATATTTGGTCTAGATGTAGTTAAATAAAGCAGTGAACTAATCATACCTCTATAGATTTTTGCATCTACCAATTTACCATTCTCATCCGCATCCAGTGAGGTTGTAGTGCTCATAGGAGTTGCAATAGCTTTATAGCATGTCATGTCAAACCTTTTCATCAGCTCCTTAATGTACTTAACTTGACTTATGAAGCACACATCTTCTCCTTGATTGACCTGCAAGTCGAGAAAGAATTGAAGTTCATCCATTAAGCTCATCTCGAACTCACTTGTCATAAGATTGGCAAATTCTTTACACATTTTAGATTTTGTAGAGCCAAACACAATGTGTAGCATCCCTGATGAAAATTTCTAAATAAATTTAGCCAGGGTGTGCCGGGGAAGGGCCACTCCATGGCGTGCCGCTGGAGGCGCCTGGGGGCGTACTGCTGGAGGGCTGGAGGGGCGTGCCGCTGAAGGCACCTGGGGGTGTGCCGCTGAAGGGGCTTCCGGGCGTGCCGCTGTAGGGCTGGAGGGGCGTACCGCTGAAGGCGCTTGGGGGTGTGCCGCTGAAGGGGCTTCAGGGCGTGCGCCGTTGAGGGGCCTGGGGGTGTGCCGTTGAAGGGGCTTCAGGGCGTGCCGCTGAAGGCGCTGGAGGGGCGTGCCACTGAAGGGCCTCAGGGCGCGTCGTTGAAGGGCCTGGGGGTGTGCCGCTGAAGGGGCTTCAGGGCGTGCCGCTGAAGGCGGCAAGAGTGTACTGTTGGGGTGGATTTGGGCCCGTTTCGAGCCCGATCAACGGCCCACTTAGTTTTCTTCTGGGCCCATGAGTTGCGGACCTCCTGGGGGTTGGTTTCTCTTCGCTGACGTGACTCCGGGGGTGACTTCACGATAGTGTATTGTTTATTCGGAGAGTGCGGATGGCTCGCCCTTTCCGCGATTTTTTCGGTTGAAGCTGTTTGTCGATACTGGACTGGTCGGGACATACGGATGTGTAATTTTACACGTCCACACCGACTTAAAATAAAATTTAAACGGGATGGTCCTCGTATGAAATAAAAATAGAGAGGAAGAACTTGACTCTGATACCAGTGTTAGTTGACCCCGGATTATAATAAATAAAAATGAACATGACTTTATGTATAAGGACATACTTGTTCAGCACAACGGAAATATATATATATATATAAAGTAAATTTTTACTTGCGAAGTTGAGAAGCAGCTACCAGATTTACTTCCAGGTGACCACACTCCAAATCCAAGAACTCGGGTGACTTTTCTCCGGAGCTGGTGCCACCACACAGAATTCGCACCTTGGTGCAAGGGACTGAACCTTTTTATTTCTTTCTTACCTTCACACTCCTCTCTCACACTCACTACTTTGTGCACTCACGCACTGAGTAAAATGCACACCGCAAATTATCTCACCCACACATACTATCCTCAACGTTCCTTTCTCTTCACCCACACATTTTTTTAGCGTTCATGGTGAAATGACATCTATACAAAGAAAGGTGACCGTTACCGAGGAGAGAGAGAGAGAGAGAATAAGAGTGAAAGGGGGAGGGGGCATCGCATGACTTCACGTGGCATGGGTCATGCGGCCCCGCGGTTGGCCCCCGAGGGACACCCGCGTCCCTACGTAACAAAGTGCAAAACATAGGATTTCGGCATAGAAAACCTGCAGGACTATATATTCAGCTAACTAGATTGGCCCGACTATATATATCGCAGGGAGCATGGAGGAATTCGAGGAACCAAATTAAGGACCCGGCCCCCTGCACTTAGGGGTCTGTATTTCTCCTACGGGTTGTGGATCTCAATGGCAAACTCATGGTGAAGCACGGTGGATATGGCACCCGGTAACCAAGTTTGCCATCAATAGCATTTACATGGTATGTACCTGAAGAGATATTATGAGAATTTGACACGGGGCTGAACTCACGTGGTTGGAAGGTCACCATGGCATGTATGTCTGCAGTGTGGGCTTTTGCAATGGAGCAGCGGCAAACACGGCAAGGAGGCAACTTGATTGGTTTAAATGATTAAATCATGGTGGCGTTACCCCCAGCAGCCAGGTTAAAATTAAGGCCGAACATGATCCAGAAGGCACCAAAATAGATGCGAAATATATACGGGCGCAGCATTTGTACAGAGAGTAAGCTGGTCAGATTATTTGCTCTCATGCTGTTGGGACTACTTCTATATAGCTTGCAGCTAGCATTGGATGCCATGCCTTTAATTACTTTCTAGTAAGGCATCAGCGAAGCTACCGCTAGCTAGATCGATGTAGCCCAGGGAGTTCGACATTTACCATGGTACGTGGACATGTGTATTGATGACAGACAAAGATATGATATGGTGACTGAGCTTTAACTATCCGCAATAAAACATGGCGTATATTCTTTACGCGGTACAGATGCGAGAATAAGATTTGGTACGAGAATTTAATCTCTGCTAGCTACGCATACTCATGCTGACTTTGCAGTATCAATTCAAATATGCCAGCCCATGCCTTTATGTATAGATGCAACTGTTGCTCCATGTTAGAAAAACGAATTCCAAAATCGAAATATATAGATAGAGGGAATCCGATGGGTTCATGGTAGATGGAGACAAAGTAATTATTGGCACCGTACGTTGTAAACGGGCAACGGGAGAAAAGCATATAAATATGTTGATTTGTTCTTCATCTAGTTTTAAACAAGAGATAATAGTAGAAGAAATTAAGAAAAATTATCTCCAATTAATGGTAGTCAAGTAGACGAAGCATTCAATAAGCTTCAAATGTACAATAGCGTACCGCGACTGTCCTAGAGGTAGTAGGTGTAACCGAAGGGAGGGTACCGGACTTAGTGCCTATCTTGATCCCAAATATATATCCTTGTGTTTGTACGTAAATGCTATATATGTTTGCAAATTAATTAGAAATTCAAACACTGAAGCTGAAAGTGTACATCCTATATGAAAGGTGCCCCTTTCTTCATCAGTTTGCCGAAGGACATGCACCTTCCGGAGAGGTTAGAAATGAACCGCCTAATATAGGCGAGCCTTTCTTGGAGTGATCTGAGCCCTGTTATATTTCTAAGCGGGGGTAGCTCCATGATGGCCTTGATTTTGTCAGGATCTATCTCTATACCCCGATACCTGACGATGAAGCCCAAGAACTTGCCGCTGGAGACGTTGAAGGCACACTTCATCGGGTTCATCTTGAGCTAGTACTGCCGAAGTCTCTCAAAGACACGACGTAGATCAGCTAGGTGGCTGTCTCGCCTCTTAGACTTGACAACTAAATCATCGACGTAACACTCGACAATGTCATGCGACATCTCGTTGAAGATTTTGGTCATTGCCCTTTGATAAGTGACGCCAGCATTCTTCAAGCCAAACGGCATCCTCTTATAATTGAAGATCCCCTTAGGGGACCTAAAGGCCGCATGATCTTTATCCTTGATGGACATGCGGATCTGGTTATAACTTGGCGATCCGTCCATAAAGGACAATGCCTCATGACCTGTAGTTATATCCACCATTATCTCAGTGATGGGGACAGAAAAGTCGTCCTTCGGGCATGCCTTGTTCAAATCCCGAAAATCGATGCAGACTAGGACTTGGCCATTCTTCTTCTTGACCGGGACTATGTTGGCGAGCCACATAGGATACATACATAGCTCTATAAAGTCCACGTCTAGCATTTTGTCGACTTCGACGTTGACTTTGAGTTCCAGCTCATGGCGCATACGCCTTTGGACTTGCTTGACTGGCTTAGTTGTTGGAAGTATAGCCAGTTCGTGACAGACTTCATGAGCTTTCTTCCAGAGTTAGTATAGACCTTGATAGGTATGCAGAGTAAATCTGCACTAACCTATACATACGAAGAACAAAGCATGCATGGACCTATTCATGCGACGTACAGAAACATGCACCGACCTAGTATGCCTGCATATGGATCATGCACTAACTTCGGTCTGCACTAACGCATCAAAGTGAAGTTGATATTTCATTACCATCATTAAAACAAGACAA
This sequence comes from Amorphophallus titanum, assembly GCA_024336825.1. Lineage (NCBI taxonomy): Eukaryota > Viridiplantae > Streptophyta > Magnoliopsida > Alismatales > Araceae > Amorphophallus > Amorphophallus titanum. The sequence continues at coordinate 886,628 of JANBPO010005995.1, forward strand.
TCACACATTAAATCCAGAGGATATACAACACCAAATACTTAGTAAAGCACGTTTAATGGTTTGTGAACAAAAGGGAATGGGCACCTCCTATATAGGGCGCAGATTAATGGGAGCCCCCTGTACTGGGTGCTAATTCTTCTCGTTCTGTAAACTTTCCACAAATCCATCCATTGAGTAAATGAAAGAAGGAAAAAATAGAAGGAAGACTTAAATTCTCCATCCACTCTCTTTCTGAGGCCCAAAATCCCAAGTATAATAGAAAATCTCAGGGGCCTATCACTGAAGGAGTCCAAAGTAATGAGTAGGTACAAGCCGTTGCCTTCCCATTTCCCAACCAGTCCGCTCCATTCCGCCTTCCTTAGACCCCACGCAATCCCCAAAACTCCACTCCTCAAAACTCCCAACCCATTTTTTTGCTCCATAGAGCACCCAGTCTGTCTTCCCCGCTCCACAAAATGCCTTCCCTGCTCCACCACAGCCACAACATCCCCCGTAATACCATAATGTTCCTCCACCCAACGGCTATACTAATAAATGCCTGGATCCAAAAAGAGTGCAATATCCTCCTTTACCCGAGTCCCTCATGGACATTTTCTCCGCTCTTATGTCTATGAGCACAATCCAACTCCCTCCGGAACGGCCTAATGGGAATTCGGTCGTTGACCAATCCAAATACTGCATGTTCCATACGCAACCTGGGCACACTATTGAAGGTTGTCTTCAGTTCAGAGATCTGGTGTATGATCTGCATGAAGGGCAGTGCATTGACTGGGACGAGATGCATAAGGCCATCATGGAAATTAAGGAAAAGAGAAGGCAAGCACCGAGACAGCAAATGCAGCAACAAGCACCGCAGCAGCAGCCCGTTCAGGATTTGGGGATCCACCAAAATCCAATGCCAAACCATCCACCCGCTCCACAACCTCAGCCGCCGGCACCGGCTCAAGTTAATCTTGTTCAACCTCCGGCCCCCGATGTCGGGTGGTCCTATGACGACGAGGCTTCAACACAACAGCACATGGCCCTCCACCACTCCTACTGCAATCCTGCTTCACCTCCTATCCTTGTCATCCTCCCGCTTAACCATCAAACCCCTCCATCCTCTGCATCCACTAAACCTCTTGTCCTACCATCTGCTTCCCCCATCGTTACCCTACCGCCAGTGCCCGCACCCATCATCGCCACTATCCCTCCATCTAACCCTTCACTAGTTATCCTCCCTCCACGGCCTGTCCTTTCCACCACTACGCTGATCACTCCCGTTATCCCCACTATCCCTCCATCTAATCCTTCACCAGTTACCCTCCCTCCACGGCCTATTATCTCTGCCACTACCCCCACCACCTCTGTCACGTCATTTATCCACCCCATCGGACCCATTAAGTCGCTTGTTGTGAGCCCATGTGGTGCCGTGCTGGCCCAAACCCTTGCCCTATAGAGTGGGCATTTATTTCACCGAAGTTACCCTTCCACTGGTGCACCTGCACCCAATCCCCAATCCTTTTTTTTGTCAATAGTCAGCAACGTCCAGTATTCTTGGGGAGGCGACCTTGAATTTAATAGATGATCTTTTTGAAAAAGTGGCACATAAACTATGTCCATCAACCAAGTTTGTATAGTGGTCATAATTCGTTAGATTTACATAATTTTATACAATTGAAGCCGTAACTTCTATACAAGAACGCCTCAGCCAAGGTCAAAATATGGTCATCCGCCTCCCCAAAGTCTCGACGAGGCCACCAAAAGATTGATCATGGTTGTGGTGGCAGTTGAGAGGACTCACGTAACACGTGCCCAACCCGGCCGCACCTGACATAGGTCCTCGGATAGTACACTGGCTACTCTGACAAGCCATATCGTAGTCGCCTCACTGTTGGCTACTGCACAAACTCCTCCGAGGCATGTGCCTTCACCTTATCTTGTCGTTGATGCCTGAGCTCTTAGCGTCACCCAACACCATGCCGAGCCGCCTGTCGATGCCTCCTCTTGTCCCATTGGCGAGGACCCCAGACAGTCAAAGAGGATGCAAATGCCTCTTCCTGAACCATCTAATAGAGACCCTGCTAGAAATGTAATGCCCGACCTTGCTCCAGGGCACGCAGTAGGTCTACCTCCAAAATCGTCACCGTCTGAAATGCTACCTCCACGTCAATAACCTCAGACACCATGAGGGTCTGACAAATCTCTACCCTCAGTCCAGCAAAGAATTGTTGAGTTAAAAATCATGGACCCGTAATGGCCTGGGGTGCATATCAGCTCAACTCCAAGAAGCTTGCACAATATATGGCAACTGACAGTGGTCCCTGACCCAATGATAAAAATTGGGCAGACAAATAGAAAATATCTACTACTCTCGGTGCACCAGGGACCGCATTTATCGGTGGGGGCAGTGCTCCACGGTGCATGTCCAGGGCCCTTGCGGCTAGCTCTACTTGAGACCACGCCTCCCCCCTTTCCGCCATCATAGATCCTTAAACACAAAAGAATCAGAACATACACATCAATCCCAAATGAGAACATACACATCGATTACTAGGTACAAGAGTGAAATCAAGGGACATTATGAGCTGAACGCATAAAGTTATTCTACTCATAAATATGTTCATCTTGATTCCATGTAAACATCACATGGGGTTTATAATATGAATAAGACCAAGGTTGGTTGTATTGCCAAATCATATCAACTGCGGATGGCCAAGAATGCAATAGAAGGGAGAAATTGGGAATGATCGGCAGTTGTCCAGATTAAAAAAAATCCCCCTAAGAATGCAATATACATTATCATGTGTAGGGATTTTGATAAGGGGTTTGTTTGGTGGAGGTGGAGTGGAAGTGGATAGGGCCTCAGATGGATGGTGGATGATGAGGGGCTTGGAGGGCAGTGGTGGAGATGGTGAGGTGAATGGGTTTTCGCATGGGTGATGGATGATGTGAGGCTTTGCATGCAAGGGCGGAGGGATGGTGGAGGTAGATGTTAAGGTGGATGGTGCCTCAGATGGGTGATGGATGATGAGCAACTTTGTAGGCATGGGTGGAGGCATGGTGGAAGTAGATGGTGAGGTGGATGGTGCCTCAGATGGGTGATGGATGATGAGAGGCTTTGTAGGCATGGGTGGAGGCATAGTGGAAGTAGATGGTAAGGTTGATGGAGTTTCGCATGGGTGATGGATAATGAGAGGCTTCGAGGGTAGGGGTGGCGGCGGAGGTGTAATGGATGCCGAAGTGGGGGGATGAGAGATGATGAGAGGTCTTCAGGGTAAAGGGGGTGTGGTAGATGGTGTTTTCTGGTGGATTGGAGGGGAGTTAGCAGCAGGATGCGGATGAGAGGGCATGATAGTTGTGGAAATGGGGGAGGCCTTGTTACAGGTTGTGATACGGTTCGAGGATAGATAGATGCAAGACAGATAAGGCAGGAGGTTGGCTACAAACGTGATTGGTGGCAAGATCAGAGGTGCCTTCCATATGCCAACCTTGCCCTCTTCCAACTTTCGAGTAGGAAGAGATGGTGTTGACATGGTGGGTAGGCTGTTCGTGCTCCGAAAGTGGGTTTTGGATAATTTCCATGTTCAGTTGCTGTTGTTGAGCCTGCTGAGGTTGCTACTATGGCTAAGGTTGTTGTTGTTGTTGTTGCTGTGACTGTTACTATTGGAATTGGGGTCACAGAGGAGGTCTCTTGACTTTTAACATGGCAATGTATTACCTCATTTCTTCCTAGTCAATCCCACCTTCGTCATTAATATCATAAATATAGTCTTTGAATTGAAAACAGTTTTCCACTGTATGACCTGGTTGTATATGGAAAACACAATATCTAGAAGTGTCAACATTCGGGCCCCACATGAGCTTCTCCCTTGGCAGAGTGGCTACGTTGGTGGCCATGAGAGCATTGAAAATGTCTGGTAATGATTTCAGTAATGGTGGGTAATGGGCTCTTTTAGGGCCAATTCGCCTTCTCTGTTGTTGTGGAGGGCCATAGTTGCCAGGGGGTGGAACCTGATGATATTGAGGAGGTGGTGGTTGTTGGTGTTGTTGTTGGTGATGGAATGGCTACTGAGGCATGTTGTTTTGCTCTGAAAATCCAAGATCATCATCATGATTTACATTCATGGCATGCATCGCATCCTTTTCCCCTTATATCATTTTACCTATTTAATAAGACTTACCCCCTTGACTAAGAATCAAGAATTAGTTATTCCCTAACTTGCTACAGGTAAGGGGTTAAGCCTAAAACAGATTTAACCTATTTTTCTTGTTTTAGCATGGGTGTAGAGATAGGTCTGAAGTCAATGTCAACATCTCAGGATACGTGGTCCCCTGACAACCATTTTTCATTTCATGAACGGTCACCGTAGGGCCGTCTTCCTCTTCTAGATGGTCCTTAGAAGGCCGCCTTCATCATCACCCACGAGGCCACTAGCACCTCTTTGCGCTCTGGGACCTACGGTCCGTATCTGAGTAATTTATCTTTAAGCGATTTTATTCTAGCCATTCTAAGTCCATAACAGTCCCTCGATAGACCGTCTTCCTCCCTGAGGGCCCTGATTTTGGACTTCCAATGTTTGCCTTCTGCGCTGTCTAGGGAACAAAAAGACTCTCTCCACTCTGGCTCGGACCTTCCATCTGGTTAGAGAACAAAAGACCTTTCCACTCTGGATCCGACCTTCCATTCGGTCAGAGAATAAAAAGACTCTCTCCACTTTGGCCCGGACCTTCCGTCCAGCTAGAGAACGAAAAGACTCTCTCCACTCTAGATCAGACCTTCTGTCCGGTGAGAGAACAAAAAGTCACTTTCACTCTAGATCGAACCTTTCGTCTAGTTAAAGAATAAACGTCTCCTTGTCACTTCGGCAAGGACTTTCCACCCATCCGAAGAATAAAAGATCCTCTCCACTTTAGCTTGGACCTTTCGTCCAGCCGAAGAATTAAAAGACCGTCCATGTAACCGGTACCCCCGGCGCACTAAAGAACAAAAGATCCTTTCACTGTGGTTCGGACCTTCCGTCTACCCAGAGAGCAAAAAAGACCCTTGCTTTGACATTCACCCCGTGTCCATGAATAAACCATGTCAGCTCCCGACACCCTGTCGGCACTGATGAAGAGACACCTAATCCGGACCTTTCGTTCGGGTTGAGGAACAAAGAATAAACCATTCTCCTTGCTTTGGCACTCACCCCGTGCTAATGAAGAGACAAAGAGACAAACAAACCATGTCAGCTCTCGACACCCTATCGGTGCTGATGAAGAGACACCTAATCCAAACCTTTCGTTTGGATTGAGGAACAAAGAAGAAACTGTTCCCTTGCTTTGGCATTAACCCCATGCCAATGAAGAGACAAAAAAATGAACAAGCTACATACCCATGTCCCCCCTCTCTCTCTTCTCACTCTCTCTCGATTCTCTCTCTCTTCCCCTCTCTCTCCCTCAAGTGCTCTCTCTCTTTCTCTCCCAATCTCACTCGGTTTCGATCGAAATGACATCGGACCGGGTAGTGGGAGGTACCGTTGGGACGGGCTCGATGCGTTGGTCGAGGTGGTACCCTCTATTCTGCAGTTCGGGGAGCATGGAGACAGGACGGGCTGAGAGGAGTTGCGACGTCCCATCGTCTGATCTGCACCATTTTGCGAGCTTCATAGTGATCGAGGTAGGGGAATGAGTTCCTCGTCTCGCCAGGAGTGTTTTGACGCCTCATGCGTCGCCGATGACTGGCGTTGTCACTATTTTTCGTGCAAAACCTTATTTGGGGGATTTTAGGCCTAATTTTAGAATTTTTTTCTCCTTGCTCGATTTTGGTCCAGACGGTCGCTGATCGAGATGCGGGAGGCGCCGTTGGGAAGGTCGTGTCGCGAGGATCGCGTGGACGTCCTTCTTTCCTCGATCTGCAGAGCGTGGAGGCATGTGGACCCAGGAGGTTGTCGTGGCCCTCGTCATCCGTTTGGTATCGGATCGACTTTCTCATCGTGTCAGAGGTAGGGGGATGGACTCACTTCCTCGCTAGGAACCGGCCAGTACCACATACGCCATGGTCCAACGTCAGTTGCATCATTTTCTATGCATTGTTCTATGTTAATATAATTTAGTCGTTAAATTATGAAATTATGTCCATGGGCATCGTCTTTACGTTTTTGTTGATGTAAATGGAAGTATGGATTAATGCTTGAGTAGGTTAGTTTGTTTTCACGCATCCCCTGTCAATTTCAGTCGACCGGGAGGGAGTTTGGTATTAAACGTGTCCAACCCGTAACCCAGTCGACATAACGTGCCAGGACTGGTCCGTTATAGTCCTTTAACGCGCCTAAAGTGGTGCGTCATGTGCCCTTTGACAGACTCCCCCAGGTCTGTCATTTGACCATTGACCATTCGTTTGACCGTTGACCCAGTAAGGTGGTTAGCATAGCAGTGTAGGTAGATCCGTTATAGTCATATAATGCCCCACATCTGGTGCATTATAATATGTATTAAAACTGTGGATTTTCTATTAATTCTTGGCATTCGGGTGACTTTAACGGGCTTAGAGTATATTCTCCACGATTTTAGGAGATAGAGGCCACCTTGGGTTCACTGCGCTCTCTCTCTATCTTTAATAATGGTTTTGATGATTACAATATATTGTGTAGTTTTCATTAGCCTTGAAATGCCTTTCATGAAACTAGCAAGATTTTTGTAAAATTACCGGATATAAAGGAATGATAAGCACTAGTATCAAATAGTACAAATACAGGATGGGAACAAATTTGGATGGTACATTCCATAAGCCCATCATCCCTAGGTGCTTCATCATCATCTAGAATAGCATTGAGACGAGCCTGTCTCTTGCGTCCACCACCAGAAGGTTGGTCCTTCATAAGACGGTAGTCTGGCATGTGATGCTCCCTATTGCCACATCGTAAAAAAGCGTCAAGGCACTTCCAGCACTCTTCGGCTGAATGGCCAAACTTTTCATAAAAGGAGCAAGCCGCCATGACTTGCTTGTCCTCCTCCTTAGCCTTCTTATTTTTTTGGGAACTGATACCGCTCCCGTTCTTGGATCTCTTCCTACCATCACGGGATTTGTAGGGCTCCGTGATGCTAAACTTTTCCTTCTTATTCCGTCGATCAAACCTTCAGCTTGACTCCTCTCCTTTTCCCTTTAATTGTTTGACCTTCTCCAAGGTCCTTTCACACAAATACGTCTGTTGGACCATCTCCGCATAAGTACAGATACTTTGGGTCCCGAGCTACTGAATAAAACCAGGTCTTAACCTGTCCATAAATCTATTGGCTTTCAATAAGTCGGTACTGACCAAATGAGGTGCATATGGCGCCATCCTAGAAAACTATAACTCATGTTCTGCCACCGTCATCATGCCCTGACGTAAAGAAGCAAACTCCACAGCCTTCCGCTCCTTGACATGCTCAGAAAAATACTTGGCACGGAATAATGCAAGAAAATCTTCCCATGTGTGTGGTGCATCAGCTGGTGGCGTCGGAACTGACTTCCACCATGTACGGGCATCTTTATTAAGTTGGAATGTGGCTAAACGAACCTTTTCCTGGTCAGCACATTGTATGACCTCAAAGATACGGTTCATCTCATCAATCCAATTTTCAGCTTCATCTGGATTCGAGGAACCATAGAATCGCAGAGGGTTTAAACTCTAAAAATTACGATGTAAATCTCTAGCGCCTGCCCTAGCGCCTGCTTGTGCCATAGTCTGTAATGCCTGAGTGAGACCTGCATCGGTCTACTGCATGCCATCCCAATCTACATGGTGATCCATTGTAAAAACAAAGTACCTGAGGAAAATAACAAATCGCCAATTCCTCAAGGAATTTTTAGAGGGATTTACCTAGAGATATTTTACTATCTCACCTCAAGCTCTACCCAATTCTCACATGGGTGAAAAATTTCTTCCTTAGTTCATTGGTATGGGTCCCTAAGCCTTGGAGCACAGGCTATATTTGTGAAATCACACACATGCAAGGACTGAGGTGTGATTTCACATTTCTAAGACAAATACATAGGCTTCCCCTCTCACAAGAATTACACATGGGCAGGGGTATTTTGTAATGCCTCATGGGCAGGGTGCACGGGGTTTTCTTTTAAGACCCCATTGGGTAAAAGAGGGCTGAGGTGGTAGTGGGATTTTCTCCTCAAGTTCCATCGGCCAAGGGTGCCAGGGCATTTATTCCTCTTTAAACCTAGTGGTTAAGAGCATTTATTTCTTCTCCCAAATCCCATCGGCTAAACTATTTAGAAAGAAGGGAAAGGAGAGAGGACTGATTCCGGGAAAAAAATTTGAGAAAATGGAGCCCTTCCACACAATAAATGGCACAGGCAGCCACAAACAAGACACAAAGCACCAAACATGTGGGAAACGTCGTTTTCCCCTCTTCCACATGGAACAAATGAACAATGGGGAACTATTTATAGAGTCCCCTCATTCCCTCTATAAGAGGGTTTGGACCTGATCCAACCCCCAAGTGGGTGGTTTGGACCGGATCCAACCTCTCATGGGGGGTTTTGAACTGGATCCAACCCCCAATTGGGGGATTTAGACCGGATCAACCTACAACTGCTCGTGGGTTTTATAAATACACCCCTAGTGAGACCCAGGAACACACAGAACATAGAGAGAGTGCAGGAGAGGAGGAGAGTGCTTGTGTTTGCGCCTGGTGCTTGTTCTAGTGCTTCTGAAGTTGTTTTGAGTTTTGTTCGTCCGTCTACTATGTTGTGCTTGTGCTGTGAGGATATGACATAAAAAAAAAAACCCTCTCTTGGCCCATGTACATTACATTACCAATGTGATTCATGTAATTCATGTATTTCTCTGGGGAAATGATGTCATGCCTCCCCAAACCTCTAATTTTGTAGAAAGGTCCTTATGAGCCTTGTAATTGTGTAAACATCCAGGGTATGTCCGGGAAATGTGTAAAAGCCCTGCTCATCTATGTAAAAGTGGTCTTTTACATCCTAAAACTTGTCGAGAAAACTCTGTGTTTACATATATTATTGCTATGTCATGTATTTTCTCCAATGATTCATAAAAATGTGTTTGTGACTATGTGAGCTCGCGGTTTCCCAAAATTGCATGAATGCTCTTGACAAAGGACATTATGTCTAGTAGCATGATCAAATGACGACGGAGTCCGAAATTGATTCGACTTTGTCTACTAAAGGAGTCTTTTGACTAGCCCAATTTTAATCGGCACCTCCATGGTCATCAAAGTCTGAACCCTGACAGGGGTCAAACGGTCATCAAATTCTGGCATCTTGGGGAACCTTAACCTCATTCCCCTGGGCTGTCAACAAATTTCAACCAAACCTTGGCGAGAGGCCAAATGGCAAACAAACAATAGGCTTTAACCTTGAAATTATATGCGTACCCTTGATGGGTATAGAGGTCACTAAGCATCCACATAACGACATTGGACAGGCTTGTGAAACTTTCTAAAACTCCCAAATGCTTTTGACAGCTGACATAACGTTGTATGGCATGGCACCTGCGGTTATGCCTTCAGCATTATGACTTATGTTGTATCGGTTGACGATTTTCTTTGGCAGTTAATCAAAGGTATTCGGGGTCGTATTGATGTAAATAAACATCGATTGCGGTCGGTGGGGAATTGTCCAGTACCCGAACCCTAATCGTCTGATAAACTCAATCCACGGAATAAATAATGCGCATGTTATGGGTAACTTATGTGTGCATATGTTCAATAGACGAATGTTTTGTTCTTTCATTTTGAACAACAATTTTATTCCTTATCTTTATTATTTAATTCCGTGAGTTAAACTGTGGGCTAAGCATCTATGTAAAGTGGAGTCTTGTAACTCCCGTCTTTTCCTTTTGTTGGGATGATAGTTAGGGACCCACCTTCTTTGTGGGGAGGTTTTAGTATAGGGATTTTTGGGACCTGACAGTTTATACTTGTACATCCCTCTTTCTTTTTACTGGTAACATAATTGTGGTACTATCCACTTCTCAAAAAAAGAAAAACCATCAAATCTACAGGAAAAAGGAACAATGGTACCACTAGGAAACATAAGGTTATGTGAAATAAACTTAGTAGCAATAACCCTCAACAAACATACCCAAACAATGGATGAACCAGTACTTTCACTGTGCCCAAAGCACCCAAGTATAGCACCATGACCCAAAATGCTGACGACCTCAGAAGCATTTCTAAGAAACAAGGTTTATGATCCCGTGAGACAGAACAAACTCATCATAAGATAAAAAACACCAAAGAAAGAAAGTAGCACTACCATGTAGAAATGAAAACAAGCCACTGAACATTCATTCAGAGCAAAAATGCCCTTACCATAAAAGTGTCTGAGATGTTGAATGCTGCAGTTATTTTTCTCCTTTTTTGGGCGGGGTTGTCTTTGTAAAATGTTGGGTGTTATCTTTGTTACTATTGTGTCAAATGTCGTTGTATTGTTTTAGTTCTGACCTGAGATGAATTTGCATATTTTTTTCCTTGAACGTACGTTGAGATTTCATCCTTATAAGTGGTGGCAATATAGTGAGCAATGCATGCCTAACAAAGGCACTTGAAGAGCGCAAGGAAAGAAGGAAAAAAGACCTGCAAGCTATAATGACCATGCTCATTAAGCATGCTAAACCATCGTGCTTAACACATCATACTCGTCTGGATAATGATGAAATCTTCATGGCAATTGATCCTGAGACGAAATAGCTTCTGTACTATGAAGACAAAGCAGATGATTCAAAGGCAGTAGTTTCTCTTGATAAGACATTACCATCTGACGGTTCTGTGTTTTACTTGCACAGTGATAAGCAGGTTTGCCTTAGATCTGGTTCTTCTTTATGCACCTTACTCATTTGTTAAAGTCTAGAATTGGGACATACTAGTTTAAAATATGTATTCTCAGATAACTCCCTTGAAAGGACAAAAAGGGTCCCTATACCAAAAAAAGGAAAAACTCTTCCATGCCAAGGTGGGAGCTCAAAAGATAAGACCAAGACGCTTGCGGCAAAACTCAACTATAAAGGGTATGGTGGCCAGTCGACCGACTATCATGAGCGAAGTGAGGGAAGGAGTTCGGATTGAATCCTTTAGGATAAAGATGGAAGTTATTAAGAAATGGAATCAGGTCTTGGACGATCCACTATTAGCTAGCAAGTGTATGGACTCATACTTTGATGGCCACCCACAAGAAATCAACAAAAGGCATTCCCCAAATTACAGGGCACAACAGAATTGATGACACTCCGCATGGAAAGTCTTGGCCTATTTGACAACTCAATCATGCAAAAATGGATCCAACTGATCATTGGATTTGCTGCCTCCGTTGAAAATCTGGTTGTTTGTCTCCCCCCCATATTGGTGATATTGTTGTATGCAAGATCAGCTACCAACTTGCTTGTTCCCCTTGTCAGACTACCTCCTTTTCCAGCTTAGGCGGTCTTTCATTGAGTGATTCTTGATTTTATACCTCACATTTTATTAGGTGGATGAGTGTTTGATTGGCTGACTGGAGTTCAATTTATGTCTACCCGATTCTCACTTGGGTTTGGAATTCCTTCCTATTTTGTAGGTATGAGTCCTTAGACCTTGGACTTATCCTATGATATTTTTCTAAGACTTTCTTAGACCTAGGCTCTGATACCACTTTAACTGTCATGCCCCGAGCTTTTGATATAGCGGAAGTATTCTCGAGAAACATGAACAGTCTGCATGGTAAGCCTCTTGCAAGCAAGAAAATCAGAGCACATGACAATCACACATAATGAGACTTCACAAATAATTTGCTCAAATTTCTAACTTTATTTCATAATAATAAAAATGATCACAAATACATAAGATCATGACTTTTAATACTCTTACACCATCTGACTCAAGAAAATAGAAAATTACCACTTGACTTGACTACACATAAAATCAACTAAGGCTTCTCTCATTCCATAATCCATCAATCGCTCTCGGACCCGCTACTTGCATAATCCGAATTCAACTCACTAACATTTCCTGAAAGGATTGGAAAAGTAGGGTAATGAGCACACTGACCTTGTGGGTATCTTCGCATCAACATGAAGGTAATATTTAATTGATTAACATCTTTACTCTAAAAGATGAAATGATGAGGATGTGATAAATCATGCGAATAGACCAAAGTCATATAAGACAAGAACTACATAGATATGAGATAATGATTAATCAAGCAAGATTGTATATAGACAAGTTTGGCCTTTCATGAAAAAAAAAGTACGAGCATATTACTAGAAAGCACTTTACATAACCTTTGAGAAGATCATTTACTAGAAAGTCATTAACAAGCATGTAAATTTCATCATGAGTCTCGTGGTTTTCACCGTATATAAAAAAAGTACTCGCAACGTAATGCGACGCCAGTACTCATCGTACCCCAAGGTTAATAACACGTTTTCGGCCATCTGCTAAGGGAGCTAGTATTGAGCCCTTGGACATTGTCCGTGCCCGCCCTTGCATCTTCAAGTTATATGTCAAGCTACTTCCATAAGATAACAATAATTTTGGCCAAGATTTTTCAATTTTAGATAATAAGTTTATAACAAGTAGCCAAGGTAGAGAATGCTTCTAAACTTGATCATGGAATTTCAAGGATGATTTAGAACATACATTATGCTACGGAGGCATTTCGACAGCATAACGATATATTAATTAAGTTTCATAGCTTATCCATGACTTATTAAACATAGGTTTTAGAATTTAGACAATCCTAAGATCAGTTAGGAACTCAAGAAACCAACCTCAAAGGTCAAACCTCGGGTTAGATAGAAAACAGGGCCCTTACAGTAGGAAAGAATATCCACCTAGGCTTTGACTGACCCCACATGGGCCCAAAGCATAGGTGGACCAATGAGGGAGAGGTGATGTGACTCTTGGGACCCCCAATAGACTCTTTGTAAATAAACCCAAGGACTTCTAGGGAATGACACTTTGGCTACTAAAGCCTTATAATTGCACACATATATATGCCAAGACATAAATAAAAATAAAAGTATATAAAGGAAAAAATAAAATGTGGATGCATGGACTCGATTCCCATCACAGAAAGTGTTAGGATGATTATGATATCGAGGCAGAAGGCATCCTGGTTGTGAAAACAACCATGCCCCACCCAACTCATGGAGTGGTGACGATGAAGCTCATTCTGGAGGCTAGCAAAAGAGGCATATATCTCCGACAGGGAGTGGAAATGCACATCAAACATAAGTAATGACCCAAATGTAGTTAATCCGTCGAAGGGACCTCGGGGGGAGGGGTAATGTTAATATAGCCCTTGGACATTCCAGGGAACGATCTGCGTTGAAATGAAGATTCAAACAATAATGCATAGATAGTGGAGGGGAAAGATACAACAGGCAAGAAGGGAAACACTAGAGATGCAATAGAGATATTCATGGCCAGATGTTATTAAATCACCAAAGGATGGCCAATATATTACAAGAGCAGACACAGCCCGGCGTTGTCGCCCAAAGACCGGTCCTCCTACATCACAATACTATAGCTACAAGGAGATATAGGGAGCAGGTGCTATGTAAAAAGAAAATTAAACGGGGCTGGGAAGGATGGGCTCATATCATTGCCTATTTGCATTACAAACCAGAAAAGATTTTGAGAAGGGGAACAGAAAATGATCATAGCCGCTCACCGAACCCACCTCTATTGTCAGACTGAAAAATAGAGTATCAGAAAGACGAGCTTCTCTCTTCACTCTGGAACTCCCCAATGCAGACGGATCGGGTGGCAGTCACTCTGAGGGTTATCTCTCACGGGAAGGTTTCTTCTTCCCCAATCCTCTCTTCTTTTCATCGAATTAGGCCGATTATAGAGGAGTAACTTTCTCTGGCTATTCCGGCATGGCAGTGAGCACGACACAATTGGGTATTACGAAGCATTTTGCGTGCCAGAATGGACACCGCCAGGTTAGGGTATTGTGCGCCGGTTTAACTGGCACCATATTCACATGGCCGCGCTGGTTTAAACCCCTCTTTGTGCTGTTTGTTTGGGTTGAGTCTGTTTGTGGGTCCCGAATCAACTTCAGGGGCTATTACGAGCCCACATTACTTCGACCTTGCGGATGCACAGACGTGCGCCCACCCCATTGACTTTATTTCTTTTAAAAATCTATAAAAATAGAGAAAAATACTCAAAAAATCTAGAAAAATAGAAAAAATAGTAAAAAAAGAGAAAAAGTGAGAAATCCAAGAAAAGTGGAAAAATCACTCAAACAAGGCTAACTTGAGGGTCAAATTGGGGCATTATAAAGCGATATGAAATGTGCTTAAAATGATGTCGATTTTAGCGTGTCTACAGGGGGGTGAGCACTCGCGAGGACCGTGATCCGACAAGGATACTGGTGGTCCACTTTGCGGCAAGACTACCTCGACTATGTTTGGAGGTGCCCTCAGTGTCAAAAGTTCTCTTATCTACACCACCAGCCGGCCACACGACTACGCGCCCTGATGGAGCCTCGCCCATTTGCTCGGTGGGTCGACATACTGGGCCCCTTCCCTGAGCCACAAGGGAGGAAGAAGTTTCTCATTATTACTTTTGACTACTTCACCAAATGGATCGAGGCCGAACCATTGGGGAAAATTACGAGTGAGGTAACTTGAAAGTTCGTGCTACGAAGCATCATCTGTCGCTTTGGGATCCCAAGGGTTCTCACAACCGACAATGGTAGACAGTTCGCGAGCACCTCTTTCCAGGGGAAGTGCTCAGAGCTGGGAATATGGAACCACTATACCTTGGTTGGACATCCCCAGGCAAACGGGCTGGTGGAGAACGCCAACCGAACACTGCTCCATGGCATCAAGACCCGACTGGACCAAGCAGGTGACTCGTGGGTAGACTCAGTTCCGAGCATCCTATGGGCCCACCGGACCACCGCTAGAGCCGCAATCAGGGAGACACCCTTCCACCTCGCCTACTACGCTGAAGCAGTGGTACCGGTAGAGATATCTAACCCCTCGCTACGAGTGGGACACTTCGATGAGGCCAGGAACAACCAGGCGATGTGAGAAAACTTGGACATGCTCGAAGACGATAGAGCCAATGCCCAAGTAAAGCTCGCGGCATACCAACAGAAGCTGGCCCAGTACTACAATGCCCGATTTAAAGAGCGACACTTCTTTCCCAGAGATTTGGTTCTACGACGAGCAAGCGTTGCTGACCCAAGAGGAGTCATAGGGAAGCTCACACCAAATTGGGAACGCCTGTACAAGGTGGCAGAAACACTCGGCAAAGGAGCGTACAGGCTAGTGACGTTGGGGGGGGGGGGGAAGAGATACCTAGGACGTGGAACTCCGTCAACCTCAGGAAGTTTTTTCAGTAAATCAACACCAGCCGTACTCCACTAAGGTTTTATACCATTGTTGTTGTAGCTCCTCCTGCTGTAGTTGCTACTTTCCATGCCACCGTTGTTTTTAGTTGGGGTTCCGCGGGACCCCTACTGAGCCTGTGATAGGAGGCTCACCCCTAGTTTTCAGGTGTTGTGGTTCTTTCTGGAGATTCGAGGGCCTTGCGTGGAGGTTCTTAGTTGCCAGTTCCCTGAGCCGAGTGTTCACTTGGCATTTGGTACGTTTTCCTACCTTAGACTGTACTTTCTGTTGGACTGGACTCTGTTATAGTTAGTTATTTATTTTTGTTAATTGTTGAATTGTCCTGCTTTATTTCTTACTTCTATGGACACCACACTAATCCTTGTTAGCCCTTCCGAGCCCTCCTGCTCATGGGCGGTGGGCCAGGATTCGAATGGTATCGGGCCATTCCTGGTATCTGGATCTTAGGTCATTACAGTTGGTATCAGAGCTGTGGTTGTGAACTACATGGGAATTTGAGATATTACAGTGATCAGAGTCCGTAAGGTCCAGTACAGTCAGTTGCTGGCATAGGATTTCATGCTTATTTTCCTCTTGGTTTCTCGTGTAAGAGCTTGTATGCGTTGAGTTGGCACTGTAAAGGCAGTTGTCATTTTTCATTGGAGTGCCGACGTGGGGCCTGAGGATCGAGATCGAGAGCTTCCTCCCCTTGAGATGGTGGCCTCGGTTATGCTACATTGGACAGAGGTTGCCGACAGGTGCGTTGATGTGGTACTGCGTTCGAGGAATTACGACGAGGTCAGGTGACTGGTGAGGATTGTCTGTGGTTAAGTGGCTGTGAGTGTGCTCTGGAGGAGCTATTATTAGTTTTGGCCATCCTAGTTTGAGATTTATCCAGCCCCTGCGGCGTTGAGATTGTGGTTCGAGGTGGCAGAGCAGGCGCTCTAGTCGAGATGTGCTCGGATGAGTGGAGGATCTTCTTGGATTGGGCTATGGTTGCCCTGAATTTGGTTCGAGATCATGTGGCAGTGGTGAATTCGAGACTCGAGGATGAGCATTGGCGGGTGCCCATTATGGTTCATGTTGTGGCTCCTGGCGTGGTGTTCCGCGCGGTGGCAGCTCGAGAATGGATTGGTGTTGGCACGGGCGGATTCGAGAGAATGATGTCCAGTGGCTAGAGATGTTATGGCCTTTGAGTTTTGGCATTTGGTGAATTTTCTTCTCTCCTCGGTAAGCATTTTGGCGTTTTATTGGTTTCGAGATCAGAGAGGCAAGCGTATGAGAGGAGCGTGTGGCAGTGGCTAGCTTAACCACCATGGCAGAGTATCAGGCTCCATTCCGACCCAACGAGTGCCATCTGACATATGCTTCCTTGTATTTTGGGGAGCCCACACTGATAATCGCAGCATACTGTCTTTGCACATCAGGCTCCATTCCGACCCAACGAGTGCCATCTGACATATGCTTCCTTGTATTTTGGGGAGCCCACACTGATAATCCTTGAGTTTGTAAAAGACAAAGGAAAGCAAAAAGTTGACACTGAAGTTGAGGAAGAGCAATTATTCACTGTCAACCAAGACTTGGCAAGATTGTATAGGCTAAGCCTCAAAGTCGGCTCCAAGCTGACTCAGCCAGAGAGGGGAAGTGTTGACTTTGAAGCTAACCTCATCAGTCGGGTCATTAACTAGAGTATCTCCTTAACACCCAACTGTGTCCAGCTCCCATTTCAGAGGGAAGAGCACGAGGTGGAGTAGTTGAAGACTTTACAATCTCCTACCAATAGAAGAGGAGTAAAAAAGGCAAGGAAGGCAAGCCAATTATTGTCTTCTATAAAAGAGATTTGGTCCCACCAGGCCCTCCTAAGGATGATTTTGGCTGGGAAACTCCCGCCAACACTGCACCGAAGTCAGTCCAAGAAATGGATGATATGCCAAAGCACATCATGAAAATGTGCAAGAAACAACATTTCCCTCAAGCTCAAGACCCCACACAAGCATCTTATTTCCACTAGTTGTGTAACCCTCCGTAGGCCTGAGGGTTAGCTCCTTTCTCTCGTAAAGTACGAGAGGACTTGGCTATGATCAAGAGAGGGACTTTGAGATCCATTACGCAGTTGTTGGTCACGGAATTTTGAAAATAAACATTTTGATAAGAAAAAAAATGTTGTTTGACTCTTTTTGAAAAGAAACATTCCACTGATACAGAGGGTGATTCCGTGGGTGCGCATAATATCAGACGATTTGGGTTCGGGTGCTGGACCTCTCCCCACTAACGAGAGTCAGTGTTGATTTACATCGGCTTAACGTCCGAACACCTTTGTTGGACTGTCAAAGAAGTTCCGAAATCTTCTATAAAGGTTCTGAGGTTTGGGGCACTCTCGCTCGGATGACGCTCAAGGACTACGCATTTACCACCAACATATTGATTGAGTTAGGGTTAAGTCTAAGCAAAACCCTAGGATTGAGGAGTAGGGATGCAAAGATGCAGAAGCCATAGGCGTTTTCGAAGTGATAGGGAATTTTCTGGACCCCGGGGGTATTTTGGTAATATTTCAGACCAGGGATATTTCTGAAATTTCTGGACTGAGACGGAAGTAGGATCAGATTCCCGCTGTGAACGCATCCAGTGGATGCATAGCGGCTTGTAAACATGAAAGGAGTGGGCGACTGGTTTCTTGTTGCTAATTGAAAGAAGCGACCAAATACATGGGTGCCATATGTTAAAAAAATAGACAAGTAAAAGAATGAGCGACTGTTCCCTGTGTCACACATTACAGAATTGGTGTCCTCACAAAGGGGCACTATTCAATTTATTTTCAAAAAAATGATAACTCTGTTGAAATTATTAATGAGTGTACGCCATATGGACATGCGTAAATTCTTGATTTAATATTTTAAATTCCCGTGATCAAAAGATTGAGCGACCCTTCGGTTAGCCGCTATTCCATGAGGTAGTGACTTTTCGAGTGGGCGTGTATTTTATGACTCTGTGTTTTATCACTTTTTCGACCATGATCGCGGGTCCTTATTGGCACTGTGTCTCAGTCCGTAGATGCAGTCCCATGTTTTATGATGATTTCTCACGCACCCCTTAACTCTCAGTGACGAATAAGCCCTCTGCGGGATATTTATTCCTTCGGATTGGGGACTTTGTCATAGAGACCTCCGTAAGTCTCCACGTAGTCTTGGATTCCCTCAAGGCCGTTTGAGCTGGTTGTACCCTAAAAACTCATGACACCGTGTTCTATCACATCACTCTAAAGAAACGTGATGTATTAGTCCTCTTAGATCGTTGTTCTGGCCTCTTTGAGAATTGTTCTGTCTGTCAGTAATTGGCGACAATGACTTGGGCGCCAGAAGGAATTGGCGACCTACTCACTGTTGTTATTGTCATGAATAGCAACCATGGTCTGGGTGCTATTTAATTTGAAATCATGGTAGCCTAATGGGCACCATTTACCTAGTTTCACAATTTGTCTTGGTTTTCGTGGTTTTCATAGGCATTATCGCCATGTCTTCTTATCTGTAGATCTATCCTTGAATTCTATGAATCTACCCTACTGTTCCTACATGCTTGATCCTTGAAACTCTTGGCCATTAAAGTGGAATTAGTCTAGATATTGTCGGGGCTATGGGTCCTAAACAAATGACATTTTAATGCTAGAGTATAAAATAAGGGGTTCTGATCTGATCCCATGGGCGAGGTAAAGTCCAAACGTATACCGGTATCATGAATGATCAGGTGCTGGCATTCACCAAATATAGCTAAATTGGTCTACGACTCATTTCCATGAGGGGCTGTCATATCATCGTGATTTCCCCTTAGTGCATTGGCCAATCCTACTTAGTGTTGGTAGAAGTGATTGCTCTACTTCTATATTGCTTAAAGTTCATCGCTCTCAACAGCAACTCACTCTAGCCCGACGATCGTCCCTTGCGAGGGAAACGTGGGATCGCAGCGGTTAAGGAACCATTGTCGCCTAGGGCACTACAATCCAAGCTCGGTGCTCGACTTGAGCTAAGGAACGGGCGCTCTCAACTCACAATCATGGTGATTTGTAGCTAGCTAATGGCCCTAGTCTCACAAACGCAGCATGATAGAAAATATACTAAACCAGCAATGTGATATAGGAATGAAGCGCGTACCTCTACGACTAGCGCGTGGGAAAGAATTTTCGGCCGAATCCGACAACCCCAATACACACAAATAATTATTGTACAATTTCAGAACCTCATGCCCACTCCATGCAGGGAGGTAAAGGGCTACAAATATAATTTTGAGGTTGCTGGAATCCAGGTTGATGGGCCGCACTCACAAAAGGCGAGGGAAGTGAGTCGGAGCCGATCGGGTGAGTCGAGTGGAAGCCAACTTGGTTCTACCTACGTTGGTCACCCTGCGTAGCGATCTTACAGAGGCCGGTACGCCAAGAACCGACTCCCGATCGGAGTGCCGTTTATTGGAGAACGTCGGTGATGGAATGAAGTTTCTCTACTCCGAAGGGCGCGATCAGATCTGTCCGGATCTGGGCGCAGTAGTAACAGTTCTCAGCCTCTGGTTTGGCGCATACAGAACTACACAGAAAGACAATCAATTACTGGAAAAAATATATCCCGGTGTCGGAACAAGGCGTCGTTTGTTGCTGATCATCGGTGATGTCTAGAGGAAGGATCTGACCAAGGGGTTTGGCCAGATATACAAAGGGGAGGGCGAGGCAGCTTCTGGAAATCGCCTCTTCTTCTGGACCGGATCTGTACAGGGTGGTCGGCGCAGTCCCACGAGAATCTCCGCCACGATCAGCACAGATCTCGGATCGGCACGAGCCTAGCTGCAACGCGAGGAGGGCTCAAAATCCTACGATCAATCCGAAAGGAAGATCCAGATAGCGTGGGAGTCGATCTGTAGAAATTCTGGATCAGGAAACTCCAGATCTGGACAACAAGCTCGGGCAGATCTGCGCGACTTTACGAGACGAATTGTTGCCGGTGATTCAGAGCTCCGATCGACGCAAAATCACCGCCAAATTCTTCCTAACTCGCAGAAGCTTCACTGAGAATTTTTGTGGAATCAGATTAGAAGGGGATAGGGAGGATAGAGGGACGAGTGACACGCCCAAATAAATCCCGTCACAGGATTTGGCCTAGGGCATCACACCCAAAGGAAGGAAGAGAATCACTCTCTTAAAATAAAATCAGGGGCATTACAACTTCCGTATTATTTTAATTAATCATTGCCAAAATTAACATTGCGCACTGCGAATTTCAATTTCTAATGTAATCCCTCAACAAACCCCACTAACCTTTCGGGGGCCTCATCAGCCTCCTGGGTGGCGTCCCCAATTCATGGTAGCGGTCGTCTGGTACTTGTATCGGGTTATCGGTACTCTGAGCTCTGGGTCGTTACAGCTTAGCTTTGGACTTTGTTATGGTGTTAAGAGCCATAGTGTACCTTGTTCGTCGTGCCGTGTCCAATGACCGATGCGCTGAGAAGGCTCATTCATTGTTTCTGGACGTGAGGGTTAGCTGAGCTTAGCATTTTTCCTTGTGCTTTGTGCTGAAGCCGGTACTCTCCTTTGTTGCACTTAGGCTCTTTGTGATCGATTGTTCACTGGGTCAATACTCGTGGCGTGTTAATTGCAATTCTGATGAGTTGCGATGGCGTTGAACGTGTGCTGAGATGTGATTATCGAGGTCTTTTATGATGCCTATGTACATGCTAGAGTGCGCAGCGGAAGTGTTTGGGCTTGTTACCCATTGGCCGAGGATCATTGTTATGAGATTCTCGCTGATCGAGAGAATTACTTCTTCTCGATGTGACTTTATCTTGGCTTCCTGTGCCTTGATGTCGTCTGTTGCCGTGCTGTTGTTGATAATGTTCTGGTGTTGGCATCGGCGTTTGTGAGTATTAGGGAATTTGTCAGCTTCCCTGCTGATTGAGTACCCTCTACTCTGCATTTTCTTTCTCTTGGGTGTTGTGCTCTCGAGACGTTGTCGTGGTCCTTGAGATGCATCCCATGAGATTGTCGTTTTGTGTCGTTTCCCGTGGTCGTGGGTCTTTCTTGGTGAGCTGTCTGAAGCATGACTCGCCCCCTACAGTCGTGTGTTCAGCTGCTGTCGTGCCTTGATGTGACCCTGCTTACAGTTGTGTTCTGTGGTTCTGTTTGCTGTACAGAGTCGGAATCCTGTAGGTGCTGCCGTGTTGCTACTGTTATTTTTGGAAGAGCTGTTATCTCCGTGAATTTGTCGTTGGTGTCATGTGTGCCCGGTGTTCCCTGTCACCTTTGACACTAGAGCCGATGGTGTGATCGAGCTGTCAGCTATTAGGACTGTGTTTTCTTGTGTAAGCTGATGCTTGCAGTGTCTGTCGTTTCGTTATCCGTGATTTGTTATCGTGGCAGTCGTGTCTCTTGTCCTGAGACGTAAGTGACGTTGCCCTTGTTTCGGAGGTGTCAGACTTGTGTTCACTTGTAGTTGAAGGACCACAATTAGATCACCAGTCCTAAATATCATGCCAATACACACATGAATTAAGGATGTAGTCCAGAAATTCAAGTTTATTAAACATGAAACCAACTTGATTAAATATAAGGCATTTCAATTTCAGTTTAGATCAAAACAAGGAACTAGGCTCAAAGAGCCAGAGGTCGACCCATTGGGTCGACCCATCCCATGGAGACCGTGAAAACTACCTTAGCAGTCCAATGCAAGTAATTCAAGTTTAGTCTATTTATGCATTGATCTGAGAGCATTATTGATCCAGGAGTTTAAGTCCAGTTCAGCAAATATAAACACAATCCAATTACGCCAAGTTTAGTCAATGGAGGCTGAACTCAATCGAATCACATAGATATTGAAAGAGCAGCATTCAAGACCATTTAAAATATCATGAAGAATCATATCATCAAGATCCACATGGATTACAAATTCAGTCCAGAGTAAACTGAATCTTCACAACCATGGACAACAAAATGTCAACCATTTATTTCAGTTCATTAAAAACCCATATAGGATGTGCAAGAAAGAACCAATAATACAGAGCTACCCAAACACAGTGTTTTAACATGTTAGCTTCAAAGTCTCATGCACAGCACCCATGAGGCAACATCAGAATTGTATACGTAAAGGACCATAGAATATCAACCTACAAAGTAAGTTATCAACATGTAAGCATGAATATCAATGCACATTTTCACCAAACTTACACAGAATATTTTCACTGTAAAGCATACGTAAAACAAATAATATATTGGAATCATCAAAACCATTGCCAAAGATAAGGAGGGGACGCACAGAACCCAACAATAGCCATCTTAGACACCCTCTTCTCATCTCTACCCTTTAAGCTCGAAAAATAATGAAGAAAGGATGTGTTCTATTTTTGACTTCTGTTCTTATAATCGAACCCAAGAAACCCATTTTGGAAGAAATATTGGTTGTTAAGGAATATCCTGATGTATTTCTTGAGGAATTATCTGGTATACCACCTGAGAGGGAAGTTTCATTCTCAATCAATTTGATACCAGGAGCAGTCCCTGTATCTAAAACTCTATATAGAATGTCACCTACTGAGTTGAAGGAACTAAAAGAGCAATTGGTAAAATTATTAGAGAAGGGATTCATCAGACCTAGTACATCGCCTTGGGGAGTACCTGTTCTTTTGGTGAAGAAGAAAGATAGATCTATGAGGTTATGCATTGATTATATGCAGTTGAACTAATTAACTATCAAGAATAAGTACCCTCTGTCAAGAATTGCATAAGTAAGTCTTAGGAAAATGTCATATCAGAGGCTAAGTCCAAGGATTAAGGACCCCCGCCTATAAATTAGGTAGAAATTCCAACCCTTGAGAGAATGAGTAGAGTCAGGATGTGATAGCTAAATTAGAAATTATCTCCAGGATAACCTTCATTAATTCCGTGGGAATTAACTAATGGATTATTCTCTCAGGTACCTTATTCTTACTATGGAACATTGAGTTGACTGGTACGGGATGCAACAGACCATTGCCGGTCTTACTCAAGCCTTGCAGACGATGACCCTAGCTATCACAACACCCTTAGGTCCTGGAACTAAGCTTACCACTCACTACCCGGATAGTGAGGTTACCATAGAGGGTCATAGTCTCCCTACAAACTCAGTATGCCTTAATATGGAAGGTTATGATGCTATTCTAGGTGTAGACTGGCTTGTCGAGCACTATGTCGAGATTAATTGTAGCAATAAGACAATTTCTTTCCACAAACCCGACCTTTCAAAATTCTCTTCCTTGGAATCAAATATAGGAAACACCGTTCTCTTATTTCCTCTCTTCACGCCTGCAAACTCATTTCGCAAGGTTGTGAAGCTTTTCTTGCTTCTGTCATCATTACCGACTCTAAGGAAATCCTCATAGAAGAAATTCCTGTTGTAAAAGAATTCCCTGATGTTTTCCCCTCCGACTTACCCGGTCAACCACTTGAAATGGAGGTCAAATTTTCTATCGAACTCACACCCGGAGCAGCACCTGTGTCAAAGGCCCCTTACAGGATGTCCCCCGCGGAGCTCAAGGAATTGAAAAAGCAACTTCAGGAGTTGCTGGAGAAAGGCTTCATTTGACCTAGCACATCCCCCTGGGGTGCACCGGTCTTATTTGTCAGGAAAAAGGATGAATCTCTCAGGCTATGTATAGATTACCGACAGTTAAATCAACTTACCATAAAAAACAAGTACTCACTGTCGTGTATTGATGATCTATTGGACCAGATCTCCGGTGTGGAGTATTTCTCCAAGATTGACCTCAGGTCTGGCTATCATCAAATGTAGATTAAGGAGGAGGATATTTACAAGGCGGCTTTCCGTAGTGGATACGAACATTTTGAGTTCGTGGTTATGCCGTTCGGGCTAACCAATGCCCCTGCAGCATTTATGCAACTCATGAACAATATTTTCAGGCCGTATCTCGATGATTTGTGGTCATATTCATTGATGACATCTTTATATATTCCAAGACAAAGGAAGAACATGAGGAGTATCTGAGAATTGCCTTGCAAACATTAAGGGAGCATCAACTTTATGCCAAGCTAAACAAATGCGAGTTCTGGTTAAAGGGAGTTTCTTTCCTTGGCCATGTTATCTCCAAAGAAGGCATCGTCGTGGATCCTGCTAAGGTTGAAGCTGTCAAGAACTGGAGCCGACCAACGACTATATCGAAAATTAGAAGTTTCCTTGGTCTAGCTGGTTATTATAGGCGGTTTATCAAGGATTTTTCGAAAATCGTCGTCCCGCTAATAAGGCTTACTAAAAAAGGGAATCCGTTTGTATGGACAACGGAGTGTGAGGAGAGTTTCTTGACTCTCAAGGAATATCTCACCACTGCACCTATTCTGGCACTGCCTGTCGAAGGCGGCGGGTTTGAAATATACACAGATGCATCAGGTATTGGCCTCGGATGCATACTTATGCAAAATGGAAAGGTGATTTGCTATGCCTCGAGACAACAAAAGTGGCACGAGGAGAACTGTCCAGCTCAGGATCTGAAGCTAGCTACCGTTATATTTGCTCTGAAGATTTGACATCACTATCTTTATGGAGAAAAGTTCATGGTATATTTCGATCACAAAAGTCTGAAATATCTTTTTTCTCAAAAGGAGCTAAATATGAGACAGAGGCGATGGCTGGAGTATCTTAAGGACTTCAATTTCACCATTCAATATCATTCAGGCAAGGCAAATGTTGTAGCTGATGTGCTTAGCAGGAAACCAATAGGAATGTTATTAAGCCTCATGAAAGGTATGACTGACCTTATTGTTAAATTTTCCCAGATAAATCTGGATATTAATGTTTTGGAAGAAAAGTGGTTTATTGCCAATATCTGGTCACAACCTACATTAATAGAAGACCTGATCAAATTGCAAGAAAATGACCCTACTCTGATGGAGATCAAGGATAATATTAATCAACGTTCTCTATGGCAACTGACGGAAGACTACTATTTCGAGGTAGAATTTGTG
Source organism: Amorphophallus titanum (assembly GCA_024336825.1). NCBI lineage: Eukaryota > Viridiplantae > Streptophyta > Magnoliopsida > Alismatales > Araceae > Amorphophallus > Amorphophallus titanum. The sequence goes on from JANBPO010005995.1 coordinate 911,924, forward strand.
TACCGAATCATGCAGACACTAAAAAGCTGGTAATGGATGAAGCACATAAATCAAAGTATGTCACTCACCTTGGTGTTACCAAGATGTACCAAGATCTTAAAAGAAATTATTGGTGGCCCAATATGAAAAGAGAAGTGGTGGACTATATATCACGTTGCCTCACTTGTCAACAAGTTAAGGTAGAACATCAAAGGCCCACTGAAAAGTTACATCTCTTGGAAATTTTCGAGTGAAAATGGGAGAGTGTAGGGATGGATTTCATCATGGGTCTACCTATGTCAAGAGGAGGACATGATGATATATGGGTGATCATTGATCGCTTGACCAAATCATCTCACTTTCTACCTATCAAAAGTCGATGGTCCATGGATGTTTTGGCCACCTTGTATATAAAGAAAATTGTGAGACTGCATGGAATCCCTATCACTATTATATCAGATCGAGACCCTCATTTCACGTCACAATTTTGGAAGGGTCTACAACATTCATTAGGGACCCGGTTGAATTTCAGCACTGCATTTCATCCACAAATCGATGGTCAAACTGAAAGAACCAATCAGGTGATGGAAGATATGCTTAGGGCCTGTGTAATTGATTTTGGTGAAAGTTGGCACAACCACTTGCCTCTAGTGGTGTTCACTTACAATAATAGCTATCAATCTAGCCTTCAAATGGCACCATTCGAGACACTATATGGTAGGAGTTGCCATTCACCTATATGCTGGGATGAGATTGGAGAAAGACAACTTCGAGACCCTGATCTTATTTGGGATACAACATAAAAAGTAAAACTGATTAGAGAAATACTTCAGATGGCCCAAGACAGACAAAAGACTTATGCTGATATCAGGACACTAGACCTAGAATTCCAACTGGGAGATCATGTATTTCTCAAGGTTTCTCCAGGTCGAGGAATCCAAAGATTTGACAGTAAAGGTAAGATTACCCCACGATTCATTGGCCCTTTTAAAATTCTTGAAAGGGTTGGTGAGGTTGCTTATCGACTAGCATTGCCTCCATAATTGTCTGGCGTTCACGACGTATTTCATGTATCTATGCTCAAGAGGTATGTCTATGACCCTTTTCATATTATAAGTCATGAGGATCTAGTGATACAGAAGGATCTGACGTATGAGCAAAGATCACTCAAAATACTTGATCGAGAGGTTCTTCAACTTTGCAACAAGACTATTCCCATGGTTAAGGTCTGATGGAATAAGTGTCTCTATCAAGAAGCCACATGGGAAACGGAAGAAGTTACCTCGTCGCGGACCAGGGGTGTCAGGCCCTTCGTCCCATCGAATGGCCGAGTCTTCTCGGTCAACCAGGTTACAGTAGAAAGACTGAAGATGAGAATGATTGTGATAAAAAAATGATAAAAAATCATCACAATAGACCAACTTCCATAATCATAAGGAAAAGAATTTAAATACAAGACTATATACTTTTGGGCATGAAATTAACATAATGATGAAAATAAAGTTTAAAACATGCTTCATGCTAATCCAGGGTGCCTAACATGAATAATGATAGGATTACATGAAATAGGTCATAATTATATCAATAAATATCATGGAGATTAACTAAGGCTCGAGCTGTCTCTTAGAACCAGATTGTGGTTATGGGGAAACCGCCAGAAGGAAGTTACGATCACGCGATAGACCGCCTTATGATCATGCGGTCTTCGTGGAGATTGCCTTCTGTCCAGCAGACAGAAGGGTCCAAATAAAGCAACTAAGGCCTATCCTAGGGCAAGTAATGCATAGGAATGATAGTAAATATAAAGATAAACCATGCTAGAAGAAAGTTAGGACATGGAGATGCATAGTTTTGCATGAATTAAGCCAAAGTTATCATCTTTTATCAAAGGATAAATTCACGCCAGCTATGATGACCCTATATGCGCAGTCACAATGAAACATGAAATTCACCATGTACAGTGCATGAAAACTGAAGGAATCAAAGAGATTTTATTCCTAACACGTTAATTTAGTCATTCATGAGATAACCTACCTCTAGGTAAGACTCTAGACTTCAAATTTCTGACTAGAAGTTGCTACTGGTTCTGGTGCATCCTGCATTGAGCGCCAACTTTCTAACCTTCTAACTTATCCTCTTGACCTAAAGTCATGAAAATTGGGGGGTAGGTAGAAGATATAAAGGAGATCAAAAGGTTCTAAAGACACAATTTGAACTAACCTCGTTTAGAGCTTCTAATCTTCTGATCTTCCCTAGTCGGACGCTCTGCCTTCTATGCAGACTACAGCGAGGCAATGACTTTGGGAGCTTCTATATCCTTAAAGATTTGCTCTCTTAGCACGAAAATTGGAGGGAAGTTAGATAAAAGTAAGGTAAACAAAATCTTCTAAAGGACCAATCTGAGATAACATCTTCTTACCATCGAAATTCACGAGCCAATACAAGGGTGCCTAATCTGAAGATAGTTGCGATCGGATGGGGACAGCTTCTGTGATAAGGCGGCCGCATGATAGACCGCCTCTAGGTGGTCTAGTCTGATTTTTTTAGATTTTTAATTTTATCAACTAATTATCCCTTTTAAGGCCTATTTATCCCCTTTTAATTCTAAAATTATCCCCAATTACGTTTCTAGCAAGGGCTTGGTTTAAATTATGTTTTATCTACTTATCGCCAGTCGACTGACCAGTATTGTTTCCGGTCATGGGTGGGGTCACGGAAAAAGAAAAAAACCTAAAAAATGAGTCACATAGGCACACAGGCGACAGACAAGCTACGATAACATACATCATAGCTTGGGATTTGGTCGCCCCAATCTAGGTGTATGGCGACATTTGACTGACATTAAAAGACTTAAAAATCACCGATAAAAATGTGGCGTGATGGGGGGGGTATATTAAAGGAATCTGCGTTATAATGTGAAACATCACTCGTCATCTCCAGCGGTCAGTAGGCAAATCAAACCAAAGAGAATTGGAATGTCCGTATACCAGGGCCACATGGAAAAGACAGAGGGAAGAGAGAGAGAACGCGCTCGGGTATTCACGCAAACACAGAGCAGAGCAGAGAGAGAGAGAGAGGAGGGGAGAGCGCTCGGGTATTCACGCAATGACAGAGCCAGGGGAGAGAGAGAGAGAGAGAGAGAGAGAGCTCGGGTATTCATGCAGAGGCAGAGGCAGAGGCAGAGGCCAGGAAATCATTGGGGAGGAGAGCCACATTAGACAGACAGCACCATCATCGGCGTCGAAGTAGTGCTGCTCCCGCGGTGATTGGAATCAAGCTGGCCACCCACTTTTACGACCCCTCTCCCCTAACAACAACAACCAAACAAAAAAAACATATTAAAAAAACTTAAAAGCAACGAGAGGATGGCAATATTAAATGGAAATATATATTTCCAACATCATTCATAGTTTATGCACTGCATGAGTTATACATGATTCCCATCCCGTGATCCCCGATGTGTACGCACGCCCCGTGCATCTCTTCCATTCTTTTCCCTCTATCATGGCAAGTGAGAGCATTGGCTTGGGGGGACATGATGGGAATTGGGAAGAGCCGAAGAGGAATGTTAATTGAGGGAGTGCCACGCCTCGCGATGGGATCCAACGGCTGGGGAAGGCGCTGCTGTACGATTGCCTCTTTTTTTTTCCCAGGCTGGGGGGCGCACCAGGCTGTCATTTTTCTCCCGTGAGAAATGTTTACTGCTCGGATGGTAGGGTAGAAATGTCTTTACAAGCATCGCCACGTGGAATCTCGTTAGTTCAGGTAGAGCGATCTATTTGTCAGATTTTGTGTATTTTGGAGGCCACTTTATATTGCCATCGTGATAATATTGAGTGAGATTTTTTGTTTAAAAAAGAATTCTCAATTTATCTTTCTCGTTATAATTAAGAGAGATGAATAACTGTATCAAGATAATAAATACATCCATGCTTAAGAGACGCCTATCAAGAGCCTCATAGCCCCCCCAAGTGGGCTGTCCAGCACCCTGAGCTGAGGACTCCCCATGATAGAACTGTGGTGGAGGGGGTATCTCGGTATCTATATGATGAGAGGAGGGTGGAGGAGGCTGGTCCTCTGCCTGAACTGGAGGAGGGGCTTCCCCTTGATCTTGCTATTGTTCATGCTCTTCTTCACTTTCAAATTCGTCCCCATAAGTTGGTACATCACGGCGTAGCTCACCATTGGGACCCCAGTAATATCCAAAATCTGAGAAAATTTTATGGGTGTTGTAGATATCATCTTGTCTAACTCAATAAATGTTTCATCTCCAAAGTGAATTCTAACATATACAAACACACCTATCAGTTGTGAAGCATAAGGCAGTGATCTCCTCATTTGGGTTCGGCATATTCCTATCAAATCTATCATGAGCCTACCCATGTTGATTAATTTTCCATTCATAGCATGATAAAACAGGAATTGGTGAACCTCTGTCACCTCATTTCTACTCCCACTTTTTGGGTAGATAAGTGATGTAAACATGTTGTGTAGAGTCTACTGTAGTGGTGGAAAATAATTGGCATTTAACTGAATCAAATCACTAACTCCACGCACATAATCATAGCTCGTCATAGCAACAAAAGAAGCCTCAACTTCACCATGGCCAAATGTCATGTCGGCACCCCTGGCTGAAACCCCTAAGGCACGTGCAAAGAGATCAGGAGTGATGTGAATCTCAATGCCCTGAACCACTGTATACAACTCTCCATTTGTATCAACCAAATTTCCATAAAATTGTTGCACTAGATGTGGGTAATAGCTGGTATATCTAGTGATAAAATTGGTCCAACCTGGTTGAATCTCAAAAACAGCACATAGATTGGGTAGGATCTCGTTCACCTCATTGAAGTCAACCAGTCGAGGGTTGATAATGGGCCGTGGAGGCAACCGAGGTGCTCGAGGCAGTGCAGGAGCCTGCTGTGGTGGTGGAGGAGCCGGAGCCTCATGTCTCCGAGCACTAGAGTCCCCTTGGGTAGAACATTGAGAGCTCCTTCTAGATGACATCTTAGGCTAGAAAACCTGCTTTGAAAACCCTTGAATGGATCGATCTCAACCTTGGGAGGAAGATGGACCAAAGGACACTCTGAAGGCTGGAGAGGACCTTCTCCACACTCTAGAAATGAAGGAAGAACGTCACAATCGCACGAGCGGCAGCGGAGATGTCGTCCCGAAACCGTGACGAATCCGCCGCATCGTGTGCGGATGGGAGTCAAAACTTGGGAAGACGGACAGGTGCCAGCACCACGCCAGTTGCCTGACCAATTGACACGCGAGATATTTGCAGAGAAAATCACCGCCTTTTCAACAACTACAAGTACGGTAGTCAAATTGCGCCAAAGGCGGTAAGGAACAATCAATTCAGCATTTACTACTATCGCCATCACATACACAAGGATAATTTTTACATGGCTACATTAAAGAAAGGAGAGAGAGAGAGCAAAAAATATACATCAGGCCTCAAGCCCACCACAGAGCTCGGCAGACAAAAGATCCTCGGCACCAGGCGACCCATCCTCAGCGCCCTCAGTGGCGGCAGGTCCGGACACTGACCCCACCTACGTGGGAACTGTCTCGACTGTGTGCCCTCCGGAGGTTGTCGGAGTTGGCGGTCACTCAGATGAAACTGAGTCGCCCTGACTTCCACCTTCGCTCGACATCGAGAAGAAAGAATCCGTAACTTCCTCATAGGACAGAGAGATTGCTCGGTGGAAGTCTTGGGAAAACCTCTTTCACAGGCCTCGACGATAGCCTGGCTCATAATAAGAGAAGGCAGCCCACTAAAGAGCCGCCCGATAAGACTCCGAGCACTTATATCGCTCAAGCGCCTCCGCCCCGGCCTGCTCCGCCTTCTCCGCAAGCTCGTCTGGCCTCCGCTCCGCCTCGGACCATCTCTTCTAGGCCTCGGCTCAAGTGCCCTCGGCGTCCACCCGCTGATGATCGGCCTCCCAGATTTGGCCCTCGAGCTCCTCACGCTCGGCCCTCCACTACTCATCGTGCTCGGCCTGCACGTTGTGCTCTGTGTCCAGAAGCTTATCCTTCAGCCCAACCATATAACTGGCCTGAGCCAGCTGCTCGGTCGATTCCTGAGCCTCTTTCTGGCTCGACCCTGCTTGTGCCTTGAGCGAGGTCACCTCCCGCTGAAGGTCCTCAAGGTCGAAAGTCAAGCATTGGATCTTTCGGTCAGACACACTGCGGGCCCAAGACAGAGACTCCCCCTCCGAGTCCACCAATGATGGGAATCGACTCTGGACATTAGTATTTTTATTTACCTTTATGTCTTTTAAGTTTGCATTTATGTCCTCTGATAAATATGTGTGTAATTATAAGGCTTTGTAAGCCAAGTTGTCAATCTATAGAAGTCCTTGGGTTTTTATGCAAAAAACCAGTAGATCCAGTAGGGGCCCTCCACCCTCTTCTCCATTGGACCACCTATGCCCTAGGGCCCATGTGGGGCTGGTCAACATCCTAGGTGGATATCCTTTCCTTCATGGAGAGTCTTGCATTGTTGCCTTCATATTGTATTGGATTTCCCACATTGTTTGCATGCAGTTTGTGACTTTCAAATAATTAAATGTTGCCTTGATTTGTTAGTTTTAGGCTAGAAATTGCATGCACTTCGGTGCACATAGGGCCATACATTCTTCATACCATAGTTATATTCTCCCTTGGTAAGTGATTCTCTCACCTCCATATTCTTTGGGGTCGACTAGGTGATCTTATCCGGGACCTCCGTAAGTCTCCGCGAGCCGAGGATTCCCATACGGACCCTGGGCCGGTTGTACCTTTCCACACCTTAGGCTTGCATTTTGCGTACGTGTGATGGAGTTAACCTTAGCCAACCCAAAACTTGGACCTTCCCTATAGGATTCCTATCTTGAGAGAATTATGCCTAATTCAAATCATTAAAAGGCCCATTTTGAAGAAAATAAAAATATTTTCCATCATATTAACTTGGTTAACTTGGGTGAAAACTCTCATATTGCATTGTTTGTGTTGTTTGGGCTTGTCCAAGCCCATTTGTGATGTTTATGTTGCATCCACATGTTTTGTTGTTAAGCCCACTTAGGTTGGCCCACTTTGTGTATCCATTGTCCAGTTCTATTGTCATAGGTCTGTTTTCTCTTTGCCCTTGCATTAGTGGGTTGGCCCCCCTCTTATTCTCAAGCCTATTAAGTCCTTGCCTCCCCACCTGTATTTTTCCTTGATATCCTTATATTAAGTCTCCATTTGTCCTCATGGAGAATCATCATCTTATGTACCCTTCTTCTATCCAATCTTTTTCCTTTTCCCGCATGGAATCCTCTTCCCACGCAGGCCCATCTTTCCGTGGTCCCTCTGATCCATCCGAGGAACAGGCTAATCTCATGGCCCATCTATCATGCCTTATTCGCCAAATGGACCCGGCCCAAGCCAATGTCTTATTGCAAATCATCTTCATGGGTCTCCTTCTCCTAATGGGTCTTTTTCTCATCTTAATGGGCCTTCCCTTCATGATGGACCTTCTTATCTTCATGGGCCTCCTTCTTCTCCTTCTCATGTGGCTGGCCCAGTTTCCAATAACCAAATCCATCTTAATGGGCCTTATTCTTCTTCTGCTTATGTTGTTGGCCCAGTTGGTCCTCAAGCCCATATCAATGTCACTTTCAGGCCCATACACCCTTCCATTCCTAGAATGGGCTTCTCTTCTTCTCATCTCGGATCCTCTCATTTGGCCCAATACCATCATTCTAGTCCATATTCACAATCTTTTACTCAAGTTGGCCAACATTGCTCTTGATCCGGTCCGGGGGGGTGTGGGTCGGTGGCCCGCCGTGGGCGCCCGCGGCGTGGGGGGGGTCCCTCCCGGGGGCGGGGGGGGCGTGCAGGGGGGGCACGAGGGTCTCACCGGCAGCTTGGGGTTGCAACTATGGTGGCGTTGGGCTTGTGGTGAAGGTGGCAGTGGGATGGTGCCGGGGTGGTTGGCGTGGGCGACGTGGAGGGGCACCGGGAGTGACTGTAGAGGTGGGAGGTCACCAGGGGAGTGGCTCAGTGGCATGCAGGGGGTGACAGCGGCGTTGGGGGGTTACATGCAGAGGGAGGGGGTGGCGTGCAGTGGGGGCACGAGGGTCTCGCCGGCAGCTTGGGGTTGCAGCGATGGTGGCATTGGGCTTGCGGTGAAGGTGGTAGTGGGATGGTGCCGGGGTGGTTAGCGTGGTTGGGGAGGTGGCTGTGAGGGGCAATGACGACGGCGTAGGAGAGAGATGCAGGCGGCGTGTGGATGATGTTGGGGGAGCAGTTGGGAAGAGAGAGGGGTTCGACGGTTGTGTGGTGCCGATGGGATGAGAGGGAGAGGCGGCCGGGGCTGCCGCAGCGGTGACATAGGGTGGCTGGCAAGGGAGAAAGATGGCGATGGGGAGGTGTTGCCGCAGCGAAGGAGAGGAGGAGTGGACGGTGGCGGGTTCGGCCGATCGACGTACGTACAGAGGGAGGAGGAGTGGACGGTGGTGGTGTGGCAGTGGAGGTGGTGAGAAGGGAGAGGGGGGAGGCGAGTGTGGCTCGGAGGTGGTGAGAGGGAGGGACGATGGTGGTGTGGGCACAAGTAGAGGAAGGTTGTGTGCGTCATTAGAGAGAGAGGGAATGAGGGAGAGATAAAGAGAGGAGGTGGAGGGGGCTGTGTGGAGAAAAATGGAGAGAGAGGGACGTGGGAGGTGGGAATGGGTTGTGCGTATGTAGGAGATAAGAGAGTGGGGGACATATGGATTCCCTGGGCTGAGAGGGAGAATGGGTGGGAGGTGAGTGTGTGGTGGGGTTAGTGGGTCGAAGGGTGAGAATAAGTGGAGATGAGAGATGAGTGGGGTTAGTGGGTTGTTAGTGGGTTATTAAGTGGGGGGAAATGAGTGGGTTATATACGTATTATAATGGTGGTAGTGGGGTATAAGTGGGGTTGGTGTCTTAGTGGGAGATGAGTGGGGTATAGAGAGAGAGAGATAAGGAGGGAAAGATAATAATATATATATGTTTATATATTATTTTTGTTATTTTATTATTATTATTATTACATACATGTATATATTATTATTTTATTGGCATATGCCGATGAACAATCTGAGCCTCAAAAAAATATAGAGGGGCAAGGGATGACCCCATCATCCGCCCTGAGGAGTTAGGAAGATAATTTCAACACATGTCGTAATGCCTGAGCTGAGGTTGTTCTAGGTAATACCTCGAGAAGCGCCATCGAAGTATAACACCAAGCAAGATAGGCTGGTTGTGAGGGCATCTTGTTGCCAATAATGAAAGACATCTCCACTCTATTTAGCCAGTTATTTTTGTTGAAGAGCAAGAGATTCCTCATCTAGGAATCCCGCGTTGAAGGGAGAATCCTCCGGCACTGGATGGGCTGCCAAGAATTCAGCCCTGCCCTGCCCCTTAATTGCTTTTCTAGAGACGTAGGTGATGTCGTACTCCATGAGCAGGAGAGCCCACTTCCCCAGTCGTCCTAAGAGAACGGGTTGTCTGAGAAGGAACTTCAGGGGGTCGTGCTTAGATATGAGCTCAACCTGATGAGACAGGAGGTATGCCGTAATTTCTTGACGGAAAACACCAATGCCAAGCATACTTTCTCCATGGGAGAGTAGCGATGCTCGGCATCGATCAGTTTCTGGTTGAGGTAATAGAGCGGCTGCTCTTTACCTTCTTCATTGACTTGCACCAACAGAGCTCCCAGCGAGGCATCCATGGTGGCAATGTAGAGTATGAGGGGTTTATGCTTGACAGGTGCCCCCAGGACAGGAGGAGTGAGAAGGTACTCCTTGATCTGCTCGAAAGTCATCTAGCATTCCGAGTCCCATATAAAGGGGTGTCTTTCTTCATCAGCTTGCTGAAAGGCGCGCATCGATCGGAGAGGTTGGAGATGAACCTCTGAATGTAGGTCAATCTACCTTGGAGCGACCTGAGTTCGGTGAGGTTGTTGGGTGGTGGTAGCTCCCAGATTGCTTTGATCTTGCTGGGATCCACCTCGATTCCTCGGTATCGAATGATAAAGTCGAGAAACTTACCACTGGATACGCCGAAGGCACATTTTATGGGGTTCATTTTGAGCCCATATTGCCGGAGATGCTCGAAGACTTGACACAGATCACGTAGGTGGTCTTCTCGCCTTCTGGTCTTGACGACGAGGTTGTCAATATAGCATTCGATGATGTTATGCAGCATCTCATCAAAAATTTTGGTCATGACCCTCTGGTAAGTAGCATCGGTGTTTTTCAAATCGAAGGGCATGCGCTTGTAGTTGAAGATCCCTTTGGGAGATCTGAAGGCATTGTATTTCTTGTCCTTCAGGGACATCTAGATCTGATTGTAAGCAGAGGTAAACCTAGGTAGTGGACTCAAATAAAAAGAAAAACTACATAATCATGACTCAAGAAAATATGAAAATTACATGTGACGACTCAGAAAAATGTGGCGAGCATCATGGAACATAGCTGACGAGCAACGGGTCCCTCGGACAATGAGGAGTGGTAGTAGATGTCCCCATCATACTCCTATAACTTGACGTGAGTTGTCATGACTCGAGATTCTATTTCTCATATGTGAGACGTGATTTTTGTGTGTAGTTCCAGGGTGTTTTCCCAAAGCTGTGGTCTCTGGTTCTGGTGAGCATCACCAAGGGTTTTCCCCTAGACAGTGTAGATTTCACGACGGTGAGGTCGTGACTGTGTTTTCGGGCCGTGTGGTCTCAGAGTGGGCCTTCGTGTATGAGCACTAGCCTCCATGACAGAGTTGTCGTGATATTTTCCCTGGTAGTGTGGCTAGGGCGGTTCGTGATCTGGTGGTCCCTCGATTGTAGGATCGAGGTGTTGGTTTCCTTTCCTGTAGGAGTAGTTGTAGAGACGTGATTTCATCAGCTACCATGTTTTGGGAATTCATGTACGGCCATGGTTCCCGCCGTTATTGTTGTAGCTACTCCAGCTATTGCTGTGGTTCTAGCTGCTACTATTTTCATATCATTGTTATTTTCGGTTGGGGTTCCACTGGACCCCTACTGAGCCAGTGATAGGAGGCTCACCCTTACTTTTCAGGTGTTGCAGTCCTTCCTCGTGGTTCGAGGGTGCTACGCAGAGGTTCTTAGCTGCCAGCTCGTCGAGTCTAGAGTTCACTTGGCATTGGGTGCACTTCTCTATCTTCGACTGTACTTTTGTTGGACTGGACTCTATTGTAGTTAGATTATTTATTTCTGTTAATTGTTGAATTGTCCTACTTTATTTCCTATTTCTGTGTACACCACACCTATCTTTTTTACCCTTCTGAGCCCTTCGGGTCTTGAGCGACAGTCCAAGGTTTGTATAATATCAGGTTATTCTTGGTATCCGGATCTTGGGTCGTAACAATCTCATTGGCTCAATAGGTGTCCTGGGGAACCCTACTATAAAAACAATGGCGGTAACAAACAATGCTAGCAAGAACAACAACAACAACAGGAGTGGCTACAACAACAGCAAAAGGCGCGTCCATACACGAATTTCCCAAACTCGGTAGCTAGTGAAACCACAGCTCAGCAACTACTCCTATCGAAATGGAAACCAACACCCCGATCTGATAGTCAGAGGACCATTGGACTACTACCACCACTGGCTATGCCGCCAGGGGAACCATCATGACACCAGTATCGTAGAGGCTCGTCTCACAGACGAAGGCCCAACCCAAGACCACACAGTATGGGTAACACAATCATGACCTCGCCATCGTGAATCCTACACTATCTAGGGAAAACCCTCAGGAATGCTTACTGAAAATCCTAGACCTCTACATCAGGGAAACATCCAAAAACTACACGTAAAATCACGTCTCGCAGATGGGAAATAAAAACTCGAGTCATGACAATCTCACGTCACATGATGGGAGTACCTACTCACTAGAAGTAAGGTCGAATGTGTCCACTGATGGCTTAGTCCGCGTCTCAAGTGTCTCCCTCACCCCAAGCAAAACTGAAACACCATATCAGTAACCACAGAACAAGGACTAGTTGTGGTCGCGCTCGTCAGCACGTGTCCGACGCCCCCAACAACGTGTGTACACATCGACCATGCACTCTATGTCAGATCCACTAGTTGGTTTTGCCCTCAGTCTGGACCCAGGCTGCAAAGACAAGGGGCCCTACAATAACCAACCTAAAAATAGTCACACTGGGAAAGCTCTCCACCACTCTTGAGTGGGTCCACACAAACATGTACAAAAAATTTACAACTAGTGGGGGTCACTAAACGTGAACACCGAAAGCCACGCACGCACCCATCACGAGTAATAAGGAGTACCAGGTGGCTCAGGGCCACCAGACACGGGACGGCTAATGAGACCTACTAAATCCAATGGTACTTGAGTCACGAGACTCGGGTTAAGACCATTGTATAGGATGGCTCCATGCCGTCAATCTACCCTAATCCTAGAGTCAGAAACCACGGTATGACTAGTTACGAGGTGGCTTATGACTGTCGAGTTTGATCTCCTTAAAAAGGGAAACCTAAGAAACTTTCAGCCCCATGCTGGGTCACAAGAGTCACAGTCTTTAGGCCATACACATGCCCCACACAAAAACCACTTTTTGAGAAAGCCATCGGCATGCAAGAATGGCCCTCCGCACTCAGACCGATGCACGGGGACTCGATTGAGCATAACACAGAAGCCCAGAACACGTGAGGGTCACCGGGGACCCATAAAACTCATGAGTACGCTAATCGAGATGAATCGACATCTCCGGACACCCAAAAATATGGTCACGGTCCCCATCGGGTGTCTGGGACAACCACGATGTTGGATCTCTAGTTTTGATGATGACATACTATTGATTTTGATAAGAGATAATAGACTAAGACTCTTATATGATGAACAGGTGCACTGATCCTTAGATATCTAATGGATCACACAAATTCAAGTTGATGCCCATGTTAGATGCATTGAAGCATCAGGAATGATGCATCGATGCATCAGGATAAACCAAGCTTACTGTATCGTCACAGTAAGAGAAAAGTGATCATTGCCTCAACACAGAAGAAAGATGCATCGACGCATCAGAAGCAATGCATTGACGTATCAGAGGAAAGTGTTACCAATGCATGAACACTGGAGATAAATGCATCGACACACTCAGAGCAAGATTGGATATAGTCTTAGCATGTCAAAGCATCAGAGGAAAATTGAGGGTTTGCTTCAAGCATCAAGTCGTTGCACCGACGTAACATCTGTGATGCCTCGACGCATTAAGACCAGAAGCTCTATCAAGTCCTCCACAACGAAGCCCATATCCTCAAATGCACCGACGCATCAAAGATTTGCCTCAAAGCATTCAGTTCTCCACTGGGATCTAACAGGAAATTACACTGAAGCAATTCAGTGATGCACCGATGCATCAACCTCATGCCCCGACGCATCAAGCACAGAATCAAATCTAAAGCTCAATTGCATCTGCACATCTGAAGATGCCTCGACCTGTCATCATTGCACGTGAGGATTTTTAGTGAGTCCACATGATCTCTACTTCCTCTTCTGGCACGTGATCCCAGGCCACATGGCAACACTTATGGACGATGTCTTTGTTGGGATAGAAATCTCAGATTCAGAGGGGGGGTGAATGAATCCCCCTTCTTAAAAAATATTTACTCGAAACACAAAGTCTATGAGATTATCAAACAGATTGTGAACCCTTTGGAATATTAAACGATAGATTGCGAAACTCATTTTTACCACTCGAACAACGGATCACTCGACCAGTACACACAATCGCTATAGAATACTAATGGAGAGTTGATCAAGCCTACACATTCAACTAGCGAAAACGAAGAGACAACCAAACCAATGCACCAGAAATTTTAAGGTGGTTCGGTCAACCAGACCTACATCCACCCCACACTCAAACCGAGTGTGGCTTCCCTTGCAACGCAAGAGGGATTGCCCATGGCCCCGCAATCCTCTGTTCTTCTGCATATCCAGCTCCAATGATGCTGCTACATGGGAATCTGTCTCCAAATCAGTGGCAGCGTTTGCCATCAGGAGGTGCCTCAGGTCTTGCCTCAAACCCTGGATGAACTGCTTGATCTTCAGCTCCTCATTCTCCATGATGTGGGGAGCATAACGACCCAACTCAACAAGCCGAGCCCTGTACTTCAACACCGACATGTCATCTTGAGCCAGCTCCAAAAATTGACCCATCTTCTGCGTGCCGACATAGGACGGGCATTAAGTACGCTTGAAGACCTTGACGAAGTCCTTCCATACAATCTGCTGAAGTGAACGAGACTGAAAGGACGTCTTCCACTCTGAAGACCACCAAGCTCGAGTGGGACCCTGCAACTGGTTGCATGCCAACATCACATTGTCCTCCTTGGCGCAGTTCAAAGAGCTGAATATCCTGTCCATCTCATCAAGCCAATCCCTGGCCACATCTAGATCTGGTTGGCTGCCATAACAGGGTGGATGGAATTGCAAAAAATCTCTCACTACATGACTAGGCCCACCCCTGGACGATGAGCCCTCACCAGCATCTCCACCAAGCTACTGAGCCATGAACTGGTACATGCCCCGAATCAAATCCTTTGCCCCCGGAACTCTCGCTACATCCCCTGCCTGAGTGGCAACAGGTGGCGCTCTACTCTGCTCCATCTGCTCATCCTGCTCCTTTGTCGACTGTCCCTGCTGAGAGCGAGTCCTCCGCCTCGACGCCATACTCGCCTATTGTAAAAAGACAGAAGACACGAAAAAATGGCGAGATCAATAAAACATACAATGCCCTAAGCCAGAGGCAACCGTACATCATTATTGTGGACTAGTGGACCACTGTAATTATTTATGATTCTTATGTACTTCCACAACCGTGCTCTGATACCAATTGTAATGACCCGAGATCCGAATATCGGGGAAGGCTCGATAACCCGAATCTCGAACTGCCACCCACGAGACCGAAGACTCAGAAGAGTTAGAAGGACTGGTGTGGAAATATACAAGGATCTAAATAATTACAGAACTACATAACATTAAGTAAATTACATGGTCCACAATATCACAACAATTTAAAACATATCAGTAGTCCACAACTAGTACAGTCTAGAAGGAAAAGTACAACTACACGGGGTATATCCTGGCTCTGGTAATTGACGACTAACCCTGGGCAGTAGAACCACGCTGGGCCTCAGAAGCACTCCTCAGAAGCCTCGCCTCACCTGAAATCACGAATTACTCCGTTGCTTGTCTTTAGTAGAAGCTTGGCAGGTAATGCAAGAAGTTCATGTTGGGTCAGTCGAGGCGCACCAGGCCGGTCCGAAAATGAAGATTGAAATAAAGAAACTGGACTATTATTGGCCCACTATGTTTGATGATTGCTTCAAGTTCACCAAAGCTTGTCAGAGATGTCCTGATCACACCACTGTGTCAAGAAGGCCACCGACGCCACTGCAACCCACCATCCCGAGTTGGCCATTTGCTCAATGGGGCGCGGACGTGGTCGGCCCTCTGCCAGCATCTTCATTAGGATGCAAGTATATCTTAGCAGCCACAGATTACTTCTCCAGATGGGCAGAAGCGATAGCACTTAGAGAAGTAACAGGGGAGCTGGTCGCTAGATTCTTTCGCCAGAATATAATACTCCGTTTTGGGGTCCCCAGCTGAATTATCTTCGATAATGGTAGTCATTTCAGAAACCAGAAGGTTTATCGACTGGCTGATAAATACAAAATTGACTGGAGGACATCATCCCCCTACAACCCCCAAGCCAATGGGCTTGCAGAAGCCTTCAACAAAATGCTCTACACTTTGCCGGCAAAGATTGTTAAATTTAATAAAAAAGATTGGGAAGAAAGGATGTACGAAGTGCTTTGGGCTTATCGTACGATCTATAAAACCCCTACTGGCTGCTCACCGTTCTCCCTCGTATATGGGTCGGAGGGTGTGGTACCAATTGAACTAGAGTTTTCGTCACTGCAGGGTCACCATTCACCATGGGTTGGCTAGCAACGAACAAACCAACATAGAAAGAAGACTAGAAGAGCTCGACGAGCTCGAAGGAAAGCATCTCCAAGCGTAGCAGAATATTCAACTATACCAAGCTCGCATGACCTGTGCTTTCGACAAGCTGGTCAAAGGGCAAGAATTCAAGATGGGTGACCTAGTGATGGTCAAAAGAAGAGAAGTAATGGCCTCCAACCCCAAGAGGAAGTTGGTTAAATATTGGGTTAGACCATACATCGTCCGTCAGGTCTATGAAGGGGGTGCCGACGTCCTCATAGACCCCAAAGGAGTAGTCCAGTTTTCCCCTCTTAATGGGAAACATCTCAAGCTGTACCATATAGCCCCATCGGCATTCGTAGAATGACCGAAATTCATCTTGGCCTAGTGGCACTCCGCCCTAGCCGAGCTCTCTAAAATATCCAGTCAACTCTGACTGATTCCAAGGCCATTGGTCCGTAATTCTAGAAACATCCCTAGCAAATACTAATCTCGGGATCCCTCGAGGGCCCCGCCTCCCTCACCCGAGGGAAAGCCCCAGATCCATCTTCCACCATTTGCCCCCCTAACCCCTACATTTCTTCCCCGTATTCCCCCTACTACTAGTCTGGAACCAATAACAGCAAAGCACCAGCGACTTGCAGTGACATCCCCAGTGTCCCTACAGATCTTCTAGAATCAAGGCCAACATCAGAGGCTTCTAATCCAAGTCAGCTTTCCAGCAAGTGGTAGTGTATCTTGTTCCTAGGTCGGAGATATCCGGGGCAGCTGTTCTCGTCCAACTGCGCACTCAGGGTCTGGCCAGCGAATAGTTCAGCTTGCAGAAGCTACCTAGACCTCACCCTTCATCTTTTGATCTCCGCCTCTAGAGGAGGTCATCTAGGGTCATACAGATCTCATCCAAGCACAGCCCCACCCCGTTCAGTGCCCCTGTTGGAAAGCACCACCAATAACAAGCAAAGCCTGTCTTACAGTCCGAACCGCTAGTGCCCAGATCTTACTACACACCACAGGGAGTGCCACTTCTACTGCGACCATCGTCTGCCTCAGCCCTTTGTTGTGGTTCAGTACAACTCAGTCCTCTTTCAAACCGACCTAGTATCGCCCCATTCTGATATCCCATCCAGGAGTTATGCCACCAGTAATGTCTCCCTGTGTGATTAATGCCCGTGACTGCGTGATCTCAGAAGAATTGTTAGGACTGGTGCCTCCCACCTTGGATCGGGGTCATTCTAGCTCTGGAAGATCCCTGGGACAGCCCTCTTCACGACAACTCTCGTCCTACCTCGATTCAACCTTGGATCGGATAGCTACACCTCTGTCGAGTCGAGCCCAGAATTCTATCCTAGCAATCAGCTCGACCCGGTCAGAACCCAGGAGCCGCCACCAATGTGATTGGGTGATTCAGGTAGAATATTTTGGAGGGAGCATACTAGACTGAGCCCTCTTTCAGTCGGCCCTAGTCCCCCCTCGATCCGATACTCCAGTCGGGAGTACGACCTCATCCAAGCACTCTCTGGCCTGTAGCGAACAATCCCGGTGCAGTCCTACAGAATCTGTCCTACCCAGTGCATCTGAGATCAGAACGAGGTGGCATTTCTTCCTAGAGCCCGTAAAGCATCAAACTTTCCAATGCCTCTGGTCCTATCCCCATTGGACATTCCAGCAAGGAGTTCGGTCCCCGACGAGTCACTGGTGGCAGACACTAAGGATAGTAGGCCAGCCAGCACCGTGTGAGATCGGTCGACTTTCGACCACCTCCGTTCCCCACCCTGCCTGGCCGATTCACAGCCCCTCCCTGCTTTCACCTACACACACATGGAGCATGGTCGGTAACTTCATTGCATTGCATTTAATATAAATAAACATAACAAAAAAAATCAAATAATCAAAAACTCAAAAAATTGCAACTTCTATCCCTCGTCCCGCTGACGATCATATGTCAGCTCGCCAGAGTCATCTGACGCACCAAGGGTGGCGCGCCAGAGGCTGTAACGGTCATTGGAAGGACCGTTACGCTCCCAGCAAAATTGCGGCACTTTCCTCATTTCCCCAGGTCATGGAAAAGGCCCATAGGGACTACAAATTGTTCAAATAGGTCCCCAGACCCATTTCCCCTTCATTACCCACACATGCAAACCATTTAAAGCATCAAAAAAGGGATTTTTTGGTCGGGAGCCTACCTCGGACGAGCACCCATCTTTCTTCTTCTCCGGTGACTCCACCACTGTGGTACCCTCTCCCTCCTCCCCAGCAACTTCCTCGGCCTCTTCCATGGCCGTGGAGGGTTCCTCTTCCTCTGGTTGCACCGCCACCGCCGGTGGGGGTTCTTCCTTCGATTGGTCCACCGCCGCCGGGGGTATATCCTCCCTCTCTATTCTCTCTATAAACTTGACGACGGCCTTTCTCCTCACCATGGTGGCCGCGGTGGTCGCCGGTGATCGACGGTGCTCGCCGGAGTGGCTGGGTTGCCAGAGTTGCAGGTATGGGGGCGTTGTGTTTTGTGTTGATTAGCACGAGTGGAGGGAGGAGAGTGATCGGTTTGTTTTTTTAAAAACTCAGGAAATGTAACGGTCTATCGTAAGACTGTCACAACTTTCTAACACATCCTTATTAAACCGTCACATCATCAGGCTTTCTCCCTCTAGGGACATGAATCGACGAACTTTGGCAGACCAATGCTAGTCCGTCAGAGACTCCTGGCGCACCTATAGGAGACCGTTACAGTCCTGGGGGAACATGGGTTGAGATGGCAAGGGTTTATTTGTTAAATGTTATGCAATTCATGGATGGTTATGCCTAATTCATGCTTATTTTTATGATCATGATTGATTATTTTTGTTGATGGCTAACCTTTTCAGTTGATCAAATCATGAGCGCCATTAAGTCATTCGCCGCTCGCCAAACAGGTAAGTCAGGTACAGTATCTCGATCCATATATCTCTTACTGCATTACTATATGTTATCTAAGGTATATTATCTCGAGAACCGACTGGTCTTTCATATGTTCTGAGATCTGATGTTCCCCTTTACCAAAAATGATGATGATCTAGGTGCACATGTTTAATCGTTGGATAGGCCGTTAGGATGAGAAGAAATTATGTGAAAATTGCCAAGGATGCCAAGGGCGCCCCTCCTCCTCCTCTCTCCCCTCTCCCTTGCAGCTGGATTGCTGCCTTTCTAGGGTGGATTCTAAGATTTATCTCTTCCCCTCGGTGTGAAGCTCAATCATCTCCACCGCCGCCGCCGTTCGTGCCGCCAACGAGCCACCACAAGCCACCCTCCACCTTTCTGTCCCGAACCACGAAATCCCAGAATAGCAGCCTAAAGATCAGGTCAGTTCTCTCAATCCACAAATCTGATCGAGTGGATACTTTGAAGGATTGTTCTCCTTCGTGTTAGCTTTCCATCCATGTAGATTTTGTCCCATTCTGCCATCGTTTGCTATTTTTCCCAACTTTTTATCACCACCCTACGCAATCTACCCTTCAGCAGACCTGCGAACTAGCCCCTGCTTCAGCTTTTTTCCCCGCCCCCTTAGCCCTCTTCATAAAATCCCAAAAAATTACCTCGTGTTCCTCACACCCCCCCACTTCCCCCATAATTTTCCTAGAGTCCAGATCCACCCTTTTCATTTGGTCAAAATTCCTTTTCAAGTAGATCTAGCTCTGTCCAGAGTGTCTGTAATTTTTAGTCAGAAACAACAGCAACCCACAGTAGTTTTCATTTCTTATCCACTTCTTGGATGGATCTAAAATAATTATATGTTGTATCCCTTCAAGTCTTCTTTCCAATGGCACTGATCTTGCCTCGATCGGCCTCCGGATCTGAGCACAGAAATTCCTGTCGTGGAGGCGCGCAAATCTATTCCTTGAACAGACCAACAGAGACGACAACTAATTAATTCCTAGAAAATTACTTCGGCGTCGATTCAGCCACTGCTGAGTTCAGAGATCGACTAGGGACATCTCTTCATCGTCTCAGCTAAGCGCCGCCACCAGAAGATCATAGAGAGGCAACGTCCCTTTGAAGGCCTGTGCTTGCTGTCCTGCAGCCTGAACCGAGTCCGTGCAGTGCCGAGTCAGACCAACAACCCATTTCTATCTCGAGAACCCTTCCGTCTTGCTGCTCGTCAACCCAAGATCGGTCCTCCTGGGCCCCACTTGTAGCCCTTTACCTCCCTGCATGGAGTGGGCAGCAACTTCAATTCTGTAATTATTGTTAAATCATTTGTATTGGGAGTTCGGGTCTTGATTGGGGTCATCTTCCGCACGTCTGGTAGCGTTGAGGTATCGTGTCCGCTCCCCTCCTATCGCATTTGCTTAGCTCGTATATCTTTTAATGCTGCTGCATGAGAGGTTGATAGGAATTTGTTCGACGTTCACTATGCCACCTGTACTGACACATGGCCTCCGCAATCTGGAAGGTAGAGGAAAGTCACTTGCAGAGGGAGGATCTACCCCCTATTACGCTAGATGAGGGGTACTTGAGGACCCGTGTTGCTCGAATCTGACGAGAGATTGAGCGAGTCATGGAGCGATGGCCCCGGAGTGGCTGGGGTTCGACCTCTGGGAGCCGGAGCAATGGAGGGGCACTGAAGCCCCTGAGACAAGTATCAGTGGGAGCGGCGGCGACAGGAGGGAAGGTGTCCTGATCAAGGGCACCTAAGGCCAAGTGGGCCCAGTTCTTGGTCAACTATCACTTTCAGAGCAGGGGTTCACTGGACTAGGAGCTCCCGCACTGGAGCTTTGCCGATTCAGTGATCGATGACTGGCGGCGACATATCGGCACGCGATCGGGTCCACCAGACCCGTGGAGTTCTTGTCCCAGATTGAATGCACCCACACTCTACGGGACATCCGAGAGGCCATGATGATAGCGGCCCGGGTGCTGGCCCTGAAGCCGGAGCAGCTGGTACTCCTGCCATCGACCCCCTTTGGGGCTCCAGGTACAGCCTTATTTGAGACACTCCGTCCCTTTTTCTTTTGTTGCTTTCTGGTTGTAACACTGGGACATTGTATAATGCTGTGTCTATTGACAGGTTCGGCAGCAGAGGGGGACAACCCCTCCACGGAGGCGTCCTCGGGGAGTGGGGATGGAGTTCCACAGTCAAGGCAGAAACGCCCCAGAGTGGAGGCTGCGGTAGCCAAGACTAGCGAGTCTTTTGGAGTACTTGAGGCTGACGGGGTAGCTGAGGCAGAGACAGCTATGAGTAAGTGCCATTGTGCCTCGTTTGATCCTGGTCAATTTAGCCATGGTAGTGGGCTAATCCCACTTTGCTGGGTTTGTGTTTTGCAGCCCCCGTGGAGGCTACGGCAGAGGCGACCTACCCGCCCCCTCGGGAGGAGGACCCTCCCTATGTGAAGAGAGCTGAGTGTGAGATTGACACAGAGAGTTTTCTCTGGCTGATGGACGAGGTGGCACCCAATGTCAAGGCCTTCCCCAACTTCGAGTCGTGGGCAGGTGCAGGAGGAGCCCGTTCAGGTAAGGGCTTGTGATGTTGATTATGAGCTGTGACTTTGCTCATTTCTAGCTGCTGATGTGACCATCTGGCTTGTGTAGAGGAGGTAGAGAGTTCGGGGAGTAAGGCCCCGGCTAAGGCACTGAGCGGAGAGCCTGGACAATCGGGAGAGCCAGCACCTACGGTGACTGGCAATGGTCACCCTACTCGGTTAGTATAACAAATTAAAATTATAACCCTTCTACCTCCAGTCAAATTCTACTTAACCCTACTATCCTATAGGGCACCAAGGGGAAGAATACATGAGTTCGGAATTCCTTTCACACAGACGGGACAGTCACAACACTGGGGCCACCATACTCTCTCTTTTACGATTGCTACCACCGCTCTTGTAACTCCGCAGAACTTCCTCGTCACACCGTCTGCAGTCGGGGAAGAGGCTGGACCGGAGAGGGCGAGAGAAAGTGAAAGCGAGTCAAAAAAGAAAGAGAGAAAAGGAGAGAAGAATGGGGAGAACTTGACAACTTCTCTTTCATAGGCTAGATCTTAATTATCCCTGAGCTCCTACCTCAGTAGAGATCTCTAATCAGCAAAAAAATGAGAATTCAAACACTAAATCATAGGTGGAAGGATTTATCATAAACAGTTCCAATTAATTACTATACAACCATTCTCTAGCTACCATGTTCTATCCACATACATAATGATTCCATTAGTACATCGTTCACACTCTCCTCTTAGAACAGTCCTATAGTCAACCGGCCAGCGGTAACATTGTTGAGCATAAGGACACCCAGGCTTCATAATTAATTATACATGGCACAACTCAGTAACCAGCTAGCACCTCTCCATCATCTACAGTGCTTCCACCTTGATCTGTCCCAAAATTTCATCCCTTCTTCATGAGCTGTCGATTGGGTGAGTATTTAAGCTGGTGACATGCAGGAACCGCGCGCATCTACCGATAACACACTTTGGATGCAGGTGCCGTCCATGGTTGCCGGGGGTGACTGCCACCACACCTGCGACACATTCCTGATCGGGAACCATCTGGCTCCTGAACACTGCCGGCCAAACACCTTTTTACCTTGCCGTTGTTTCTGAAAACTAGATTTCCCAAACGGTCGCTTAAATTTCATCTTTTTAGATGAGGAGCTACCACCCGGCGAGGACATCGTCGTAGGTCCACTCTTATTACCCAATGGTTGCTGTTGAACTAATTATAGTTGCAG
Organism: Amorphophallus titanum; assembly: GCA_024336825.1. Lineage (NCBI taxonomy): Eukaryota > Viridiplantae > Streptophyta > Magnoliopsida > Alismatales > Araceae > Amorphophallus > Amorphophallus titanum. The sequence continues at coordinate 934,571 of JANBPO010005995.1, forward strand.
CTGTCCAATCTACACCTGCCCTTGGGTCCTGGCCAAATCTGCTCCTAATGTCACTGTTGCTCGACATGGCATTGAGAGTTGTCTCATCCCAGGTTGTAGTCCAGGGAAAAGCCGTTGACCCTTCAATCTTTCTTCTGCCATAACATATGATGCATGTCGACCCAATTCCTCAAACTTGGAATGGTATCATGCGACTGTCATGTCTCTCTGAACCAATTCCATAAATTGATACATCTTTTCCATCCCGACCAAATGATAAGCTCATGATAAAAAATATTAAGGTAAGAACGTACCAAATATGATCATGAGAGTTCAAGGAGGAATTAAGGACAAGGTCGTGCTATGAGAAGAATCCGACAGCATAACGATACATTCATTAACTTTCATAATTCATTAATAATTTATTGAACAAGGTGTTAGGTTCCAGATAATCCATAGAACATCTAGGAACATAGGAAAATCAACCCATGGGTCAAACCTCGGGTTTCACGGTAAGACAGAATAAGGCAGTCTGTTCATGACCATTTTTCTGATATAGTGGTCAGATTAGGGCCGCTATTTAATGGAGTCGATGCTAGAGAGGGAAAGAGTCAATGTAGTGAAACTCTGGGAAGTGGTGGTCATGGGCAGGCCACTACTAGAAGGTGGCGGTCGCCAGAGGGATGCTATCTATTCCAGAATGCATTAAACACAAGTAACTTTCGTGCTTTCTAGACAATAAGTTTTTAGGGTACAACTAGCTCGGCATCCTAGTGGGCATCCTAGGCTCGCGGAGACTTACAGAGGCCTTAAAACATGATCCCCTAGTCTGACAGAAGGAATATTTGGTAGAGAGGTTTCACGAGTCTAAGAAAGTGTGCCTATAAGTGCAAAGTGTAACTAATAGTCACATACCGGGGTATGTGCTATGTACTTAACCAAAAAGACAATAGATGAGAGTGAAGTGCGTAAAACAGCAGTCAAAACCTTGATAGAACAACCATCATAAGCATAAGGAAATAGTTTAATACAAAACTATATAAATTTTAGACATGAAATTAATATACATAAAAATAAAGTTTAACACGCTAACCTGAAATAGTTCCAACAGAAATCATGATTAACTATAATAGTGAGAAGAAACTAGAATAAACAAGGCTTAAGGCATGGATTCTATCAATTAGACTAGGGTATACATATAAGTATAGATAGGTTATAGGAAACAATTAGCAGTCAGGGTATGGCCGCTATCATCAAGTAGCGGCCTATTGGGTGGCCACTATCTAACAGTAGGGGTCTCTTATGGACCACCTTCTGCTTTTCAGACAGAAGGGTAAAACTAATGCATGCAAGTCTAATCTAGGGAAATAATCGTGAGGAAACCATGCTAAACAAGTATATAAAAATATGGTAGGATTAAGATAAACTAAGAAGATGCATGGGTTTGCATGAATTAAGCCAAAGTTTTCATCTTTTCTTCTTAAGGTGCAAGTATATGCATGTAGAGATAAACTCATTACGTAGTGTAAATAAAACATGAAATTCGTTACGTACAGTCAGGTAAGTATCACAATCCCTATAGTCCCTCATTGCATTACTATATGATACTAATAATTATATTATCTCGAGAACTAGTCGGTCGTTCGCAAATTCCAGGATCTGATGTTCCCCTTTAACAAAAACAGTGATGATCCAGGAAAGGCGCGTTCAACCTTCGGATAGGCCGTTAGATCTAGGAATTAGGGTTAACTTCCAGCCCTAAATTTGAAGTCTATGAGCACTACTAGAGGTAGGTCATCTCATGAAAGATTTAAATTGAATGTCAGGAATAAAAGCCCTTTGGTTTGAATTGATTTCATGTACTATATATCGTGAATTTCATGTTTATTGGGACTATGCATCTAGTGTATTATTCATGCATAATTTCTTAGCCCTAATTGAACTAGAAGGAATTCTCTTGTCATTATACATAAATCCCATGCATATTGTTGGCCTATACTTACTCTATCATGCTATAGAGTTTAAGTATGCTGATTTCCATGCATGATATGCCGTGATTTAGCATGTAGCTTATGAATAAGTAGTTTTCCTGTCAGCCGAAACTAAACGGCCTAATATTAGATCGTCAGACATTGCTTCGCGGCCCAATGATAGACCGCTTGTCAAAGTAGGCGGACAATCGCTAGACCATTTGGTTTTCTGCAATCTGATTCTTATGGTAACCTTAAGCAGACCTACGATAGACCACTTAGCCCCTACAAACGGCCATAAATTAGACCGTTTACGATTTTTGAATTCTGTATTAAAGTTAACCTGAAACTTAATGAAGAATAACCCAAATTATTGTATGCTAAGCCTAGTTAAATAGGTTTTATACCTATTACAAATGATAGTCTCATATACTAGATTATCCACATTAATCATTGTAGTAGACTTTCATGAACTTAGAACTTATTTTGAACATATGATAATTTCATGCCAAAACTATATACTTTGTAATTAACTTAGATTTGTATATGATTTATGGACTTGTTTAGTGTTTTGATCGCGGTTCAATCATAGTCTCTTCTCATCTCAGAGTCATTTTTCTTAAGTACATGGCATATACCCCGGTATATGACTATTAGTTATACTCTTTGCACATTAGGCACACCATCTTGGACTTGATAATATCTCCTTTTGATATTTCTTCCAACGAACTAGGAAATCTTATTTCAAGGCCTCCATAAGTCTCCGTGAGCCTGGGATTCCCTCCAGAACGCCGAGATGGTTGTACCATTAAAGTCCAATTGTCTAGAATGCACTATCATCAATTTCTGAAATTCTATTTCATAAACGGTAGGGTTTATCTCCTTTGCCTTCTATGACAGGCTTTCTCTATTATATTAGTTTTATTAATTAGTGTACTTGCTTCACTTGGGTTTTTTTTATACACCATAGATCAAGCATTCTTTCTATTTATCATCAGTTCTCTAAAATGATCTATACCCAATTTCATTATCGCATCAAATTATTTCATACTAATGGTGCTCACGAGTACCTCTCTACTAATTTTCGGGACATTCTATCTTCTCATGGAACCCTTTCTCAATAGTCTTACCCTTACACTCCACAACAAAATAGAGTTTTTGAGCACAAGTATCATCACATCTTTGACACTACTCGAGTGCTTCTTCTCTCTGCTTCCGTTCCTTGTGCCTTTAGGGCAAAATCTATTCTCATGTTTGTTTATCTTATCAATGTCACATTGTTCTCAATTCTTTCTAGATGTTCTCCCTTTAAGCGTCTTTATGCTTCTCATCCTACCTATTGTGATCTTCATCCCTTCGGTTGCACATGTTTAATTTTGCTCCCTCCTCATGAGCACACAAAACTTTCTCCGTGAGCAATTAAGTGTGTTCTCGTTGGATATAGTACAAAGCACCATGGGTATCACTACTATTATCCTATAGCTCGACTGCTTCGTATCTCTCATCAGGTCACCTTTTTTGAGAGTGTTCCTTTCTTTGCCTCTTCCTCTCAAGTTTTGGCTCATAATCTTTCTTTGTTATCTGATCCTAGACCCTCTCCTCTGGCCATTCTTCTAGGTTTTTCTCTTGATGAGCCATCTCCCCCTCCTTCCCCCCTTGCCTGACCAGCCTTTCGCACCTCCTCAACCTCCCATTGTCTATGTCTACAATCGTCGTCCTCATGATCCTGGAGATATTTTTGCACCACTAGCTGACGCTACTGGTGACTCTCAGGGACAAGGTGAGCTCACTTCTTCTCCTACTTTGCCTCCTGGGGATCCTCCACTGCGTAACCCTCTACGTAACTGTCATATTCCTAATAGACTTACTCTTGTTTTGGCTGACTCCTACTCTCTGAAGTTCTCTACCTTCCTTGTAGCCCTTCACACCTATCAGGAGCCTCAGAGTTATCACCAGGCAGTCCAGTCTCCCAAGTGGCGGTAGGCTATAGAAGAGGAGCTTCAGACTCTTCAATAGACTCAAACTTGGGATTTTATTCCACTTCCTCACGACGTTTCTTCTATCAGCTGCAAGTGGATTTATAAGATCAACACTAAATATGATGATAGCATTGAGCCTCGTAAGGCTCAAACTTGTGGCACGAGATTTCACTCAGAAATAAATCAAAGGCTTCCTGCTGCTACTATCAGCAGTAGAGGAAGAACAACAGAAACGACACGACTCTACAAGCTGCGGACGGAAGAGGCTCTTTCTTTCTCTCTTAACCCTCTTCTTAATCTTCTTAACTCATTGGCATTCAACCTTCAACCATAGGACGAGACCAGCTATTTATAGACCTGAGGAGCCCTAAAAACCTTGGTCTGATGGGAATAGAACAACGAAGGTTATCATCCAACCATGCTTCCCTTCCCTAATAAAACCAAAACGTTAAAACAAGGAAGGACTATTCTCGGGAAGGTAGCAGACGTAATAGAAACGGAATGATAATGACGACTTGTACAAGGTCAAAAATTCAATTCATGACTTATCAGTCGGGCGTCAAATCCTAAATTTATTTATAAAAATATTAGAATTTCTGTTCAAAAAATAAGAAATGATGCCTCTCTTTGTGGTCGTCAATCAATAAATCAGTGACTCAGACAATGTCATCAATTACTCAAAATGACGCCTTAGGACAAGGCATTAATTCCAACAATGTAGAAAAACTTCATATTAAACCAATATTGAAGTCCAATTTGAGATTTGAAAGGTAATACGAGATTTACTCAACATAGCATCAATTTTGATGTGTCTGTAGCTGCCCCGCCTTGGCGTCTGCTTTGCAAGGGAGTGAGACGAAATGAAAAAAAATGCAACAAGTGGAATGAAGAAGAATGAACTGAAAAGTAGATGCCAAGGTGTGATGTGACACACCACCAACACTAAGTGTTGGAAACCTTTCTTGGCTCTGAACGAAAACAACCTTGGAGGATTTCAGAGAGCAACAATCACTTGGATGAAAGGACTAAGCTAACAAAATGTAAATGTAAATGTAAATGTACGCGAGGGTATGAAGGGAAAGACACCATAGAGAGTAGTTACCAGTCAATGTGGACGTGCTACAACTAAGGTGAGTTTGCAAGAAAAGATAAAATGAAGTGAGATAGGAATCCAGCGAATGAGTGCTTATCATGAAACTAGCCTTAGCGGCTTCAAGGAGAATTACAATACTCAGTTTACAATGAAATATCTCGTATCAACAGTTGTACATATCGCAATGTTTTGATGATTACAAAACCAAGAATATGTTGAGCAATATGAATTCCTTGTACTTAAACTCAAATGTCATCTAACGAAACCCGCATGTCCATGATTCATCTCCCACCATTCCTCTGCCCATTCCAAGTCCTTAATGACTCAAGGTAAGCTTGACTTAAGGTGCAATGTGTATTATAAGAAATAGTTAACAGATTTCAAAACATTAATCCCCCTGAATAACAAAGTCGAAGATCTTATTATAAAATTCAGATGTAAGAGGATATGGATAAATCACTATGAAGAAAGGGCAAGGTAGTAGGATAAAAGTCACATAAGAGCAAGTGTAAGACTAAGGATAGATTTACAGAAAATCAAAGACTTATCCTTACTAGCCCTTTATCTAACCAACAACCTTCAGTATATCCTAGCAGCTCACAACCTTTAGTAGATCTAAACATAGCAAAGTTGAAGTTGTTGGATGGTTAAGAGAGGATCTAGAGGGGGGGTGAATAGATCTGGGTTCACAATGAGCGTTTTTAAGCTTTGATCAAAACTGAAAACTGAACAACATATGAACCAGAACCGAAGTGTAGAACTAAACTGAAAATACCAAGTTAGATAGCGGAATGAATGAGCCATGAGCTAGGAGAACTTGTGCCGTAGGAGAAAAGGATTGTATGCAGCACACTATAACACAAGGTTTTTAGGTGGTTAGGCTATCCCCAGGCAAGCCTACGTCCACCCCCTCACAACAAGGAGAGGATACCACTCTTTTGGCCAAAAGATGGGCAACCACATACACACTGTCGCAGTAGCTAAGCACAGGGGAAAGCCCCACATGAGGAGCAAAGTCCTCACCACACACACGGGGACCAGCCCCACACAACAGGTTTAGTTAAAAGAAAGGAAAAACAAGAAACAACAAGAAAATAGGAACGTGACTTCTTGCAGGTGCAACAACTCCAGTAGAAGCTGGCAATGAGAATGATAGTGCAAATGTTAAGGGTGCAAGGGAAACAGGGCTGGCTAGCTGCTGATCTTCTTTCTTCTCCTCCTCTTATTCTTTCATACGGGCTTAGAAGGCGCTCATCTCCCTTTTCTATTCTTTCTCCGTCTCTTTCTTTTCCACACTGATTCTTCCTTGAAGGGTCCAGACTTCAACCCTTGCAGCAGCAACAACAACAACCTATCTTGCATGTGGTCCTTCCCTTTTATAGGAATGATCAGTCCTCCCAGAGGACAGTTCCAGGTTCAATGTGAATGGCTCTTCATAAAATGATCATTTGACTTCAAAGACCTTTTGTCTTGGCAGCCTCTGATTGACCAGGGAGGCAGCAGAAAGGTTTTCATCATTTTGTTACTCTGGTTGACTCGACAATATGTGAGAGAGGAGCTTCCCAAGTAAGATCTATAGAATCTTCTTTTTTTGTAGGCAGGACTGTCAAGGGTGTCCTTCTGTCCTGGCAGAGAATCTTGATTGGCTGGAGGCCACGCCTAGGCATGGAGGTACGTGACATGAAAAGACCCATATACCCTTCATAAAACCCTTGAAAACCCCTCTAAGATGTGTATCAAAACCATAGGGGCAAATAGGTAAAGAAAGGAACACATATGGGTTGGATTTAATGGGTTTCGAATGAGATTCGTAAAGCCCGTTTCAGACCCTTGCCGAAGTCAGTCGACCGACCCTTGCATTTCGATTGACCAAAATTAACAGCATCAGAATGTGTTATAGTCACCGAGCACTGGGGATTTCGATTGACTGAACTTGCCAGTTCGGTCGACCAAACTCTGCAGCATTCCAAACTACAACAGTTCAGTCTAAAATCTCATGAGACCCTTTGCCCATGCATTCAACCTACATGAATGAAATATGTGAGCACATCATTTAACCATTTTCCACCATGATTGATATAAAGGACTTAAACACATTATGAATCTCAAGGATCCATGAAGGAACCATAAGGAAGATGCATGAAAGCTCAACCAAAAAATAGAACAACAAGAACACAAAGGCTCATGACACATGCAAGGGGTAGACTCCACATATCATCAAGGACATGCAAACATACATATTATCAAGGGCATATCCAATTTGAATGAGCATCATAAAGCCAAGTTTCACCTTGAATGATATAAAAGATTGATGCATTTGAGAGCCTCAACAACCATGATAGAAATGCATGTGAACACATTGAAAGCTGGATTGACCACACTTAAAGGTCAAGTTCATATAGATATGCATTTGTCCAATATGAGTGCATTATGTAACCATGTTCCATTCAACTCATCTTTGCCAATGTTTGCATGAGGGGTTCAACCTTTGCAACTAGCATAAAGGTTCTATGAAGAAAATGCATGAGAGTCCATTCCGTAAATTCATACACATGAAAATGTCATTCGAACAAAGATTGGGATGATAAACCATGCATCCAAGCAAATCTATGAGGCTTTCAAGCCATACATCCATTTTAATGAATAAGCATCTTTCAACCCGATTTCTACCAAGACTTATGTGAAATTCTTAAGCACAATGTGAGCCTTAGAGACAATGAAGAATATACATGATAGCACAAACAAAAGTCAGTTTCCTCTATCAAGAAAACATGAGTAAGTAGTGTTGGCCCAGAGAGATGGCGGACAAGAAGGGGGGTTGAATTGTCCCCTTGCCGAGATGACAGATTTTAAAAATTTTGTTTACTTAACACAGCAAAATTAAACTGTCAACGTTGATTAACAAGAACTCAAGTGATATTTAAAACATTCTCTCCAGGACGATCTATCGCGTGATCGCGTCTTCCAAGAGGTAGTCCAGACTCGACCGCATTCTACTTCCATAGATGGGATTTGATAATCATGAAAATTTTAGATTTTTATCCATCCAATTTCCAAGGATAGGTGTGCTCTAGCATAGAAACCTATCTAGGACTCCTAGAAGATTGGATTGATGCTTTATAGGACTCTTAAATTCGACCTAATCTCTAAGCCCTAGGCCATTTCCTATAAATAGACACTAATTTTGTTCTGTGTGAATCCTAGTTTTGGAGTGCGTGATTCGAAGGTAAGATGTCATCATCTCAAGTTAAATCTTTAAAAGATTATGTTCCCTTTAGTATTGTATAACTTGTTGTGTGGGAATGGCTGATCTAGAGGGGAGGGGTGAATAGATCTGCTCCTCTTTTTGATGAAATAAAAGAGATAACAACATAATGGAATGAACTACAATGCAATACGGGGTGCACACACATAAGATGTAATGATGAGGATAAGTAATGAGCCTAAGCAAGCATCTAGAGAAGAGCAACCACACAAGCAAACCACATGGATAGAAAATTGAAGGTGGTTCGGACTCTACCTAGAGTCCTACGTCCACCCCTCACTTAAATCAAGTGAGGCTTCCCTAGTGCAACTACACTAAACTACTGAATACATAGCTTAATACCTCGCTATCTTACAGCTTGTAGAGAGATTATCACCTCTCAAGAAAACACTGTCACATAGCTTGATGGCACTCAGGGCTAGACTACTGATCAGATCACACATGCTCTATCTGTCTTCCTACTATTACCGGTAAGGACGGTTCACAGTAATATATGAGAGATCAACAAAAGGAACAAACACAATGACAGAAAAAACTCAGAAAGAATATTAAAACTTCAAACTAGATGTAGAAACCATGTCTGAAAACGGGAAGGCGTGCTTTGCTACTTCCAGATTGGCTACTTCAGTTGAGGGTAGCTTCTTCTTTTCTTCGTGTAGGATGAAGAATAGGTGTAGAAAAACAACTTGTGCTTCAACTTCAAATCTTCAGGAGATGGGTTTAGGCTCTTCTCCTTCTTCTGTTGCTTCTTCCTTCTTCTCCTCTGGACGTGGCTTTTCTTTTTGTTACCAGGTTGAAGAGGCATGATCTCGCACGGGTCCTAAGCCGGAGAAGATGACCACGAAGTGTAGACTGCAAAGAAGGGAAACTGATCAGGGGGGCCAAGGGTGGTTCCCTGGGGAAAACCCTCCGATGCCTAAGTTAGCAGACTAGTAGAGCTATGGTGCGAAGTTATGAAAACTGAGGAATAAACTCACCGTAGGGTTCCGTAGATTGTACAAGAGAAAAATCCACACAAAAAGTAAAACTCAACTCAGGAGCTACAAAAGCAATCCGAACTCTTCAAAAAGGATCCATTCAACCTAATAAAGATCCGCCAAGACCCAGCAAAGATTCGGCAAGAAATCCAGGGTGTTACAGAAGCTACGGTGATAGAACTTGTTTCAAAAAGTGTCGAAGACTCTGGAAATCAACTTCCGCATGTAGAGTAGCTGGATTACATACTGGAAAGAAGAGGATAGATCGATGCAATGGCCCAGCTAAAGGTCATCACGTCGATGCACCTCAGTTCTACAAGACCAATAGGTTGATGCTAAAAGAATCTTGAGCCAAGACAGGTTGACACTATTATGGCATCTCATATAACTCAAGTCGATGCACTCAGAGTTGGTTTAAGGAGTAAGGATGATGTAGCTGAAGCTTCATATTATCAGGTCGACAGAACAAAGTTAACTGGGTGACTCAGGTCAAGGCATTAGAGCAAATCATAGCCAAAAAGGTATGAGCACTCATTAATCAGGTTGATGCAGTAGTTCATCTGTTGCTTGGACAGGTCTGCGCAGAAGCTCAAATCGTCTGCCTGGAAAGAGGCAGGTCGATGCATCTTGCTTCTACACATGCATAAGGTCGATGCGACAGTCCATCATGAAGAGGCAGGTCGATGTACATTGCAGTTTCATCTTCATTAGGTCATTCAGCTGAACAAACCTTGGTGACATCAGGTCAATGCACTTAAGCAAGTTTAGCACCAAAGGTCAATGCACTTGATTTTTGGTAAAGCTCAGGTCGATGCACATGGCATTTTGATAAATTACCAGGTCGATGCAGCAGAACAACACATGATAAATAGCCAAGTGGCATGGAACATGAAGAGCTGTCAACCCTTAAAGTCGACCAGTGCTCAAGCCTTGGCAAGCATGAAGGTTGACTCAAGAGGAGTTGGAGTTGAGTAAAGAAGCTACTCGATTAAGAGAAGAAGAAGAAGAAGACGTTAAAATTGACAAGCAAAAGAGATGCAATAGCAGAAAAGAAAATCTAAGCAACATTTTTTTGTGCAAGTTAAAGCCATGCTGGCCATGGTAAAGATAAGGAAATCGAAGCATGATCTAGCTAGCAAAATAAGCACTTGGCCAAGCAAGGAAAGCCTAAGTCAGAGCACAAGCGAGCAAGAGCAAAAGATGTTTGAAGAAATGTTTGTGAAAAAAGGACAAACCTGTAAAATCATCATTTTTCTGCAGTCATATATTGTAAATAGAACTAAAAGTGGATAATTATGGAAGATGAAGTAGTCGTGATGATGAAGATGTCGCCGTCATACTCTTTGAACCTTTAATCTCCAGTCGCCATGTAACTTATCGTCCAAACTGGATTAGATGTCGTCTTAGAAGAGAGAGTTTAAAGAGAAAATAAGTAGAGAAAGAGGTGATGACGGGGGTGTAAAAAGGAGAGGAGGAAGAAGAAGTGGTGATGGGAGATAAATGAAAAGGAGAAGAGAAAGAGGAATAAGAAGACTATCCTATTCTTACAATTTAAAAAAAAATAAAAGACATTTGTACGAGCACAGCCATGTCTTGCCCTATTTATGAAGAAAAGTCTCAAAACTAACATCGATGTCTTTGAATAAGGAAGAAGTCTCTTCATCCGTCCTCCACCCTCCAACTTTCCACAGTAAGTTTCCTTGCGCTAGCTAACACGTCCACCTTCCTTACTTGCCAAACACCTGCCACTTGCCTCTACCCATGCAATCTGCCTTCCTTTCTTCCCATGCAAGCCCAACTCGTGAGACCCCTTCCACGTGGGAGCCTTCGTCGCACAACCACCTTGAACTTTTGTGGCCATCCAAACGACAGAACGTAGCCCTACCATGCTATGTTAACTCCCCTCTCCACCTCGTGCACGGCAATCATCCTGCAAACACGGGAGAGTCGCTGCCTTCCTAATATGCGTCTTCACATGTCAGCCACTTCCACCATGTCTCCACACTCACTCTCCATGCAAATGATGCGACCACTGTTTTTCCTTCAACAGCCAATACTTCCGTCTTTCACGCGAGCTCATTTGACAATGCAACCACCGCCACGGCAACAGTGCCCACGCGAACTTCATGTAGTCACCTTTGATGTTTGTGAATGGCAGAAGGTTTCCTCTCTGTGACAAGGGCATGCAAACATGGTAACGCACTGCCAACCCTTCCGCCTTTGTCGCATGCGAACGCCAACGCAGCCGTCGTCTCCTTCTCAAGCACCGCAGCCTCCTCTACTTACACGCAAGCCCATTCACGTATCTCCATGCCTGCCACTTAAAGACGGGCCTTCTTTCGATTGTCTTGCAGCACAAACGCGCGCGGCTCATGTGCAACGCGACTCGCAATGGAAAATGAGTCGTATCCAGTTGACGTGCTTTGACGAACATGAAATCGTCCATAATAAATAGTGTCTGCCCTCTAGGACGTGATTCAATGTATAATATATCTCCACCTCAATTCGAGATTCAGTCAAAATATTTACACAATTCTAATAAAATTTTAAAGCACCTGAGTTAAGAGGGTAGAACAAATAAAAGGTGAATGAAACCTTAAGGCGCCGTAGGCAGAATGCACAGCAAGAGAAATTAACATTACCTCAGAGACCTTTCATTTGATGTTGTGTCTCCAAGGAAACACGGTATGCTGCAGCTTCTTGGTCAGCTTCTTCTTCATTGGCTTGCTCCAATCTTGCCATTTTCACTGCAAGGAGTGAAACCATTGGTTATGCCCATCAGAAGAGCCAGCATGTTTTAGTTTTACTGGGTCACATAAGAAAACAAGAGTGAGGAACAAGGAGAAGCAGATCGTTATTGCTTGCAGGTTAGAACAAAAATATATATGCATGCTAAAGGCATGGCTGGTGCAGGTTCCAATTGAAGGTATGTTTCGGCTTCTATGTATAGCATTTGGACCAGTTATTAATGTGAGAAGATGTTATAAGTTAGAAGCCAGTTACAGCTTTTGGGCTTCCAACCAAATTAAACCTAAAAATTAATAGCTAAGAAGTTACGATGAAAGGGTAAACTTGCATGTGTATCCGTACACCCGAAGTTAGTTTGATCCACTCCCATCCAATAATTTTCATGTTGAAAGCAGAAGTTAAAAATGACTTCCAGTTAAAGATTTTGTTAAGCATGCCTTAAAAGGAGAAGAAAAATCCGCTGCCATATTTCCTCCCTGGACATCTAAATAGAACGGTAAAATGCATAAAACAATTATCATATGCTATAAATATGCATGCTATATTATGGAACGGTACAGATCGAACAAATATTCGGCTCAAGAGAAAATTGGAAAATCACGTATTGGGGCGATCCCAGATGTGCATGTTACCATCCTCAATGAGGACCTTGAAGCCGTTCTCGTCCAGTTGACCCATGCTAATGATGTTATTGCGTAGGCGTGGCAGGAAGTAGACACCCGTCAATACGCGGTGTTCACAACTCTTGCACTTGAGGATCATTGAGCCGCATCCTTGGATCTCCGCCTTCGAGCCGTCACCAAACCGCACCGTGCCGCCGATGGTCGTGTCCAGCTCAACGAAGACATCTCGTCGATCGGTCATGTGATTTGTGGTGCCGATGTCAAGGTACCAACCGTCGAGCCTCGTGTCGTCTGTGATTCCTTCGAGTGCGTGAGCTCGCGGTTCCTCCAAGTGTACCAGCGGTGAACTCTTGGCGATGGAGGATTCATCTTCACAGATCTGCAACATCAGAAGTGTGGGATCGTCGGCGTCGACCTGCGTCAGGTTCGCCTGCTCTTGCCGCTTGGGCGCGCGGCAATCCTTTGCCCAGTGCCCCTTCTTGCCGTAGTTGCGGCACTGGTCCTTGGAGAGCTCCTTGCCGTCGTGACCTGCGGTGTCGCCCTTTGGACCCCCGCCGCTTTTTCCCCGACGCCGGTTCCGACGCCCAGGCTTCGACCCTTTCGTCGAACCTTCGCCGGGTGGTTGGGTCTTGAGCCATGCCAGCATTTCCTCCAGCTCTGAGAGGAGTAGCTTGCCACTGCTACCACTCCCGGCCGCTGCAACGTTGGCTTCCTCGCGATCTTCAACTACCTTGAGCCGTCCGGTGAGCTCCTCTATGGACAACGTCTCCAAATCGAGCATCGTCTCGATCGACAGGGCGATCTGCGAGAACTTAGTCGGCACGACCCTAAGAAACTTACGTACCACCATTTCTTCGCTGTGCGGATCACCAAGGGTACTCAACTGGTTGGCAAGCCCCATGATTTGCATAGCAAACTGGTCAACGATTTCACTATCGCGGAACGTGATGCCGTCGAAGTCCCGGCGCAAGGACTGCGCCTTGGCCTTGCGCACACGATCGCTGTCGATGTACATCGTCTTGATGGCGTCCCACACCATCTTGGCGGTGTCTTTGACAGCCAGCGTCGCCGTCATCTCGGGGGGCACCGCTTTGAGGAGAGCTTCAAGCGCCATCCGGTCCTCCTGGAGATCGACGTCGCCATACTCAATGGCATCCCAGAGACCTCTCGCTTGCAACATCACCTTCATCATCAACGACCACTCGCAGTAGTTCGTGCGGGTGAGCATCGGGAACGTCCCTGCGTTGCCCACCTCCCTCACTGTCCGCTGCACTATCAGATCACGACCACCATCGCCACGGTGTCGCGGTCAGTGCGGACGGGGAGACGGCGAGCGTGGACGGGACCGACGCATAGGCGACCAGGAATGAGCGCCTGCTGGAGCCGACATGGCCTCGGATCGAGCAGCCATAAGCTCTGATACCACTTGTCAGCCGACCCCCCTGGAAACTCAAACACGCACACACACTTGGTCGACGGGAGGTGCAAACAGAAGAAAAAAAATAGGGGCGGATGTGTTGCAAAAAAATGCCGCTGCAAGCTATGTTATTCCGGCTTTTTCTTCCTACATATATACAGACCTGAACATAAAGAAATGGCGCTAAACACGCCACGACCGGACGAACGTGCGGACGTGTGCACGTCCTGCCGTGATGGGCGCCATGATGCTGCCTTGGCGGGAACGTTATGCACAGGACTCGGACAACTATTCAAAAACAAGAAATAAATGCCTCCTAAATGCAGGATTTATCTAACATGGGGGAGGGTTCTGTGGAGGATCTGGGCGTGGGCGGGATCACAACTGGGTTCCCAGTTCTGCACTTCAGTGCAGTCAGAACTGAGATCAGGAGGGGGAGGTGAAGTTTGCCCTCCAAGATGGACGATCTGGGGTGCGGCAAAATTTTTGGAGATGCCCCAAGGTGAGTAGGGAATAACCCCAAAAGGGCTGGACCAGATTCAAGAAGTATGGGATCGTCCCTTCAATGGCTACCAGGGTCTGTCCCGCGAAGTTACTGTAGCGACTATCAGCGCGACCAGAAGGGATCCAAAGGGAAGTTTTTCCCCTGATCGAGTTTGGATGCAAGGCCAACGGGTTTGGTTTGAGGACAGGGAGGGGAACAGAAGTCGTGAAGGAGGCTCGGTGTTTTGGAGACCAGAAAGGGGCGAAAACGGCCACCCAAGAAGGCTCTGTCCCAGGGAGGGACAACCCAGGGCGTCCGGGATAGATCGGAGGGGCTATGAAGGGATCTCCCTCGTCCGGACGAGTTTTGAGGCGAGGTTTTCACCTATGGTTTCGTAACTGGACGAGGAAGAAAAGTGTAGAAGACCTCAGAGGGGTTTGGTGACGGGACGGGGACGTTCCAGCCGGATCCTCAGGCGCCCAGTCTGGGGGCAGACGTCGTGGGCAGGCGCGCGCAGATCAGCACTAGCCTTCCACCGTTCTTGCGACGAGGCTCGCGGGCTTGATCTCCAGGAGAGGGGGAAAGCTGGGGAGGTCGCCTCCCTGCCGTAGTGTAGCCGAGATCCTTCACGAAGAATGGGGGGAGTAGCTAGGGCGTCGCACCCTAGGAGGAAGAAGAAGGTGAAGGGGGAGAGGGGAGGGAGTCACACCCTCAAGGGAGCAAGGGGAGAGAGGGGGCGCGCCATCTTCCACAAGGGAGACTTTTTTTTCATTTCATCAATCATTTCCTCCAAATGAAATACAAGGATTATATATGGGGAGGGGAAACCCTAGATAATTTCCTAAATGGGACAAACAAACCTGCACGAAGTAAAAGATGCTCCACACAGAGTTTTATGCACAAGGTAGAGTCTTGAAAAGGCAGTACGAGGAAAGGTTTTTCTGTTATGAATCATTCAGTAAACATGTGCATGAAGAACAGATTTTGCAAGTGGAAACGTTTGTGCACGAGGGCAGGAAATTCATGAGGAAACGTTGTTCAATCGAAAATAAATTCACAGTGATTTATATAGTGCCAACATCATCAAAACAATAAGGAGACTCAACATTACTGAGGGCCTCCCTCAGGGAAGCATGTCAGCCTAGGGTTGCTGTAGATCTGCCTCAGTGAGGCATTTTGGTCTAACATTACCGGAGACCTGCCTTGGTAAGGTGTCTTGGCCTGAAGTTGCTGGAGACTTGTCTCAGCAAGGCGTCTTGGTCTAAGCTTGTTGAAGACCTACCTCGATGAGGCATCTTGGTCTGAGATTACTGGAGACCTACCCGGATGAGGCATCTTGGCCTAAAATTGCTAGAGACCTACCTCAGTGAGGCATCTTGGTCTAAAGTTATTGGGGTTGCCCCCAGAGAGGCGCATCGGCTTAAGATCATATTCGGCTGGCCCTTGCAGTGTATGGCCAAATGTTGATGCTACTAGTTGACCGTCATGGTGGAATAATAGAAGTCAATGCGTGTGCCCCCTGTAGAGTACAATGACCACAAATGATGTTAGACACATAATCATCAAGGTGTGGTGGATGGTACCTGTTAGTGTGCTGGTTGATCGTCGAGGTATATCGACTGGGAATTCTGCTCAGCTGATCACTGAGGTATATTTTGCCTAGGAGCCAAGATCAGCTGGTCACTGAGGTATGTTGACTGGGAGGCCCGATCGGCTGGTCACTAAGGTGCCGCTGATGGGATTGTTGCTAGCCGCTCATTACGGCGTATTGATCAAAGAGTGTGATAGACCGACCCTCGGGGGTGCGTTGGTCTAGGGTTACCGTGGACGGGCCTTCGAGGGATTTTCATCTGGGAGGCATTTTGACTTGTTCATGTGGTTGTTGTTGTATGTCCGCCTGTGAAGCGAAGTGACCTATTGTTGACAACTAGAAGTTGAAGGCTGGGAGCTAGGTACTAAGACTAGAGACCTGCCTGGCTCAGGCAGGTTAGTTTATTGCTGGGCACTGGAGGTCAGAGGCTAGAAACTGAAGACAAAGATTTGAATACTGGGACTGGAGATTGTGACTCAGATACTGGAGGTTGAGTACTGGGGTTGGGAACTAGGAACTATAGGCTAGGAGCTGGATGTTGGTATACACTGAATTGCTGGATCAATATGACATGATGAGAAAAGAAAATAAAACTCTGAAGAAGAAAATTAGTTCAGTAATTCATGATAGTAACTCAATAAATAAGTGTGCAGCCCTTGAGATGGAGATAACAAATTTGAACAAGAAACTAAGTGAACGAGAGTCAAATGAAGAAACAACCAAAGATCTAGAAGATGAGATGAAATTCTGAAGAAAATAATAGATGAACTCAAACTGAAAGTGCAATATGCTGAGCAAGAAACAAGACTAACAAAAGAAAAGTTTAATGCCATCAAAGAAGTCAATTGCCAACTTCAAAAGGAAATTGAAAAGGTTCAAGAAGAATTGAAAAGGAAACAAGAAACTTTGGACATAATGGTAAGAGGAAGAGAAAACTTGAATGTTGTGTTAGGTTCAAAGGTAAACTTCCAAAAATAGGGGTTAGGTTACAACTCAACTGTGAAAAAGGAATTTCAATTAAAAACAGTTACATTTGTGACAGAACAAGACTCAAAAGGAAAGAAACATCTTATTAACATGTATGAACCAAGAAAACTAGATGAGACAAGTAGCACTAATGAAAACCAAAATTCTGAGAGGCCATCTGGTGAAGGTCCGCTTAAAATTCACATGGAACAAACTGGTTGCAGCAAAGCTAATGAAAAGGATCCAAGGAAAAGTGAGGCTTATCAGGATATCCTACAAAAGTTGAAATCCAAAGCTCAAACTTGTCAAAAGTTCTCATCAAAAAGGAACAAACCACCAAAAAGAATCACAAAGTCAATCAACCATCAACAGGTGAGAAAACCAGATTTCTAGAACTTCAGGAGTCAACCACGACCCCATAAGGAGTCGACCATGGGCAGACCCAGAAGGTCCGTTGAAACCTGGCAGAACATTGGTCGACCAAGACCCTATTATGAGTCAACCAGAAATGGAAACAGAAACCCAGATAAACTCTGGGAACACAGGAGTCGACCAAAACACCATTTTGTGTCGACCAAGAAACTGGATAGAAACAAAAATAATGCCACCCCTATGAACAATGAGAAGGAAAAGGTTAACCAAATATGGGTTCCCAAGGTATTCCTAGAGTATTTACATAATTTTGCAAGTTTTAATCAACCCAAAGTTGTTTGGGTTCCAAAATTGTCTATGTAATTTGTCATGCAAGAATGCCTAGCAGCTGTGCACAATAAATGGTATTTGGATAGCGGTTGTTCGAGGCATATGACGGGGGACAAGAAAAAATTCTGTCAGCTTAACAATAAGGATGGTGGATATGTAACTCTCAGCCATCGGCTCTTCAGCACGAGCAATAAAATCCTCGGAGACAAAAGAATGGGTCGCACCCGAATCGAAAAGAACATGCGCTGAATGACCATAAATCGAAATCGTACCTTCAACCAGATTAGACGCCAACGCCTCCGCACGAGTGATGTGAGTAACCCTAGCTCTCAACGGATGGCTAGCTACAGACGACTGCTGGGAAGGAGCGGGAACTGGTAGGTAGAACGGTTGAGGTTGAGGTGGCGAAGGAAGACGAAGCTGCGGCTGCTGCTGCTGGGAAGTCTGCGAGAACTGCACCGTCTGCGACCTCAACAGATAGTTTCGGGAGATGTGCCCCAGCTGATCGCAGCGATAGCAGACAATCGACAGAGAACACGGCACGCCCGGATGGCCGCCACCACACTTGGAACACAACCTCAGCTGAAAAGCAGCAAAATCCTGACGCAGTCGAACGGAAGAAACGGACTGCTGACTCGAATCAAAAAATGCCAACTAATTGAACTTCTTTTTCTTGGACTTCTTAAATCGGAATCCCTTGCCCTAGGATTGCGGGAAAGAAGTACCACCGGTAGCAGAGAAAGCGGGAAGAGCTCCTGGGACAGACGACTGGTAGGGCGGCTGATGCTGCACGACCGGCTGAACCATCCCAGTCTGAGGAAGTCCCTGGGTCCTCACCAACTCTAACTCTAGCGCAACGGCTGCTTAGTACATAGAATCTAACTCAGCTACACGGGTAGCGAACAATAGCAGGCTCAACTCTGCTTTTAGTCTGCGCAGAAACTGCTGAGTCCTCACAGCTTCATCCGTAAAAATGTGGGGTGCATACTGACCCAACTCAATGAACTTGTCTCGGTATTGCAGCATTGACATTTCACCCTGCGTCAGCTCCAGAAACTGGTACATCTTGGCTAACTTCAGGTAGGCCGGAGTATAGGCACACTCGAATGCAGCAACAAACTCCGCCCATGTGATCTTTCGAAGCGGACGGGAACGGAAGGCAACCTCCCACTCCGTGGTTCACCACGTGCGTGCAGTACCTTGAAGCTGATAAGAAGCCAGCATAACCTTTTCGTCCTCGGCACACTCCATGGATTGAAAAACGCGCTCAGTTGCATCCAACCACTCCCTCGCTGCCTCCGGGTCTGATTGGCCCTCGAACGTCGGTGGATAGAACAACAGGAATTCTTTCAGCACTCGTCCACGACTACCGGGCAACTCCGCAGGCGGAATAGGAACAGGTGCAGCCTGGGCAGGAACCGGTACAACAGGAGCAGGTGAAACACGTGTCTTCACACCAATCAGGTGAGCGACTGGATCCTCTTGCTGGTTTATGACTTTGCTTGGCTAGTATTACTTCTGAATGCCCGTCAGACGGTGAGACGAGAATCTAAAACCACACACCACCATTAGTGTGCCCACTGCAGAGCGTGATTGAGAGCCACCCCAAGCCCACACCTAGCGTGCTCACCTACCACAAAGTTGGGAACCCCAGACCCTTAGGGGTTAGCCTAAGCCAACTAAGTCCCCTAGAACGATCGGGTCCCAACTCGGACCCTCGCCATCATCCCGTGGTTGCAATCGGGAGATTGTATGCACTGTGCGAGTGAGCCACTGGCCTGAGTCCGTTGCTTGTCTTTGTAAACTTGCGGGTCTAGGTCCTAGGCTCAGCAAGTTATCCAATGTCATCCCTGGACTGTGCCACATCAGTAAGGGATGTAAAAAAGGCTACTGAGTAGGGTGATCCGGACTCCCTTCGTCATCATCATCATCTGAAGCATCATCATTAACCTCAGAGGCAGTAGCATCGGTAGGAGGAGGCGGAGGTGGAGGCAGAGGAAGATGGCTTTCAAAGGAGTGCAAAAGAAGGTCCTGATGCTCCAATTGACGATCAATGTGGAGAAGCATCTGGTTGGTGGTTCGGAAGGCCTGGTGGGTATCCTTGTAGCTGGAGGTGAGAGTGACCATGTGGGTAGAAAGGGTGTCCAAGGCATGGGAGAAGGTATCCATCCGACCAGTCATTATTGTTGAATTCTAGGTTTTGATGATGTCAATATACTATGTATTTTTAGGACTAATACTGACTCTTATTCTTGCAGAAAATCTAAGTCAGAACATTTCAAGATAAGAACCTTAAAGAGCATGGATTAGTTAAAAACATGAGGCACAGACAGAGACGATGCATGGACGCATCTGGTAGACATCTCGATGCAGTGAAGTAACTTCAGCATAATGCATCGACATAGTCAGCAGATATAGAGCAGATGCATCAACGCATCTGGTAGATACCTCAATGCAGTCAAGATCACCGAAGCAACTTCAGCATGATGCATCGACACAACCAGCATATATGCAACAAATGCATCGACGCATCTTGTAGACGTCTTGGTTTGGAAAAGAGCTTCACAAAACTGATTAGCTAGACCTAAGAGATGTCTCGAAACATCATGGAGGACACTTGAATATAAAGTCACTCAGAAAGGTCGATGAACCAAGAAGATGTATCGACGCAAACTGGATGCTGCACAGACATCCAGCATGACACTGAAGTCTCTTGCCCCGACACATCGAGGTAGATGTAATTAATGTCATAACCTTTATGGTATGATGGACTGTCGGTCTCGACATGGACTTCACTTTCATCTGTCCAAGTTAGATTGAGCGCATAATAAACTTGTCACCTAGTGAATGGCACGCCTACGCATTATCCCTAATCTAATCGCCAAACTAACCAAATAATAAAAGTACCACAAAGCTGGCACGCCCGGGGGGACCACGGTCTCCCTTCATCTCATTGCCAAGATGAGATGCCTCTTGGGGATCTCCCCAAGAATACTAGTTGTTTGCCTACTTATTGTAGGAAATGATAATGTCGACGGGACTGGTTGCTCTGACTTTCATCCCCGCATTCATCGCTAGCCATGCTACGCACGGGTATCTAGTGATACCCACTGTCTTTGGCACCTTTCCACCTGCTATAGGCTTCGCCAACTTTTTGGGGCTTGCCTTCATTGATTTGCTGCAAGTGGAGTCCCCGGAGCCCAGTGAGGAGAATAATAACAAGAAGGCCAGGATCACATAGGCCTGACACAATGCAGGCCCGCTGAGAGGCCCAATCTAAGTAGCTAGTTGCCTGGTGCACGACATCACTCACGGGGCTCACCCCGTCCCCAGCAAGAAGCCCGAAAGACGTCAACAAAGGAGCTTCCGGTGAAACACCACCACTACTGTTACCGGGCATCTCTCCGCTTCCGGGAAATCTGTTCTTATTGGGGGTGTCCGAGTCTTCTTGGACAGTCGTGACGCCCAAGCTATTCTGGATCGGGTGGTCGCTACTGTGCCAACCTGCAACTCCTTCCAGGCCCACTCCGGGAGGAGAGCTGAGAGCGAAGAAGAAGGGCGCCGAGATCGAAAAGAGTTGACCCCAAGGCCAAAGAAGTTCAAGTAGGTATGGGTCCCCAAGGAGGTCCAGCCTTTCCGCCAGGAGGCACCTGTCCATCACTGCCCCGAGCCTGCTGCGATAGGGAATAAGAATGAGAGGGGCTTGGCCCGAGAAGAGAACAAACAGTCATGGATCCTCCACACCGTGTAAGCTTTAGGGCATGCGCCCTACAAGCCCATATCCCCATAGTGGGGAGAAGATTTGAGCAACTTGTCGGAAGAGCCTGGCAAGCTTACATCTCTCCAATGGGAGGTCGACAGTTATCCCCAGTCCTGCATCAGGGATTAGGGCAAGAAGAGATGACCAGCATGGTCAGAAATTAATTTAGGGCTATGGGCAACCCCTCATTGGTCCAACAATGGCTCTTGCAAGTAGCCGCGACTGAAGAAGATGAGTGCCCACCAGTGGCAATTGGGGGTAGTCACCATTCAGGCCGAGCTTGGGCCTCTTACAATGCCGATTGAATTCTATGTACTGGACATCGACCCTATGTTCAAGGATATCTTGGGTCGCCCGTGGATTGATAATCTCAATGTCGTACCATCCACTAGTCATCAGTGTCTCAAATTCCCTTTCCAAGGGAGGGTGGTCAAGGTGAAAAGTATGTCCACAGTCCAGTCTGTTAAGGCCATCTCGTAGAAAATTCTGCCAACATTATGGCCCAGCAGTCGGCCAGTCATCTCAGTGCTAGATCTAGACTTTCCATGGACTTATGCGCCACACAAGCCCATCACTACACCAGTGAATATCAAGGAGAAGTCGAAAATTTGAGATTCAAAGGGCTGGTCTATCATACTAAAGCTAGGCTATCATCCGGGGAGAGTCCTCGGTGCACAATTACAAGGGCAGACCAAACAGGTCCCCAAGGGCAGGAAGATGAGTAGGAGGGGTCTCGATTACTGAGAATCCTCATTGTTAGTTTTGGGTGACTCAGGACCACTCACCTAGGATTACTGCCAACATTTTGTTAAGGGCCCTCTCCAACCAGGAACACTGAAGACATCACCATGCCAGCCGGAGAAAGGAAGTACAGCTTGTACAGTTGTCAGCCTGCCATTCCTACCGAAGGGGCTAGTTGATGATATGCTTGATTTCAGTCAGGCTTTTGCAAGGTTATTTTATATAAGATTGCTGTCAAAAGAACCAGGAGGTATGGCTTGTGCAGTATAAGCCGAAGAAACCAGCTTACCGTCCGCGGGAAAGGGTGAGCCCACCTGTTGTTTTTACTTGGTCTCCTTCCCGATTAATGTCTTTTTTCCAAAAGCTGAATTTTGTCCCCCGTTCACCTCCCATTATGATTGATCTGCTGTCGTGCCAATTTCTGTTTCGGCTTGAGATACCAACAGAATTTTTGATTGTGAATTGCCCATGTGGCCACTCCCCACCAATTGATCTTTACACTCTATTCTTCTCCACCTCTGATCCTTTCCTCGACATTTTTTGTCCATCCATCTATCCTCTCACTCTTCCTTTGCCTCCCGCCTCTTCATCTTGTTGCACGATCTCCACTGATCTCCAAAAAAAATGTCAAATTTGAAACAGAGATTTTAGTGGAAGATTACGCTGTCTTCCGCCTGTCCTCCTCCCAGGGGCATGAGTCCCCTGCTTCCCTTCTAATAGCTTTTCTCTCTCCTAGGTTAGACATAGGGTCTGTCAGGTCTAGGGAAGTAGAGTCTAGGTCTAGAGAAGTAGGGTCTTGAGTCAATAGAAATCGAAGACCTTATTTTCATTTATATATATATATATATATATATTTGATCGAAAAATTAGGATATATGAGAGGGAAGGAATAAGAGGGGAGGAGAACCTAATAACTAGTAACCAAGGGACGTCCGAATGAACTCTCAACCACTGTGGGTGGCCTATACACATTGGCTGTCACTTGACACCGATGGCAGAGAATAGTCCTGACGAAAAAATCTCACATCTGGTGCGGGAGTCGAAGATTGAAGCCCCGCGCCCGTCTATTTAGAGAACGAGGTGGGGGTGTACACAGTAGGCGGCAGCATCACCGCACGGACTTCACTGTTTCCGTTTCGGATCATGTGACAGGTTGACAGCTCCGACGAGGTGGGGGAGTGCACCGTATCATCACCACACGGACTTCCATTCCCGTTTCCAACCATGTGACGTACAGGGTGACAGCTCTAAATCCAAAAGCTAACCCTCCCAAGATCATAAATAAATACAGTCAAGGGTGAGATCCGAAAACAGTTGCACTTCCAACATGATAAGTGGCGAAGCGCACTCCATCGATATTAATGGTCCCTCAGAAATACAAAACGGGAAGAAAGAGGAGAGAGAGAGAGAGAGGCCTCGCTGGGATGTTCGAATCTCCGGGGCGAGAGCTGTGTGTGCCGACAAATTTGACGCCCCTAGCTTAATTAGAGATCGCGACAAGTATCTGTCGCTGAGCAAGCACCGGGACATGTTCGCCACCTATTCTTGTCGGGACTCCATGCGCCAACCCTCGAACGGAAGCTGCCGCCATTAATCTATATAGGCGGTCGATCGACGATGCTGGCTTCTATGGAGGCCGCGGCGTCCACGTCTTCCATTTCAGCCTTACTCCCTCCCTGGGCTGCCCGCAAAAAGGTGGCTGGCCAAAGGAAAAACAGAAAACGACTTATACATAAACTTTATGCAAAAATACTATTGTTACTGCTTGGATATAAGATGGATAAACTTTAAGCAAAATTATGTATGGTGCAAATCATTTCCAAACATGCGGTCTGCACAAAATAAACTTTGGCTCATCATGCTAGGCTGTCAATTGTCGCACGAGGTCTTATGCAAGCAAAGCTTAATTTTATATGCAAACTCTCTGCATGATAGAGAGATAAAGGTACACGTCCGATTCCAAAAAAAAAAAGATAAGGGTACACGTACGTATTTCCCATCCAATCCTCCCATCCCCCCCCTTTTTTTACTCGGGTCACTAATTGAGATCTCAAAAACTTAGAATAATTTTACACTCTCTTAGGCTTTCTCCTTTCAGGTGAGCAGCCGCAGCCTTCCGCCAGTGGTTCCCGCGCTTTTGGAGACCGGTCTTAGTCTGCTAGCAGTTGTGTGGTGGTCCTTTTGTACTTTTATCTAGGGTATGCCCCAAGTAGTTGTGCTTTTGGACTGGTGTCTAGTCATTGGACTTATGTATCTGTGACTCTGGACTACTATATATATATTTATCTCTCTGATATGTTTAATTTGCTTCCGATTTATAATTTTAATCGTTGCATTAATTAATTCTGTGCGCGTGCCATTCCAATTCGTTATGCAACCCCTCGACAAAATCGTTCCAACCCTTCAGGGGCCTCACCAACCTCTTGGGTGGCTTCCCCAGTTCTTGGTATCGGTGTATTGATATTATCAGTATATCGATATCCGGATCTTCAGGTCGTTACAGCAGTAATGGCGCGGTCCCCCCGTGGCCATTCCATTGGGCACGGTCTTCTTCCAGACCGTTTAAACCCCTTTGAAGGTCCAATATGGACCGTGTAAAACCCAGCACAACATATTCCTAGCCGTTTAGACCCTTTGAATAGTAGGGCAGTGTAGAGATGAACGGCCAAAGGTGGTCCGTCCAACCCATAGAATGATTTATCGTCCGATCGTTTAGGGGGTCCCTTCATCCCATTGAGCGGCCAGTCCCGGTCCGCTTAACCCTTGCATGGCTTACTCTTGACCGTGTAGTCCATTGAACTATTTTGGGCGTTAGAATTGAACGGCCCAGTTATAACCGCTTAGGTCCATGGCACGGTCGGTTGTCCGACCGTTTAATCCTTGAGCGGCCCTTTTTAAACCGTTTAATTCCTACAGATTTTAATTGTTAACATATTCATTTAATTAGTGCACATTCGCCATGTTTAAAGTATTTTATAAACTGTGGTATATTTCTACATCCCAATAGACTTACTTTCTCTTTCCTTGTGATGGAACCACTAGTTGTAGTTCAGTGACCTCTAGTGTCGGCCCACCTGGGAGAGGTGGTGGGGTAGTCTCGTTGTACGATTTTTATGCTAATTTTTATGGGCACTTACTTAACAGTAGCATCCTACTGGGGGGAAAAACTAGCTAGAGGCCTGGCTCTAGGCAGGAGCTGGTGCGTGCACATGTGGTTAGAGGCTTGGACTGACACTGACGAGTGTTACTCTGACTAGTTACTTGTTTCTGGTACTGTTACGCTTCTCACTTGTCACGATCTAGACTTGCGTAGATGCTTGAGATGAAGTGTAAGCCGTCAGTGGACGCATCTGATTTCACTTTCTAGTGTCGAAAAGGGGACAAGGAACTAAAGGAAAGAGGCTCGACAGAAACAAAAAGTTACAACCACTGGAGCCCAACAATAGACTTAAGAGCGATAGCGAGGATTGGACTTGAGGCGCCTACGATTGGGGATCACCCAACTAAGATCTTCATCCGCATTTACAGGATCATGTTGAGCAATGTCAGCGGCTAATGGAAGAACAGCGTGGGACTTCGGGGATGGCTGGGATGGCGTCACCAGAGAGGCCAAATGAACTGGGCCACGCACGTCCAAGCTTGAAGAAGACGATCCACCACCTGGAGGAGCAGCAGCCTTAGCCAACACAACACCATGAGTCTTAGGAGGATGTGTAACATTATCAAGCATGAGTCACAAAAGAGGACGAGACAACTCCAATGGTGACCTGTTGAAGATGTCTAGCAGGCACAACTAAAGAATCAACGGCAGCACCATCACGAGTAGGAGCATTAACATCACATGTCACTGTAGAGTCTGACAGGGTAGGAGCAAGACCTGGAGGAGGAGGCTTCACAGGAGCAAGGCCTGGAGAAGGAGGCATGGGCTGGGAAGTAACGCGAGCGGCTGAGACATCTGGAACAAGAAGCTGGTTCATAGAGGATCTGCCAAAAATAAGCAAGACATTGACTTCATCTCAAAGGGCTCGAAGGGCGGCCAGACGGGCCAAGAGAGCTGCATCCAGTTGGGCAGCGTCAAGGGACTGAACAACAATAATACCAACAGCGTCAACATGGTCCACATTCATCATACCAGCAACAACTTGATGATGGAGGGCTCCACTAACAGTAGCATGTTCGATCACATTCGACACCCCCAAATCAACAAGTGAAGTGGACATAACCGCAGCATTATCTTGGGTAATCAACGGAGACACCGGTTGGGATTTTGTATTACCAACGATAACGTCAAGAGTTTTCGAAGGGCCAACAGGATCAACACCATCTGCATTAACAGCATCGTTAATGATTTTTGAATGAAGAGGTGCCTCTTGAGCAACCGGAGCAGCAATGGGCATGACGTTTTGAGACGAGGGGCCGGTCTGGCCATGTGAAAGAATTGGAACAGACTTCGTAACCGCCCTCCAAGCTTGGGCCACCGGTCGCGACAGAGCATCCTTGCCGGAGCCCAGAGGAGGACCGCCGGAGACTCCATGAATAGGGACAGACCGAACACCATTAGCAGTATCTGGACCGGGTCTCGACTTTTTACATTTACCAATCACATGGCCAAGACGATGGCACCCGGAGCAGAACAACGATAAATTAAGATATGAATCGACGAGCTCTAATAGCCGAAATGAGAAAACAGGATGAGGAAGATTGGATGCCTTGGAAATAGAAGGTGGGTCCATGAAGCTACCAAAAATAGACCATCTTCATGCCACAATCCACTAAGGCATGATAGGCCTCGAGCCAATCCATGGCCAAAATCACATCAAAGTCCTGGATCGACAACGCATGGAGCCTAGCCGGCAAGTTC
Organism: Amorphophallus titanum; assembly: GCA_024336825.1. Taxonomy (NCBI): domain Eukaryota; kingdom Viridiplantae; phylum Streptophyta; class Magnoliopsida; order Alismatales; family Araceae; genus Amorphophallus; species Amorphophallus titanum. Next base: position 961,727 of record JANBPO010005995.1, read on the forward strand.
CACCGTTCCACCCACACAGGCACCTTCTCAAAACAATACGGGGTGATCATGAAGTCACCGGTAGGCAACTCCACCTCCAAATCATAGGACACCGCGGCCACCGGATCCTCCATACTCCGAGTAAAATCCTCAGATATGAATGAATGAGATGCACTCAAGTCAAATAAAACACGAGCCGCACAACCCAAAATCAAAAGAGTACCTTCCACCAACTGCGATACCTCAGCCTCTGCTCCAGGCAAGTAACTCTACCTCGGGATCTCTGCCTCCCTACTGTAGCTGACTGAGCCAATTGAGGAAACTACTCCTACTACTGGTACTACTGCGACTGTGATGATAACTACTGGGGCTAAAATTGCTACTGCTGCTAAAACTCAATGGTTGACACAGTCTCTGCGGGCAATCACGTGCCATATGCCCTGGCTGGTCACACCGGAAATAAACCACGGGCGCTGAACACTGCCTGCCTGGATGAGAATCGCTGCACCTCAGACATCCACCCCAAGAACCACTCACCGAACCCCGACGTTAAAAAGACACAGGCTGTTGAACACTGCTCACCGACTGCAGCTTCGGCTCCTTGTGATCCTGACGTCTCCTACCAAAATCAACTTCCTTGAATAGCTTCTTGAGCTTCGAGCCAAAGGATGATGAATCTGATACTGAAGTCACAGACTGAGCTATCACTGAACCACCTATTGAGGGCTAGACGGTACTCTACGGCTGCACTCCATCGGCTGACTAATACCTGCCTGCACCTGACCTGCACCTGACCTGCACTGCCCTTCCCTCGAACCTTCTGCAAATCTCTCTCCAACGCCGCCGCTGCCTTGCAAGCCACATCTAGGTCAGCCAGACCCGATGCAAGAAGGGGATGCCTCAGCTCTGGCCTCAGACCTCTGACAAACTACTTAGTCTTCACTTGTAATGACCCAGAGCTCAGGGTACTGATAACCTAATACAAGTATCGAATTACCATTACCAAGAACTGGGGAAGTCACCTGTTGACACCCGTTTTTAGCCCACAAGTTGAGTCATTTCTCTTATTCATCATTTTTGATGTCCCAAATTGACCATGCCGCCACAGTAGCCTGTACCGATTCTCTAACTATTTCACCTCACCTTTGCTCAATTCACTGCACAAAGGCTTCATCAGCACCGTGAAGACCCTTGGGGCCCGCTCAACCTCCTACCCCTCGGCCTTGAGATGTTGATCCACCATAGAATGACCAGAAAGACTGGAAGAAGAGGAAGAAGGCATTGAGTTGGATGATTCAAAAGGAGGCGAAAGTTGACGAACTATCGCCACCGTAATCTCTGCGAGCTCCGCAAAGGCTGATACAATTTTTCACTCCTCTGGATCGCTCCCACGGTGCATGAGCCTCTCACAAATACAAGAAAGATGGAGGAAGAAACCCTAAGAAATGGAAGTCTAGAGCACAAACATGTGCTATGCTTATAACCCCCCAGCGGGAAGCGGCACGAAGTTTCAGTCTCCTAAAAAGGGGCCTCCACATATCAATCCGTAAGGATTACCATCATTATGGGTGTATCCCCAGGACAGGCGCATTGAGTGGCCCCTGCCAAGGAAAAATCCCCATCCGACTCAAGCCACCGACGTCCACTCCAAATGCTACTCGACCGAGCCCAATCTTGGCTCGGGAGTAGGTGGGGGACAAGTGGAGAGGGAGAATTCTACCGCCTGGAGAGAGCGGCCAAACGAGGTCCCACTAGACCAAATGAGGCCCGGCTCCTTAAAGTGACAGCCCCCTCGGGGCCCACTACCTTCAAGCCCAATAACTCACTTAGATCAAGTGCTTCCTAGGTGACCTTCGGGTTCAGAACACCGAGTGTCAGATCGATCGGGGAGGTCCCTTCGGGAACCTAACATACCCTGCCCGGGCCGTGCACCCATCACTCGAGAGCCCCCTTGAGCTAGTGCCCCATGCTCGGACCGACTGATGAAAGCTTATCTGTGCGACCATTACGTGCCCTTTAAAATAGGGAGATCAAAGGGATAAGGGAGATCAAGAGTCCTCGTGTTATAAAGAGCCCACGAAGAGGACGTAACCCCCCCTGAAACTTCTCGGCTCACAGGGCTCTTACGTTCCATGAGTCGCTATATAAACCTGGGAAGCCCTCCTATGAGAAGGTAAGCGCAACTAAGCCATTCTAATCCTGAGCAAGAGCCACTTCACCACTTGGTGAAGAGGGATCTCGCGCCCCTACCTCCTCCTACCTCTCGCAATTGCACCAAAGCTCTATCTGATTTGCTGACTTAAGCATCGGAGGGTTTTCCCCAGGGAACCATCCCTGGGCACCCCTGATCTGTTTCGCTTCTTGCAGTTCTCACAATCATGGTCGTTACATTACTTTCTGCAGAATTTAGTTAACTCTATTTCCCTTCTCTTTTACCAAAAACCTGCCAGTCCCTCATTCAGCCATTCCACACGCATCCATTTACACACTTGTCCATTCTACACATCCATCTGTTTCACATCCACACATCCATCTGGTTCACATCCACACATACATTTCATTCATCCACACATTCACATTTGAATAAATAAACCAAAACAACAAAAAATTCCATTTCATCCTATTTTCACTAAACATCATGTACAAGTGTATGTCACAAGAAAGGAAAATAAAAAAGAAAAGAATACATCACTCGGTCGATTTGTCTCCTAGGCCGTCGCTGTCACCGGTGCCCTCCTGCCGCTTCGCTGGCGACTCCATGTCACTGTGCTCCTCCTCTCGTGGTCACCTCCTCTTGGCCTCCTCGTTCCTCTACTGGACGGAAGAACTAGTAGGGAAGTCTCCTACTGATTCGCTGCGAGCAGCACTCCGAACGCCACTCCCTGCACCACCCACTGCACTGCTCGACGTGACGCTCTGGCTCTTGCTACCTCCCGACCACTTTCCCATGAGTTGGAAGGCATCCTTCAAAGCGGCAATGGCACCCTTCATCTCGAGTGACTGAGCCCGGAGCTAGTCCTGCCCACCCCTCAACCTCGTCACATCAGCTCGCAGTCGTGCCATCTCCTCCTCATCTGCACTCGGCCGGGTCACCTCTCCTCGAAGTCGCTCGACCTCCTCTTGAAGATGGGGTATCTCCACTGCCTCCACCTGCAAGTGCCCTGCGTCTGCACGGGAATGCTCTAGCTATGCCCAGGTCCACTCGGTCTCTACTCGAGCCCGATCCGCCTTGGCTATTGCTATGGTGAGCTCTCTTGCCTGAATTTTTACATTTGCATCATAGTCAGTCCAAAGCACTTGCATGAATCATGAAGCATTTAAGTCTAAGGGTTTCGTTTCTTACCTGCTCTGTGAGGGCAGCCTCGGCCTCCTCGGCTCAAGCTATGGCCCGAGTAAACTCCGCGTCCCACTCGGCTCTCCCTCCAATAGGCTGTGAAGAGGAGGATGGAGCATCCAATCCAGTCCTCTGGGCTCCCTCAGCCCGCTACATTTAGAAGTCAGTCAATTTGCATCATCACTATCATAAGCAAACTCATTTAAGTCCAAGGATTAGGAAATTCACCAGGAGCTCCAATGTGCTCTGGTACTCATCCCGCTGCTAGATGGTGGCGTGGAGCAGTCCCTCGAGCTCAGCAATGCGTCCTTCTAGGTCTAGCTGCATTTAGAAGGAGGACCAGGTTGTGATTGCGTAGATTCAGCTTCATCCAGAGTTTTTAAAGGAAATCCAGTCCTTACAAGTCAATGATCCGATGTTGGTAGAGATCAAGGAAAGCATGAGCAATAGACCTTATTTCATGATAGCCGATGACTGCAGGTTATTATTTCAAGGAAGGACCTGTGTGCTTGATGTAGCTGAAATAAAGAGTAAGATCCTTGAGAAAGCCCATAGATCCAGGTACACTATTCATCCTTGAGGTACTAAGATGTTTAAGGATTTGAAAAGATCCTTTTGGTGGCCGAATATGAAAAAGGAAGTTACAGAATTTGTGAGCAGATGTTTAGTGTGTCAACAGGTCAAAGTTGAGCATTTCAGACTTGCAGGAAAGTTAAAACCACTTGATATACCCTAATGGAAGTGAGAGAGTATCGGCATAGACTTTATTATGTGTCTACCTAGGACTCATAGTGGATTTGATGCAATATGGGTTATTGTCGACAGATTGACAAAGTCTGCCCATTTCTTGTCCATTAAGTCCAAATGGACAGTTGATGTCTTGGCTGCTCTATATATGAAGGAAGTTGTAAGACTCCATGGAATACCAGTCAGTATTGGGTCTGATAGAGACCCCAAGTTTACTTCACATTTCTAGAAGGGATTGCAAGACTCCTTAGGTACCCGTCTGATTTTCAGCACAAATTTTCATCCACAAACAGACGGACAAACTGAAAGTTCCAACTAGATAGTGGAAGATATGCTTAGAGCTTGCATAATTGATTTTGGAGGCTGTTGGACTGATCATTTGGCTTTGATTGAATTTGCCTACAACAACAGTTACCAGTCCAGTATCTAGATGGCTCCATTTGAAGCTCTATATGAAAGAAGTTGTAGATCACCCTTGTGTTGGGATGAGATAGGTGAGAAACAATGGTTGAGACCAGACCTCATTTCTGAATCATCGATGACGCATCATCAGAGGCCAGTTACAAGTGGCACAATCAAGACAGAAGAGTTATGCTGATACTAGGAGAAGAGCCTTAGAATTTCAAGTTGGCGAGTATGTGTCTTTGAAGGTTTCTCCCATGAGAGGAATTCGAAGGTTTGGTATTCGTGGTAAGTTAAGTCCAAGATATGTTGGTCCCTTCGAGATTCTGGAAAGAGTAGGGGAAGTTGCTTACTGTTTAGCATTACCACGCCAATTATCTGGAGTACATAATGTCTTCCACGTGTATATGCTGCGAAAGTATGTTTAGGACCCCACTCATATCATTCAACATGTGGATTTAGAGTTGAAGGGAGAGAGAAAGTAGAGAAGGCAAGAGGGAGAGGGGGGCTACTACAGTGCGGTGCTGCGTTCGTGTGTGAGTGGTGTGAGCAGAAGAGAGAAGTAGGGTGCGTGAGAGGCGATGCATATGTGCGGGAGAGTGTATGTGCATGCGGTGTGAGAGGGGGAGGCCGCAGGCTATGTGTGGGCAAGTGAGAGAGCAGAGTAAGAGTGGGAGAGAGCCGCGGTGAGAGGTGTGTGTGAGGAAGGGAAAGAGATGAGAATGGGAGAGAGACACAGTGCCTATTGTGTGTGAGTTAGAGAGAAAGGGAGAGGGTGACGTGAGAGGGAGTGCAAAGAGGGAGTGGTTTGAAGGAGGGGTCAAGCAGGTGAGGGAGAGAAAGGTGAGAGGATGAGAGGGGGGTGCAGTGCGGCAGAGGCCACGGTGCTGCAAAGAATAGGAATAGAGGGGGGAACAGAAGGGAGTAGGAGGAGGGAGTGAGAAGAGGGAGAGGTAGAGGGGTGCAAAGGGAAGAGAGAGAGAGGGTTGAGAGGCTGTGCAAAGGTGTGTGCGGTGTGAGAAGAAGACAGTGTGTGCAAAAGAGGAGAGAAAGGGAGAGAAGAAGTGGGGGAAGAGGAGACCACCAGTGCCCCTGTTTGATACAAGGATCCACCCACGAGAAAGAGAAGGGGATGGGAGAGAAGAAAAGAAGAGGAGGGGAAGGATGGGAAAGAAGGAGTAGCCTAGAGGAAGAACCGGGAGAAAGGAGTAGAAGGGGAGAGGGGAAGAGGAGAAGGAGAGCAGAAGACTGGAGGGGAGGGGGGGAAGAGTTCTGTCTGGGAGAGGGGAGCGTAGGGATCTTGTAGGGGGCATGGTGCCCACCATCGCTACTGCCATGCGCTTCTTCCCCATGCATGCCTCGCATGCTACCACTTGTTGCTGCCAGAGGATCTTGCTGACTCCCCATGTTGTGAGAGATATGTCAGCGAAGCCATCCTAGATCTCACCCTGCCATCGCCAGCTTCCCAAACGATCTTGCATCTTGCTGCTACCATGCGATCCTTGTTGTTCCCAATACGATCCTTCTGGTGCTTGAGATGTTGCTGCTGCCCTACATGCATTCCTGCTGTCCGCAAGATCCGGAGGAGAGCAGCCAAGGGGAGCCTGTTCACACGAGAGGGGGGGCACTGGCCTTGTCGCGATCACGCAAGAGAGGGGGGCTCCTGTTCACAAGGTTGAAGGGAAATGAAAAAAAATATGTGAAGGCCCCTCAAACAAATAAGTTTGCTCAATGAATACAACCATTATCCTTTGTCATCAGAGAAAAATACACGTAAAACACAAAACACACTCCGGGACCCACAAAATAATTTGAAAAATATTCGAAAAAATCTGGGGCATTACACGTTCTCTCCTTCTCCCCTCTCTTCTTCGACCGCCGACGGAGTGAGACGGGGGCGAGGCGGCGGCGTTCGTGGGGCGAGGAGCGTCGTGCGTGGGATGAGGATCGCGATGGGGGAGGAGGTTCACGGGATCACGAGCCGACGAGGGTTTAAACGACATTTTTTTGGAGGATCAGTATCCTCAACGCGTGAAATCTTTGGTGGAGGTAGGGAGATGATTCCCTAGCTCATGTACTTCCTTTTTCACGAGTTTAGTAGCCCGAGGCGAGCCGAGAGGGTTTATTTTCTCTCTCGGGTTAAAATGCATGATTTTAGGGTGTGAGTCGATTTTCGCGATTGGATGCGATTTTTGGGGTTTAAATGGGTCCTCTCGATGCTAGAGAGGCTGGGGAAAGGTTTCCCCCTATTTCCCCATCACCTGGGGGTGATTGGGATGTGGAATAGCTTTTTTCGTGTGGTTCGCTATTTTTCGGGGTCGATTTCATATCGCGGTCGTAGCAGGAGCTGTGTTGTTGGCGAACGCGGCGTGTCGTAAGGTCACATTCATCGGAGAAGATAAACAGTAGGGCGGTTGAGATCACGCCCTATCGACTGGTCGCGTTTGTAGAGCCATGGTTGCAGTGGAAACTGCGTTAATGTCGTGGTGGGGGTCACCATCGCGTTAGTGTTTGGCGTGTGTCGCGGGTCCCGGTCAAGGACCAAACCATGACTTAAGGTCACGATCCTATGGGAGACCGCGTCAACGCGTTGATGCGACCCATGTATTGGGCGCGTTCTGATTGGATCGTGACCCTCGTCGGGGGCGCGTTAATGATCGTGACGCCAGGAGTGGGCGCGTTCTCACTCCCCATTTTTCATGTTTATTTTATGCTGTCTTGGGCCCCGGTCTACCTGGTAATGACCCAGTGGTCGACCTTCGGCCCCGTGGATGTCCTAGACACCAGTGAGTTCTGTGTCTGTGTTTTGGGGTGTCTGGAGATACCATCTTATCTCGATTAGTGTGCCCATGGGTCTTGGGGGTTCGGGTGACCCCGTGTGTTCCCGGCTTTGCCGTGAGTCGACATGAGTGCAGAGGGCTTTCCCCGCATGACGTGGGTTTCTCCGGAAAGTAGTTTCTGAGTAGGCCAGGTGTGTGACCTTGAAATGTGAGTCCAGTCATCTAGCCTGGGGCTGGAGGTTTTTCGCTTGTCCCTTGGATTTGGCTTTCCTAATAAGGAGGAGATCTCCTCCTATTTTCTCTCCAAGAAATTCTCTCCAAGATAATTCAATAAAATCATTTCCTTTATCTCCTTTCACACCAAAAAAGGAATGGTGGTTGCTCCTTTGACTTGGTCAAGGAGGGAGGGGCGCCCTAGGGCATCCCTTGCCCTGATCTTGTGATACTTTTGTCCTGGTCCTTCTAGTAATTACCTTGGACGCCCTGCACACACACAATTTGGATTAAGCCCATTAAGAATTATTACTTTACGCACAAAAATCATAAATGTTTACAATTATACAATGAAAAATTAATTCTCATAACCCTCAACCTCTTTTCATTGAATAATTAACCACAAATTAAGTTAATTTTCGTGAATGGCTCGATTAATACACGGTTGAGATTAACTGTAAAGTATGCATAATTAGCTAATTATGTGCATATGAAATATAGCTTTGATTTCCAACATCTAGGGCTTCTTTTCATCGTCTCTCCTCTTAGTTCTTCATCCTCCCTTTTCTGGTTTCATTACAGGATTCCTACATTTTCTGCAAATCTGCCATGTGTGCAGTGCGCAACGGAGGGCTCTTCTTCGGTTCGGGGTGAAGTCATGCTGCGTCGCCTACCTTCCTCTTCAACCCCAACCTGCAGGAAGGCGTATTAGCTACATTTTCCAATGCTCATGGATTTATTTCTTGTTTCCTTTTCTTAGTTCTTTGTCCTCCCTTTTCCCTGTTTATCACAGTTTTACACTTAGTCTCTGCACAAGTTTTCTACACTCTGCATGCACTTTTCTCCATTTTGTATCACGTTTCTCTATAGTTGTACAGCATGATTATTCAATCTCTTTGTTCATACATCATCACAACACACACACCCATCTTTTGCACCCTTTTGCAACGGTTGAAAACCTCCCCAGGTGTGTTCTCCCCCTCTATTTCATGCCACTTTACACATACGAGATAGATATTGCACTTTGGTTTCTAATAGGTTTTTATCTCTTGTCTTAGCTTTATTTTGCAGGAAAGTAAGGATAGAACGTGAGGCCCTCGCCCTCTGGCCGGTTGGAAGGAGAGGAGGTCTGATCCGACGACGTTCCCCGCACCCCGTTGCTTGCGCGATCATGTCTTAGCGGTCCCTCATTGGCCACATTCTTCTTCCTCTTTTCCAAGGTATGCAGTAGGTATTTCAATCTTTATAGCACACTTTTCCTACTGTAAATCCTTGGTGGCAATCACGGATAGTTCATACATCTCCATTGCCCCCTTTCCTTTCATGCTTACACGCGCCATCTTTCCCTTCATCTTTTCCAGTCCCTGGAAAGAGTTGCGGACTGGAATAGCCGGCACGATGCGGTCCGGGACCACTTCGGATCTCTGTCCATTCAAATGGACTCAGATGGTCCCGACAGTCATAGACTTGTCGGTGCTGGAGATTCGGCGCCCCGTGGCAGCGCCAGCGTTATCCCTTGGGAGCCTCCTCGGATGGGATGCCGACCCCTAGTGTGATGGACCGGCAGCCTAGTGCACATGGTGCACGTTGTAGCCCAACGTCCTTGCCGGAATGTTGTTGCTGTTCTTGGCCACAACTCGGCCGGTAGTAGCTTCAGTGGCTCCCGGGATGGGAGCGTTGTGCTCAGGCTCATCGGATGCCTCTACGTCCAGGATGTTGACGAAGGCTACCCCAAGGAAGTTGGGGAATCCCATGACCGGAGGGAAGCTCCCGAAGTAGAGCGGGACGGTGAGGTAGCCTTCTCGGACGTGGCTCTCCACGACTTGCGGACCAAAGGAGACCGCCATTCTCAAGGTTGAAGTGTGATTTTCTCTGCATTCGCAAAGATGAAACAATTAGCATTACAAGAAGGGGGCCACAGGATCCCTAATTTCGGCAAAGAGATGAATGGTGGATGGGTCCCACTAGGCGTGCCAGACTTGTGGATGCACTTCTTATTAAAAATCATGCTCGTTTCGGTTGTTTATTAAGTTTATTAAGTGCATGGGCGTGCCAGTCACAAAATGACGATTTATTCGGGCTTCATAGAAGCCCATGGTGCGCTCGATCTGACTTTGTCAGGTGATTGTGTAGTTTGGGTCGGGACTGAATCCCGTCGTGTCGTAAAGGTCACGACATCATTTACATCCCCCGTACGAGGGAACACCCTTGATTAATTGCCAAAATTAGAGGCCCTACGGCCAAAAGAATTAATGCTAATTGCAAAGAAAAGAGGTAGGAATGAATCACACAAGAGCCTGTGCCGAGACACAGGCGACTGGGCATGTTGGTCATTCATAGACCCTTTCATATTCGGACGGGAGTCCGTGACGAGAGTGCGGTGAAAACTGAGATAAATCCGTGCAGATGTCTGCCGAGTACGCGGCAATTTTAATGATAATCTGGAAAGAATCCGGTTTGGCAAACGGGTCCGGTTTAATCAAAATGTCGGCCCGAAGTAAGGCCAGGTCGTGGCCATTTCGGGCTAATTCCCGAGACTCAGGCCCGGCTTACATAGGCGACATTATTGTCCCTTCAGCACCAGGTCACGGGGAGAGACGGGGCTGCAATATAGAATTCCCGATCTGACCTGACATAGCTCGAATTCATATCAAATTTAAAATTTTAATATTAATAAATTAGATTCAGATTGAACCGACCTATGCTCTACCTAGACCCGACCCATTGAAATCCCTACCACAAGGACAACAAAGACAACTTTGGAGAAACATCTCTACTCGTTTAGGTGCCGGAGCCATCCGACGCTCCATCACTTCCACGTACTGCGATCCGACGCTCCACACAACTTTGTGCCCCAAGGACAACAAAGCGACTGACGTGGCATCATCTGGACCGATGGTTACGTAGATAGATGACTTGTTTTGGTCATCCAACTCGGTACCCATCGTTAAGCCCTCCCCTTCTAAGTTCCAACCCACCAAACCCACGAAGGAGGAGTAAAAAAGGGCGGTTTCATCAACCTCTCTGAACAACGGAAAAGGTGATAGACCTCTTCAAATCACGTCACACTGCAGAGGACAAGAGTCACTGACCTCTCATCGTCTACCCTTTCTCCGGTTTTCCCAACCACCCCTCCGTGCAGTCTCCTGCAGCCGGCCTACTACCTCTACCTGCATGCCCAGGGCGCCCATGAGACCCACCAGACAGACTCTCTGTGTCAACCCATGTTTCCGTACCGAGTTAGACATTGAGTACAATAAGTATGCTTCAAATTAAAGATGGAGAAGAGGGAGGAAGAGGAGGACCAGCTGTCCTTGTTGGCCCTGCTGGTGACGGCGGTGAGGAAGTCACTTGTGGGCTGCAGGACGGAGAGCGACGAGGATCTCCGGTCCATGGAGATTGGGTGGCCGACCAATGTGAGGCACATCGCCCATGTCACCTTCGATCGGTTCCATGGTTTTCTCGGCTTGCCGGTGGAGTTCGAGCCGGAGGTCCCCAGGAGGGCGCCAAGTGCCAGGTCTTCTTCTACACACGTCTCCTAAATTCGTAACTTTCTAAAAAAATTGATGTTTCCTTGTTCGCTTGTTTAGGAGTTTCTTTCTGACAACAAGGGATAATGGGTTCTGCTATCTTCTATCCCTCCCTTCTGTAAAGATCCTTTCTTTATTTCGTGTGAAGTTTTATTCACGATGCTTGTGGAGTGGCTTTCATTTCCAGGCTAAGGTTGAGACGTGTTGATTGTGAGCTCCCATTAGAGTTCAGAGAATTTGGGCTCCAGTTTATGTAATTTGAGATGCAGATTTTGAATATTGAGGGTGTTTAATTTAAGCAAATGGTTTCAAGAATTAAAAGATTTTGGATGTTGACATAAGATGATTGAGATTTTCTCATTTTAGACAGTTTAGCGCGACTCGAACCTCGGCCCGCCTCCCACGAGCCCGAAGACTCGGAAGGGATAAAAGGATAGGTGTGGTGTACATTGAAATAGGAAATAAAGTAGGATAACAGATATATAACAGAAATAATAACTAACTACAACAGAGTTTAGTCTAACAGAAAGTACAGTCCAAAGTAGTAAAACGTACCACATGCCAAGTGAACACTCGGCCCGGCAAGCTGGTAACTAGGAACCTCCACACCGCTCCCTCGAACCCCGAGGAAGAACCACCGCACCTAAAAATTAGGGGTGAGCCTCTTATCACTGGCTCAGTAGGGATCTCGCGGAACCCCAACCGAGAAAATAACGGCGGAAAAGAAAGCTACGCTAGCCACAAAAGAAACAACAGTAACGACAGGAACAGCAAACTAGTGGCCGGTCAAAACTCGGCACTACAGCTACTCCTACCGGCAATACAAAACATGACTAGGTCTCCCGTCGAGGGATAACCAAGTGACGCACCCGACACACGACCCAATCTCTCGTCGGGGGACAACCAAGTCACGCACCCGACATCTTGATTCCACGATCGAGAGACTACCAAACGCAAACCGTCCTAGTCATGCTACCAGGAAAACGACACGACGCCTCGGTCGCGGAAACCTGTCCTCACAACAGGGCTTGAGCCGAAACCATACGGTCCGGAAACAAGGTCATGACCTCGCTATCGTGAACCCTACGCTGTCTAGGGATAACTCTCGGTGACGCTCATTGAAAACCCCAGACCTCAGCTCCGGGAACACTCCCGAAAATAACACCTGAAACCCCGTCTCGCAGACGAGAAACGAAAATTCGGGACACAACAACTCACGTCACGTGACGAGAGCACCGCCCACTAGAAGAAGGATTGGATGCGTCCCTTGACGTCTTACACCACGTCACAAGTGTCTAGCTATAACGCCCCGGGCGCGAGACTCAGACACGCACAGTAACTAGGAGTACCACAAAACACGGACTAGCTGAGGTCGCGCTCGTCAGCGCGGGTCCGAAGCCTCAGCCTCGTGAGCACACTCAGACCATATGCCCTAGGTCTATCCTCTAGCTGGTATTTCCCCCACCAGCCCAGACTCGGCGGTACGCGGGGGCCCTACAGTAACCAGTCTACCCACTGTCTAACTCGGGTATGTAGACATGCCATTTTCGACATTGCCGTGAGTAGATCTCGTATTACGCTATGATGCCCCAGAGTGGCTCGAACATTTGAGTTATTCGAGTGATTTTCGAAGTTTACATTATAATCTCGTCTCACGAGATTAACACCCCTCTTATATAAACCCTTCTTCTTCCATTCTTCCTCCACCACTATTCATTTGGTGAAAATTCTTCTCTCTCCTCCCTTTCTCTCCATCCCGCAATGCCGAGCGTCTTGAGCGAGTGAGGGCTTTGCTTGAGAGGGTGAGTGAGTATCATTTTGTTCAGGTTTAAAAATAATTTCCCGGGCCTCGGGAGGCTTCTAGTAGGACTTGTCCTCGGAGCTATTCCCCCGGGTGTCCCTTTTGGCCTTGGTGTAATGTCTATGGCCTTGTTCAGGGACCGCTCCCTTGGTGGACGAGTTCCCACTTTCTTTTGGCAATCTCCCAGGCTGGGGAGACTCTGCCGAAATTTTATCAGAAATCTTGTCTCGATCAACTGATTTCTGACCTTGTTTATTCTTTTCCTGATACTGCTTTGTAGATAACATGGCATCTGGTTCTTCTTCTTCTGCGTCCCGTGCCATTGTGACTTGGGAGAACATCTATTCCCTTGACCAGAGAGCGAGGTGGATAGCTATGGTTGCGGAGTCTTCCGATTCAGAGACCAACACTATTGACACCAGCCACCTCATGATCATCAGCAATGACTCCTTCAAGTATGAGTGCGGAGACACCGTCAGGCTAGACTACCCCAAGGACAAACATTTGATGGTTTTCCCCGGGTGCTTCAACCTTCCAGGGAAACGGGATCTAATCCTCATCTACAGGGCCGAGCAGGCTATGCTCGCATACAGAGATAGCCTGAGTCAATCAGTCGTTCGGGGTAGGCCCATGTATCTCCCCGGGGAGCCCAGGAAGTGGGATGTCGTGCTCGGCCTGCAAGAGTAAATTCTAGAAATCGAGTTGCTGACAAGGGCTCCCCAGTTCACGTCGGCTCACTGGAATGAGACTACTGGGCGTGTCGACAGAGAGAAACCCATCTTCAGCTTGTTCCTTGCCCGGCTGAAGTGGGGGTACCGAGATGAATCCTTTCTTTTGGACTGCTTAGCGGTCCATTTCAAGCACCAGATTTCAGTCGGGTGGTTTGCAGAGCTCAAAGCCACCGATGCTCATGCCTTCAAACCAAGAGCCGTGGAGTTCATAGATTATGTACTGCAACACTATGCTCCAATCTTGGTTAACGCCGGAGTATATCATAGCGTGTACGCTTCCCGGTACCGCTACCCAATCTCCAGGCGTCTGTGCTGTGGGATGATAGAAGTGTATTGCCCTGAGTACAGCACCTTCTATACTGTAGAGGGGGAGACTTCCTTAGATCTATGGAGCCTTTCCCAGCTGAGCGGGTTTGAAGGAGTTGTAATTTTGGAGTCCGTGAATGTAATAAGTGTCAAGTGGATGTTATGTCAGAATTTTGTTAAGTAGGTTTATGTACTTGGAGTATGGGTTATTTAATTGTTATTTAATGAATGGAGTTAGTTTTGTTATGATGTTGGGTTAATTTTTAGCTTAGCATGTGATTGTCTATTTCTACTGTCAGTCTCGGTATTCCGCATCGGGGCGTGACATGCCTAAGCGGCCTTTGAGGGCCGGTTGCGATAGAATGTATTTCAGTGGATCCGCCTTAGATATCAGCTTTATCTTATGCAACAGCATATAGTGCCGAAGTTTCTTGACTGCAAAGACCAGCGCCAGGCAGACCTTCTTAATGAAAGCATATTTCTCCTCAATTCTGACCAGTCTTCGACTGAGGTAGTAAAGGGCTTGCTCTTTCTCTTCTTCATTATTCTAGGCCAACATTGGCCCCAGGGAGCACTGTGTGACTGCTATATATAGGATCAGCGACCGTCCTTTCACCGGTGCCCCCAGCACTGGAGGGGTTTTTAGATAATCCTTCAGCTTGTCAAAAGTTGTTTGGCATTCTTCATCCCAATAAAAGGGAGCATCCTTCATCATCAACTGATGAAAGGGGTGACACTACCCTGACAAGTTGGATGTGAACCACCGGATATAAGCCCAACCTTTGCGGGGTCTATTTCAATTTCTCGTTATCTGACAATAAAGCCCAAGAATTTACCGCTCGACACTCTAAATGTGCACTTCATGGGGTTCATCTTCAGTTCATATTGTCAGAGTCTCTGAAATATGACTCAGAGGTCCTGCAGATGGTCCTCTTTTTTCTTGGTCTTGACCACTAGGTTATCTATGTAGCACTCGACCTTGTGGTAGAGTAGCTCATCAAATATTTTGGTCATTGCACACTGGTAAGTCACGCTGGTGTTCTTGAATCCAAACGGCATCCTTTTATAGTGATAAATGCCCTTGGGGGTTTGAAAAGCCGTGTGGACCCGGTCATGCTCCGTGATCCATATCTGATTATAGCCAGATGAGCCATCCATAAATGATAGAGCTTCGTGGCTGGTTGTCGCATCAACCATGACTTCTGTTATTGGCACTAAAAAGTCATCCCTAGGGCATGCTTTATTCAGATCTCAGAAGTCTACACATATCTGGATTTGTCCATTCTTCTTTTTCACGGGCACAATATTAGCGGGCCACGTGGTGTATTGATTTTCTTCGACGAAACCCACATTGATGAGTTTGTCTACCTCTTTGCATATCTGAGTGATAGTCGACCTACGAGGATGCTGAAAGTAGACCCTCTTCATTCCACAATCCACCACCGCTCCATGGGCCTCGAGCCAATCTATGCCCAAAATCATATCATAGTCCTGAAGCTACAATGCACACAACCTACCTGGCAAACTCCGCCCTTCGATCCAGACCGAAATCTTCTTGAAGCAATACGGAGTGACCATGAAGTCACGAGATGGTAACTCCACCATTAAATCACAAGACATCTGGGAGATCGGGTCCTCAACACTCAACACGAAATCCACTGAAATGAACGAATGCAACACGCCAGAATCAAACAAAACTCACGCTACGCAACCCAAAATCATAACAGTACCTTCCACAAGCTGCGACGACTCTGCCACTGCTCTGGTCATGTGGGAAACCTGGCCTCGAGCTCTCTGCTTGCCCACACTCGCTGATCGTGGTAGTGATGGATACTGCCCCTGCTGCTGAAACTGTTGCTGTGGGTACCACTGGTGCTGCTGAGGAAACTGGGGTGGCTGACACGGCCACTGTGGACAGTCACGCGTCACGTGTCCTGACTGATCACATCTGAAACAGATCACCGGTGCCGTACGCTACCTGCTTGGATGTGACTCGCCACAACGGGGACACCCCGCACGAGAACCACCGACTGACCCCTGCCGCTGTAAAGGTGCCGACTATTGAACACTGCCCAAAGAAGCCTGCCGCTGCTCTCGACCCTCCATCTTCTTCTTCTGGAAACACTTCCTGAAGAACCTCTTGATCTTGGCGCCGAAAGATGCAGAATCCGTCGCTGAAGCCGCTGGAGTGGAAGCTCCCGAACTACCAGAAGGAAGCTGGAACGTGCTCTGCTGCTAGGTAGTTGACTGCTGGCTGCGGCCTGACACGGACTACCCCTGGCTAATTGGTCCTCTTGTCCTCTGCATATCCAGCTCCAAATACGTCGCTATACGAGAAGCCGTCTCCAAATCAGTGGCAGCGTTCGCGATCAAATGGTGCCTCAACTCCTGCCTCAAGCCCTGGATGAACTGCTCAGTCTTCACCCTCTCATGCTTCATGATATGAGGTACATAACAACCCAGCGCAACAAATCGGGCCCTGTACTGCAACACGGACATGTCACCCTGTACCAGCTCCAAAAACTAACGCATCCTCTACGTGGCAACATACTCTGGGCAGTAATCACGCTCGAAAGCACTAACAAAGTCGCCCCACAAGATCTGCTCAAAGGGGTGAGACTGAAAAGATGTCTTCCACTCGAAAGCCCACCACTCTTGAGCCATGCCCTGCAACTCTCTACACTCTCCACATTTATATGTAAGTGAATTTGGGGACCAAATTCTTTTTAAGTGGGGGAGGGTGTAGCAACCTGAAATTTTGAAAGAAATAAAATTTAAATAAAATTCTAAATAGTGACTTACATCAAGTCGCCATTTTATTAAATAACGGCTCTTTGAACAGGCGCCACTTAACCAAGTAACGACCCTGTAGAAGGCGTCAAATCATTTAGAACCACGGTAAGAATCCTACTTGGAATAAGAGAAGTAATTAACGCCCTTGCTTAAGGCGCCAATTAGTAAAATGAAGACATAGTAGACAGGCGCCAATTTACTAATTGACACCCCAAGACCTAGTCGCCATTTAAACAGCGCCCGCAGACAAGGCACTATTTCACTGAGAACCGTAAAATGGAAATCTGTTGCCGTGTTTTGTTCGAACAGGGAACTGAGATAAGATACGAAACTAATATGGGTAAGGATTAAATTGGGAAAGGATTAAGATGGGGAAATTAATGATCTAATATGATTCTTTTTCTAAGGTAACCCAACCCCGATCGAATTACAACCCCCTGTAGGTTCCTTAGCCTATAAATACCCCTGCCCTCAACCCATGAACCCCTGTTCGTCAGACTCTGCCAGAGCTATGGTAAGGAAGAATTAAATTGATCTTCTTTACTGTTATTTTTTTTTCTTCTTACTTCCTGTATTGGGGTCATACAAGAACAATAGTGGAAGGAAGAAGCTGAACCGATGCCGTCTACTTCCTACTTTCTTCTTCCTCCTGCGGGCTACCACAGCAAGAAGAGTGTTCTTGACGTGGGAATAAGGAAGCTGTCTTCTTCCTGCTGCCTCCTCCTTCCCCCTATGTTCTGTTGCAACAAGAGGAAGCCTGTAGTCATCTTCTCTTAGACTGTTGCTGCTACTCTGTTTATAACAAAGTATCATTTCTTCTTCCCAAATCCCCAATTCATCACCCGTCAGTACAAGAGGTAGGAACTATTTCTCAAATTCTGGATTTAACTTTAACTAATAAAGATCATGCATGCATATAAGTCTAGCTACCATGATTTTACTGTGTTTTATAGATTCCTATTTTCCCGAGAAATAGCGACCGGACCTCAGGCGCTATTTCTGTTTGACGCGCCTTCTTTCGAGGCGTCAATTAATAGATGACTCCCTTAAAGTGATTGTTTACCATAGTATTTAATAAATCAATGCATGATTAAAATTTAATAACTTGAATACATGATAGATTAATTCCTGCATGAGTACAGTCCTGAAATCCTGTGATTTTCCTCTTGACTTGGCTTCCTTTTGGTAGTCAATGAAGTTCTCCTTAAATAGCTTCTTCAGCTATTGGAAGGAGGCGATGGTTGTAGTCGGCAGGCACTCAAACCACGTCCAGACATTTTCTCAGAGAGTAGTGACGAACGTCAAGCACTTTACAGCATCCGAGGCCCAGTGAAACACCAGGTTGTACTCGAAGCTGTGCATGTGATTGGCAAGATCAGTGGTGCCGTCGTAGGGGTTAAACGACGGCAGTTGGAACTTCGGCGGAACGGGGGCATCCATGATGTCTCTGGATAAGGGAGCATGGAAGTCTGTGTCATTGTAGATGAGGACTCAGATCTTCGCGGCGTGTAAGGGATCGTCCAAGTATCAGACTTTGCACTCTATCTCGCACTCTACCTCCTTGTAGTGGCACAGTTGTTGGGCCATCTCTGGGTTGGAGTGGAGCGGACTGCGTGGCCTTGGTGCGGGTGAACTGTGCGAACGTCGGGCCTGAGTAGCGGAGGCATGGGAGGTCTCTCGCACTCAGTGAGAGTCTACTATAATAGGAGCCCCACCATTCGGAGGTTGCTCCGTCAGGGCACGCTCCTACCCCATCGGTCTATTGAGGAGGCCTTGGCAGAGGTCCATCAGGGCTTGGAGCTGGCAGACACCTCTGCCAGTTTGTTGGTGGTGACATCCCGATGTGGCCATGTGGATGAGGATGCCTCCTATGATCCCCGGTGAGAACTAGGGCCCTGGTGAGACCCTCGGCCGAAGTTGCTGGTGTTACGACAGTTCCCACGGGGTGCCATGACTTTCTGTTCGATTTCTCACAGACGACGCCAAAAAGTGTAGAGGCGAGAAAATGATCTCTCGATCCTCGTATCATATTTTTAATATTTATTTATTGGGGAAGATCATCCAGCCACCCATGGAAGCCTGGAAACACTTGAGGAACGACATCAGAAGGAGCATTGGGCGTTATCCCAAGGGACAACCCTCCGATGCTTAAGTTAGGACTATGTTACGTAGGGATCGAGAGAGAATGCAGAGAGAGAGGAGAAGGAGAGTTGAGCGATCAAGTCTAGAGTGAAGATCTGACCTCAGGAGAAGTGCTCGCCACACCCAATGGGTGCTCGGGGAGTGCTCACTAGGCTGGAAGTGTGCTCAGAAGCGGGTCAGGCTCTCCTTAGTAGAAGGCTCTCTCTGCCTGTAGACGTCAATTAGCCTGTCTCAATATGCGTGTGTGGCTATCTCACAGTGTCTGTGTCAGTCTGTATGTCCCGCTATCCCTGGTTGAAGGTCCATTTATCCTTTTGTTAGAACTGACTATCTTCGCCAGGAGGGTGCATAATGTTTTATTGAAAGCTTCTGCTAGCCCATTTGCCTACGGATTGTACAAAGTGGATGTCCTCTAGTCACTCTTGTACTTTTCGGCCAACCTATAGACCTTTTGATTCTCGAAGTGGCTTCCGTTATCTGAGATGATCCGATTGGGAATGCCGAATCAGAATATTACATTTCTCCGGATAAATCGGGCAACAATTTCTCCTATCACTTCTTTCAGGGCTACAGCCTCCGCCCAGCAGGAGAAGTAATATGTTATTGCTAGGATGTACTTGCATCCTGAAGAAGGGGGGGGGGAATGGACCTACGACATCTGTTCCCCATTGGGCGAAAGGCCAATTGGGTACTGTTGGATGTAGCTGTGTTGGAGGCTGCCTGGGGACCGTTGCATGCTCTTGGCACTTTTGACACGACTTGGCATACTTGTAGCAATCGTCAAACATTGTCGGCCAACAGTAGCCCAACTTTTTAATTTCAATTTTTATTTTTGGCCCAACCTGGTGTGCTCCAGTTGACTCGACATGAACTTCTTTCATCACCCTCCACACTTCTTCTGTTGTGATGCATCGAACGAGTATCTTCTTCTTGGCATCCGCCATAATTTGGAATAGAATTCCGCTCCTGAGTTCATAGGAATCTTTTGTTCAGATCAGCCTAATCATTTCTTCCCTTTGCTTGGGCAGCTGTTGGTGTTTAAATCATTTCATGAGGGGCTCACGCCAGTCAGATGAGCCGACCGTTTCTGTAGTTGCTACTTCAGGCTCTTCTATACCTGACTCTTCCTCTATCATACTGGGGACTAGCCATCGGTTGATTACCTGTATGTTGAGTGATTCATCCGACAGGATTGCCAGTGAGCTTGCTAGCTTTGCCAATGCATCGGCCTGTGCATTTTGACCTTGGTCGATGTGGTTTATTTCAATCAAGTAAAACTTCTCCATGAGCTATTTCACTTTGGCATAAAAAGGCAGTAATTCGGCCTTTCAGACTTCAAAGTGTCCTTGAATTTGCCTAACGATCAACATCGAGTCCCCAAACACTTGCAGCATGTAGATCACCATGTAGAGGGTGATCTGGAGGCCGATAATTTGAGCTTCATATTCTGCTTCATTATTTGTGCAGGCTTTATTAATTGAGTAAGAAGTATGCAACACTTCTCCTTCAGGGGATTTAAGGATGACACCCACCCCCGCTCTGATTCTTGTCTACCCGGACAGGAGTGTTTCTATTCTTGACGCACCGTCGAAGTATGCGTTTGGAAATCAAAGATTGATAGCAGGATTCGGTGCTTGTTGACAATGGCATGTTTCAGTTCTCTTATATCATCGTTTTCTGAGATGAGTATGACTGATGAGAGATGCTAGGAGGTTTCCCAAGATGAATACATTTCTTGGTTCACTTATATTCTCATTTTCTTAGATCAATGTGTTGTTCAAGGTATCAAGAGGTTTCTTGATTTTTTATTTAAGTTGATTAAGTTTTGCATAGAGAAGGTCCCTAAAGCAAATCTGCTGTTGCGATGTCCTTGGAATGGTGCCAAATGCATCCATGTATTATCAGCTTTTTTCTATGCTTAAGGACAGGTGATGCTCGTCTTCTGACTATTAGCAGAACCGGTAGAGAATTGATCTTTGGGAAGATGACATGGTGCTTGATGGAAATGATAGTATCAGTTGGGTTTATCAGGTTGTGAATTACAATTAGATGGGTCACCGCGTTGCACCTTGGCAGGAAGGAGGTTTTAAAAAAAAGTGTATCCTTTCCTGAATTGGATTAGCTTGGAGTGGGCAGATTGGATGAGGATCTGTGCCACTGATTCTTTTGGGTTGGCTAATATCAAAGCCAATATCAAGCTTTCTTATCTAGGGCTATCGTGTGGAAATGAGCCATATGATACTAGTCTCAGTGTTGCCATTTATAAAATGTGTTGGTATGTGCTAGATTTCATTTCTGTTCCATGATGACTTTTGTGGCCATGGCTGTGTTGACCCTTCAAAGCTGAGGTAGACCCTATTTACATTCTTTTGTGGAGGGCGAACTGGGGACGGTAAGCTCTGGGCTATTGCTAACCAATGGAGATTTACAGAGACTTAACTGATAAGTCTCTAGTAGCTTTAGGTGATTTAATTTATGTCACTCCTTCATGTTTTTTGTTGCATTATTAAACAGCAGATCTTTGATATTATCTGTGCCATCCTCAATCCATGGTACAGAAAAGCTTGCCGTTTGGTGGAGCCTGGATAGACCTACTCACCAACTTTTTGTGAGGAGTTTGTTGGACCTGTCTGCAATATCACCTTTTTTTTGTTTGGGGGTTGGGGGAATGACCTGCTGTTGTAAATGTTCTCAGCTCTTTGCCACCTTTTTAAACCCATGACTCATGAGAGTGACTTTTACCATATTCTATCTCTTACTTCCTAGTCATGTTTTGTTGCGTGCTACACTGAATGGTTATCGGTTGCTGAAATCTGAGAAATGACTTTGTACTGATTTCACATGTTCACCGAAGATTTGTTTCCTGAAAGGGTTGTTCTTCAATAAAAAAAAACAAAACAAACCCACATGCATCTCTCACATTTCTGCATGCATCCTCATCATAAAATTTCCTTGCACCCTACATGATTAAGTCCAGAAGAGCCACCTTCATGCATAAATTCAGAGAACTTATTTTATGAATGAATTCAGAAATTTCTTCTGCATGAATAAATTCAAATTTTCATGTGCATGAACAAACTCAAAAAGAATCTGTATGCATAAGTTCAGGGAATGTATATGCATGAGCAGGTAAAAAAAAATCACACGCAAGCTAGGGCTGCATGATGCCCCCCTGTTTGAATACTGTGAACAAGGGTTGGACCCCTCTGCATTCATTTCAGAATTTTGCATACCATGCATATCCATATAAGTCTGCATGTCAAACCTCGCACACACCCTCAATACAAATGAAACCCCTTATATGTTTTAACCCATCAGTGCTCCCTTGTGTTTAATCTCTGGTATATCGAATGGTGAGTTGTGGAGGGTTAGATTCTGTCTAGCTGGAAGCTCTCACTATGCGTGAGTGAAACACTCCGCCTAGTATCAGATATTCCCCCGCGTGAACAATTAAACTCTTGCATACTGCATGAACAGATGAAGACCCTCGCATGCCTTACCTTGTGTGTGCTTGCCTATTGTTGCTAGTATATCAAATGGTGAGTTGCAGAGGGTTGGATTTCGTCCAGCTGGAAGCTCTCGCTATGCGTGAGTGAGATACTCCGCCTAGAATCAGAGATTCCCCTGCATGAACAATTAAACTCTTGCATACTGCATGAACAAATGAAGACCCTCGCATGCCTTACCTTGTGTGTGCTTGCCTGTTGTTGTTGGTATATCAAATGGTGAGTTGTGGAGAGTTGGATTCTGTCCAGCCGGAAGCTCTCACTATGCATGAGTGAAACACTCCGCCAATTATCATTCACTACCCTATATGAACCTCCCCCTCTCATGCGTGTGTATATGCATACATGCCCGATGTTTCTGCAAGAAGAAAGAAAGAAAGAAGAGGAAGAAAAGAGACAAAAAATGAGAAAGAGTATTAATAAGAAAGGGAAACACGTTGAAACTTAAAATGAAGACTAATACTCAGAAGCTCCCTAGGGTGTTGTATTGACCTGACAATTTAACCTATGAATACATGAAGGGAGAATAAAAAAAAGAGAGAAGAAAGAGAGAAGAGGTAAGATGTAAGACCTCAGATTTTCGGATCTGGCTTTGCGGGTCGCAGATCGTGTCCGAGTGGACTTCAGAATTTTTTTATAATGATTTTTCGGACCCGTTGTCAAGGATTTTTTAATCCCCAAAGTCTCCAGTCATCCCTGGAATTGTGGATCTGGTTCCTGGCTTGTCCCTTGACCATCCTAGGTCTTATAAAAACTACTCTTGGGCCAAGAAACCCTAAGGAATGTAATGATTAAAAGGGAGATTATCCAAGGGAGAAAGAAGGGTACTGTAGCTCCGTAAACAATAACTCATGCAAGATTTCCTCATCCATCTCCAAGCTCTTCAAGCTCCATCTGAAGCCAATCAAGCTCTATTCAAGTGAAGAAGCAAGCCTTGTTCAAGATCTCCATCATACACTCAGAGGGAGCCTAAATCAAGAGTTTTTCTTTTATGCTTCATCTGTTTTGTGTTTTGAGCTTCAAGTCTATATTCTTTTAAATCTGTAAACATTCGTGTGTGTGTGGATTGGTTCAGATCCGTGGTCGTGTGTGTTGTATTGTTTAGATCTATATGTGTGCGTGGATCTTTTTAGATCAGCGTGTGTGTGTGGATCTATCTAGATCCGGTTATACCAGTGTGTAGAGTGCAGCATCTGTCGCAGCATGTGTGTGTGCTGTTGATTCAATTGTCGGATCATGTTGGAGACCTTGTCTCCGTGTGTGTGTGTTGGGGTGCGTCCTCGTGTGTGTATGTGTAGGTGTTGCCCTCCGTGTGTGGTTGGAGAGTGTCTCTGTGTTGGGGATTTATCCCTACGCTGGTTTCCAGCAATGAAGCCTCACCGGGTTTTGTTGAGGGGGGGATGTAGGTTGCCGTCGTTGCATCCGAACCACCTTAAAAATTGTTATGCCTTGTGGTTTGAATTGTGTGGTTTGGCTCATTTCTTCTACCTCCATTCTGTATGGTTGTTTGTGCATATTGTTCTTCCAGTTGATCCTTTAGATTTAGCATAATATATCTTTCTCTAAATAGATCTTTGGCATATCAAAAGGTGTTCTTGAATTGACAAGATCAATCTTGTCAGGACAATAGCACCTTGTGTGAGTAAAATCCCTAGACTCACACCTCCACCTTGTACCAAGAAAATATCGTGAAGATAGATTTTGATAAATCTATGACGAGGATCGTCAAGCATCAAGGGCAACTATCTAATTATATTTATTTTAAGTGTTTTATGTTAGTGGGCCACTTTAGTGGGTCTATATGTGTGTTTTTCCTTTTTATAGACAATAAGATGTATCATCATCATATAATAGTCTGTTAATTTTTTTGTCTTCCTATTAGACATATAATTAGTCATAGATGTCTGGGGGTTGGTGAGGTTTGATATTAATAGTCGTGGATGTCCTAATTATTTGAAGTTGTCACGAACCATCTGTAATTTCTTATGTTAATTCAATAATCATCACTTGAAATATTGGCATTTTATGACCAATGATTTGGGTCACCTCCTTATTTATTTTTGTGATGTCCCGAGTTATTCATCACTTATTGGGCCATATTGGTCAGGTTTGAGGCTTATTTTATGGGTCACTCTCCCTGGTTGGGCCTTGTTCATTGTCTTTTTTGTCACTCGAAGCTTAGTGGGCATTTCATTCTTTTTGCCATGGCCTCGCCCCTAGCGGTCTATAAAATGATTGTTATCTATAGTTGGCGGTCTAATTCTAGACCGTTTAGCAGTAGCGGAGTCCTATTTTAAATGTTTTTCTTATCTTTTAATGGACGATCAGCCCATGTGGTCTATCGTATGACTGTTAGTGGTGCTCTGGCGATCTATCGCTAGACCGTTTGGCAAGCGGAGAGTCCTTATCGTGACTTCTTCTCCCGTTGATCTTATTTTTTACTGGACGATCGAGCCATGCGGTCTATCGGTCGACTGTTTCTTGCACCTTGCAGTCTATCGTAAGACTGTTAGTGCAGACAGAGAGTCCCGCTCTGACTGTTCTTTCTCTGTTTCACCGTAAACAAACTAGAGTCCTTGTTTTGTAGATTTCTCTCCAGATAAAGATCCTCAGAAGCTTCTATTTGTTTCTGTGGACTCTTGGGAGCATTATCTTCAAGAGTTTGATAAGTTCAGGCCTATTTTCGTGCAAGTTTCTCTCCAACTCGACCAGAGAGTTGGAAGGTCTATAAATAGAACCCTTGGCTTCATGGCTTGAGGAGGAGATTTCTGGAGCTTACGTTGAGGTGCTGCTACTTCCTGGAGTGAGTACCAACTAGGGAGAAGTCTTTTCTACGTCCATAAGGCTTCTGGTCCAGGTAGTATTTAGTTTCAATTGGTTTAGTTTGAGTCTTTCTTATTTTAGTTCTTCCCCTCTTCCTATTTGCATCCATAGCATATTCCCACTTCCTTGTCCACGTTTTGCTACACTTTCATCATTTTCAAACATCCTCCTATCTTTTTCACGCCCCACAGGGGTTAAAAAATCACCAACCCCCAGGTATCCATCTTTCCTTTTATATACTTTAGCTTAATTTCATTATAGATTCTACACTAGTCCAATGGCTTATTGGTCTATTTTCTTTGTGTTTACATTTTTCTGCGATTTTACAGGGTTCATTGCACGAGGCCCAGCTTTTTTGGCCGGCCAGGAGGGGTGGAGATATCAAGTTCCATGTTGCTGATTCTGGACAACTTTTGTGAGTAGCTCAAACCTAGCTAGCACATCTGCCTCCTCCTTCTCAAAACAAGTTGTCACTCAAGAGAATCAGAAAATAAAATAGAAAAAGAAAACACTGAAAAAGATTGATGAGAATAACCATGCTAAGAAAACTCAGGCCAACAAATCCCTTGTCAATAATGCCGAATGCTTTTACTGTGGAAAGTTTGGTCATGAGATGGCTGATTGTTTTGTTATGAAGAATGATGATCTGAAGTTTGATAGGATTCACGCTAGGAACTCTCATGCTAAAGAACCATCTTTTGTACAAAAGAAAAGAGTTCACTGCCTTTACTATCATAAGATAGGTCACCTCTTGCATGAATGTAGACAAATGGACCAAGATGACCTAGCTACTGTAGAAATGTATGATAAATAACTCCATACTAAAAATCTTGTAATTTTCAAAAAGAAACTTCATTACTATCATTGTGGCAAATTGGGTCACCCTACTGCATAATGCTGACATGTACCAGAGAGAAATAGTGAACATGAATTTGTTAAAGCTCTTGTGTATCAAAATGTCTTTGATAGAAATAAATCTATTTTTAAAAGAAAAACTGTTGCATGTTTAGAATGTGGAAAACCTGGCCACCGAGCTTCTAAATACTGGTTGGCAGGTTATGGAAAACATAATGTTCATGCAAATAATAGAACTCCTCATGTTAATGCACACAGAGATCATGTCTATAACAATGTGCACCAAAAGAACATGAAATCTGTCATTGTTAATGCATGTCATTATTGTGGTTAGAATTGACACTCTATGAATAATTGTCGTGTATTGACATCTGATGATGTTCATGCTTAAAGACTGTGGAGAGCACCCTTCAAAGGTGCCACTATTATTTCAGGATCCAAGGGTAGAACTCACCCGTCCGGGGCCCAAACAGAGAGCCGCTTTGTGGTACAGGAAGCAGACGTGAAGTTGAAGCTCTCACCCAAGCCCCGCCACCATATCTTTAAGAGAATGGCCGTGGGAGCCTCTGCAAGTCGTCTCTAGTTGTCTATCAGGAATCTGATGCACAGTCCGGCGATGACGGCTCCCTCGGTCAGCCACAAGCTCAGAACGGGACGAGACCACCACGGTTGCGTAGAGGACTTGAAGATGCTTCCGACGGTGCATCTTGAGCATCCAGGAGCGTCAGGATGAAACCGTGGTCGACTCTGCTAGTTGCTGGTACTCTACTACCTACAAACTGAGAAGTGTAGGTTGAAGATGGGAGGTGAGAAATGAGGTAAATGGGAGGGGAAGGCACACTTATCATGGACGTCAAACCGCCCACGATAGTCCAACCCCAGTGTTGGTAGCTTCTCCGGCTCACCTCTGCAACTGAAGTCCCACTAGGTCGATGCAACCAAGTGGGTGTCCCAGCCCTTATACCGCCGGCTCGCTAGAGAAAACTCTTGGTTAGGTAGAATCGCCTGGTCATACCCAAAGTTCCTAACAAACTAGTACGGGTAGTAGGGCGAATGGGCACTGGTACTGGACTGGTGCAGCACCAAAATAGTGGGTCTGGTGCTAATCACCCATTCCTTGTACACTGGCACGTCTGGCTATCTCTGAAACTATAGGGCGTAGGTCACCCCTCCACTCACTGGTACTAACACGGGGATGAAGCCCCTCGAACCTTAATCAAACAGCAGGTCGTCATCACCTCTGCTAGGCAAGTATGACATGGCCTTCCTGGCCTTCTCCAACTGATCTACTGTGTCTCTCTATCTGGCTGTCCCGTAAGGCAAACAATAAAGGAGTTGCTGGGTTTGCTACCTCTGACCTCATGACAAGTCCTGGAAAAAGTAGGCCGGTCCACACACTCAGATAATGGGTCGGCAAAACAATGCTCCTCTCCCTGGGCACAGTGTGCACTACCAATGCCCCCAGCCCGTGGTAGATGTTGGCCAAACCTGCTGGGGCCAATGCCAACCTCTGTCCCTCTGCTAGAAGACACGCAGGCCATAGCAACTCTACCGACAGAAGGCTATCCTCGCCATGAGGAACCACGAATGTCGCCAATGAGTATGTGAGATATGCGGTCAAGTATGTGACATCTGGAAGCTCATGGGGATTCCACCCCTCTCTCGGTGCATATATGTAGTGGGAATATGTCCGGAATCTCAACCCCACCTCTAAATACTCCTCCCACGGAGTCTGATCCTGCGCGAACTCATTATAGAAGCAGAAGGCCCCGTTGTAGAAATGGCAGACCCACGCCTTCAATGTCACCCTGGGAGTATGCACTAGCTTCTCCTTGCCCGCCTGGGCCAAATTTCTCTAGGTCTTCAATAGATATCGATAGCTGTGTGACACCTGATATCGCCCTAGACCTTCTGTATGACTGTGATGGAGGTCATCTGGCACCACCTCCTCACATCCTTCACTGTTGATTGATAGGCCAAAAATCCGGAATAATGACCATAAGTCCAGTGGCGTCTCTCCCTCTGCTGTGGCCATTGTATTCCATTGGCGGTTGAAGCGCTCCGCCATTGCCTGAAGAAGCCCAATATAGCAGGGGTATCCGCATAGGGCCTGTAGCACCCTATGGCACCGGGGAACTGTCTTCTATAAAATGGTCTTTAAATTTGCCCCCAAAAAAAGGGAGGGCAATTGGAGAGAAGAACAGAAAGGGAATCGAGAGGAGAAGGCCACCAATCCAAATAGAGAGTTCGAGGGTTTTCTTGAGGAAAAAGCCTCTCTTCTGAGCGTCTCCACCACCGCCGTGACCCTCTGTTCTGCACGAACCCCCTGGTGCCGGAGAAGATCCTCTGCTCTCTGGTTTACTTAGGTGGGTCGCCATGGTTTGCCCGCTGCACCCCCCCTTTTTGGTCTGATTTTCTTCTTTGCCGTAATGTAAGTGAGCGGGGAGGGGCGATGATACGAGCCGTCCCCCCCCTTCTCACCGTTCTCGGGCATTTTCTCCTCCCCTATAATCTTCCTTTCTAATTAGTGTAATTGACGACCGAGTGACAACGCCGGCGTCTATACCATAAATCTGTATTCTCTTTTTTTTTTTTTTTGCTTCTGGAATGAACGAAGTGCACGAGTGCACCAATGGTGTTGCGCGGACTAACATTGCTCCCGTTTCTGCATTATTTCTTCTTCTCCCCTCCTTGCGTGTTGTCCCTGCAACCATTGAATCGGCGTAGCGCTACAGTGCCGGCGCCGGAATGAGTAACATGTCATCTTCCCCCTGGCCTGTGCGATCGACCAATTCCTTGTATACGCGTTCATCGGATCTACTTCCCCGGCGCTGAATGTGCCCCTGCGACTCCTTGGGCTACAGTAACTACCCCTTTTCCCAGGGTTACTCTTCCAACAATATGTGTCGCGCTTTATTGCCTGTTCATTTGGTGGGTTTGGTGATTGGGGGGCATGCCGGTGTATGTACCCTTGATCATCTCCTTTGGAAGTCCACACCCCACTACCTTCTTCACATCGCTTGATTGTTCAGAGGGAGTTGGGGTCATCGTCTTCAGAATATAGAGGTCCACCTTGTAAAAAATCATGGGGCATCTGTGGGGTTTGCATCCCGGGACTATGACCCCCCCCCTTTCTGTGGACGACAAACCTCTCACCCTGTGACTCTCAGGTGATGAACTCTGCAAATGTTGATTCGTCACCTAACTAAGCATATCCTAAGCCGAGTGCTCCCTTCGTCCTGTTGTAAGTCAAAGCTTGAGGCTCAATCCGTGTTGTCCATCTTACTCCGATACCCTGGGGAAAGGGGAACATTTCTCATATTCTCTATTCATTCTGCCTGCAGGGATTCGTCCATCAATGACGAGTTTCCTATGGACTAATGAATGAATATCAAATGGGATTAATGTCCTTTCAGGTTTTCGCCATAGCTAGGTTATAACCATTTTTGCCCTTGCTCGGGATATCTGAGCATGTCCAGCGGGGCACCTCTATTTTAAGCTCCATTTTTTTTGAACCAAGAATTGGAATGGGTTTATTCATGCACTAAAAGATGGTTTTCAAGCCCAAGTAGCTTATGCGTTAGTGTACAGCTACGTGCTTGACACTGTATTCATTAGCGCGGGGTGAACGCTAATGCAAAGAAAAGGGTTTATGCACTGATTCGGACATAAGGTCCACATCGGTGGTAACTCATATGATTTGGCTAGGGCACGAAGCCTTTTGCCAATAGAAGTGTGTTTTCCTTGATGCGAGGATAGCGTCTGTGCAAAGGAAGTGGTTTATGCACTGCTCTAGACGTAAGATCTAGATTGGCGGTGATGTGTATATGGTTCGAGTAAGGAGCAAGACCTTTCACCAGTGGAACTGTGTTGGTTGATGTGAGAATGACGTCAACCAGTGGAAAGGTTGAGCCTTGGCTTAGATGTGTATTTATTAGCTAGGACATGTACCCTTCTGCGGAAAGAGATGTATTTTCGCTGACGTGGGGATAATGTCCACGCAAAGAATAGGGTTTGAGCATCGATTTGAACGTAAGGTTCAATACGATGACATAGGTATGAATCAACTAAAGCATGAAACCTTTTATCGATAAAATATATTTTCATCGATGTGGGGATAACATCAATGCTAGGAAAAAGGTTTGTTCACCGATCCAGACGTAAGGTCCAAACCAGTGATTGCGTGTATAGATTGACTGGGGCTCAAAGCCTTTTTCCTATAGATATATGTATTCATTGACGTGGGGTTTGATGTCAACGCAAAGGAAAGGTTTGAGCACTGATCTAGATGTAAGGTCCAAACCGGTGATGAAGTGTATAGATCGATTAGGGCTCAAAGCCTTTTGCCAATAGATATATGTATTCATTGACGTGGGATTTCATGTCAACACAAAGGAAAGGTTTAAGCACTGATCCGGACATAAGGTCCAAACCGGTGATAAAGTGTATAGATCGACTAGGGCCCAAAGCCTTTTGTCGATAGATATATGCATTCGTTGATGTGGGGTTTGACATCAACGCAAAGGAAAGGTTTGAGCACCGATCTGGATGTAAGGTCCAAACTGGTGACGAAGTGAATAGATCGGCTAGGGCGCAAAGCCTTTTGTCGATAGCCCTTCCAGTTCATTTAAACTAAGTGTATTCTAAAACTGAACTTTGGGCGCCGAGCTCAAACCGGGCATCCGATTTGGCATCATCGCCCCACCACCTACTAAGTCAACACACGATGCCACCTCGTCTGAAGCAATGACCCAAAGTATTTGAGGCACATGTCTGTGGTGGAGTTACATTACTATGCCATCTACGACACCCATCCATGCATACAAATGACAATGGAGAATACACCGGGGGCAACAAGTATGGAGACCTATGTAGGGGTGTATTAGGAGAAGACCTGCAACGAAGCACATATAGCAAAGAAGACAAACGACAAGTAAAATCTTGAATTAATACACCACTATGCATTGAGAAAAGTAAGCACATTCTAGACTGCATGACAATTAGCACATATGGAAAGAAGGATGGGGCACATAGGAGCAAAACAAATGGCCTATGAATACACAGTCTGACACATAACAAATAGACTCACTAGACAACTGAGACTGGGAAATAAACATGCTTCAAATTATTCAGTTATGATGCCATAGTTGTGTAGCAATCGTGTCTCTAAGCAACTCCCCCTCACAGATGTCACGCGATGCTACAGGCGCATTGGGGTCAACATTGACATCTCCTGTTACGTTAACGTCATGTGGGGCATTTAAAAAGTAATAGTCCTCCCCATACTCCCGATGAATAAAGTTGTGGATGATACAACATGTAACGACAATAAGTATTTGAGTGCGGTATGGATACATGTTCCCCTCTTTTAGTGTTACAAATCACATCCTTACTACCCCAAAAGCTCGCTCCACGACATTCCAGATCTGAGCATGCTGATGGTTGAACTTATCTCGCAAGTTTCGACAACCTCCATTACCACGCCCTCGGTATTATGAAATATGGTAACACTCTCCTCGGTATGGTGCAAGGAAGCTACCAGTGTTAGCATAACCAAGGTCAGTAAGATAATATTTACCTACAATAATAGACATTGTATTAAATAACATTCATGTTCATATTGACAACAGAAACATGAATTTCATTCCCATGACTTACTTACCTAGAAGCACCCTAAAGCCACCACATTCTAGGGCCCATTTCAACACCTTTTGATCACCAACTGATCTGTAATATTTCGGACCTTTTGGATCCTTGTTTTCGGGTTCCAGATCTATTTTCTCAGAGTGTCTGACTCTATTGTGTCCGAAATTACATTTCTGACATCTTTCGTGTTCGGATCGGCGTGATCCGGGATCGTTTCGGAGGTCCGGAGGTATTCCGCGACTTTTCTGCGTGTTTTTCTGATTCTCGACCCGATTTTCGGCAAATCTTGCGGAACTCCGCTGCGGGCGAACCGAGTCGTTCACCTAGGCGAGAGTGGTACCGTTGCGATCGGTGCGTTCTGAGGATCGCAGAAACGTGATTTTCTATTTTTTTTACTTTCTATAAATAGGAACTTTTCTTTAATCTTTTCACCTTTTCTTCTTCTTCCTCTTTCCTTCTTCCTCCCCCAACGTGAGCACCCCTCTCTTCCTCCTCTTCGTCCGGCGAGCTCGCGACGGCGTCCCCTCCGACTGCAGACGGCACGGGGCGGTGGCGTGGTGATGACGGGGATGATGACGGCGAGGCGATCATGGCGGCGTAAAGCTTGTGGGAGATCGTGAAGGGGCGAGGGTTCTAAAAGCGTTCTTCGTGATTTTTGGACGATCCGGCATGTGGCGACCCGAGATCTGAGTACCGGAAAGGAACCGGCATGACTCAAACCTCGGCCCGCCTTCCACGAGCCCGAAAACTCGGAAGGGAAGAAAGGATGGTGTGAGGGTGTGTAAGAAGCTAAAGTGACTGCAGAGATAACACATGATCAACCAAATAATAATATAAAAATTAAATAAATAATTAAACTGCTATAAGGTCCGGTACATCTCATATCCAAATAAAAGTATAATTAGTTGAAAGAAAGGTACAAGCACATGGGGCATACCCCGACTCTGGCAACTGGCACTAACCTCGACTACTGGAACCACGTTGAACACCTGCCGCATCACCTGAAGTATCGGCCTCGCCTGAAACACGACGAAAACACGCAGGGGATGAGCCTCATTTCACAGGCTCAGTAGTGATCTCTCGAACCCTATCTCGCACGAAAAATATGGTAGGAAGCAAGAAAGTAGGAAAGTGCCCTACCTAACAAGAGTACGGTAGAACCAATAAGGGGGAATAAATAAATGGGAAAACCGTCTATTCTAACAGTACCATACTACTAAACCTCGGTCCGTCAAAACTCGAGTCCACACCTACCAACAGATAGGAGCACCTCCCACTAGAAGAATGACCGGATGCATCCCCTGACGTCTTACACCGTGTCACAAGTGTCTAGCTACAACGCCCCAGGCCCGAGAATCAGACATGCACAGTAACCAAAGTACCACGAACAAGGACTAGCTGAGGTCACGCTCGTCAGCGCTGGTCCGAACCCTCAGCCTCATGTGCACACTCAGACCATACGCCCTAGGTCTATCCTCTAGCTGGTAATTCCCCCACCAGCCCAGACTCGGCGGTACGCGGGGGCCCTACGGTAACCAGCTTACTCACCGTCTCTCTCAGGTGCGCCACACCAGTGCTCCTAGTGGGCCAACACACACGTGCCGTGGAAGCTACGACTAGTGGGTGGGTCACCGGACGCACAGACCCTCCAGTCACGAAAACTGACTCTGAAGTAAACGAGTACAAGGATCGCTCCTCGTATGACACTGACTCATAGTGACGCAAGCCGAAGACGTCGCACCCCGGGACCCATCACGGTGCCCCACACTTGGTCCCCACATGATGCCCAGCATCAGTCAGACCACGGTTCAACACATGGATCGAGGTCCACTCACCCAGGATTCGAATTGGGACAAAAAATCACCGGCTAGGCCTCAGATAATGAGCGGTCCATCATTGGCCACTCACGGAGGCACATCTGACTCAGAGTCGTGCGGGGGAGAATGGACGGTCCCACTTGACTGTCTGATACTCCCGACAGAAAACAGACCATAACGCGCCTGCTCAGGTGCGTTATAGTGCTTAACGGACCAAAAGGGGTGCGTTAAGCCTCAAGTCACGGAAAGCTACATAACGCACTCCTCTAGGGGCGTTATGTACATAACGGACCACACCTGGTGCGTTATGTCACGGAGTAGAACAACCCATAACGCACTTCTCAAGGGGCATTATGGTCCTTAACGGACCATACCTGGCGCGTCAAGTGGAGGGCAAGGGCGTCGAGCATAACGCACCTTCCCTGGGGCGTTAAAGTACATAACGGGCCTGCCAAGGCGCGTTATGTGACCAGGCCCCCAACGGTCACAACTAACGGTCGAATCCAACGGTCGGAAACCATAACGCACCAGCCCTGGGGCGTTATGCCTGACATAGCGGTCAGTCGTGCGACCGGTATGCCCTTAAAACCCAGACACGAAACATACGAAGCATAACACACCTTCCTATGCGCGTTATGCACATAGCGGTCTCTGGTACGACCGCTATGACGGTCCGATGGTGAAAACGACGAACACAATCTAAAAATCACAACCACACCCTCGTACCTCCACCGGAGAGGGGGAAATCAAGGGGGAAGCTCCCCAATGGCCCTAGGCATGATTCTATGGCCTCGGATCGTTAACCCCTATAAATTCTAAAGAAAATAACTAGTTGTTTATTTTCTCAGGGACCTTACTTCCAAAATGGCTGCGAATCATGCAAATTGGGAAGCTGTGCAATAAACGGTTGCGGGTCTTACCTAGGCCCTACAGATTGTCGCACAAGCTGGCACGCGAGCTAGCGTCGGGGATCTTCATCGTAATTTCCAGAGCATGAATCCCCCATGGTTCTTAGGTTCATCCAACAAGATGAAGTGAAAAATTGGATAGATGAGATGGACCGTATCTTTAATGCCATGCAATGCACGGACCAGGAGAAGGTCTTGTTGGCTACGTTCTAACTCAATAAGGATGCTCGCACATGGTGGAAAGCCACCTCGGCACATCTTCACAATGCTCAACTCACTTGGGAAGAGTTCCCTGAGCTCTTCTAAGAAAAGTATTTCTCTGAACATGTCCGCAAGAGGAAGGTGGTAGAATTTACCTCTTTAAGGCAAGGAATGATGGCCGTAGTGGAGTATGAATTACAATTTTCATGACTGGCACCATACTCTCCACATCTTATTAGCACAGAGCTCTTGAAGGCTAATCATTTTGTGGACGGTTTGAGGTCGATTTTTGTTAAGCAACTTGGCCCACAAAACATCCGTACCTATATCGAGATGGTCCACCGACCCCACCTATGTGATAGGACCTTGGAGAAGGTCAAGAACTTTAAAGGCAAGGGTGAAGACTTTGGCCGCAAGTACGAGAAGAAGGGATGGAAAGAAGAAAGATTCAGCATCACGAGGACTTACAAATCTCGTGAAAATAAGAAGAGGTCAAGAAACAGCAATGGTAGTGGCAAGAATAATAAAGTTAAAGAGGAAGAGAAACAGGTCATGGCTGCTTACACATTTTGCGAGGAGTTCAGTCATTCGGCAGAGAAATGTTGGAAGCACCTT
Source organism: Amorphophallus titanum (assembly GCA_024336825.1). Lineage (NCBI taxonomy): Eukaryota > Viridiplantae > Streptophyta > Magnoliopsida > Alismatales > Araceae > Amorphophallus > Amorphophallus titanum. The sequence continues at coordinate 996,856 of JANBPO010005995.1, forward strand.
GGTGCTTGTCTTCGATGTGTGTAGAAGCCGGGAGCATCGCATGTCGGATTGTCAACTTATGAAAGAACAATCTTCCAAAAATGATGGTGGACGCCGACGGCAGACTCGTTTAAATGTCGTACTAGATGAGGAAGTGCCAAAGGATGATGTTTTAATGGAAGGTACCATCCAAATTTATTCACAACCTCCTTTTGTATTATTTAATACTGGTGCTTCTCATTCTTTTATATCTACCACTTTTGTTAAAACTTTACCAGTTTCACTTGTTCATTTACGTTTGGACCTACCTATTACCAACCCTTTAGGTCCTAGAACCAAACTTAAAATCCACTACCCAAATAGTGAGGTAACCATAGAAGCTGGCAACTAACGAACCATCGACTGGAACACTCCACTCCGAAGAGAACATCACACCTAAAAAATACAGGGTGAGTCTCATCTCATTGGCTCAGTAGGGGTCCCGAGGGTCCCCACCACAACGAAAGCAGTAAATAGGAACAACGTAGGAACAACAAGTAAAGAGAAACAACGGCAACAACAGTATAATAACACCAGTACAACACAACGACTGCGACTGGAACTAGAGGACGGTAAATAGAGGGAACACACACAAGCCCTCCACACAACCCCGACTCCCACGGTCGGGCAGTCAGTCCTCACCGACGGAACAACTAACCAAGCGACACGGCCACGCTAAACCAACACCCTCGAAAGAACCTCCAAGCCACAGAACTGCTCGATCTTGAGCTAGAACCAGCGAAGGAACCATGCCCCATATACAGGGCAACACCAGCCCCTCTATCGGAAAGGCCACGACAACCCTGTCGGTACCTCCACCTTCACGGCATAGGGAAAGAACCACGCCCAACACATAACCGAACGGACTGAGCCACCAGCACAGTAAACCACACCGAGGAAAAACCCACGTTGAAATCTCTCAAGTAACAAGAGTACTGCCCCACTAGTGACGAGACTGGAATCATCCTCGGATGACTTACACCGCAGCCTCAAGTGTCTCCCTACTCACCCCAGGCGAAAACTAAGACATAGAACACAGTACCACAGAACAATGACTAGTTGGGATCGCGCTCGTCAACACGTGTTCACTGTCCCCTACTACGTGTGTACACACAGATCATTTGCTTTAGGTCTGATCCTCTAGATGATTTTTCCCCCAGTTAGACTCAGGCTGCAAAGACAAGGGGCCCTCAAGTAACCAGCTTAAAAACCTCTACACGGGACAAGCCTCCACCACTCCCAGGTGGGTCGATACACAAACATGCCCAGGTCAGATATGTCTAGTGGGTAGAGTCACCAAGGGTGAGAACTCGTCGTAACTACGGAAACCACCAGAGTACCACCGATCAGTACTAATTCACCACGAGGCGGCTCACTAGCACTAGAACCAAGAACCACGATCCATAACTCCTACGAGGATATCTAGCCGCGATCACAACTCTCATGTGGGAACACCCTCCGTCATCACGGGACTCTCGCGGGGACAGTCAACACGGGTAGCCCGACACATGAATGACTGTCCCTATCCCACCAACAGACAGGGTGATGAGAATCGAGTCCATGCATCCACATTTTATTTTTACCTTTATGTACTTTTATTTTTATTTATGTCCTTGCATAAATAGGGACAGATAGAGAAAAATCTCAGGATTTCAAAGTCATGCTCATACAGGAGTTTGATGATTTGGTTTCATAGATATAAATTTCTAAACATGGTGACTATTAATTACAGAACATACATTTGATGTCACTATTCATAATTTGTAAAGTGTTCACAGAATCAAGAAGTAGAGGCATAGATAGATAGGGAAAAACAACAGGATTGCAAGGTCAGGCTCATGCAAAATTTTCTTGGGTCTAATTTCATAGATATGAATTTTTAAACATGGAGTAATTTTACAGGAATTAGAATGGCTGAACACATGGCGTCCAGGTAATACGTAAACTAATCCTACTCATGCATGTTACCCTATATTAACTACTAGTTAGGCCAGATCTTGAGAACACCTACCTATTCGTTTGGTTAACGAGGTATAATAGTAGAATAGAATAAGAATCCTAGCCATTCACGTTCTCTGCAGCCAAGCTCCCAGCAGCAGGACATGGTACGTGGGATGAAGCTACCTTCCCGTCTCCTGCACATGAAGAGAAAAATTAAGATCTCTCATTTGCAGGTGGAGATGAGAAAAGGCACAAGCAACCTTCTCTTCAGTAGCAGGAATGGTAGGGGAATGGCAGTATAGCAGGTTGATAGTAAGGTCTTTTACGTTGGATGAAGGGAGTTGTTTATAGGGAAAGAAAAACATAAGGGTCCATTGCTAGGGAAAAAGAAGCAATTAGTGCTTCAATCCTTTGTCGGGCAAGAGGGTACGTTGCCAGTGAAATGGATCTATTCTTGTGTCAACCCCTTCTAGAAGAATAGCAAGAGATGGGTGACAGGCTGTCTCTCTCTGGGAAATGGTGCCCTGGTAAGGGTCTCTGTTTAGGTGAATAGTGCCCATGCATCTGGGCTCTATATCTTGTGCCCTTTATTTTTGTTTTTTTTGAAATGGTAATGTGAATGGCACCCTGAGTAGGGGCGCCGTTCTGTGATTAGTGCCCAGGTCAGGGGTGCTCTTCATCTTAGGCTTCTAAGCACAGGACCCATTGGTTGATATAAAAGTGTTTAAGTCTTTCAATGTATATACATATATATATGATTGGTTGGCGATGTCTTTAAAAGAGACATATATATATCTATATGTGTATACAGTTGGTTGGTTGGCTGGTGGGTCATGGCCATGGTGAAGGGAATTGGCACCCATATACATGGTCTTCATTCTATTAAATGGCACCCTGGTAAGGGGCACCCTTCTCTTTGTGTTGGAAAAGTGAGGAACCTCTATACATGGTGTTTGTATGATGAAGCTTTACAGTAATTAGCCAAATATTACAGAAGTGAAATTTATTCCCCACTCCACACAGGGAGGTAAAGGGCTACAATGGGACCCAGTAGTATCGCCCTTGGGTTGACGGGCGGCTTCTTGGGCAGCTCCGATGCTTCCGGCGCGCTGCTACTTGGGCGACAGCTTGTTATCCTGAACTGGTTCTTCTATTTCAACAGTGCGCGGCTCGGCGAGAAATGTTGTTGCGATCGGCACAGACGTCAGATCGTCGCGAGACTAGTGTCGTTGCTAAGCTAGCTTGGAGATCTACGACCACCTATTGTTACAAGAATTTTCCTGTGTCTGTATGCTCTGTGGCTGAATTTACAACAGGCTAGCTCACAGGACCAGATCAGATAGGGCAGAAAGTGGATCTGCTTGAGAACTCAGTTTGACCAGAGGTCAAACAGTGGAATTTGGACCTAAAATTTTTATCGATGATAGATGGGGATGTGGGGTGACGCACAATTTTTCTGGGATTTTTCTGAGGGGTTTTTTTATGGTGGAATGGATTTTATGGTGGAGGTGAGTCAAATCTGGACTACAGAGGATAGAACAGATTTTGGTCTGAGTACTAATTTTTCAGAGGGGTAAATGACCTCTAAAAATCATGAAAACATTTTTGGAATGGTGGTTTGATGGAAAGAACTCTCAATCCAAATTTTAGATGGATCTGAGAGTGGTAAGGGGGTGAAAAGGGTGAATGGGTGTGTTGCTGGAACACAGATCTGCACAGAGATGGAATCTGTAGGTTGTGGGGAATAAATAGTAATGGAAGGTAAACAAAGGAGAAAAAATGTGAATTTTTTTGTTGAGGTTGGGGGGGACGTGGGGAACTCACCCTCCAATTTTCATCACCATCTGAACTCTTGATGGGGAGTTAAAAATCACGCTTTAAGGTTCTGTCCAGTGGTGGATAGAACTCCGATGAGGTGGCGATGGCGATGCGATGGTGGCACGAACAGAGGCGGGGGCTAGAAGTCGCATCCAACAGAGGTGGTAGATCTTGGAGTCACACCAAGATGAGGCCTTCACACCCTAGAAAATGGTAGCAATCACTGCTGCAAGGGGGAGTGGAGAGAGGGGCGCCCTTGGCCCTCTTGAGCAAAAATAAAATTTTTCTTCATTAATTGCTATGGAATTCACAAAATACAAGGGTTTTATAATACAAGAAAAAAGACCTAAACTAGCCTTAGATCTAGGGTTAGGGAGGGGCAAATGGGGGATGGAAAAAGTTTTTCTCCCATGTGTCAAATGGCCATAAATAAAAAACTCTTCCCGCCTAACCCTCCTTAACCCCTCTTGGTTTAGCAAATAAGTCTTGGCATCTCCTCTCTTCCCCTTGGAGCTGTGAAAGCTCAGATCTTCTGAGACGTGAAGCCTCCCTTCCAACCCCTCTCTGAGTGAGAAGCTCAGCACCGCCGCCGCTGCCGCCACCGAGCTGCCACCGCACCGCCACCGCCGCTTCTTTGGAGTTCTGTCCACCCCTGAACAGAACCCTAATGCGAGATTTTTAGCTCTCAATCAGGAGCTAAGATCGCGCTCAAAATTGGAGGGTGAGTTCCCCACATTCCCCCCAACCTCCACAAAAACATTCACGTTTTTCCTCCTTTGTTTACCCTCCTTTACTATTTATTTTCCCCGATCTACAGATTCTGTCTCTATGCAGATCTGTGTTTCAGCAGCCCACCTCTTCACCATTTTGGCCCCTTTTCCAGTTTCAGAATGAGCTGAAATTTGGATTGGAACTTCTGTCCACCAAATACATCTTCCACAAATTATTTCATGATTTTTGGAGTTCTTTTACCCCTCTGAAAAACTAATTCTCAGGAAGGATTCTGCTCTGTCCTGTGTAGTCCAGATCTGACCTACCCCCACCATAAATTCCATCCCTCCTGTCGAACCAACTCATAAAAATACATAAAAATTACTGGTGTGTTTCTTTGTTCCCCCTCCACCTTACATAAAAATTTCAGTTTGATCTTCAGTCAAAGTCAGTTCTCAGGCAGATCTCAGTCTGCCCAGTCAGATCTGGTTTTATGAGCCAGTCTATTGCAAAATTCAGCCACGGAGCATACAGAGACAGGAAAATTCCTATCATAGCCAAGGGTCGTAGATCTGCAAGAGAGCTATCCAACGGCGCTGGTTTCGCATTGATCTGAAGTTCGTGCTGATCGCAGTAAGCATTTTCGCCGGGTCACGCGGGTCTGAGGCAGCAGAACCAGTTCGGGACAGCAAGTGGCCGCCTGAGTAGCAGCACGCCAGAATCGTCGGACCTGCCCAAGAAGCCGCCCATCAACCCAAGATCAGTCCTCCCGGGCCCCACTTATAGCCCTTTACCTCCCTGCGTGGAGTGGGCAGTGAATTATATTTCTGTAATTAGTGTTAAACAGTTTGTCCCGAGAGTACGGGTCTTGGTTGGGAACGTCGTCCCCACGCCCGGAGCGTGGAGGTATCGTGTCCGCTCCCCTCTCGACACTTTGCGTTACTCGTATATATTTCCTTATGCCGCTGCTAGAGTGTATAGGTCCTAGTTCGTTATAATTTTATCACCGCTGACATAATTTTTATTATAGCATGTTTTTCATTCCTTTCTAGCATGTTTCATGCATTTATTTCTTTAGAATAGGCCATGCATGCCCTACCCTATTTCCGTTGTTACAGGAACTAAATGGACTCTGTCAGACCACCAAACTATTTAGCGGCCCTACGATAGACTGCTAACACCCTCATGCGATCGTCGCCTGACTGCAAATCGTTTACTGTTATCTGCTTCCTGTTAACTCTAAACAGATTACAGATTTGCCCCCATTAACTTTATGATAAACCTAGGTAAATAGGTTTTGTTCCTAATTTTTACTTCGTATTCGTGGTATAGGTTATATTGTGCACCCTACATGGTAGATTGTGAATCTTGCACGATTTAAAACTTATTTTAGCTTATGCCATTTTCATGCCAAAACTTATAGTCTTGCATTAATGACCTGATTTTACATGCTTCATGGGCTTGTTTGAATGACGTTTTGAATGCTATTTTACCATGATCCCTTCTCATCTATAGTCTTTCTTAAGTATATGGTGCGTACCCCGGTGCGTGTCCATTAGATACACTTTCGCACTGTTAATCACACATTCTTGGACCTGTGATCCTTTCCGTTGGATATTCCATCCACCGGCTTAGGTGATCTTATTTCAAGACCTCCGTAAGTCTCCGCGAGCTTGGGATTTCCCCTGGGAGGCCAATCTGATTGTACCATCAAATCCTAATTGTTGGGTTCAGTGCGTCCCCTCATTGTTGATAGGTTTTGATGATTCTAATATATTGTGTGTTTTATGCTTAATGCCGTTTTCATGTTGAACAAGCTAACATGATGGTATTTTATTCTGTAGGTTGAAATGGGCATTAATGAGCATTCGTGAATAGAGTTTCGATGATGGCTCATGCGTGCTGTGCATGAGGTTTTTGGGTATTGGTTGCTATTGCATGATAGCATGACATACTGTTGGTTAGTTGATTGATTTCATTATACTGCTAAGGCAGTTCTTCATTCCTCTTGGGATGGGTCGACCCCTGGCTATTTGAGCCTCATGCATACATACATATCCGTGATGTATTTACATTCTTATAGTTGTCTGAGTCTTAATGCATTAATTCAGATTTGGTGATTTCATCCTTAACCCGTTGTTTGAACGGATTTTAACATGGTTTAACTGAATGTGAACTTTTGGACTGAACTTAATATTCATGAGTGGTTTGATTGAGTCCAATTTGGAATTGGATTGGTTGAATCATATTTGATATGTGAAGCTTGTATAGAAAATGGCTTGTGTGAATTGATATCATCTCTGATTCAGGTGTGCCCATGTGTACTTTCCACACAGGATAGGTGTTTGACAGAATGTTAATTAGCCATGCATGTTAATTAGCCTCCTAACCATGAAGGGGCTAACTGCTTGAAAGAATGCCTCGAGACGATTTCAGGCTAGAATCATAATATTGTTGTCCTTACCCTGCTGCAACCCAAGACCTTTGGGCACCGACAGGACCACATTTAGTTTTAGGGTTATGATTGCTTTATCCAGGGTGCAACATATGGCCATGGCACACAGGAAATCACTCAGTCATACATCATTCAGAAGAGCTTGGCACTTCAATAAATAGATTCAACAATATTCATCTCTCAAAGAGGTATCTGCATCTGCATCTTCTATCGAGAAAGATAAATGAGTAAAAGGAATGGACTAGTTCAATTAGTCACTGAAACAGTGCTTCCAAGATAAGAAAAATGCAACCTGAATATCTCTAGGAACTGAATAACTTCCTTTGTATACATTCCGTGGGCATTTCAGAGCAAGATCTTCAGATATATATCCAGTTCCATCTGTATGGATCATCCGTTCACCATCTTCATTGTAAACTAAGCTTCCATTTTCATCCTACAAAAAATGGCAGGTTTTCAGACCATTGCAGAACATGCAATGCCAAAGCTTAGAAAAGGCAGAGAAAAAATCAATCACATAATAGGATGCCTTTGCCCAAGAAAAAAAGGATCAACAACCTTGCAAGGTATATCATCAATAGGAACGATATTGACAGATGCAAGATCAACCTCAAGTTTGACTGTCTTGGACAATATTAAAGAAAACCTGCATAGGTGGCTTATGTCAGATGAGGGACAAGATAAATGCATTAACAGGGGAAAATGCACAGCTTCAGGAGGACTATTGCCTGTCCATACAAACACATACCTGCAAAACTATGAATCCTCCTATTCGGATTTTATCTGTGAATTTCTATGATAACATATTCCAAAAGACACAATGACATGGATGTATACATCAACAGAAACAAAGTGTAAGAATTGCTGACCTGGGCATATATTTAGCAACAGTTGAGACCATATGGACATGCATGAAAATGCAGCGTGCCTCATGAATCGGCCTCCCTAGCAGTATATACGGTTTGTCCTTATCAATAGCACAGTGGGAATCTGTGCGAACAAAGTAGCACTTCACAGGTGATGAAGTAGGATTCTTTTTCTTCTCCTCTTTTCCTCCATCCTTGAAAACTGATCAAGAATGTAATGTAGATAATTAGATGAACTCGTAGACACAGACACAGACCAATTCCGTTGTGCTTAGTAAGAAAGAGTTTTTAAATTCTGCCATCTCGGCAAGGGGACAATTCAACCCCCCTTCTTGTCTGCCATCTCTCTCTGGGACATCACACATTTTGCTAGATATTCCACTACGTCGACCCTTTCCTCTCTCTGGCGTCGGCTCTGTCTAGTCGCGATCTTGACCAAACCGCCACATCATAGTAGTGGTCCTTTCATGACCATATCTTCAAGAAACGGCCCAGGCATGACTATTTTCTATCTCAGTGTGCTTAACCCGAGGTTTGACCCACGGGTTGATTCCCCTATGTTCTTAGATAGTCTATTGATTATCTAGAACCTAACACCTTGTTCAATAAGTCATTAATGAAATTTTAAAATTAATGAATGTATCGTTATGTTGTCGGATTCCTTCCGTAACATGATCTTACCTTTAATTCATCCTTGAATTCTCATGATCATTTTGGTACGTTCTTACTTTGGTTACCTGTCATGAACCCTATTGTTTGATTTATTAATTGCTGGCCAAACTTTATTGATATATTTCGTGGAAATAACTTGATTTATAATTTGAAGATGCAGATCGAGCACTGATTGTGTCCAAGGGCTCGACGCAAGCCCCCTCGGCTGATTGTCAGAAACATATAAATCACATAGGGTATGATGAGTACTGGCGTCACAATGTGCCGGGAGTGCTTATTTTTATAAACAATGAAATCCACGAGGACTATCATGAAATTGTTACATGCTTATTACATGACTTTCTAGTACATTCTCGTTATATGCAAGTGTGTTCTTGTTACATGAAAGGCCAATATCATATTCTTGCTTGATTATGTTCGTATATCATCTCAAATCTCTTACCTTAGTCATATCAAGTTCTTGTGTTACGTTGGTTTTAAGCGTATGAATATCGCATTTTTCCTTTATCTTACTCTCTAGAGTTGAAACACTAATTATTTAAACATTGTCTTCATGTTGATACGAAGATAACTACTGGGCAAGTGTGCTCATACTTATTTTTCTAATCTTTTTAGAAAATTCAAGTGAGTCAGATTAAGACTATGCTAGTGATGGGCCCGAGAGCGATGATTGAAGACCCGAGAGAAGACTTAGTATGTTATGAGTCTTTAAGATAGTGTAGAGTCACGTCATGTAGTTTTTACTTTCTTGAGTCATACTTTGTAATTTTCCTTTTTATTGAGTCTAGTTGTCATTATGTCAAAAGAGAATCAAATATTCATGGACTTTCAATTATTATCAATAAAGGTTGGGTTTTTGGTCAAATATTGTGCGGTGCCTACCTTCAAGATGTTGAACCAACAATCCGGAGATGAGATCCACACCCCAGATCCTCCCAAAGCTCTTCCCTTTGTCCTAGGGTACAGTAGGATGGTCCTCCATGCACTGGATCGTTCTCCCACGCAGAGTCACGGTCCCTCACCCTCTTCTCACGCAAGAGGGATAGAAGATGGTGGAGTGTTGAAGAGAATGGTTGCTAAAGGCTTGCTACCCACGAAACCCACCTTCTTATATGGATTTCAAGTCTCTCAAGGGTTTGCCCATGATCCACAAGGCTCAATCCCACTCCCAAGGTCGCTGGTTGGAGAGAAGTTAAGGCCATGCACCATTTCAGGTTTGAACAGACGCAACCCTTCGTCTACTAGTTATAAATGCTATTGGACGCCCTCTTCTGTCAAGATATAGGCTGGGACGTCTTCAGATGAAATCAAGAGGACTTCCTGATCTAACCTTGGGACATGGTTTTACCGAATTTCAACAACCCTAGCATGAGTTATGATTTTTCCAAAATTAACATTCATTCTCCCCCGTTCTAGTAGTGACCATTCAGTAGCCCAAGGTTATTCGGGTATAACTCTAGTATCCAAGTAGAATTTGGCATTGACCTCAACACAGAAGATGTAGCTAACATCACATTCGAGATTATGGCCTTAGTTTCATGTCATTTAATTAACTACAAATGATGTTATGAATATCTAATTATTTATGTGTGAATTCTCTCAATAGTCACACCTCTCTGTGACAGTTGGTGACAATGGACTTAGAGCCTCGAGTTTTGGTGCAAATTGGGCTTCCATCTCAACAGAAGAGTTCGGGTTAAGGGCCAAAGCTTTCTAATGGACCTAGTTTCAGCCCATTTGGTTAACTATGGGCCAAGATATCCTTATTTCAACAGGTGACAGTGTTTTCTATAACTATTTCGACCTATTATCATATACTCCCTCTTGTCTCCTGTGAGGCCTATTTTCCAAAAGTTATACTCTTCATCTAAGTTGTTCTTTACCCAAATGTCATTGCATGGGCTTTAGTTTCAGCTAATTCTAACCTTCCTAGGTTAAGTTATGAATTCCCTAAAGATCCTTCAATAGTCTGTTAGATTTCTAGTTCATTGTATTAATGGGCTTGAATTGTACCCAATTGGGTCAGTGCCTAATTAGTGGTCCTAACATCCTCTCTCCCTTAAAAATAATTTTGTCCTCAAAATTAACTTGAGAAATTTCTTTTTTAAGATTACTCAACGAGTAGTTAAGGATACTCCTGGTGCATCTTATCCTGCGGCATATGCTTCGGGGCACACCCCTATTTTACATATTAACAAAAGAAGAAAAGAAAAAAGAAAAGAAGAAAAAAGGGGGAGAATGCTCAGTCTATCCCCCGGAAGATCTCCTCAAGAGGAAGAATCCCCACACAGGGGAAGTTCGCCATGTCACGTAGCTGATTCTCCTGTCCCTCGAGGCGCACCAGCTCGGTCATCACGGAGGCTACCTCGACCTCCGCTACGACCAGCTCCTCGGCCCCTCTCGCCATAGTCACCTCAGCCTCAGCAAGCTCGGACTCCGCCGCAGCAAGATAACCCTTGAGCTTCTCTATTCTGCTCTCGACGGTACAGACACCGCGATGGCACTCGTCGAAGGCCCTTTGACGCTGCTCCTTGCGATCCCTCCGTGCCTCCACGGCTTGTAGGTACTCATCCTTTTAGGCGCTGATAGCTGTAAATTCACTGGGAGCTCGAGTCTCAAGGAACTCGTAACGATTTACATACTTCAACAACAACAAAACTCGTCGTGACCACTCCTCTAGCGGGCAACCCATTACCTGTAGCGCCCCAATCAGCTGCATGACCACGGTGTGCACCCCCCAGTATGTGAGGGAGGGGTCGGTGAAGATCATTGACCTCAGCGCCAGCAGAGTCTACCGAACCGGCATGTCTGAAGTGGTGTGACCTATTGAGAGTAGGGTCGGGAGATCGAACCCCACCGCACTGTCTATCGCCACCCACAGATCTGCATCTATTACGGTCGAGGAAGATGGAAGGGCAGAAGCTAGGTCGCTCGAGCGTCTGACTTCGACAGACAACTCCTGGCCAGTCACCCCCAGAGGAGTAGGCGACACCAAGCCCGAATCACCTGATGCTGTTAGCGAAAAGGGCCGGCTCGCTTCCACTGCTGGGGAAGAGTCGAGCCAAGCTGCTTCTACCAGCACCATCGGAGCCAAGACTGCCACCTCAACCGAAGAATAAGGTGTTGCGGGAGTCGAGTCAAGCGCGATAGCTGATGGACCAGCCCCGACCTCCACCTCCTCGGCAAGGGCCAGGCTCGTTGCCACCTCGTAGCTTGGGGGCGCATGGATCACGACCTCGGTCGAAGGAAGACTTTCAGTTGAGGCCGGGCCCCGTGCTGCTTCCGACAGACCAGCCGTCTCTTGTGCCTGAGATTCCCACGAAAGCGTGATAAGGTTCATCAATATCTTCTTCAAAAGTGGGTCTTCCGCTGGCACCAAGGATCTCTAAATAGACGGCAGGGGGACCATGAGCTTCGGACTAGCCCCCGATTGCAGAAGAGACACCAGGGGCTTCGTGTTCAGCCCCAAAAGCAACTTCAGCCTTCCTACCCCCGCGGGACTGATAGGTCCCCTCCATTTGGGGATGGCCTTGCGAACTCTGGTGGCACATGCGCCCAAAAGCACTGTCTCTTCCTGAACATACAAGACAGAGTTAATCATCTATCGCTCAAGGTGAACTGCCTAAATCCTGAAGAGACGAAAGGGGAGTCGAAAGGTTTCCACACTTACTTCAGCCATTGGAACGATGCTGCTTCCTGGTGCTATCTCCCCCTCCTCCAGAGGCTTGTCCATCGATGCTGGAGTCCCCGCGGCCCCCTGGGGAGAATCGCCCTGTTTAAATCGAAGACGAATCAGCATCCCTAAGGGAAATGCAAGAAGGGGAGCCGAGACTTACAATCATTTCTGCCCTCACCTTTGGCAGTGCCTCGGCCTCTGGTGCGGGGACAACGGAGATCTCTGCGGCTGCCTCCTACCGCAGGACCTCGAGCAAGGACACCAGCTTGTCCAAGCCTGCGTCGACTCCTTCCGATCACCCCACCGATGTGCCTGGAGCAGGCACCTCTGCGACCTCCGGCGGGATTTGTTCCTGAGAATTGGCAAAGAGAAAGAAGATAAAATCAGCGGATGCCCTCGAGGCAAACCCCCATGAATAAATGCACACTTACAGCGATCTTCTCCACCAAGCTCAAGGAGCCGGCCAGTAGAGGGGCCTTCAGGACCAACTCAGGAGGTCCGGACTCTTCAGATATGCCCTCACCCGACACCACCTCGTCAGAAGAGTAGTCGTAGTCTACCTTCTCGCCTGACGAAGATTTGGTCGGGGCAGGTTCTTCCCTCACTGGCGAGGAATCCCCCGCCTCAAGGTCAACAACCGGCATACCCCCACGCGGGCTTGGCGACGGTGACCCTCCAGACTTCAGCTTCTTCCTCGCATATGTCTTCGCCACTAGGGGGATTTCTCGGGCCAGCACCCACTCGGGCACGGCTACGTCAGGACCAGCCAAATGAAGAGCAATCCAGGTTAGATAAAGCATACGAGCCCGTGTGGGGTGAAAAGAGTAACTGCGCCAAAGAAGAGAATTACCCCTTGTAACCTCCACAGTCGGAGGTGGTTCCTGGGCGGTCTGCTCGACGAATGATGTTGCCCCAGGGACTGCAGCTTCGCCCGCGCCAAGGGCGGGGGCAGGGGCAGGTGCTGGTTCCTCTACGGGGGCTGAAATAAAAAGTTATGAGCAAAGGGTCTCGTTCAAGGTGCAAGTAAATGACAAAGAGCTCCAGTGGCTAGGCGGTCTAACCTGCTGGTTGGATGGGATCGGCATGGACTGCAACAAATTCCTAAAAAGTCAGAATCAGAGGTGCCGGAGGGACGGTCTTGGGGGTAGCAACCTCCATCCTCCTTTGCTTTGCCTATTGCTGCACGGCCACCTTGGCAGCGGCCAATGCCCTCTTCACCGGTGACTTTGCTCGAGGCTTCCCCTTGGCTTTGGGCGCTGGAGGTGGAGGAGGAACCAGCTCTACTGCGGCCACGGCCTCGCCCACGCTGGGAATGGACACGACTGCTGGCTCCCCCGCGGTAGCTGGAGAAGAAGAATAAGCACGAATGTGTGAGAACCTCGGCCCGAGATGTGAGCAGGTCTAAAAGGGGAGGGCATCGATGGTCAAGGGTCTAACCTGCGGATTAGCTTGGGTCGGCCTGAGCCGCTGCAAACTCCTCGAAGGATGGGATCGGCGGCACCGGAAGGATGGTCGTCGGAGCTTTGGAGGCCTCCACCTTTCGCCGCTTGGCCTCCCATTGCCTGGCCACCTTGGCAGCGTCCAATGTCTTTTTCACCGGAGACTTCGCCCTGGGCCTCTTTGCGGCTTTGGGCAGGGGAGTCGTCGTCGGAGCCGGTGGTGCCGCCTCGAAAGATGGGGGCTTCTGGACGAACCGCAGAAGATTTTGGTACATCGCTATCTGGGCACTGTCGGGGTGATCTGTTAAAGAGAAAGAGAAGAAGAAAGAAGAAAGGAAGGAGATCTGATCAGCGTCTGGTACTCCAAGAAGGGCACAACAATAAAGGGCGAAAATAAAAGAACAGAAAAACATCACATACCATGGGGGCCAGTATACAGCCGAAGCGTTATCGGCCAGTAGCTTAGGGAGGGCTCTTGGTCCCGGCGTGCTGCTTCTCAAACCAGCCAGCATACATCCCTGATATTCTGACAACGATCGGCAAGGATGGCCAGGTCTGCATGCTTCTTGAAGGCCAGGTGGCAGAAAAGATTGAAGTGGTCCATGCCCCACCCGTCGGCATAATAATATGAGACATGCAGACGCTTGTCTAGGACCGCGACCATGGAGTCGTCGATCCTCAGCCCATGTACCCGGAGGAGGACGTACAGCCATGTGGTATCTCTGTAGTTCTCAGCTTTCCACTCCTCCCTTCTCATGAACGTCCGGTACGGGCATATCGGGTCCCTCTCTGGACGCCAACTCTGCGCAGGGGTGCCCTCTTCCTCCATGGGGAGTGGGTAATTGATAAGCTCTAGGCGGTCACTCCCAATGCGGCAGAGGTCCCTCAAGGTTTTTTGGTATTCATCCTTCACCACTGGAGGGAGTTTGACTTGCGGTGCTAGCTTTGTCTCTCGGGCTTCCCGGCGCGCGGCCAGATATGCCGCCACCTCCTTATCCTTTCTATTTTTAAGCCGAAGGAGATGATCTGGGTCGATGTCAAGGACCGACACTGGCTACTTGCTCAGGAATTTTCTTTCCACTCCATCCCAGCAGTCTATCCTACATGATCGATAGAAGGCTATCCAAGCGTTGCACCACTTTATGTACTCGGCGCCCACCCGAGGAATGTGGCCCGGAGCTGGCACCCTGAAAGTGGCGGTGTCTGCCCGATGGAAGAAGTCCCACCAAGTCCTGGCATTCTCCGCAGTAGGGCCTCCTCGAAGGCTCCGCATGGGTAAGCCGAAGTGTGCACTATGAACGGGGATATGCTGATCATATCTGAAATTTTGTCCAAAGCGAAAGGGGTAATACGGCTCCAGCCATGTAGTGTCCCCCTTCCTGAAGACCAGCACGCTCGGGCAGATTGACAATGCCCAGTCACAGAGCTCTGGCTCCAGCAACAGACGAATGACGTTCTGCGGGCTGATCGGATGGATGTACTTTTCCACCTGGCCATCTTTGCACTCCCTTTTGTTGTTCACCAGGGGACTCGAATGGGCAGCCAATGTCCAGAAGTGAATAGTGCCCATCGCGTCCTGGGGAACCATTATCAACCGACCCCGGATGTTGTACAGCTACAGGGATGGCGCTTCGAGCTCCACGCCTGCAAATTCCAGCATCCACGGCACTAACCCCCAGCCCTGGAGGGTGTGTGGAGCGTACTCTGGGAACAGCGAGCAAACCCAAGCGTTAAAGAAGTGCAGTGGGCAGACATACCGAGCTTGTCTCGGGAACTGGTGAACACTAACATCTCCCAGTGTCTTATATATCAAACAGAGGGCTGCTGGGCATAAAAATAATTTAATTCCCCAGGCCATCTGGCAAGCTGGGTAGATCGCATCGGGCCGGATGACTGTCTCGTCCCCATATGGCATAGCGAACGAGCACAGCCAGTACGTCAAGTAGGCCGTGCAGTGCATCAGCGGGTCAACCCCTGTCGGGTTAGGGCCACTCTGACGCCCCCTGGAAGGGATCTTCACATTGGTCTTAGGCTTGTTGCGCTTCTTGTGGGCAACGACGGCACCAATATGTGGGAAGTCTTTATATTGCTTCAACCCGTCATAAAAATACTACAACCACAGGGTCATGCAAACCCTCTTCCTGTCTCCGCGGGGAGGCTGCCTCCTGCCATGTGCCTGTTGATATAACTCTTGGTACGCCTTCATTAGGTACCGGTATGAATAACTAAGAGAATAAAAGCCATCCCCGTTGGTTTCATCCTTGATGAGGTCGGGGAGGCATACTTCTTCATAGGGCTCCTCGTCAATGGGTAAGCCGCTCAGCTGACTTAGGCTCCATAGATCCAGTGAGGCCTCGCCTTCCGCTGTGTAAAAAGTATTTGTCTCTGTGCTGAAGACTTCAATCATCCCGCAGCAGAGCCCCTTTGAGATGGGGTAGCTATACCGAGAAGCATAGACACTGTGGTACACGCCAGCCCAGATCAGTAGTGGAGCATAATTGAACAGCACATACTCTGTGAACTCCACCACTCCCTCCCTGAAGGTGCGCGCGTACTGGAGCTTCAGCTCAGCAAACCAACCCAAAGCCAACTCATGCTTGAAACGGACGGCCAAGCAATCCAGCAAAAAAGTCTCTTCTCTGTACCCCCACTTCAGCGGGGCCAAGAATAAATCAAAGCAGGGTTGTTCACCCTGGACCCGTCCAGCAGTCGTGTCCCATCGGGCTTTCATGAACTGGGGTGCTCGCACTAATCTGTCCTCTGTTGGCAGCACTGCCTCGATCCCCAGCACGGGCTTCCATTTCCTGGACTCTCCCACCAGGTACATTGGAATGCTTCAAGGGACGCTGTATAATAAGTTGTCCCGAGACTGCAAGATGGTCCTCTCGGCTTCCCTCAGAGCTTGGAGTCCCCTCTTCTCCTGACGTCGCAGATGCTTCAGGAAGTGGATGAGGTGCTTATCCTTCGAATAGTCCTTCCTGTAGTCCCCTACGGCCTGGTCAAAGGAGAACCCACCTTCAGCCCGGACAAGCCTCCCGAAGTCCATGGTCTCAGTATCAAAACATGACGACTCGGCCAGTGCAGCAATCTCCACATGCTCCCGGTCTAAATATTCAACGTTCAGCCATGTGACAGTCGGTACCATAGGCAGAGGAGCAGACGTGGCACCAACAACAGCAGGAGTAGAGGAACCACTGTGAGCAGCCATCTATTTGTAAAGTACAATTGTTGAATCTCCTAGTTGATTTTGGTTGCTATGTTTTAATGATGACAAATCTCGTGTGTATGTGTCTTTTTGATAGTCGTTTGAAGAATGCTAACCAATGTGTTCATCTCTCAACTATCTTGTTTTGAAGGAACAAACCCTTGGTGGACATCACAATCTTGTCAAACAAATGTTACAATTCCACTCTAATGGAGTCGACGTCATCAACTTTCAAGTCGGCCTCAACTTGAACACAATCTGTCCAAAAAGGGGGTTTCATGAGCACTTACTCATTTGTTCTTAAATTTCATGAATATGGCTCATTCATGTGTGTTCATGAGAGTTTTGGAGATGTTTTGAATTGATCTTGTTTCTACATGATTTTTATGTGGATGATTTGGATGAATGTGGTTTTTGATGAAGAAATCACGTTTTAAGCCTCATGGATGGTCATCTAGGCAAAACATGCTTACTTTGTGAGAATGAGGTTTTCGATGCTTGTATGTGTTGAAAAATAGTTATTTCAATGATTCAAACTTTGGTAGAAACATCTTGGGAAGTTGCCAATTCAGCTTCACCTGCTGCCCCCTTTGCCATCTTTGTAAATGGCGCCCAGCACCTCGGCGCCATTTCAAACTGGGCGCCATTTCAAATTGGCGCCCCTTTCCTAAAGCCTAATTTTTGGCCGATACTCTGCTATTTAAGGATCAACGACACTCCTGCAAGTCGCCAGCTCTAAATAACGACCGTAAAGGATGTCGCCAATTCTTTTCTTTATATTTTCAGCCAAAATCAAATTATTTTGATTCCACGACCATCTGGAAGGTTGCCATTTCAAATAGCACCCGTGAGAAAAGTTACCAATTTCCATGCCACATTTCGATCTTCCAACTCTGTTCGAAACTCATATTAATTTCTAATTAGCGACTATCTCATGGTCGGCAATTCTTTTTAAATTTTGAAAAGTCATAATCCGTCTCAAAATGTCTCCGAAATGGCAGCATTTCTTGCAGGTGCTATTTTAAATTACGATCATCTGTCTAGTCGCCAATTCTTCCAGATACCTGAACTCCAGTAGAACCTCCTTCTTTCTCCATTTTGAGCCCCCTCTTTCACTTGGGAAAGGATCCTAAAGGGTCTAAGGTTGAAGGGACACATGACCATGATATATATTCTTCCAAATCTAACTTAAACATGTTTTCCTATTTTTCCTTAGATTAAACTCTAAATTTTAGCCCTATAAATAGGACCCTTCTCTCCCTTGTGTTGGGGGCATCAATACTAATATAAAGGGAGGTGTTGTTGGATTGAAGGCTCAAGGAGGAGACTCCTATATATCTTAAAGCTTCATACATTGAGATCTTCTTCCTCTCTTGAAGATTTGAAGCCTCTACATCCTTTGGAGCTTCTTCTTCCATTGAAGATCTTGAAACAAATTGGAGAAAAATCACTAAGCTTTCCTTCCTCTTTCTCTTATCATTTCTTTAGTTAATTCGCATTGCATGTATCATATCTCCTTTCTCTTTTGCTTATTTTTATCTTAACCACGTTGAGTTCCTCCTTAGTGCAACACTTGCACATCTCCCTTTATTTATCATTCATCATACTCCTATACCTTTTGCATAAGGGTTTAAGGGCCAACACATCTTGTAGGTCAAGAAAGAGGAGAAGAAGAGAAGGGGGACAAGAAGGAGAGATTTGATCTTCATCCAGGAGGATTTGGAGATCGTGCATGAAGGAAAAGTGAAGCGGATTGAAGAGAGGAACGCGTTGACGTTCAAATCGTCTGTATCCGGCTTCTCTCCAACCCGAGCATCAAAGAACATCATCTTCCGGCCATTGAAGACAAAGGGAGATCATTTTTACACCATTTATTTGTTCTTTGCGATGTGTTTCATGTTCTCTATTTTGGGTTTAGCATGATTTGATCATTCATGTTTATTTTTCAAACATAGAGATATTCATGTGTGTGTGACCGTCTGTGTATTCGGTCGTGTTTGATCGCCTGCGTGTGGTCGTGTGTTTATTGTGCTGCAGTTGTTGCAGTGTATGTGTCTGTGTTTGTGATCTGATCATCGGATCGTGTTGGAGACTCCGTCTTCGTGTGTGTATGTGTTGGGGCGTGTCCCCGTGTGTTATTGGAGCGTCGTCTCCATTTGGGGATTTATCCCCGGGCGAAGTCTCACTGAATTTCGTGAGGGGTGGACGTAGGGAGCCCATCATGGTCCCGAACCACCTTAAAAATCCATGAGCATTGTGGTGTGATTTGTGATTTACTTATTTGGGGTTTAAATCTATACATGTGTGATCGGTGAGGAAGAGTGTGTTGTCTACATGCTATATCTATTTGTGTGATCATGAGTGAACGAAGAGATTGAGAGTATCTAGTTAGCTTGTTTAGTTAACTTTCTTCAATCCAATTAAAAGTTGTTAATTCCGCTTGCGTTAGTTTTTAATTTGCCATCTAGTGTGGGGGACAATTCAACCTCCCTTCTTGTCTGTTTGCCTACCCCGGGACCCAACAAGTGGTATCAAAGCAAGGCTCTGTTGTCCATAGATCTAACGATCTTCAGAGTGTTCTTTGTAGGCGTGTTTCATTAGCATGATGTCTGATAGTGCTTTGTCCCCTCCTCCTCCATGTTTTAATAGTTCAAATTTCACTGAATGGATTAAGCACATTCTTCTGAAAGTCACTTCAGATTACTGACTGGACCTATCCTGCGCAGTCGGCGAAGAATGGCTCTCCTTGGCAGTCACAAACTCAGATAGGGTCAAGACCACCTCTGTTGTGAAGAAGACATGGAGCCTCTTCTGACGGTGCCTCTTGAGTGCCCAGGAACGTCAGGATGAAGTCGTGGTTGGCTCTGCAAGTTTCTAGTGCTCTGCTACCTACAAACTGAGAAGTGCAGGTTGAGGATGGGAGGTGGGACATGTATCCTAGCGTACCATCTCCTTCATCCAGATGGAGAACGGCGTATTCAAACTGTAATATCTCTTCCAACGGTATCAAGTTCTAGAATTTTTTTGTTTTTTAAAGCTATTGCGTGGTTCAGGATGAGAAGTTTGCAGGCATCAACCAAGCCACATAAAGATCGTCCCATTTCATCTCTCACAAGGGGTAAGGTGACTAAGTTACGACAACCACATCACGAAGTTAAAGGTTTAACAAAATGAAATTACTGCACACAGTCCACAAAGACAGAGACCCAAAGTTTGTTCAATAATCAGTGAATTTACTCCGTTTTGACTTTCACCAAATGCCCCCGTAGGAAAACCTCGTCATAAGCTCAACTACATAAAGCTCAAGCAAGCAAACAAATCTGAAGCCACGCAGACAAGAGTTAGAACAGAACCGCTGCACGCGAACAGCGTTTTGACCTTGCAAACGACAAGCAGAACTCGCCGAAATACCCAAAAAAATACAATTCTGAAACAGAGAACTCCGAACCATTCTCCGAGATGGGGAAGGAAGGTCACGGCCGCCACACAAAGCCCAGAGCACCTCCCAAGACCACCGGACCAGAAAGACCAGCGGGCAAACTCACCTGGCGCCGGGGCAAAGCGTTCTTCTCCCACTCCAAGCCGCAGCCGCCGGAACCCCGGAATAGTCGAGCGAACCCCACCAGCCGCCCCTCCCTTACCGACTATAGCGATGACTTCCAGAAAAGAGCCGACAGTGACAAAACAGCCAGAGATCCACAGCCGAACGCATCGGGAGGACAGAGAGATGCAGGGGGTACCTCCCTCCCCTCCCCTCCTCCGGTGCTGCTCCGCCGCCCGGGACTGGGTTCGGTCTCCACGAACGGGGAGGGTGAAGCCTTCGAAATCGAAACGAGGAAAGCCCCACTCTCTCTCTCCCCCCCCCGTGGAGCGTTTCGCGGAAAAGAAGAGAAAGGATAGCTCGTGTTCCGTCTCGCGAGATCGGCGTTTTTCTAGCGGGGAGTGGGTGGGAACAAAGCGGGGAGAGTGGGGTCGGGGAGAAATCGCGAGCGACGAGATGATAAACTGGAGGGAGGAGGGCGGTGAGACCGAGAGAAGCTGCTGGGAGCGAGGGCGGGCCACGCGTAGGGGCGCAGCCGCCAAATAACTCGTGATTTGTGAACGATTGATGGGATCAAGGTTTCCCGAATAAGTGGAATTGGCGTGGACTAAAGAGTTAGATGTTGCGAAATTAGACGAAGGATCGTCTAAGTCACAAGCATTAGACGAAGCCAGAACAAAATATGAAAAGAACAATGTGTGCATGAATGCTTGGGAACGAAAGGTACAACCTGGGGCAGACAGACGTGGTTTTAGCCGGACATCCTCCTAGTCCTACTGTTGACCTTACAAACACAAAAGATGGAAATGACTTATTGAAACATAGAAGAGAAAACATTGGGTTGCCTCCCAACAAGTGCTAGTTTAACGTCTTCAGTCAGACGTAACATGGCTCAATAACTAACAAGTTGATTTCATGATTAACCACCATAAGATCTCATCCTCCCTCAAATTCCAGCCCTTATGTCATTGGAGGACAAGATGAAAGACAGAAGCATGGGGGCCAGAGGTATGCTAGTCTCGTACGTTATGGATTTCAACTTTAACAATATGTGTCAACCAATTCTTTTCTTTAGGGATCACGAAATGATCAAGGGCCCCATTAATCGTTCAAGATCAGGGTCAAGCCTTAGCCCAGAATCTATCCATTGGTCCCCTTGTTCTGTACCTACCCACCTGATTACCCCTTTAGTGATTACTTCCTCCACGGTAACTTGGTTAGGCACTAGTGACTTATGAATAAGATTGACATTATTATCCACATCTCCCTCAGTAACAGCCTCATGAGGATTAAGAGCATTAATCAATTGGTCTTCCTGAGAGGAAGTCAAATCAAAGGTGAATTTTGCTGGCATATTCCCCTCAGGTCCTAGAATGTCATATTGGAGAGGCTTAACTTTTAAGGGAATCAAATTGGAAGGAAGTGTCAGCCCAGGATCTAATTTATCCAATGATTCAGACATTATGAGATAGGGCTCAGGGGTCAAATCAAATATGAAATTTTTTAATAAGGGCCCTTCATCACACTCATCACTCAACTGAAGATTATCAAACAAATTTTCCAATAATGGGGTGGATAGATGAAATGTAAACTTTTTTAACAAGGCCCCATCATCATGTTCTTCATGGGGAGGAGGATATTCAGAATTTGTTTTCATTAAATCAACAAGATTATTAAGCACAAAACAATCCTCCTCTGCATGCATATCCTCAATTGAGTTGTTTTGGCCACTAATCTTCACAATGAGATTCTCAATCTCAAAACATTCATAGAATGGGGTGATGATGTCAATATGATTATCTTTATCCTTCAATCCACCCTCTGATTCCTTCCCTTCCTTCATCATGGTATTGCTGGCGCACTCCCCCTCATTTTTACTATTGATATCTTGAGCTAGAATGATAGGCATAAGATCATCATCATCATCATTCACGTGTTGAGGAGGTTGATGTAATATTATGGAAGAGATCTTGCAGTCTGCTTCCTCATTGGCTCAGGTCAATTCTTTGCTTGTGTACCATTCTAGGATTATATCCCATTGGTTGCCTGTAAAAAGCGGTGTGTCATAAAAAGTGGCTTTTCCCATATTTGGACTCTAACATAGCTGTCTCCAAAAAGATGGTTAGGTGTGGTGATGATGGCTGAGACACATTTCTGACCTTAGACCTTCCTCCAGACCTCAAAATCAGTGGTTTTGGAGGTTTACGATTCATTATTTTATTCCCTGGATGACCTGACGTGTTTGATAAAAAATGGCTTAAAGTGCTTCTGGGAGAACCATAGTGTCGACCCACTGTAACTATGGTGTCGACACTGCTTTAGATAATTCTATCTTCAACATTTTCTGGAAGCACTGTCATGTCGACCTGCCATAACTATAGTGTCGGCACTGCCTTGCAAAATCCTATCTGCAACGCTTTCTGAAAGCACTGTGGTGTCAACCTACTACAACTGCAGTGTCAACATTGCCTTGCAAAATCCTTTCTACAACGCTTGCTGGAAGCATCATGGTGTCGACCTGCTATAATAGTAGTGTCGACACTACTCTGAGAAAACTGTCAATATGACAGTTAAGCTATGAGGTCGATGCAGTGGCTCCATAAGGTCAACACTTCTTCTTGATTTTTCATGTTTTTAGCCTGGCCACCTATTTTTCATCATCTGCCTTGATTTCTGTGCACCCAATTAGCTTGATTTCTGTGCATTTGATTTCTTTCAATCTGGGCTGGCACATATTGTGAGTCTTAGATTCATTTGAGCCTTTTACTTGATCTGCAATGAGAATATCGAAGTATAATTAGAAAGTCAATGACTCATGGTGTTAGGCAGCATCAAAATCCTAGAGTGATAATGACTCATGGTGTTAGACAACAACAAAATCGCAGGGACACAACAGACCTAGGTATGCACACTCCCACCATTGCACATGCCAATATCTCTTCTTATCTTTGTGAATTGTTCTTGATTTAAGGGGGTCTTGTAAAAATATCTGCTAATTGATTATGTGTATCAACGAATTGCAATTCAAAATCCCATTTTGCTACATGATCTCTCAAGAAATGATGCAGGATGTCAATGTGCTTAGTTCTAGAATATTATACAGAACTTTTTTACAAGTTAATTACACTGGTATTGTCACACAAAATTGGAACACATTTCACTTCAACATTCAAATCAAGTGATTGATTTTTGATTCAAAGTACTTGGGCTTCACAACTTCTAGCTACTACATATTTAACCTTGGTAAACCCCTTCATAATTGCTTCCAGATGATCATCACTTGTCACCTCTCCCAGGGCATTCATGGTCCATTCTGCAAGCTTTTGTAAATTGATGCCCTTTTGAGTTTGGACGCCCTTGATGGCTCCAGAGGGCATAAAATTTCCAAGCACCTCCTCGGAGGTTGTCTTCTTTATCTTGCCATCTTTTCGGAAGCTCTTCAAACCAAGGAAAAGTTTTGCTTCCTCAAGAAGGATGGTTGCTTCGAAAGTGCGGAAAATGAAAGTATGTGTCTGAGGGTACCAAATCTCTACCAATGCACCCATGGCTACTCAGTCCATATGAAATTTGTCGTAATCCTTGGCGTGAACCACGAGCCCTTGAAGGTTCCATTTTGTGATAATGGTCCTCATGCCAATTGTAATGTTGGAAGTGAGTTTTGGAAGCCAAGATAGCTTGGAAAATCTCTGTGGGCCCGAAAAGAGAGGATATGGCTGAAAAGAAAATGGAGGCGAATAAGGAAATAGAAAATTCACATAGAAGAAGTGGAAGGAAAGAGGTACCAACCTATCATCTGTGAATGAATCCTCTCACTCAGGTGACCCTCGAAATTGGTAAGCCTCTTAAAACCATTGCTAGGCCTGCTCCTCTTAGCGGGGCGAGAGGATTCTCCTTCCATCTGGAAAAAGTTAAAAACTTTCCTCTCCTCTTTCTTCAAATCTCCTTAGACCTTCTTAATTCCCTTTCTTAGGCCAAGGATGATGGCAACATGGTCAAGGAGATTCTTGAGCAGAAAATAAGCTTCACGCAGGGTCGCATGAGCTTCAAGTAATCAAGTAAGGCATTGGCAAAGAGGAGGAAGGGCAATTAATCAAAGAGGACTTGTATCTGCGGCCGCGTCGGGCCCCCTAGCATGGCACTGCAGGACTTGAGGGGACGAAAGCGCAATCCGGTGCTCAAGGCGATACAAGACTTAAAACAAGGCAAGTAAAAAGATCAGGATATGGGAATACAATGACTCGTTGAATCACGAAATACTTAAAAATGGCCTTACATAAAACATATTTTCTGCTGGTCAAATAGGAGTGGAATCACGTAGACTCATTCGTGCAAACTACGGTAAAATCGAGGGACTCGAAAAACTAGATGCGGGGACCAAAGGACCATGGGTCGGCAAGATCACGCAGCTTCCCTGCTTCTGCATCATGGCTTCCAGATGAGATGTATGCATTTTTTTTCTTTTTGCATATATCTTTTTTTTATTTTCTTTCAAATGGGGCTAAAAAGACCTATATGATGCATGTTGGGTAAAAGCCTGTCCTTTCTAGTAGGTTAGCTCGCTGGCAGAGCCTCCTCTCTCAGTTCGATATCACGTTCATCTTTCAAAAGATAGTCAAAGGATATGCCATTGCTGAGCATCTAGCCCATCTTCCTATCCCCTGTACTGACTCTATTCAGGATGATTTCCCTAATGAGCATCTCTCTACCCTCACTCATCAGCCCTCTTGGTCTCTGCACTTCGACGGTGCACTAAATTCTCAAGACCGAGGGATAGGCACTGTTCTCCTCACTCTGGAAGGGGTGACGATTCCTTTTACTTATCAGCTCCGCTTTCCTACTACCAACAATATCGCTGAGTATGAGGCTCTCCTGACTGGATTGAAGCACGCCTATCTCTTAGGTGCCCGCTATTTGAGAATTATAGGAGACTCTCAGCTCGTTCTGTGGCAAGTTCTGTCCACTTACCGCACCTGTGACCCGAAGCTCAAGCCATATCATGATTTGGTCACCCTCTTGGCTAGGTAATTTCACAAATTGACCTATATCCATACTCCTTGATCTCATAAAAGTCTTGCCAATGCACTAGCGTCGTTCGCTTCCTCTTTATCTTTCCCTCTCAATCGAAGCACTGAGACTATCGTCGTTCAGAAACTGGATGCACTCTCTCTTCAGAATCCTTGGTACGCCAACCTTAGGAAAACTATAGAGGCGAGGGCTGAGAAAGAAGATCTGAATGAAGTATCTTTAACAAAATTAGAAGAGATCTTGGAGGAGAAGAATTGTCATGGTACCATGAAATCGAGCTGTATTGTAGGGACGGATTGTTCCCAGAAGAGGCAAAAGCCGAGCAACATAAAACTATCAAAAGAGCCACCTCAAAGTACACTATCATTGTTGGAGAACTCTATAGGCGCACTCTCAATGGAATGCTCATGAGATGATGATGATGAAGCTTGGAAGGTGGCCGAAGCAGCCCATTCGAGTGAGCGTGGAGGTCATGTTAATGGCCAGGCTCTAGCAAAGAAAATTCTTAGGCAGGATTATTATTAGCCCACTCTAGAGGAAGATTGCTCCATTTATGTCTGGAGGTGTCTTAAATGCCAACTCCACGCCAACAAAATCCACGCTCCTACTTCATCTCTTCACCCTCTCTCTCCTCCTTGGCCATTCTCCATGTAGACTTTCGACGTTGTTGGCCCGCTCGGTGATCTCAATTCTCAGACCAAACAGAAATCTTTCATCCTTACTGCAACTGAGTACTTCACCAAGTAGGCTGAAGCCGAAGCATACACAAAAATCAAAGCTACCATGGTCTACTCAGAAATAAAAAAAATAATATATATTTCAAAGGGTTTTATGCAGACCAGATCTCACCCCCAATCCAACCCCCATAAAGCGCCCATGACCCTTCAACTTCCCTTATAAAACTCCCTTTGAAGCTCAAGGGGCAAGAGGATGAACAGATACACACTTAGACATCCGCAGGCACTCAGCTCGAGCACTCAAGCCCTAAGGCTTCCGGTAAGGATGTGAGGAGATAACTGTGTGTTGGGTGGCTTGTCTTGTTGATCAACTCGTATATGCAGAGGGTCCGTCATATGTACTCCCCTCATATGGCGTGTAAGCATCTCACTCAAGTCCATCCCCTGCGTATGAGGTGTTCTAATAACGATGAACACACTCGCACTGCCCGCGTATGGAGCGTTATGATAACAAACACTCATGCCATGATGTCACCTTTTCCTTCATCACGGGACTGCATGCCCACCGCCCTCCCCGAGCTACCCATCGACCGTCCCGATTGCTAACTCGAGTTAGCCGTACCCTAGCCTAGAGGGAATATTCCCGGGACTGGCCCTGACTCCCCAGCATGAAGACGTCTACCTTCTGAGACCCGTACCCGACTACTCTTCTCGAGCCGCGTCTGGCCTCCCTCAAGCGCCATCCAGTGTCTACCCCTGCCATCTAGTCTAGGCCTTCCTCGTCGAACTGGGCACGCCCCTAGCTCCTTGTGGAGAGCCCCTGTAAAACACACGGATGTCCGCTTTGTTCTGTATTGACCGGGGGTTGACCCATGTGTCATTGTCCCGTGACTTGCACCAGTTGTATTTTGGCCTCTTCAACCCACTTGTAAAGCCCACGTGGCTCCCATAAAACATGAAACCAGTTGAATACGCATACCCGTACCCGGGTCTCAGTCTCGCCTCCACGCCACCCAGCGTGTGCCCAGCTCTCCGACTCCAGTCAATCAAACCTCCCAGTCGAGTATAACTGTCACCCCATAGCTGCGGGGGTACCCGGTCCTCTATCCATGGCTTCAGTAATATCCAGGCCCTTCTTCAGCACGAAACAAAGGTGTTCAGATTCAATCCGATGTAAATAAACACCGACTGCTTGCGGTCGGTGGGGAAAGACGTCCCGTACACGAATCCCCACAATCGCCTGCGCACTCGCAACCGTGGAACCTTCCTCTCTCCATGTGCTGCCCGATACCTCGAGCCCACGTGCCGCGTCCTGGCGACGCTTCCCCAGTCAACCTTTGGTTCCATAGCTGATCGTCGAGAAATCGACTGGCACGCCCGCACCCGGTCCGGTCACCAAGGCCTTTGGCTCCCTATTTTTAGTGGAGAGCTAGGGTTACAAATGACCAAAATTGTCCATTAAGGGTATATCCCCAATGATAAGGGCATTTATAAAACATCCCTCATTGGGTTTTAGCCAACAACAAAATATCTTTCAATCCCCAAACCCTCAGGAGGTCCAGAGCTTTAGGAGATAACAAAACATCTTGAATCTTCAAGCCACCAAAGGGCTTTAGGAGCTCCAAGTGCTCCTTCGTGCCTCCGTGATCTTTCCTCCCGTGGATGCTTGGTGAATGCTCCCAGATGCCAAGTCTCATTTCTGGCCTCCACAGGGTATTTCAGAGATATTTGGTAGATCAGGATATTTTCATAATTCCCTGGACCTTCCCAAAAGGCCCTTGTGCAGGGGTATCTTTGTAATTTCAGATTTTCAGAGATGTCCGCTGATAGCGGCATATCTGTAATTTTAGATTCTCATAAATGTCGATGATAGGGACATATCTGCAATTTTGGAATTTCAGATGGCATGTTGCACAAGGGCATATTTGCGTATTCATTTGTCAAGAAAATATCTGGCACAAATACAAGGCTTCACATGATTTTCTGATCTTGAAAATGGACCCAGCATGAGGGCATATATATCATTTCTGCCCTATGATGATAGGAGTATTTACATGAAACCTCCCTTGCCATTTTCTTTTATACATATGCAAGCAAGAAAATATTTGAGCAATTCCTCGCTCTTGGAATACTTCACACTTCATGGCTTATGCCTTCTCAAGAAACATAAGTCTTCAGTCCTCTTGAACCTCCTTGCGCAGCCTCCAAATGCTCCTTGTGTTGTCTTCCTCCAAGGTGTGTGAAGCCTCCTTTCCTCCTTGGGCAAGGCCTCCTATTTATAAGAGGTGGAGGAGGGAACACAGAGGTTGCTCCTCCTAGTATGTTCTTGTCCTTTCGCCACACCCTTCTTTTCTTTTATTGTTTTATGGAGAGAGAGAGAGAGCAGCAAGAGGAGGCGGAGGGGGATCCACCAGGTTTGCAGAACCGGGAGGCCTCCCTCCTAGTTGTTCTTTCTTTTTTTCTGGTTCCACTGCACAACAGAAGAGGGGGGAAGAAATCGGAGGTGGCCCTCCCTGGGCTGCACAACTGGGGGTGGTCTCTCCGGGTCTGCAGAACCCGGGGGTGCCACCTCTGAGTCTACATGACCCGGGGGAGCCATCTCCGGGTCTGAAAGAACCCGGAGGTGCTCCCTCCGGGTCTGCATGACTCGGGGGAGCCCCTCTTGGGTCTTCTTGCACGCCGAAGCACACGCCTGGAGCTGCTGCCTCTTCTATAAAAAGCCATCTTCTCCTCAGTGAGAAGTGTTCGTTCGAGTGAGGATCAATTTCGAGATTTATGGGTGGGTGCTGTGCGCTCTGATTGAGCTTCAGATCGAGGTTATATCGATCGATAGTTGCTAGTGGATGTTAGGGCAACAATATTGCTTTCAATGACTATGACCTGAGATAGTCGAATGAATGATTTGGAAGGTGAGCAGTACTGGTTGAGGGACCAGAAGGGGGCATTCTCATTAGGATCAGTAGTAATACAGGAGGCAAAAGCATGTAATGGGAGTGGGACCATGCATGCCTACTTACACGCTGGAGATTAGTTCCTTGCGTGTGTATATGCATGTACATATATCCAGGTACCATCAGGAGTGTCAGTACTCCTTGTTATTCCACTGGTGCTATCGATCTAACATTCCTAACGATGGATCTGGGACATTGTTGCTAACATTTAAAGGGGGAGGAAACTCCTCCTTTCTCCCACACATTCTCTATTAATTAATGTCCGTCGATCTTCCCCCTCTAAATGGCAAAAGATCAAGTAAGCTTACCATATATTACCAGGGTAAAAGACTATGGAGGAGTTATCTAGAAATGGGGAAATGGAAGGGATAAGTGTGAAAAATGATTAAAGTGACAAAATATTGTTAACGTTCCTAATTATTAATTAATTAATAAAGATTGCATGCATCCGTTTTCAAAAAACAAAAAAAAAGATTACATCTTTGCCGTTAAGGAGAAGAATATGGATGATCGATGGGATTACATAAATATATACTATACTATTAACATTTTACGTCTCTAATATCGTGGGACGAAGAACATTAGAGGTTGGAGCCTCATTTATCTCGAATAGTGATGGTTCTTCTCTATGGATATTATCCCAGTGCTGTACATGTACTCTGGTCAGAGGACAGAGATGGATATGGGTACGTACGTACTACGTACTGACAGTCAAAATTTAAGAAATTAGATGTTTAGGTATTAATTTTCGGCCTAAGATCATGCGTTATTTAATTTCGTGATAAAGCATTGCATTAACCGTACGTCCTACCACATTCACAGGATGACACAGCCCCGGTAAGTATTTGGCAGGCAGAACGTACGAGTGACTTGCCTAAAAACGATTATATTACCTGTAGCAACGAGAGTACAACATTTGCAAATACAAAGTGAACATATGCAAATGTCTCTCTTATTAGCAATTTTGCAGCTCTAACATTTTTTGGAAGTTGTGTATGTTAGTACCCTTAGCTCCGTACAATATTGGCCAGCCAAGTGGTGTATTAGTTTTCTGCCACGAAATCAACATCTATAAGCTTGCCAACCTCCTTACAGACCTAGCTTATCAGTTCTAGCCTCATCCGTCGAGGTGATTGCTTCACTGGTTCGGCTTTGGGGTCGATGGCCAGTATATGTTGAGCTACCTTAGGGCTAAGGCCTAGCATCTCCTTATAGTTCCAAGCGAATCAATCCTGGAACTCCTGGAGCAGTTGGATATATTGCCCCCTCTCTTCTGGGAGCAGGAGGGCACTAATGGAGGTCAGCCTAGGCTAGTCTTCCGTGCCAAGGTTTACCTTGACCAACTTATCAATGGTGGCCTAGCCACCATATTCTATCTCCGGGGGAGCCGACCGCAAGTCAATGAAGCCCTCATCATCTTCTTCAGCTTCGAGGACATCATAGGTGCCTCCTTGATTTGTCTCACTACATGGTGGGGCATTGCCTACTTCTTTTTCTAGTTCTTGAGTTAGCATTGATGCCGGTGGCACATCCTTCGGGCATCCTGGATGTCGACACACAGATGGATCACCCCTAGGAGTGGCAAGGGGTTCTTTGATCTCTTGCCCTTGTGGAGCATTATCGGGGGTGGTGGTGGCCTCTGTTGCAATAGATTCCCAGCATTTGCAGGGTGTATCGGCCTTGAGCCCTTCATGTATTATTGTATGGGGCTTCAAAGTACCCCCTGACGTAGAGAGCTGTAGGATTCTTTCAGGCTCTTCTTGGTATTCATCATAGATAGCCTCTGATGTATCTTCGGAAGCCCGATGATGTACTGAATCATATGGACCCCCTTTTCATAAGCACCCGCCTCATGTGGGTTTTGGTGGGTTTACTTTATATTCACCCATCTGGAGCTTGCCCTCCTCCATTAGCCCTTGAGCGATGTCCTTGAAGACATAACAATCTTTGATAGGATGCCCTAGTATCTGGTGGTAGGGGCAGATTCGGGGATCATCACTTCTTTTGGCATCTTCTGGCCTCTTGGACCTTGGTAGAGTGACCTTGCCATAGTGACAAGGCCATTCAAAAATCACCCGGGTTTATCCCGTGAGAAAGAGTAAGGCCTCTTCATTTTCTCCTGCAGTGAGGAGCTTTGTTTTGCCGGCTACTGACTGGTGGAAGGACTGGCCACCTCCTTTGATTTCCTTCTCAAGTGCATGAAGGCACCGAAGTTGATGCATGGAGATTGACTCTCCTACTCTACTATAGCAACGGCTAGACGATGCCTTGACAATAGGGCTTCAATATTGGCTGCCACTAAAAAACTCTCAACTCTCAGTAAACTGTCTCTAGCGCGCTTTCTTTAGATCACTAATCACCTCTGGCAGCTCAAGATTCAGTCGCTAATATCTCTCGAGAATAGTAAACTCTTAGCTTTTCCTGAGTCCTTCTTCTGGTGGCTTATCATGGGACCGCTAGAGCATGTTGGCAGCCCTAGATTGGACCGTTATTTCAATCAGAAACTCTACTTTTTAGCTAATTTGAGCTCAATCAAGTCATCAATTCCACATCATTTTAACACAAAGCTATTATTTCATTCAACTAAGTTCAAGATACACCATTGGGTTGGTAATTTTGAGTACATCAAGAAGAAAATTCAAATTACATTCAATTTTCCATCCACACAAGGCCGGATCTTGCGTAGTTCTTTCACATAGTCGCAGTACTCCTCTTCATCCTCTGCCACTTCCGCTTGCCAAGCGCGCACCCGATTGACTTCCCACATGGTCAGAGCGCTCCGGACTACTTTCTCATCCTCCTCGGTCCCGATCTTCCTAGCTTGAAGGGGAGGGAGGTGTGATAGTGCAGGAACCGTAGTACAGGGTAGCCCAACTTGAAGATAGCACCGATGCGGGTTGTAGATCCCCAAGGTAGTGTCCCCCACTAGCTGTAGATCTAGGCCTGGTCATCGTGGTACTCTAATGGTGATGCTTCGGAGAGCTCTTGGTCGCATCACGAACTTCTCAATTGGCAAGGTATTAAGGTAGAGGCGCCAATCATCACGTGTCTTCTTGTCCGCCGTCCGGCACTCAACCTGTGAAGAAAACCCAGATGTACCACCAATGAAGTATAGATGGTGGCTCCCAAATATCCGGCTAGCTGAAGGTAAGTCCTCCTTGGGTAGGAACTTAAGTCTCACGCCCATCCAACACTCAAGGATGATCATTGAGCCGAAGAGAGGTCCTCCTAGGCAAGCTAAACTAAGCCCTTCATAGAGGTATGAAAGGGCTGCTTGAGAGATAGATAAACCAAGCCGTAGCCCACTGATGATACTGAGATTTTGGATATCTAGGAGGTGGTCGGTGGTGGAGAAAAGGAAGACCCCACACAAGCAAATTGAGGTAGCTTTGGCTATGGCTTCAAATCTTCCGCTCTTATTTTTACAAAAAGTGGTTATCTATTGAGCCATCGGTATCAAATGGATATGGCGTGGGCTGATCATGGTCCTAACATCTTTTGAATTGTAGATTAAGTCCCCTAGAATGAGTGATGGGTCTATGGACTCAACCATGTGACACACTAGATCCTCATCCCCCACTTTGGGATGAATACTAAATATGTACCATTTTTTGGGGGCAATAGGGAGAAGAAAAATCTTAGGGTTAACAGTGAACGTTGATACCAACAACAGCATAGACGGATCCGACATACCAGTCTGAGCACCACCAATTGGCACACAATTAGCAAGGGATGACGATCGCCAGAGACAATGATCGTACCACCACCGTCACCAGAAATCAACCATAGTAGGTGAAGAGAGAATGGGGAGGGATCGGGAAGACAAAGCCAATAGCAACTGAGAAAGGGGTGAGGGTGATCGTGGATGTGTTTTAAAAGGAAAAAAATTTAACTGTTCACTCACGAGAAAGGAGTTGACTGCAATAACCAACGCATAGCTAGCGAACTGGATGGCACATTGCAAAAGCTGCAAGATTCCCTCCCATTTTGTGCATTAGAATGACAACAACCAGAAGGCACCGCTGCTCGCAGAGATGTCAAGGATGAGCAAGGACGAAGGAGAATGCTTCTGAGAGAAACCACAGCACAGGGAGTGGTCGTAGGCCGAATGACAGAGGAATCGAGAGGTACAACACTTGCGCGAGGAAGGATGGAGAGGATAGCCACGAGATCTATGGTGAGATGAGGGTTTAGCACCTCTGGAAGAAGGGTTTCATAAGAGGGAAGGCAAGCTTTATGATGCCCAATGCAGTTCACCTTTCGAAGCGCCAGGGTAGAAATGAGAACACGACCTCGGGATAGATGTAACACACCTTGCGAGGTGGGATTCGAAACCCGAGATTATCCTATAGTTAGCCCAGCAGAAAGTCCGATTAACATTGGCCCCCAATCAAACCTTAAAATTTATTAGCCCAGAGTTAACCTTGGGTTAACCACCAGCTAACTCATTTTCAAAGTGAGGCTTAGAGACCTGCTCTCCGAGAAGTGTCTTTATCTTATATGCTGGGCTGGATGGTTCCTCTGGCAACTTTTTTCAGAACCTGTTGGAGTATTATATCTCAAGTGTATACATATATTGTGTGTGTGTGTGTTGGGTACCCAAATTAAGTTTCTCTTTATTTAATAAGAGGAAAGGCTTTCCCCCGCCCAAAGGTATTGCTTCTTCCATCATTTCACTACTGCCATCGAAGACCAATGCCTCCTCATTTCGTTGATTTTCGGATTGTAAGGTGGTGGGGGCAGCCTCCCTCCCTTGCGAGGACCACGAGATCAATTGGGCCATGGGCTTCCGCCCGAACTCTATTCAACGAGACAGAGTGCAGATGAGACAACCCTCGAATAAATTAAGGGGTGGAGGAACCTCGGAATGGTAGAAGAAGAGATAGACTAGAGTGGGAAAAGGGTAGAGTACAATTGAAACCCATTTAAAAAAAAACCCTCTCACTTAACAATTGTCTTTTTCTTAGAACTATGCCACCAAGAAGGCAAAGAGAACTTCCCCAGGCAGATGAGAGGGGATCGAGGGTAGATGACCCAAATGGGGTGAATGACGGGGCTGTCCATGCTTCGGTGGTTGGCGACAGACTGGTGCCCAATGTGGGAATTAATCTGGAGGGATTTATGCAGAGCTTCCAAGGGATTATGCAGGCCACGCAGCATCAGATGCTACAGCAGCCCGCACTCGCACCACGTTACTACCCACTGGCGCTTGATCAGTTCCTGACGTTGGCGCCTCCTATTTTTAAGGGGGAGAGCCATCTAGAGGTGGCTGAGTTGTGGCTCAGTGAAATGGAGAATAAATTCCACACAATGCGAAGTCCCGAGGAAGAGAAGGTGAATCTGGCGGCCTATGTATTACAAGATCAAGCTGACTTGTGGTGCAAGGCCAAGATGAGGACCTCCTTCACGGACTACCACGATGGTGACATATTATGGGAAGAGTTTCTAGCTATCTTTCAAGAAAAGTATTTCCCCGAACATGTACTATATGCTAATGAGCAAGAGTTCTTGAGCCTCGAACAAGGAATCATGGCAGTAGCAGACTATAGGGCCAGATTCTCAGCTCTAGGTCAATATGCTCCACACATATTCAATGACACACGTTGAAAGGTGAAGAAATTCATCAACGGTCTGCGTAGCAGTGTCCGACACTATGTTGCAACCCAAGGCCGTGATTCCTACAGTATGGCATTGAGGCTTGCTCATTTAGCCGAGCAAGAGAATGCAAGGGAATAATCGAAACCATAAAATTTAAGAGGCATATAGAGTAACTCTAAGGAATACTCGTGTAGGTTCACCGAGGAGCATAAGAAGATGGGCAAAAGGCCTATGCAGACAGGAGGAAGGCGAGACAATTAAAAGGTGGCACACCAAGGATCGGTACCGAGGGGCGGACCAGAGATTCCATGTTGTATCCAGTGTGGGTGCAACCATTCAGGATAGGAATGTTGGAGGGCAAAGGGCAAGTGCTACAAATGCGGCGAGGCTAGACATATTGCGAGGAACTGCCCCAGGAAGGCTCAGCAAAAGTCATTTCCCCAGTCGGAGAAGATTCAGTACAAAGGGTGAGTCTATGCACAGATGCAAGAAGAGGCGGACAATACCCCTACCATGGCGGAAGGTCCACTCCTTGTGGATAATGTTTATGCAAAGGTCTTGTTTGACCCAGGGCCTACGCATACATTCATATCCACTAGTTTTTCTAATCAACTAAAGAACAGACCCCAGGCCACATTCTTCGTGGAAATGTTAGTTAGTACGCCGACCGGAAAACAAGTCCACACCAAGCTTGTGGTCCCTACTATTAAGGTCAAAATCAATGGGTGGATATTGCTTGAGGAAGCATACATCCTCGATATGAACAACTTTGACCTCATTCTAGGAATGGACTGGTTAGACAAACACTGCGCTCTCTTGGACTGTCGTCAGAAGAGAGTGATTTTTCAAAAGTCGGGGAAGGAGACATTCTTCTTTCAATGCCCTAAGGACAAATCCTAGAGAATGATGGTATCAGCCATCCAGGCTTCCAAGATGATCAGTAGAGGATGTGCCTATTTCTTGGCTAGTGTGGTGCTTAAAGAAGGCACTGTCAAGATTTTGGATGACTTGGACGTAGTACGAGAATTTCCTGATGTATTTCTCAAAGATCTACCGGGACTACCACCAGCTCGGGAGACGGACTTCACTATTGAGCTAGTGCTGGGCACCACACCCATCTCTGTTCCACCATACCGGATGGCTCCGGCAAAACTTGCTGAACTCAGGAAGCAATTACAAGAATTGCTTGACAAAGTCTTCATCAGGCCCAGTGTGTCTCCGTGGGGAGCACAAGTTTTGTTCGTACCGAAGAAGGATGGGACCATGCAGCTGTGCATTGATTACCGCAAGCTCAACTAGGCCACCATAAAGAACAAGTACCCCCTACTGAGGATAGAAGAGTTATTTGACCAATTATCATCTACCAAGGTCTTCTCTAAGATTGATCTAAGGACAGGTTATCACCAAACCAGAATCAAGCCCGAAGATGTCTCGAAGATGACCATCAGGACTCAGTATGGTCACTATGAGTTCTTAGTAGTACCATTTGGGTTGACCAATGCACCGACTATATTCAAAGAACAGATGAATCAGATCTTTCACCCCTATCTTGATCAATATGTTATAGTCTTTATAGATGGCATCCTGATATATTCTGCCAGTCAGGAGGAGCAATGGCAGCACTTGAGGGTGGTTCTACAGACCCTCAGGGAGAACAAATTCGTCACCAAATTCAGCAAGTGTGAATTCTTGCTAGATCAGGTTATGTTTCTCGGACATGTTATATCCAGGAATGACATATCGGTGGACCCTAGTAAGGTTGAAGCAGTAACAAAATGGGAAGCACCGAAGACAGTCATGGAGATTAGAAGCTTCCTTTGTCTGATTGGATACTACCGCCGATTCATTGAAGACTTCTCTACCATTGCAGCTCCCATGACAAAGTTGACCAAGAAAGGAGCAAAATTTATCTGGTCAGAAGAGTGTGAAGATAGTTTTCAGATGCTCAAGAAAAGGTTGACTTCAGCCCCAGTGCTGGCACTTCCTCAGGGGAATAATGGCTTCATGGATTATACAGATGTCTCTAGGATCGGCCTCGGTTGTATATTAATGCAAAATGGCCGAGTGATCGCCTACTCCTCGAGACAACTTAAGGACCATGAGAAGAACTACTCCACTTACAACCTAGAAATGGCAATAGTGGTCCACGCTTTGCGCATCTGGTGACACTATTTATATGGAGTTTGGTTTTAGGTCTTCACCGACCATCAGAGCCTCAAGTACATATTCACTCCAAAGGAAATCAATTTGAGGCAAAGGAGGTGGGTCAAGCTATTGAAAGACTACGACTTCGCCTTACAGTACCATCTAGGCAAGGCGAATGTAGTGGCAGATGCTCTCAGCTGTAAATTGATGGCGTTGAGCTTTCATCAAGAGTGGGATATGATGGAGGGTGTGATTGAATCACGATCTGAGAAAAGAAAGCAATTTGTCCTCTTGGCTGGGTTGTCGGCCAGACCTGCATACTTAGAATTTCTGAGGTGCAAAAGTAGGACATGGCATTGCAGAAACAATTGAACAATGAGGACTTCTAGGTGGTGATTGATGGACAGATCATATTTCGAGGAAGGATTTGTGTACCAGATGATGTGGAGTTAAAGAAGGACTTGATGTAGGAGGCTCATAGGTCAAAGTTCTCCATCCATCCCGGAAGTACCAAGATGTTCTAAGACATGAAAAGGATGTACTGGTGGCCAGGAATGAAGCGAGACATTGCAGAGTTCGTGTCCAAATGTCTCACGTGTCAGCAAGTGAAGATTGAGCATCAAAGACCAGGCGGTCCTCTCCAGACCATTGAGATGGCACAATGGAAATGGGAACAAATCACCATGGACTTTGTGTCGACCAAGACTTCCACGCTCCCTTCTCCAGGGAGATCATGGAGGTCCCCGTCCCGTCGAAGCTCCAGCTGCCATTGTAATGTCCCAGATTTTTTGGATATTTTTTAGATCTGGATTCGTGAGTTTCGGATCGCTTTCGGAGGTCTCGGAGCGCGTTTTGCGATTCACACGTGTTTTTTTCCGGCAGAATTGCGGAACCCTATGTAGGGCAAACCATTGCGTTCTCCTACTCTGGGACGGTACCAGTGCGACGAGCGTGTCACGAGGATCGAAAAAATAATTTTTCTCATTTTTTATAAATACCCCCTTTTCCCTTTTCTTTTCCCTTCTTCTTTCTTCCTTCTTCTTCCTCTTTCTTTCCCGTTGGAGAGCACCCCCCCGACCGTGGTGTTTCCCCCGTGCGAGGCCGTGACGCCCCTTCTTCCTTCGGCTGCAGACGGCGGACCGACGGCGGCTGCATGGTGATCGTGGCGGTGGTTTTCTTGCGGCTTGGGGCGTGGAGCTCGTGGGTGTAAAAGCTTGATTTCAAGATCGGCGGTGATCCGACAGTTTTCGGCCTTCTCTGAGGTAGGGGGACGGATCCCTGCGCTCTTTACTGCCTTCCTCGTGATTTGTAGGCTGAGGAGAGGTTGAGAGGGACGTTTTTGAGCCGGGTAGGGCAAAATCCATGATTTGGGGTTGAGCACCGGATCCCTCGTTCCGTGGAGTTTTTGACCAATTTAAGGGCATAGATGCATGCTAGGAGGGTTAGGGATGGATTCTCCCTTGTTTCCCCATCATCGGGCGATGATCGGGGCATAGATCGGGATTTTTGGGCATTTCCCACCATTTCTCACTCGGGAGAGCCTTGCGGTCCTTCCAGGAACCACATGGCTCCCCTAGCAACCTCCAGGAGACCGCTTGGTGGCACTGTATTGTCGGTAGGCCTTGCGATCTGGCAATGGATCGCAAGGCTAGGTGAGGCGATCATGCGATAGACCACTAGCCGTTTCTGACCGTTGTGTCCTCGGGGCACGTATTTCTGACCATTGGGAGTCACGTGTAGGCAAGCGGTCAAGGGCATGACCGTTTACCATTGCCTTGCGGTCCAAGGAGGACCGTTTGACTTTCCAAGCGGTCTGGCGATAGACCGCTAGGCCATGCAGTGGTCCGATCCCTTGCGGTCTTGGGTTTGACCACTAGGCTGAGCCTCGCTGTAACGACCCGGAGATCTGGATACCGATATACCGATAATATCGATACACTGATACCAAGAAGTGGGGAAACCACCCAAGAGGCTGGTGAGGCGAAGGCGTCAGAAGGAGCCTTGGGTGCAACCCCAGGGGACAACCCTCCAATGGTTAAGTCAGGGACACACTTCAGAGAGAATAATGAGAAAGAGAGAGAGGCGGGAGAGCTTAAGAATAGAATGGACAAGCATGTATGTAGGAGAGCTCTTGGAGTGCTCGGAGAGCCTATGGAGTGCTCGAAAAGCCTGGGGAGTGCTCAGAGAGCCTGAGGAGTGCTCAAAAATGTGGGTGATGGCCTTTTCTCTCTCTACACGTCTCTGTCTCTATGTTTGTTTGCCCATTTCTCTGTGTCCCCCCTTAGCTTCGATGGGAGACGTATTTATATGGCTTGTCCTAAAGGTGGCCATCTGTTCCTCAATGGGGAAAGGAAGTGGGTCGTGGAGTAACGCCTCCTTGATCATGGGGAGAGTTGCCCATTATGCACCTGCCTAATCTGGAAGAGGGGCCTCGCGGCGGGAATCTCAGCGTTGTAGGCATGACCTAGTCTTTTCCGAAGAAAGCCCTGTAATGGTGGTGGTGTCTTCCCTATTGGGCGAACATTATGGTGCCCCTACCGTGTGCTATGATTCCCCGATGAGCAGTCAGAGCTTTGTTGGGCCCTAGTTGGGCCTAGGCACGTAGACCAAGGCTCAACTTGCCTTAGCTTGCCTGCATCGGGCTATATCGGGCCGATGTCGGGCTTGGCAACATTGGGCCTTATTGGGAAAGGTGACAGTGGGCCCTTCTAGTCCTGGCGAGCATTCCCCTCCTCATTGTCCACAAACTTAAATTTGTTAAAATCTGAGGCCTTGGAACGTTTGACTCCAGAATCATCAGGCCCATATTTGGCCCCTAAGGTATCCATAATTCACTAACACTTTTGGAGTTATAGTATAGGTCAAGAGATTGTTGGATAAGGCATCTAAAATTATGTGGAGGCAATGATAATCTATTTCTTTGGGGCTTTGGTGGATAACTCGAGCTTGACTTGTGCACGAGATGCACAAGTTTGAACGGGTCGAGTGGTGTTTTGAGAGGAACCTGACTCACGACTCTTGGTGGTGCTCTCGCTAATAGGTGAGATCAGTCTGAGGGTGGTTAGCCAAAATCTCATTTGGTTTTGTCATCTCGTAAAGTTCCCTCCATCAAATCTTTTCAGTTTAGCACTAAGTGTTTCTTTAGTGATTAAGTTTGTTTCCTTAGTGATTAAGTTGGTCATTTGAGAAAAATGTGGGGTAAACATAATCTATAAATAAAGTGTTTTGGGTTTCCGTCAATACACTAGAATTTGTATAATTAAAAAAGGATTCATTCAACCCCCCCTTCTGAATCCGGACCAAGCACAATATTGTCTTAATAAGAGGAGTAACTATGGTTAAATCCGATGGTAAGGGAACATGTGAAATAGGTAATGTTTTTACAAATGAACTAGCAATAAAGGAATGAGTAGCACCTATATCAAATAACACAAAAGTATGATGGGAATTAATATGAATTATAACTTCAATAAGTTTCCCATCCTTTGTCGTTTCATCTTCTAATATCGCATTTAATCTAGCCTGCCACTTCCGTCCACCATTGTTCCTCTTGGATGGCTGTTCTTTCATTAAAGGATAGTAAGGCATACGGTGCTCCCGTCTTCCACATCATAGACATGCGCCCAAGCGCTTCCAACATTCTTCGGCCACATGACCGATTTTATCACAAAATGAATAAGCTGCCATGACTTGCTTATCTTCTTCTTTGATCTTCTTATTCTGGCGTTCATCCTTACTGTTTTCATTTCGGGATCTCTTCTTGCTATCTCGAGAATTTTAGGTAATACTGAATTTTTCTTGCTTCTTACCTCGCTGATCAGACTTTCGGCTCGGCTCGTCTACCTTACCTTTGAGCTTGTCGACCTTTTCCAAGGTCCGTTCACATAGGTGTGCCCATTGTACCATCTCTGCATAGGTCCGAATGTTCTATGGGTCAAGTTGCTGGATAAAAATGGGACGTAACCCGTCTATAAAGTGATTTACTTTTAAGAGATCGGTGCTTACTAGGTGCTGAGCATAGGGTGCAAGGCGAGAGAACTATAACTCATATTCTGCCACTGACATCATTCCCTGATGTAGTGATGCGAATTTGACTACCTTCCTCTCCTTGACATGCTTGGAGAAGTACTTGGCTCGAAAGACAGTCAGAAATGCATCCCATGTGTGTGGTGCATTTACAGGTGGTGCTGGAATAGACTTCCACCAGGTACGGGCATCCTTATTTAGCTAGAACGTAGCAAGATGAACATTTTCTTGGTCGATACACTGCATGACCTCGAATAAGCAGTTCATTTCATTGATCCAATTTTTTGCCTCGTCGGGATAAGAAGAACCCGAAAACCACTGAGGGTTTAAGCTCTGAAAATTACGATACATGTCACGTCCCAAGCCTTATTTATAGCGGAAGACTCGCTCGGGAGACGCAAACAGCCGGCATGGTAAGCCTCTCGCAAGCAAGCACGATCAGAGTGCGATACAATCACACATGAGATGCAATTGCACAAGTATATACTCAAAATTTAACTTCTATTTCATTTATAATCAAATACTCAGACATTCATTCGAGCAATTGGCATACGATTGACATGAAACGAATACGTAGGTCTTGGAGATGACCCTATTCCCTCTGGGCTATGGAGGAGCGCAGAAAGGTGTTGGGGAACCGACCTCGAATAGAGTGGACAGAGGTGAACACAAAAGTGTGCCTCTATCCACAAAACCCACAATGCATATGGAGCAAGGCATGGGCGTTGCATTAGGAGAGGGGAGCCCCGGGGAGGGGGAACCATTACTGTAGCCCATGTTGGTTCAGGGCGTGTTCGATGCCGAGAAATCGATATCCGAAGGCCACACGCACAGAAAACAATTGGATATGGGAATTGAGAAGAGAGTGAGAGAGACATATGTGCAGTATCACATACCATTCATTCCATTAACATGCATCTGTCATCCCGTCAAATGGAGAGCAGACGGCACGGGACATTACAGGACTTCAGAGCGGCCGGCGTTGTCGCTCAGACGCTGCTCCACTGATTACATAGAAAGAATTACAGTGGGAGCATAGATAGAAGATGGTGAAAAAGGGGGGGAGACGGGCTCATATCATTGCCCCCCCCTTTCACTTACATTATGCCAGAAGGGGAAAACAGAAAGGGGGGAAATCACTGGTTGAATCAACTAAAACCCACCTAGCTTCGCCAGAAAATAGGGTATCAGATCCAGTGTTTCTTCTCCGGCTCCAGCACTCTTCGGGCAGGGCAGAGGAAGACAGCAACGAGATTTCTCTCCATGGGAACCCTCCTTCCCCTCCAGGCCTCCCTCTCTCTTCGACGAACAAGTCAATTGGTTCTCTGGCTCTCCTTCTGATTCCTCTCTCCTTTTTTTACCCCTTTTCGAATTGGCCAAACTAGGTATGTATTTATAGCTGCAGCCCTATTCTGGCGTAGAGAATGTTGTGCCGGGAAAAGGGCTTTTTTTATCACTTTGCGTGCTGGGGAAGGGCCATTTAACATTTTTTGCGCGCCGGGTAGTAGGGCTCCGTAGAAGAGGGGCGCGCTAGTGAATGGGCTTCAGCATGTTGTTTTTGCGCGCCAGATTAAGAGCTTTGGAGCGTGCCAGATTAAGAGCTTTGGAGCGCGCCGGATTAGGGGCTTTGGAGCGCGCTGAATTAGGGGCTCCTCAATCCTATCTTTAGCATCTTTCAGCCCATTTAACTTGTCCAGGCCCATCTGTGCTTATTTTCTTCTTTTGTTTCATCGGGGATGGTCCCGAATATTCTTCCGAGCTCTCGGGTCTTGCTTTAGCGGCTATCTGTTGGAGCCGAGCATCTTTTCTTTTTCCGATCTGCCGTCTCAGCCTCAGCCCCAGCCCCCGTCCCCTAATCCCCCGCCCCACCACTATGACCACCACCACACCTTCGGCTTCCACCTCTACCCGCCTTCCTCACCGCCCTCCGCAGGAGGCGGCTTCCCCGGGCCAGCCGCTTCCAGCTCCCCATCCCTTCCCTCGTCCTACCTCCAGAGCAGCGGCGGCAGCGGTGACCTCTACCTGCACAAGCACCTGCTCGACCGTAGCCATCACTGCAGCGGCGGCGACGGCGTCTGCGTGAACAGCCCTCACTTTTACGACCAGCCTGACTTCTTCGACTTCCCGTCGGACATGCAGGTGCCTAAATATGAGCATGCAACCCATCGAACCTTTATGGGCTTCCCCTTGTCTGGCTGTCCACGCGTCGCCAATGGCGTTCTAACATGTTGTGCTTCTCTTCTCCACAGGGCACGAACAGCCTCCGGCCACCGCCCGGTGCCGAGAGCTGCACCCAAGAAGCGGGAGGGGCGGGCGGGTCGGCGGCGGCAATGGCGGGTGGGAGAGTTGGGCGTTACACCGCCGAAGAGCGGAAGGAGCGGATCGAGCGGTACCGGAGCAAGCGCAACCACAGGAACTTCCAGAAGAAGATCACGGTACTCTTCTCCTCCTCCCTCCTCTGCCTTCTTCGTGACCGCTACGCGGAGTTGGGGTAACTGGCATACATATATAATCTTGTTCTTGGGATCAGTACGCGTGCAGGAAGACGCTGGCGGACAGCCGACCGCGGGTGAGGGGGCGGTTCGCGAGGAACGGGGAAGCAGAGCCAGAGGCAGAGACAGAGGTTGAGGCCGGCGAGGTGAGCAGCTGCACCAACTCGTCCTCGCAGAGCGGGGCAGAGCACTGCTTCGGCTGGCGGCCGGCGGTGGACGACGAGGACGAGTACTATGGCACCAGCGACCCGGATTTCTGGGCAAATTTTCTCGATACCCTGTCCGTGAACAACCCCATGCCCATCTCTTGATCACAGCCCTTTTTTTTGAAGCAGAGCAACCATGCAACAAAACAATTCCTTCTTCTTCTACTACTACTTCTACCCCTACTGATACTACTATTACTTCTTCTTCTTGGTCATGGATGGTGTGGTGTGGTGCAAACATGTGATGAGTGGCGGAAAGATGCCGCTGGCCATTGACTGCTTCGGGCTTATGGGTGGGTGCATGATGAGGCTCAAATCCTGTGAAATGTTCTGTCACGCATAGCAACTTGGTACGAATCCTTAAATAACCGTGCGCCGGGGGGGTGGGTGGGTGGGTTAAAGTCAGCACACACGCAACGCAAGGCACAGGGACTATAACGGACCACCAAGGGGGCGTTATACTATACATAACGCACCTCTAGGAAGCCGTTATGCCTTCCAGAATGACTAACTCCACAGAAAACCCGACG
The DNA here is from genome assembly GCA_024336825.1 of Amorphophallus titanum. Taxonomy (NCBI): domain Eukaryota; kingdom Viridiplantae; phylum Streptophyta; class Magnoliopsida; order Alismatales; family Araceae; genus Amorphophallus; species Amorphophallus titanum. Next base: position 1,040,848 of record JANBPO010005995.1, read on the forward strand.
TATAACGCACTAATACAGGCACGTCATACATTATACGACGCACAGGGGTAGGGCCGTTAAACACAACAGGCCTTGAACCCAAAACAAAGGACTATAACGCACCATCTGAAGCACGTTAAAGTCACCCGAATGATAAAATCCATAGAAAACACAGGACACTATTCACATAATGCACTTATAGAGACCCGTTAAAGGAGTATAACACACTGGGGAAGGCACGTTATATCACCTGAGTTTCTTGACTCCGAGATCCAGAATCAGAAACCTCACCCGGTCGATAGAAATCGACGGGGAACATGACGGAATACAAAACCTGCTTAACTAACCAACCCAAACCAAACATATAGGCCTAAGCATGCCACTAGAATTGAAATACGCAGCCCAAATGAATTAATCTAACAATTAAACGCTAAATTCCACAATAAATGAACTAAAATACATTAAACAGAATGATGCACCGATTTCAATGCAACGAGCGTCAGATCACGACACAAGTGATACCGGCGGTGTCCTAGCGCAATAGAGATTCCATCCCCCTACTTGGATGATGGCAGAAACGACGATCTGACAGCGAACCGGCGTGAGGAAGAAACGACGCCTCGCGACCTAGCTCGATTCCACGTCACGTAAATCGAGGAACTAAGGATGTCAGTGCGATCCTTACGATGCAAGCATTCCAACAATACCTCTCCGGCCTCGATCAGCAGTCATCTGGACCACGAAACGAGAGAGGCACATCAACCAAGATCAAAACCCCAAAATCTCCCCAAAAGGAAATTACACAGAAAATGAGGCAAATGACGATGGATGGCGACGCAGAGGGCGTCAATTGATTCCTGGCTAGATGAGGAGTCCGATCCCCTACCTTTTGCGCGGCGAAGACTGCGAATCGGTGCCAAATAGGCAACGGGGGCCACACAGTCTTCTTACTCGCACGCGTCTCCACACTCCACAATCTTAGGAAAGAAGGGTACCGACGCGATCCTCATGTAGAGACCTTTCCGTCGGTACCTCCCACGCGTCAACCGGTGTCCGTTTGGACAGTGAACCAACGAAATGGGAGTGGAGGAGAGAGAAGGAGAAAATGAGAGAGAGAGAGAGAGCGATGGAGAGAGAGAGAAGCGAGAGGGGAGAGAGACAATTGAGTGGGTGGATTTGGTGGAGTGGGAACATCTCCTTCCTCTGGAATGGGGGTGCACTCTCCCTTATCTACACTTGATGACTTAGTTTTTTTTAAAAAAAGAAGAAAGTATAAGCATGTAACCATAAAGTACTTACACAACCTTGTAAAGGCTATGCACTAAAAAGTCATTAATAAGCATGAAATTTCCATCTTGAGCCTCGTGGTTTTCACTCGTCTATAAAAAAAGTACTCCCGGCGCAATGCAACACTAGTGTTCATTGTACCCCATGGTTTTCAGTACGTTTTTGATCTTCGGCCATGGGGGCTCGTGCCTAGCCCATGGACACCGTCCGTGCCCGCCCTTGCATCTTCAGTTATAGATCAAGCTATTTTCACGAGGTAACAATAATTTTGGTCAATAATATTAATTTCAAGTAATAGGTTTCACGACCAAGTAACCAAGGTATAGAACGTTCCAAGCTGATATGAGATTTTTAAGAAAGAATTAAAAAAATATTACGCTACGGTGACATTCTAGCAGCATAACGGTATATTAATTAAATTCCATAACTTATCAATGACTTATTATATAGAGTTTTAGGTTCCAGATAATCAAGAGACCATCTGAGAACACAATGAGAACAACCCTTGGGTCAAACCCCGAGTTATGAACAGGACAGAGAATGGCGGTCATGTACAGAACCGTTTCATAGCTTAATGGTCTGGACAGGGCCATTTTTGTGCAGTAGCAATCAGATACAGGCTGCGAACAAGAGTTTGATGGTCTAGGAAAAAAACTGCAACTTAGACAAAGTCGACTAGAAAGAACAAGAGTCGACACTTAAGGAATTATGAAAAATGGCGGTCTTAGGGTGGCTGTTTCTTAACAATGGCGGTCTGTCAATGGTCGCAAATAGACAGTAGCGGTCCCCTTCATGGCCGCAATTAACCAAGGCAAAAAAATAATCACGTCGGTCATGTGAGTGCTTTCTAGACAAATTGGGCTATAAGGGTACAACTAGCTCGGCGTCCTAGTGAGAATCCCAGGGTTACAGAGACTTACGGAGGCCTTGAAACATGATCCCCTACTCCGACAAAAAGAATATCTGACGGAGAGGTTCACAAGTCCAAGAAATGTGCCTATAAGTGTAAAGTGTAACTAATGGTCGCAGATTGGAGTATACGCCATGTACTTATGAAAATGACTCAAGAGATGAGAGTGATCGATAAAACACTCGGTTAAACCATGATAATAACACCACATAGATCTTATTCATAACATGGAAATTATTTAATTACAAAACTATAACATTTAGATAGATAGATAGATAAGTATAGGCATAGAAATAGAAACGGTTCTTTTATCTCTCATTATGCCCTCAGTCCCTTATCAAAAGAATGGATCTGTTAGTTGATCCTTGGCCAGGGGAATGATATTAGGACAGAGCACCAGATGCTCCAATTTTGACGGCTCTATACTATCCTAACTCCTAAGGCTGCAGTTTCCAGACATCTTCAAGTACAGTGATCTTAACTAGGAAGTTCAAATTCGACTGGCGGATTGGATAGCTGCATCACGTACAGTATAGAAAGGATCTCCTATTGGTATTCTTGGAATGAAGGATCAAGGTATAGAAGCCCTCAGCCACTCGCTGTATAGAAGAGGGGATAGCGGAAACCTAGATACAGTGGTTTACCAGAAGCAAACAGCAAACAATATACCTCCAACAGCATGCAATTTCAAACAGCACAAAAGGGTAATGCTGACTAAACATCCCTATTTAGGTAGAATGCAGAACAATTGAATAAGTATATTCGTTTAGCTACCCATCCCTACTCTGATAATAATAAACTATTTCTTTGGTGTCGGTTACATGAATCTTATCCCGTCACTTTAATCTATGCAATCTGCAACGCCATATTTATAGTTGAACCTAGGAAGGTCAACTCATTCCTTAACTTTTTTTTGAGAAGTGGGCAGTACCACTGCTGTATTAAATTACAAAGAAGGGATTTACAAGTGTAAACATTCAGCTCCCAAAAGAATTCCTGTACAAAAGTCACTGCCAAGAGGGCAGACCTGTATCTATCCCCCAACAAAAGGAAAAAGTGAGTCGTCGTGGGACTGCACTGTACATAGGAGTTTAGCCCACTCTCACACACTCTCATAAACAAAAAAGACAACCCTCTCCTCCACTCTAGCTTCCCCTCTGAAAATTCTACTGCTCCTTTCGCTCCACAGAGCCCACAAGGTCGCGTGAAGGATGAGCCACCAGATGATCCTGTCCCCTTTGAGAACCCAGCTCTTGTGCCAGTTGAGGAGTAGTTCCTGCATCAACTCTTTCCTTACTATGTTAAACCATCTTACTTTAGGCCTTCCCAAGTCCTTTTGCCATTCTCGACTTGGATTTGATCACAGCTTGTAACTGGTGCAAAGTTGGGCAATGGTGTACATGCACAATCATGCATATAACTTTGACTATTGTAAATCAACAAATATAAGGTCATCTCTTGGGCCAAAATGGACAAAAATGGAACCCAGTACTCTACCCTTCAGATTTAAATAGTAGTTCCAAGAAAAAGTAAACTGAAAATACATAAAGGCCGACCAGGAACAAGCAGCATGACCACCCAACCGTCCCGCATGGTGCGATCCCGCATCGCCAGTCGATTCGGAGCGCACCGCATGACGGACGCCCGCGAAACCGACAAGCAAACCGCAGCATTGGCTGCATTGGAGAGGGTATGAACAGTCCACGCAAGCCGCGATTCGTGCCGGTGACACCAGCAGGGACGCCCGTGATGCGCCTGGAATCCGCCACCGAAGAACAGGCGTGGAAGGCGCTGCTGAAAGATGCAGCGCACATGCCCTATCGCGGAATCGAAGGATTCAAGGCGCGCGGCTACACCGTGGAGAACATTGGAGACGACCAGCCATGAACACTGTTGCGAGCCTGCCTGCGAAGTGGGAGCTGTGGTTCGCATGGCACCCCATCTATACCACCGACCGAGGCTGGCGCTTTCTGTGCTTCGTGCGCCGCACATGGGTCCCGGACTACTCGCAGCCGCTTGCCCCGTCCCCCGCGCATTGGGAGTACCGCTATGAAGCCGAGTGACACCCTCAGAGAAATACAGATAGTCGTCAATGCCCCCCCAGAACCCGGAGTAACTGCCGAAAGCATCCTTGCATGGATTCGCTCGACAATCGAAGCCGCCCTCGCCTCGCCTGCCCCGAGCGCGGGTGTGGGGGTGGAGGGTGAGTTGTTCGGCGCTTTGCAGGTTGCCGAGCTGGCGCTGCGTGAGCGCGGGCTGCGAGCCACGGGGGAGTATCGGCAGATCGAAGCCGTGCTAGCGAAGTACGCCGCCCTCACTCCCGCAGCCACCCCGAACGTGGAGTGCAACTGCGCTTCTGGACGCGGAGCAGAACATTGCATCGTCCACGTCCCGAGCGTGTCGCCTGCCACTTTGGTTTGTGATTGCGGTGCCACCCCAGAGAACAGGTGGCCACACCATGACCAATGCTCTATCTACACCGAGGACCAGCCATGACCGCCATGTTCGACGGCTACGGCAACCGAATACCCATCAGAGAGTCGCGCGCCCCACAACCTGACCTGGGGCTGGTGGCGAACATGCTGGAATTGCCAGACGACTACAGCTCGACTGGTCGATACGAACAAGCCCGCCTCTGCCGTGAAGCCGACAACGCGCACAAGGCGCGGACGGTGAATCGGACGGCCGCCAGCGAGGCGAGTCCTGCCGAGCAAGTCGGCGAAGATGGGTTGCTGCTTGCTGTGGTGGGTCGCGCTCACTTTGGGAACCCGATTCCCACGGAGTGGTATGCCGCAGCGCGTGACCTGATCCGCCGCCTCGCCACCCCCGAGCAGAGATGACCCTTGCTTCTGCCCTTATCATCAAATCCTTGGGCATCCTATTGAGGATTGCCAAATATTCAAGGACATCATCCAGAGCCTAATCAAAAGAGGGGAGCTACAAATAGGGGAGTACGGGGTTGATCCTCTGCACCCTCATGAAATGCCTAATCTTGGGGCATCAATCAATATGGTATCCATATATCAACAGCTACCTGACGAAGTGCCAGAGGCTTGCAACCGACACACCAATGAAGACTGTGTCCCGGCGCCTAAAGAAAAATAAGGAAATTGGCAAGTAATGCCAACAATAAAAAGAACAAGGCTGGCACCTCGCCCAGCTCTAGAGGCCCAGATTCATGGATCCATAGCCCAGTTGACTCCGCCCCTATAGTTCCTATCTGGCATCAAATAGCCCCTCCAGTGGCTATCAGAAGACCAACAGACAACACAAAGAAACATGCCCCGGTGCGGGTGCATGAAGAAATCAGCTCAGTCATGGAATAGCTACAAACCATTATAGACAAGCTAGATGAGTATAAGCAGCTCAAGAGCCAGCCTATGCAACCGAAGAAGCATGCCCTTCGAGAGCATTGTGAATCCTGAGGGCCAACAAAAAGAACTGAAGAAAAAGCAAGAATACCAAATGCACAAAACAACCCGCTGTGGGGGCAGATGCTAGCCATGAAGGGAAAGAAAAAAATGAGTGTAAAGGCTAAAGGAAGATATGTTGCTCTCTCTTGCAATACATTATTAACGCCGTCCAGTGTGGCTCAAGCTACTGAGGGGGAAGATGAAGAAATCTGCTTTGTGCCAAAGGGGGTAGCTCAAGCTAAAGCTTCTACCCCCCATCCAGCTACCGGAACCGGGAGAATATCAAGACAACCCCCGCCGGCTAATGAGGCCGCACAATGTCATATTCCTCTTCCACATGGAGGCATAAAACCCAGGGAGTTTTGCTCAAAAGAACTGGTCGCATCCAGCAACAATGAGGGGATGTCACTCATCTCATACAAACCGAAGATAGAAGACAGCACCCCCAGCCCCTCCTATCGAGACCCTGCCGTGGTGGCACTACTATACCAAAAGCAATAGGAGATTGAAATGCTACAAAGGTGGCTAAATGAAATAAATGTAAGTCTACCCATGCCACAATCGGCAGGACATCTACATGAAGCGGTACAAGCTAGTGCTAGCTCACCCGAAGCTTCAACACGACCAGTCATGCCCCGAATAGTACATGGTCCTCCCTTTGACACCAAATCTCCTGATTCCACGTCCTGGTGATACTTTCAAGAGTGAGGAAGGCCTGATCATAAGTATTTTCCAAATTCGAGGAGTCCTCAGAGTCCTCACTTGTTTCATCATTGCTCTCAGACACCTTGAGAGTCATTGGTTTCTTCTTCTTGTACTCCTTCTCATTTCTCTTCAAATTGAGCTCGTAAGTCATCAATGGCCCAATCAGCTCATCCACTGTCATAGTAGATAGATTCTTCGAATCTTCTATTACAGTGGCCTTGGTGTGCCACGCTAGTGGAAGAGACCTAAGAATTTTCCTTACAAGCTCATTGTCAGAGTAGTCCTTAACCAAAAGCCTTAAGGATGTTCGTTAGTGCAGTGAACCTAGCATACATCTAAGAAATGGTTTCATCATTTTTCATTTTAAACATCTCATAATCTGAAATTAACATATTAGTCTTAGTGGCTCTTACCTGAGATGTTCCTTCGTAGATTAGTTCCAACCTGTCCCACATCTCCCTTGCTGACTTACATGTAAAGACCTTGGAGTACTCGGCTGGATGAATGGCGCACTGCATTACATTCATGGTGCCCCAGTTGACTATAGACATCCAGATTTGCTTCCTTCTCCAAGCATTTTCATCATTTGGGAGCTCGAACGGACCGCAGCTCACGACCCACCAGATCTCATGGCTTTGCGCTCGCAGGAAGATCTCCATCCTGTTTTTCCAGTACAAATAGTTAGATCCATCAAAATACGGTGGCCTATTTATCGAATGCCCCTTAGCTAGAAAGGTGCGACCATTGATATTATCAGATCTCCCCTGGTCGTTGGACCACATTGTAGGGAATCTCTGCTCTGATACCAAATGTTAAGAGTGAAAAGACGGATCTAGGGGGGGTGAATAGATCCGTCCCTCAAATAACCAATTAAAAACTAACACCCAGAATAACACCTGACAGATTGTCAAGATAAGCAACTGAAGAAATGAGTAAGTCACTCTTTTGGAACAAAACCGCCCACAAACACTTGACTGGCGTAAATAACAATTCGAAAACAACGTTAGACAAACGAACAACAAGGGGACTTAGTGAATGGAGGTAGAAGATAAGGAATGCAAACCACAATACTTAGAAAATTTTAAGGTGGTTCGATTGCTACTCAGCAATCTACGTCCACCCCTCACCTGATCAAGGTGAGGCACCCTTGCTTAAGCAAAAAGATCGCAGAAACAATCCGCTACAAATGCTGAAACCACAGCTTATCCCGGAGGAACACACTCCTCCCACACTCTGAACAATCAGAGTGCAATTGTATACAACACCCAGTTGTACACACCCCTGCGGCACTGACATGGTGGAATACGGAATGGGAGATCACCTTTCAGTCTCGTCCGCTCTGGCAGATTTTGTGGGCTGAGTTTGTCACCACATTTGAACTTACTTTCAGTCCAGCTTACCTCAGGATGGATAAAATGCACCAGTTCTTACAGCTCATCCAAGGAGGAATGTCAGCGCTTGAATATCGAAACAGGTTTATGGAATTGGGCCGTTATACGCCCCATGTGCTGGCTAATGAAGCTTTAAAGATGGAGCAGTTTCTTCGCGACCTCCGTGCTGAATTGAGGCAACCGTTGATTATTGCTCGCGTAACTAATATGAATGAGGTGTATCAGGCTGCGGCAGCGTTGGAGTTGGACTTGGTGAGATCCCAGACTCCTTCTCAGGCAGTGTCGATTCAGCTGACGATTCAGCTTCCATCTGGTTATCCGCCTCCTGTCCCAGGTTTTCCTTCTGTCACCCCAGCTGCTAGTGTTGCTGTTTCATCGGGTAAGTCCCAGTTCAGGAAGTTTAAGAATAAGAAGAGGTTCAAGAAGTGATTTGACCAGCTGGCATCATCTGGCACAGTACAGCAATCAGCTCCTTCTTTCTAGCAACGCTAGGATTCTGCTAAGAGCCAATTCAAGGGTTGTGCGCAGTGTGGCGACAGCCACCCAGGCAAATCGTGTTCTATGTCGGTGGTATGTTTTCGATGTGACCAGTCGGGTCACGTGGTGAGAGATTGTCCTTTGTGTGTGATCCCAGTGCAATTTACTCCAGTGGCTCAATCTCAGTAGCCTCAATCACAGTTCAGGCCTCCACTACCACCACCGCCACCATATCAGCAATTCCAGCAGTTTCATCCTCAAGCTTCAGTAGCATCCTCCTTCCAGTCCTCTGCAGCTGCCAATAGAAAGTGGAAGGACAAGGTGACTCATATCTTGCGGGCTGAGGCTATGGCTTCAAATCTTGTTGAAGGTACTATTACTATTTTTGGTTGTACAACCCGTGTTTTATTTGATTTAGGTGCTTCTCACTCCTTCATTTTTGAGGATTTTATTGCATGTATCGAGGAGCCCATGTTTGAGATGGCTTGTGATTTGATTGGTGAATTGCCATCTGGGGATTTTATGGCTACCCTATTATGTCTTGAAGACTCACCTGTTATGGTCAGCGATCGGCAATTACCGGTGAGACTTTATGCCTTACAGTTGGTAGATTATGATGTCATCCTGGGTATGGATTGGCTAGAGCAGTACGGGGCTATGGTTGATTACAGATCTAAGAAGGTCTATTTTCAGCCACCTGGAGAGGGAGATTTCATCTCCTCCAAGTGGTTTCTAGAATTCGAGGAAGAAGGAAAAGAGCAGCGGATCGAGGAGAGGAATGAGACGACATCGAAATCGTCATCGTTCAACTGGAGCTTTGAGCATCTCTATCTATTCGTCTTGGAGATTAAGGGGGGAAACTTCTATATCTTTTCTATGTGATTTGTGATGTGTTTCATGATCTATTTCTTGGGTTAAGCATATGTTGAATGTTTGTGTTCACTTTTTGAACCTAAAAAAACATTGTGTGAGTGCGACCATCTATGTGTACGGTCGAGTTTGATCGCCTGCGTGCGATCGTGTGTGTCATTGTGCTGTGCTTGTTGCAGTGTCTATGTGTGTTGGGGCATGTCCCTGTGTGTGTTTGGAGCATCGTCTCAGTGTTAGGGATTTATCCCCGAGTGAAGCCTTACTGATTTGGTAAGGGGTGTACATAAGGAGGCCGTCGTGGTCCCGAATCACCTTAAAAATCACTGTGTCCATGTGTTATGTGTGATTGTGTGGTTTGCATGTTAACATTGTTTATCTTGATCGTGTGTGAATAGAGAGATTGAGAGAATTTAGTTATCTTATTTAGTTAATTTTCCCAATCTCGTTAAAAGTTGTTAATTCCATTGTGTAGCATTTTAAATTGTCATCTAGTGTGGGAGACAATTCAACCCCCCTTCTTATACGCTCGCCTACCTCGAGACAAACAAGTGGTATCTGAGTAAGGCTCTACTATTTCTAGATCTAACGATCTTCAAAGTGATCTTCGTAGGCATGTTTGATAAGCATCATGTCTGATTGTGTTTTATCTTCTCTTTCTTATTTTAATGGTTCGAATTTCGATGAATGGCTTGGGCGAATGAATCAATTTGCTAATACCATTGATCCCAAACTCTGGAATTTTATTATGTATGGTTCATATGAGTTGCCTAAAGATCATTCGAAATGGACTGATGAGCATAAGAAGAAACACACCGATAATTCTATGCTTTTAAATGTGTTTAAAAGTTTAATTGATGTCGACATCTTTCTACATGTTTCCTCGTGCAGGACGACGAAAGATATCTTAAAATGCTTGATCAAGGATCATGAAGAAAAGAAGGACAGTGTGTGCTTGATGGCTGACAAGCATGACACATCAAGCAAGGGAAGCTCAAAGGTAAATTCTGATTCTTATAATGAAGATGAATTTAGTTATGAAGAATTGATGAATGCTTATGAAGAGCTAGTTGATAAATACAAAAAGGTAAAATTTAAAAATAGAAAACTCAAAAAGAATGCCGAGTGCACGTCAATTTCGATGATAGGTCGGAAAGGATCTGGTCTAAGAATCGGGTCTGATTTAATTGGAATGTCGGCCCGGGGTGAGGTCGGGTCATGGCCATGTTGGGATAATTCTAAAGACTCAGGCCTGGCCTGCGAGGGTAGCATTATTGTTCCTTCAGCACCGGGCCGCGGGGAGAGACGGGGCTGCAATGTGGACCCTAATCTTCTTTTTATTGTCTGGGATTTTAGTTATCCATTTTTTATTGTTTATTTCCCTTCATGCATTTTTGAATGGTTTTGCTATTATGTATTTTTTATTATTACACACTCTTTTTTTAGTTCATTCATTACACATTTAGATTTATTTGTTTATTATATATTTATTTTTTATTATCATTATTATTACTACCATTATCATTATACCCCCCCTTTTTATTGTTATTTTTGTTTTGATCATTATCGATATTTCCCTTTTTTTATTTACATTTTTTATTGCATACAAGGAGGAGTGGGCCGTTGGAGACTAAGGCGGGGCGTACCGGACAAGCCAGGGAGAGCGTGCCGGGTGGGAGCTGGGTAGAGCGTGCCGGGCAAGGTGCTGGCGAGTGTACCGGGTAAGGAATGGGGAGTGTGCCGGCGAAGGCTCAGGGGGCATGCCAGTGGAGAAGGCACGAGCGTGCCGGGCAGGGTCTATGCGAAGTTCAGGTAGGGTCTGTGCTAGTTAGGCGAAGTCTGTGCTAGCTAGTCAAAGGTCTAAGCTAGTTGGGGCTGAGGTCTATGCTAGTTTGGGGTAGGGTCTATGCTAGCTGGACAAGGTCTGTGCTAGTGCCGGGCCAAGGTCTGAGCTAGTTTGGTGTGGGGTCTATGCTAGTTGGACAAGGTCTATGCTAGTGCTGGGCCAAGGTTTAAGCTAGTTTGGGGTGAAGTCTATGCTAGTTTAGGGTAGGGTCTGTGCTAGCTAGGCAGAGTCTGTGCTAGTGCCGGGCCAAGGTCTAAGCTAGTTTGGGGTGAAGTCTATACTAGTTTAGGGCAGGGTATGTGCTAGTTTGAGTTGTGGAGGGCTGGGATGGCTGGAGGGTGTACCGGGTGGAATGGTTTAAGAGCGTGCCGAGCTGGGTGGTTCAAGAGCGTGTCGGGCTGGGGAATTAAGAGTGTGCTGGCAAGGGTGGTTGAAGAAGTGTACCGGGCGAAGGGCTGAAGGGCGTGCCGGGGAAAGGTCAAAAGGGGCCCGCCCCTCCTCCATTTTCCTATGTACTGTTCTTCACTTCTCCTCTTTGGTTTGGTGTAATTTATACGGGCTTTCTCCTCTTTTCTATCAATCATTTCACTTCTTCCTCCCTTATAGAATAAATGTTCGAGTTGCTTAGTTGGGATTCAGTCTGGTTCTTCTCACACCATACGCAGTTCCTCGACTTTAGATGAAGCATTTCGTCATTGTTTATTTCATTGGTTTATTGTTCCCTTTTGTCTTTTAACTTATTACCACCCATTTGTTTGTTGCTCCCTCTTGCCTTTATCATGTTACTACTTTCCGACAAAATTTTGACAGCATCTCCCCTTGACACGAGCGTAAGGGAGATACAGGAAATGCGTCCACATGGAGTGGCAGAACCCGACAATTGGAGGTGGGCACCCGAGAGCGGCAACACCTTTAATAAAATCTCAGAAAACTCGGAGAGAATGGCGAGTGGAAGACGATTCTAGGACTGGCTGTAGGTGCCGGGGTAGGGGACAGGGTCCAATGACTAGTGTGCCGGCCTGGGAGCCTATAAGGACTGGAGAGGTGCACCTGGCTGGCAAGGCAGCAGGGGGGTGTCAAAAAGGCATGCTGGGGGTGTACTGGGCTGGAGCCTCAAGGGCGTACCGGGCTGGGTTCTTGAGAGTGTGTCGGGGAAGACTTGAAGAGGTTGAAGGTGCATCGGCCAGGGGCTGCGCCGGTGAGGGAGGTGATCTGGGGGTTGTGCCAGGAAGGTTTGGCCCAGGGAATGCACCGGCCAGGGGGCTGTGCTGGGCTAAGGGACCAAGGGTGTGCTGGGCAGGTGTTGGTGTTGCGTGCATCGGCCAAAAGAGGCACGAGTGCATCGGGATGGGGTCCTCTAGGGGGAAGAAGGCTGAGGGCTAGCTAAGTGGGTTGTAGCTAGAGAGGGGAAGAAGACCACGAGGTCTTGGCCTGGCCAATCTGAAGGGGGAGGAAAGCTTCACTGAGGGAAGGGAGAGGTGTGTCTGAGGGCTCAGAGAAGCGGGAAACCATACATGATCAAGGGGCCCACCAGCGGTGGATACCAAGGAGGGGATGCAGACGACCTCCAAGGGAAGAAAATGTCATCATGGAGGGGTGAAATCAACGGAGGAAGGAGGAAGAAGACGATGAAACACGTGCGAAGACCCAAACGAATGGAGACGGTGAGCAATTCAAAGAAAAAGGGATTTTTATTCATGAAAGATAGGGGCCTCAACCGGCCATGTACATTTTAGAACACCGGGGTTGAAGATACATGTAGTGGGAAGAAGAAAAGGGGCATGGAGAAGAAGAAGTGGGGGGAGTTAAGGTCGAGTAGGGGCGATGGCTCCCTGCTCTTCCCCCTCCCCTGCACTACATTCACACTCACACTCTCCCCCTCTCTTTCCTTCTTACTCTCTCTCGTCGTCGGTGGTCGCCGGAGGGCCTTCCCTCTTCCTATCTTCTTCTTCTTTTGGAGGTGGCTCTATGCTGCTCCTCTCCCTATGCAATCTCTCTCTTTTTCTTCTCTGTCTCCGTTTGTTCGTCGGAGGAGACGCCTCTTATACTCCCGGTGGCGGGAGCCTTCGAACACGAACGATAGATGCGGGAACGTGAGGGCATTAATGGGGATTTGACTTTGTCGTCCTTGGTGGCAGAGGAGTAGCCCGCGTGCCTCAATCTCCAGTCGACACCTCAACTATTCCATTACGCGCCAAGGATCTGTAGGGGATGGTGTGAGATTTTGCCTACCAGATGCACCATTGGAGGCAGGTCACAGCGTGCCGCTGAAGAGCTGGAATAGTGTGCTGCTGGGAGACACGGCAAGTGTGCCACTGGATGGCCGCCAATGCGTGTCGTTGAACGGGTGTGCCGATGGAGGAGCCTCCACTGGTGTGCCGTTGAGGAAGGCCAGACAGGGTGTGCCGCTGAAGCGTGGGCTGGGTGTGCCGCTGGAGAGGCCACGGATGGGTGTGCCGCTGAGGGACTCCCTCCGTGGGTGTGCAGGGCAAGATACCCAGCAGAGCGCGCCGAATAGAGGGCACGCAGGTGTGTGCTGGCAAAGTCACACCGCGGAGGGTGTGCCGGCGAAGGACCACAGGGGGGGTGTGCCGGGCAAAAGGTGTGCCGGGCAAGGCCCCTAGTGCCGTGCTGGGTAAGGGGCGTGCCGCTGAGAAGGGCATGAGAGCGTGCCACTGGAGCTTGCAAGGCGTGCCGTAGAAGGTGCCAGGATGTGCCGTTGAGGGCTGAAAGGCACGCCGCTGGTGTAATGCCCCTGATTTTCTTTCGGGTATTTATGTGTATTTTTCTCTGATGTGCCTTCGGAACGCTGTGCAGGGTGAACCGGTGCGTTCTCTGACTCCGTTCAATAATCTCTCATTTTTTCGATGATGCCAAAATTTATGCAAAAATATTTTGTTTTAGTGATCGAAAAAGAAGTCCTTGCTAGTTTATCCTTAAAATTTCTCCTCTGTCTAATGTACACAAAGTTATCAAGAGATATGCTCTTGTTGCGTGTTCTCCCCCTGAAACTTGTAATTTGTACTCTCAATATTATAGTGTACTACTTAAAGATTAAGATTCTTTCAATACAAAGCACACAGTGTAATTTTTGCATACACATATTCTCCCCCTTTTTGTCGATCAACAAAAAGGGTGAACACATTAAAGCATATGAGTACATGAAACAACACACTCCTAAAAATGATCTTCAACGATATGCATGAAAGACAAAGATCGAGGGCTCAGTGAAGTAGAAGAAAGCTAAAAAAAAAAAGATTTTGAGCACAGATCTAGGCAAAAGAAGCTATCATTGATAAAGATAAACTGAACACATTACAAAGATGTTTGATCTTATACTTCATGGGCGTCAGATTCACAATCTTATTCTTCGTTCTCTATTGAGCAACCCTGGGCACATGCACCAAGAAACAAAGTTTCTGTGCCTTTAGGGCCGCTTTGTTTTCGGGGTGGGATGACTTATTCGAGCCCCACCACCCGAATAAGCCATCCCACCTCGGTTAAGAGGGGATGTGTGTGAGAGAAAACTGTGAGGCCCACAGTTGTCTCTCACATCGATTTACTATTCGTCCTATCCTAACTCGAAAACAAAGAGGACCTTAGGGTTTGGCATGGACGGTGCCGCTCCAATGGAGCTTGTGTTGACAGCTCTTGTGTGCTTCTGGTATGTGGAAAGATCCTTTTTAAACAACACATGAAGGTTTCCTCCATTGTCACTTCCACCACCTCTAACTTCTTGATTCTAGAAAATCATGATGTTGAAGGGGCTGAGAAGGACAACTTGAGCCTTTAGAGTGTGGGGAGAAGAAAAGAAAGGCTCTGAGATAAGAGATGAGACATGAAGAGCACTTAGAACTAGAATGAGAGAGAAAGAAAGATGGAGATTTTTAAAAGGTTTCTTGATGTGGATCGAGCGAGACCTATGACATTGGACAACATGCTCAGTTGGCATGTCACACAATTGTATTATCTACATGGATGACGATTGTAGTATTCATTTTTATTTTATTATGTATTTTATCTTCATTTGAGTCTAATCTAGTGGTCTAAAATGGATATAATTAAGTCTCTAATTTTTAAAATTTTATTAGGGTCATTTGGAGCTAATGTTGAAAGTTTTATTTTTTTGAAAAGTGGAACGCTCAAAAGCCTAATGCAGAGAATGTAGAAATACCTTGGTGGTTAAATCACTCAATCACGGAATTCAATTATGCTATGATAGAAGGCACATCACTACTGGAGAAATGATGAATAGATCACACTTAGCATTTTGACCCTTCTGAGTGCAACAATACAAGACACAAGATATCACCCATGATCTGAACAGATTTCATAGAGAGAAGCCAAGACACTTAAACACAAACACAATCTGAGGTTCTCTTGAGCACAAGGACAAACACGTTGCAGCTATGAAGATTATAGACGGGTAGAACACTTAGGATCATCAACCAGGCACACACAATAAACTTGTGAAATAGGGAAGAGGACAAGGAGCAAACGCACAAGGCAAATCACAGAGCACCAGGATTTTTTAGGTGGTTCAGCTAGACACTAGTCTGCCTACATCCACCCCTCACTCAAGCTCGAGTGAGGATTCCCTTGCCAAAGCAAGACACAAACTCAGTCTGTAAACAACGGCTACCTAATAGCTTGCCCTGAGGGAGACAAATCCCTCAACACTGATCCTACAACCCACAGGATCTGAAACCTGACCTTGCCACCCACAAGATCATAACTGAAGGACCAATCCTCCCTTCCTCCAAACTGAAGGGGAACCCACGAGTAGCACACCACCACTCATGACCGGAGACATAGTCTCTCTTCCTCTGACACCCAGAGGGAAGCCGGAGATAAATCTCCCTTCTCCTAAATCCTCAAGAGGAATACCAGTCAGCAACACCCCATTTCTCACCACCTAGAGGACACATCCTCTCTTCCTCTGAGTCCACAGAGGGAAAACCGTAGATACACTCTCCCTTCTCCTGAATCCACAGGAGGAACCCGACCTCAAACTAGAGAATCGAAAGAACAAAGTGGAAAATGAAAAACAACAAAAGAAAATCAAACTGACAGAACTAAAAATAGATATAGCTCACGTAGGAGCATAGCTGTTCTGGATTTGATCTAAGAACATATGAAAACAGATCTTCAATAGAAGTCCTCTTCTCTCTTTTCTTCTTCAGGCCCGCTTTTTCTTCTTCTTCTGCTGGCTCTCCTAGCTGTAATGCCCTGGATCTTTGACGGATCTTTATTGGATCTTGTTAGATCATTATCAGGTCTTTCGGGTCCTTTTTGGAGAGTTTTGGATCACTTTTATAGCTCCCGAGTTGAGTTTTACGATCCGCGTGAGTTTTTCTCCCGTATAATCTATGGAACCCTACGGTGAGTTTATTTCTCAATTCATCGACTCGTTTGGTGCCCAATCAATGGGTGCCCCATTTAATAAAATGGCAGGGGGCTTGTCGTTATTCATTTAAGGCATGAATAGTGATGTTTTTCCAAATAAAATAATTTTTTAGGAACAATTATATTGTCAGGTAGAGAAAAATATCAGGAATCTGACAATATGCTCATGCACTCGATTAGATATCATGGTTCATATATATTAAATTTTGAACTTGATGATTTATTAATTACAAAGGGAATAACGACTGTTTGATCAGTCGTTTGTTAAGGAACAGTGCCTAGTATATGGGCGCACTATTCAAAAGCTCAGAAAACTCAAATGAAACTAATGAGATCAATGCATGATTATGCTCCAAATTAACTATTTTTTTTACTTGAGAGAGATCACCAACGGAAACACCCAGGAAGTCATGAAATATGTAGGGGACATTTAAGGTTTAATTTATCAACGAGTTTAGC
Source organism: Amorphophallus titanum (assembly GCA_024336825.1). Lineage (NCBI taxonomy): Eukaryota > Viridiplantae > Streptophyta > Magnoliopsida > Alismatales > Araceae > Amorphophallus > Amorphophallus titanum. The sequence goes on from JANBPO010005995.1 coordinate 1,057,588, forward strand.
TTGAGATATTAAGATCACATACCAAAAAATGGAGACTATGAACTCGAACGCAAAATATAAGCATGCTGTTATGATCATAGGAGCATGAATTATTCTTGTTAATGAGTTTAGCTGTCAGAGAGATCACCTACCTGTGTGTTGTTTTAACGGATGGAGGAGGTTGCAGGAAGGAGGAGTAATACTCAGTAGCAGGGAATAAGAAACTATGCACTTCTTGTCACAGCTTTGAGCAACGACTGAGGAAAGGAGCTTCACCATAGTGTGCAATGGTGGCACAACTATCACACCGATGTAGTAGATGGACGACGACGGGATGAAAACGGCAGCAGTGGAAGGTTGGAACAGACAGAGCCTCTTCGTTATAGCTATAGCCGCATGCAGGAGGCAGTAGAAGATGTAGATGATGTGCTTCCTCGTTTCGCGATATCAACATGTTGGAGCAGCAGAGAAGAATGACGAAGATGACCTTGGATCGTTGCAGGGCTTAAGGTTTCAGTAGGAGGGTTTTGCTCGGCGATGGTAAGGTATTTATAGGGAGAAAGTCCCATGGGCTTAATTGATTCCTACTGGGAGTCAAGCTCCCACGTAATCAAACCTAACAACTACAGGCTTCCCATATATTAATCCTACTAATTTAAGACTTTCCTAGTCGACATCTAATTCCCAATTCGAGTGAAATACTGCTATAAGGTTTCCTTATTTTAACTTTTAAGGAAGTGGCGTCCATCAAAAAGTCTCCTTTTCTGAATTAACATTTATTTACAAGTCTCTTTTTAAGAATTAACGCCCTTCACATGGCGTTATTCATCATTTTACATTGATTTTAAACTGTTTTTTGCCTAAGCCTAGCCTCTAGCTAGTTTTCTCCCCTCGGAGGACGCAACGGTAACTGTAGGAGCCGACAAAGACTAGCTTAAAAACCGTGAACTGGAAGTGCCCCATTTTAAAAGTCGTCACGCCAAAGCGTGCTGTGAGGCTACGACTAGTGAAGGCTCACAAGACACGGACTCCAAAACACAAGTGTCGAAGTACATACATGCAAGAGTGCCCTGTAATACGTACTTCGAAGCACCAAAGGTAGTGTAGGAGACTGTCGACAGACTCCGGACAAGGCAACTAGGCCTACAACTACAACGGTCCCTGAGTCCTACGACTCTGAGTCGGGATCGTCACACATAGCGGAACAAGCTACCAATCGGTCTAATCCTAAGCCAAGGAAAATGACGCTCCGAGAAAATGACACATGGAGACTTGAGGGGACACCAAGAACCCTCAGTACACCTAGATATGCAAACCGAGGTGGAACGGTACCTCGAAGTATCCAGAACCAATGTCTCTAATTGGACAAGGCCGTCAAGACACAACAAGACTTCCTGTCCACCACTAGGTAACCCCAGGGTTGACCGGAACCAGACACGACACCAACACACTACACATCCACCGCCACAGCGACACAAACAAACAAAATCAACAAGGACAAGAGTGGCAGATGATGACGACAACACTCTGGGCAGAGCAACCTGTCAGTCGACTGCTAGGGGAAGCCCACAGTCGAGAGACAACTGCTATGCAACCAGAGACAAGGACAATGGTAGCTTCTAGATTGAGTCATTAGGGTACTATCATAGTCTAGAAAAAGACCACAACCAGTCACCTAAACCGACCGATCTAGACAACCATCGACAGACAGACACCACCTTAAACAAGGACCTAAGACAGACGGATACACAACACAACATAAGCAAATGGTCAATATGGCAAGCAGGACTATAATGCACCAGCATAGGGGCGCTATACCGACATAACGCACCACAGGAGGGGCGTTATGCCAACCAGACCTGAAACCATCTACAGATGACATAATGCGCCAGCATAGGGGCGTCATATCAACATAACGCGCTGGAGAGTGTGCGTTATGCCCAACAGACCAACGCACTAACAACACGAAGTATAACGGGCCACAACAGGCACGCCATAGAAGTATAACGCACAAGGTTAGGTGCGTTATACCCAACAGACATAAAAGCACACTAACCACAGACCAAGGGCATATAACGGACCAGAACCCATCCGTCATAGCCACAAAACACCCGTGGTGAGGTGCGTTATATCAACCACTAATTAATAATAATTCATTTAATAGCCCATCTAAATGCTTAAAGATAGAAAAAATCTTTGAAAAATTCTCGGGTGTTACACCTCTCCTCACATACACACACACCCAGCGGCAGACCTGTCTCCCTCTTTTCTAACCCCCTGCACACCTCACGCATCGACCCCCCTCCCCTCCATGTCTTCTCTCTCTACCTCTCTTTCTCTCTCTAGCCTTCTAACCACCCTCCTCGTCTATCCCTCTCCCTGCTAAACACCTCCACGCACGGCCCATGGCCTCCGATCTCACCATTGTAGGCACTCCTTCACTAACACCTAGCCAGACCTATCTCCACACTCTCCCCCTCAACTCTCCCTCTCTCTCTAACCCACCACAACACTGCCACCCTCCTCGTCTTTCTCTTCACTATCTCCTCTGAGCCCTCCTCCATGGCATCGTCTCCCCTCCTCATATAAATACTAGCCACACCCACTACCACGGCCACCCTCTCCTCTCTCTCTTCTCTCTCTCTCTCTCTCTTCCTCTCTCCCCGCACGACCCGTCTCCCTCACTCTACTTCTCTCCCTAACCTCCCGCCCCTCTCTCTTCTTCTCTCTAACCTCCCTCTGCACTCCCTCTCACACCGTCACCCCCACACCATCGCACCCTCTAACCCTCTCACCGCGAGCACCCTCCCCCTCCTCCGACCTCTCATCACTCTCTCATCTCCTTTCCCTCTCTCTTTCTTACTGTGACCACCCGTCCGATAACCTTGGTCATCTCCCACACATACATCCTACTACACGCACACACACTGCCTGTATGCCATCTCCACTCTTTTACCCTCCCTCTGCTCTTGACACCTGTAAAGGCACCCTCCCCTCTCCCTCTCTTTCTCTCTCTAACTGGTAGCCACCTCTGCTCCCCCTCTCACCCACCCTCTTCCTCTCTTAAGGCCATACATCGTAGCCTCCCATCTCTCCATCTCTCCTTCTCTCTTCTCTCCCACGCCTTGGTACTAGCTATGAACCCCCATCCTCTTGCCGTAACCGACCTCCAGCACTGGCACCACCTCCCTCTCCTTTCTCTTCTCCCAATCACATCTTCACTACACCGCGACCCTACACGAGCCACTCCACCACCGTCGAGCCCTCCCACATACGTCCCCCTCTCCTCTCCCTCTCTCTGTGATTCTCTGTCTCCCTACTTATCCCTCTCCATAACACACCACACAGAGATCTCCTTCTCACCTCCACTGTAGCGACCCAGAATTTTAAATATGTTTCTAGAGAATTTTCTGGAATTTATTTGATCAGGCGCCGGTCACGATCACGTTTCTTGCCTCGAACACTGGATCGTTTTCCGGTGAGCAAACTACGATTGGTACGGTCTCCGGACTGTCGTGGAGCAATCTGGAAATCAAAACCTTTACGATGAGTTCGCCGGGATCGTACCGCTATTACCGGCTGAATGCGCTGCAGCCTGTTACATCGTCGCAGGTTTCGTTCTCCGAGGTCACGGCACGGCTCGCGCCGACCGTCAACGACATGACGCTGGTGACGACGGCGCAGACGGCATCGTCGTCGGTGTCGAATGCGCGCGTGGTGTTAGAATTCGACAACACCAATTCTCCGACACTGAATACCGACCTGACGGTCGAAGTGACCTGCGATGGCGGCTCGAATTGGGCCAGCGCGACGCTCACATCTGTCACGGCGAATAGCCAGGGCGGACGCAGCGTGGCCGAGACGGCGGACGCGGCCTGCACAAGCGGCACGTCTTTCGCTGCGCGCATCAAATCGCTTAACGGGAAATCCGTGCCGATCTATGGTGCGACAATCACGGTGCGCTGATGGCTGAAACCGACCTCCTGATATCTATCGACGGCGCACCGCAGAAGAAACTTGTCGGCGTTCTGTCCCTCGTGGATTTCACGCCGCCTGCCGATCCAGACCCGCCCGACCCGCTGCCGGCCGGAACTGGCATCGAGATCACGCCGGTCATGAACGGCTACTCGACGCCGCCATGGACCGTGTCGGTCAGCGAAGCCGAATATGTCGAGCAGGGAAGCGTGGGCGATTCCCACACGCTGAGCCGGTGTAGCTTGGACTGCCAACCTGCTAATACAAGCACTACGCCCCTTGCAAGGGGGCTGGACCAAGGGTGGGGGAAGTTATATTACACCAAACACTACCTCCCGTAGGGAGGGGCCGTAAGCTGGCCAGGCGGGGAGGGGAATAACTAAGTTAGAAGGCCGTTGTGTCGAGCTCCATCGGTGCTGCCCGCTTCTGGAACCACCAGACAGACAGTCGAAGATGACGCTGCCACAGTCACTATCGAACTCCAAATGGTCTGCAACTGGTGCCAAAATTCTCTCACTTGATCCAGGAAGATGCCAGAATTTTCTTGGAATTTCTTGATGATGCCACTTGTCGAGGCAGGGTCTGGAACAGGGCCAGACTGCCCTAGCCCTAGCTACTCACAGGGTGATACTACTGGAAGACAGGGGCGCCACGAACAGTCCCGAGCTCTGTTGAGGGCGAGACCAGTACCGTCGCCTTCGTGGTCGGGTCTTCTTCGAGCAGGGACCAACGGCCTAGTGGTTCCATCACATGGAAAGTCCAAGCACTCCATTGGGATACTAGGAGCAAGCCAATAATCACTATAACTAGCAAGGATATATTATAGAAGTAGCGAAGCATGCATTTCTAACCTTTACAAGGTAGTAGAGTGTAACGGACTGGGTTGGGGGCGTTATGCAACTATAATGCGCCTCCCCAGGGCCGTTATGCTCACCCGCACATAAGGAAAACCCAGATCTACAGACTATAATGCACTACTTCAGGGGCGTCGTGCAATGTATAACGCGCCTTGGCCCACACGTTATATTCTCCAGAGAACCTTCAAAAATCACACAGAACATAACACACCAGGATGGGTGCGCCATGTGACTATAACGCACCAGGAGTGGTCTGTTAAAGACACCCAAATGTTAAAAACTCAGAGAACTCCACAGGAAACCACTTCATATAGCGCACCAAGATAGGGCGTCATACAATGCATGGCGGACTTGGACTAGTCCGTCTTGCACCATAACCTACAGACTTACTGAAAACCTCGATCACGCAGCGCACCACGAGCGGTCCGCAATGCAATGCATAATGCACTCCCTAGGGTCCGTTAAGCATATAACGGCCTCTGGTAGGCGCATTATACCGACTAGAAAATGTGAGGGACGAGTTCGGACCGAACTCCCCTCCGGTCAAGCCGGATCTGCACGAAACAAAAAGAAAATGGTAGAAGAAGTTGAATAGCTAAATTTCTATAACTACCGCATGCATCAAAACTTAAATACACCACTCCTAAATAATTTTTAAAGTATTTAAACCTAAAAATCTCTAAAATTAGACTTGCACAGAAAATGATGTAAACGCCTATGGATGGGCATGCATGTGGTACCAAAATATTCCTATCAAAGTAAGGAGTCCATCCCCCTATCTCGATCGTGACGAAAATCTCGATAAGCACGCATGCGGGTGACGGAGCACCGGGACGCCTCACGGCCCGACTCGATCCTACACTCCACGAACCACAGAAAGAATGACATTGGGGTGATCCTCACGACGAGTCGGTTCCAACGGTACCTCTTGCGCCTGGATCCGGGGTCAGCACGGCCCAGAACGGATGAAGAAGGGATGAAGGAGAGAGAAAGAGTGAGAGGGGGAGAAAACTGAGAGAGAGAGAGAGCATCGAGTGGAGAGAGAGAGGGCGGAGTGCGTGGGTTAAAAATGTGATTTTTTTATTTTTAAAACTAAAATTATAATTTAGCCTCTCAAATCTCTAAAATTATAATTATGCCCAAAATAATTATATAAATACTTATTAAAGGATAATAAAATAGCATAGTTTATACCTAAAATAACAAAGGCGAAGGAGAAATTTTAGGGATCTCTCAATGTCAACATGAAAGGAAACACAAATATTCGACACAATCCCAGTAATGTCCTTGCTCTATTGAAGCAGGGGAAAAGGTGAAAATTAAACAATGTGCTACAGAAATGAAATTGTCCTTCTCGTTGATGAACTTGCAAATTTCCTCAAAAATATTATATGTCATACCAAAAAACTTCATTTGTTCTCTCACTCGAACTTTCTGGTGCAATAGAAATTTATAAAGGGATACAGATAGGATACTCTCCCATCGTCATTCGTGTTCCATGTTAAAAGCCTACAAATAAATAACAGGCATTCATCATACTTAGCAAGGAAAGGGAAACCCATTTACTTATGTGGGAAAACCTAGAGCACTACTCAAAGTGACCAAACCTCCTTACCAACTATATCTTTCTTCCCTTTTCTTTCTCCTAAATGATCCCCCACCAAAATAAAGGTAATTTATGGCTCAATGGTAAGAATACAGTGAACAAAACCAGTAGCTGGTCAATTGGAAGAATAGAATGGCTTTTCACATGAGAGGCAAAATTTGTTAAATAAATTCTCAACAAATCTAAAAAGAGAGAGACAAACAATAGGTGTTCTTCACCACTAGATACACTCCTAGCGTCTGAAACAGGGAGGCGAATTAGAACTGGACGAGCAAGAAACTCGGAAACAATGAAACTGGCAAGCGGAGCAATAAATTGACTCCCTTCAGATTTACAGTATCATGAAGCAACTCGCCACAACAGTTTATTCTTATGACGGGTGCCATTTGCCTCCCAAAAATTAATTTTTTTCTCATTTTCCTAGTTCTAGTGGAAGACAGAAAACTACAGAGGAAAGAGATTCATAGAAATCAGATGTAACAGGGGGGGAGGAGAAGAGGAAGAAGAAGAAGTAGCCACTCCCCAATTCCCAATTCCCAATTCCCAAATCCTGTTCAGGTTTTTCACAAAGCTCATCTATCTTTTTTCCTCACACTTCCAATCTGATCTCCAACATTTGAAAACATGCATCCCGCAAAACAAGATTTTTAGGTTTTAGACTGCAAGGTAGATGAACTAATGTGTCCTTTTTGAATCTCATGGTTCTCCTTTGCCTCACGATGTAAAAGGGGGCATTCACATTGGGCAATCATGAAAATTCAAGTCCAAAAATATCATAAAATCAAGTTAGAAGAATGTAGTAGTGAAATGCAAGCCCAAAATATCAGAAAATTTCGGCCGTAACCCTTAAACCACCCCCTCTCTCTCTCATCACTCACGCTCTCTCCCTCTCTTCTCTCTCGTTCTCTCTCCCGGAGGCGTCCGGCTGCAGACGGACTGGCTCGTGGGTGAGGTGGCTACCGCGGGAGGCTGCTGAGACACGTGGTGGAGTGAGGAACGGCATGGTTTGGGCGCAATCCCGAACGGCGGATTCGAAGTCGGCGGTTCAGTTTGCGACAGCGTTTCAGCGCGGATTAGTTGCTCATGGCGCTCAGTTTCATCGGTGGAGGTAGGGAGATGGACCCCCTCTGTGTTCTGTACGTTTTCCCTGTAGTTTTACATGATTTGGTGTCCGATCGGGGGAGATCGGGCTAGTTTAGCATATATCGTGATTTTTGGGATTTATAAGGTTCACCGAAAAACATCAACCATTCTCGTTGTAGTTAGTGTCAAACTGACCGGTGGGATGTCAGGATCCCAACTCCACCAATTTCGTGTCGATTGGTCGTCATTTGGGGCCGGTAGGAGTCCGGGAATCCCTGTGACTCGATTTGGGTCGATTCGTCGAAATCGCCCAGATCTCACAATCTAATGTGTTTCATTAGATGCATGTGGTATTTTTGGACTCCTGGCGTGATTTCCCATCGAATGGGTGTATTTCGCCTGCGCTACGACGTGCATGGGGCGTGGAACGGGCCGATTCGACCGTTTCACCATTTTGACAGTTGGATTGGCATAACGGTCCTACCAGAGGCCATTATGTGCATAACGGTCCCTGATAGACCATTATGTATCGTTCATCATTTTTTATCTTCGGAGGTCTTAGAGCATAACGGACCAAGACTAGTCCGTTGTGTGGAGCATAACACCCCTGTCCAGGCGCGTTATGGTCAGGTTGTTTTCGAGGCCGACTGCTGTTGTCAGCCCTCGACGACCGTGTTCACCTTGAAGACCGTGTCAATCCGTTAGCATAACGGACTCCTCCCCGTGCGTTATGGTCAATATAACACCCAGGTGTAGATCCGTTATGGTCTGTTGACCGATATTTGTCTGGGTATGGTGGTTGATATAACGCGCCTCCCCCGTGCATTTTGTGGCTATGACGGATTGGTCTTGGTCCGTTATGGGCCCTTGATCTGTAGTTATTATTTTTTGTGTCTGTGGGGTATAACACACCCATCTTTGTGCGTTATACCAGTATAACGTGCCTATTGTGGTCCGTTATACTTCATTTTGTTAGTGTATTTGTCTGTTGAGCATAACGCACATGTTCTGGTGCGTTATGTCGATATAACGCCCTTAGCTTGGTGCGTTATGTTGATATAACGCCCCTATCTTGGTGCGTTATATCATTTGCACGTGGTTTCAGGTCTGGTTGGCATAACGCCCCTCCCTTGGTGCGTTATGTTGGTATAGCGCCCCTATGCTGGTGCGTTATAGTCCCGTTTGCCGTGATGACCGTTGGTTGGTTCTGTGTTGTGTGTCCGTCTGCCTTAGGTCCTTGTTCAGGGCGGTGTCTGTCTGTCGGTGGTTGTCTGGATTGGTCGGTTTAGGTGACTAGTTGTGGTCTTTTCCTAGACTACGACAGTACCCTAACGACTCAATCTAGAAACTACCATTGTCCATGTCTCTGGTTGCATAGCAGTTGTCTCTTGATTGTTGGGTTTCCCCTAGCAGTTGACCGACGAGTTACTCTGCCCAGAGTGTTGTCGTCTCCCGCCGCTCGTGTTCCTGTTGGTTCTGCTTGCTTGTGATGTGGTGGTGGTGGATGTATAAGTGTATCGATGTCGTCTCTGGTTCCGGTCAACCCGGGGTTACCTTGTGGTTGATAGGAAGTCTTGTTGTGTCTCGACGGCCTTGTCCAATTCGAGACATTGGTTAGGGATGTCTCGAGGTACCATTCTACCTTTGGTTGCGTATCCAGGTGTGCTGAGGGCTCTTGGTGTCCCCTCAAGTCTCCGTGTGTCATTTTCTCTCGGAGCGCCATTTTCCTTGGCTTAGGATTAGATCGATTGGCGGCTTGTTCCACTATGTGTGACGATGCCGACTCGGAGTCATAGGACTCAGGGACCGTCTTAGCTGTAGGGCTAGTTGCCTTGTCTTGAGTCTGTTGGCAGTCTCTTGTGCTGCCTCTGGTGCTTCAAAGTATGTGTTTCAGGGCACTCTTGCCTATATGTACCTTGGCACTTGTGTTTTGGAGTCCGTGTCTTGTGAGTCTTCACTAGTTGTAGCCTTACTGCACGCTTCGGCGTGTCAGCTTTTACAAGGGGACACTTCCGATTTACGGTTCTTAAGCTAGTCTCCGTTGGCTCTCGCAGTTACCATTGCATCCTACGGGGGGAGAAAACTAGGTAGAGGCCTGGCTTAGGCAAAAGCCAGTGTGTGCACACGTGGTCAGGGGCTTTGGACTGATGCCGATAGGCATTCCCCTGTCTAGTCACTTACGACTTGGTTATTGTTATGGTTCTGATAGTGTCTTAGTCTCTACCCATCTGTAGGTATCGTAGACGAGACGCTAGTAGGCGCAGCATAAGACGTCAGTGGACGCAGCTGGCTATTCTTCTAGTTTGGGGCACTCCAGTCACGTGACGCGTGGCTCTTTGTGATACTCTTTGCGATACCCTTTGGGGTTCACTTTGCATTCCTCGTGCATCGTGACCTTCTGGGTTAGCCGTTTGTGGCTGTACTCAGGGTCTGTGTCTACCGCTTGCACGACATTCCAGTTGTGTATGTGACAGTGTGCACGACGTCCTTGTCGTGTCATCCATCGTCTGTGTCGGTCCTCTGTCTAGGTTTTCCTAGGCTTTCTTGTTGTCCTTGCAGGTTTTTATTTGGAGCCTGGTGTCATGTCGACAGTTTGGTAAGCTTCTGACTTCTTTAGTTCAGAGTTCACCCTTCTGTCTTTGTTTACTGTAGCTTGTGTTTTACAGGTTCCTTGTGTCCGCAGTTCGGCAACTCTTGACTCTGTCAGCTCCAAGTTGCTCTCCTGCCATTGCTTGGAGTAGTGTCGGGGACCGAGGTTAGTTCGGTGGTCGTGCTCGTCTGGTATGACTTCTTCCCTTTTTCTGTTAGCTCCCCTAGCTCTTGGCTTGCTCCCTACTCCTGCTCCCTCTTCTTTACAGCTTTGTAGTTTAGCTTTCTGCTTTGCTACTACCTGTTGCTTGCCTGTTGCTTTAGCGTGTTACTGCGTGTTTTTCTAGTGGGGAGCCGCGTGACCCCTACTAAGCCAGTGACACGAGGCTCACCCCTGCTTTTCAGGTGGTTGTCGCCATCATTGTTCGTTCTGCTTCCGCAGTTCTTGGAGTTGCGTACTCGTTGTGGCCAGCTGGTACCTTTGTCGGGCTTGCCCCGATTTTTTGGTACGTCTTTACTTTTCTGTCGACTGTACTTGGCACTTGTTGTCTTTCCTTTGGACTTGACTCTGGGTTATAATTATTAAAGTTAAACTATTAATTAAGAAGTAATTTTAATTCTGCTACTTTAGCAACATGATCTAATGAAATTTAATCGCTTATTGTTATATCTGTCAGTTCAATGTACTACACGACAGTCCTTTTATCCCTTTAGGAGCTTTACCGCTCTTGGGAGGCCTGGCGGGGTGATGATGGGAGTAGATTGGGGTGTGAGGATAATGGGCGAGGGTTTGGTGGTAGGTGCGGTGGTGATGGGTGTTGGCGTGGGAGGAGGGTTAGATGGAAGGGTGATGGTGATAGTAGTGGGGGTGATAAGTGGTGAGCAAGGTGGAGGTATGAGTGTTGGCGTGGATGTGGAAGGGATGGTGAATGGATGGATGAATGGTGTGGCGGATGGAGGAGGGGTTTGGCATATAGGCGTGAAGGTGGTGGAAGCGGAGGGGTAGTTGTGATGGCAGGCGGAGACTTGATGGGTCGTGTCGTCATCGTCAAAGGACCATCCGACATTGGGAGCCGGAGGCTGAACTACGTTTACCTGAGCCGGTGCCGACAGCTGAGGTTGTGGAGCAGGTGGATGGTTCGGCATTGGGTTCTGATGTATCCCCAAGTCTTGAACCTGCTGTGGTTGCTGTTGTGGCTGCGGTGCTTGCTGCTGCACTTGCTGTCTCAGCGGCTGCCTTCTCTTTTCTTTTAGCTCAAGGATGGCCTTATGCATTTCGGCCTAATCGATCCTATGCCCTTCGTGTAAATCATACACCATGTCTCAAAATTGAAAACATCCTTCGATAGTGTGGCCTGGTTGCCTGTGGAATATACAATACTTTTTCTGATCAACCGCTGTATTCCAACTGGGCCTTTCTAGGGGAAGCTGGATGGCATTCACTGACATGAGAGACAAGAATATGTCGGCAAGAGTTTCCGACAAAGGGGGATATTGGGCTGTCTTTGGAACCGGGCGCCGGTTGTTGTTGTAGCCATTAGGGGGAGGAACGTTGTGGTATTGTGGTGGTGGTGGAGGCTGTTGTGGAGTGGAATAGGTGTTTTACGGAATAGTAAAGGTGAGCAGAGGGTTTGGTGGAGTGGAATACGCGGGCGGAGGGTTTTGCGGAGTGGCGAAGGTGAGTGGAGGGCAATTTTGTGGAGCGGACTGGGTGCTGCGGGGATTTTAGGGAAAGCGGATTTGGTTATTGTTGGCAGGAGGGAAGGTAACGGCTTGAACTTGTTCATTCATCTGGACCCCCTCAGTGACCGGCCCTTGTGGTTTTCTATTGTATTTGGGCTTCTGGGCCTCAAATAACGAATGGATGGGAGAGTCCTTAAACTGTGTTTGAATGAACCGTGCCCGGCTATACAACTGATGCATGTTGGATATGTCATTCATAGCTAATATGTTGCGGAAGGTCGGAGTAGCATTAGAAATCAATAATTTGACCTTCTCTTCCTCCGGAATATGGCCGGGCACCCCCCAACAACAAAGAGATAAAGATCAACAAGAGGAGGAGAAGCCTACTCTGGCATCGAACAAGCTCCAGAGGCCGGTGAAAGAGAGAGAGAGTAAGCAAAGGAGGGAGGGAAAGAGAGACAGAGAGCTTGTATGTAGAAGGAGGGAATGGGGGAGAGAGGGAGCGGTGGCCCCTCCTTGATCTCGTCCCTCTCTTCATATGGTCCTTTTCTCCTGTTCCTCTGTTCCTTCTTCCCTCCTACTTCCATTGTATCATGCTGTATCTGGCCCTTGGCCATAAGCTTTTGCTCACCTTGTTCTTCATGAGTGAAACATAACTTCCTCTTTTGCATCTGGTCCTTCCCGTCAATCTCCATTCCACGGCTCGTTTTGTGGTTTGTCTTCTTTTTTTTATTTAGTTTCATGGCTTTATGTGCTACCCGTCCTCTCTCTAGACGCTGGCCTATCCAGTTCATTGGGTAGTGCATCAGTGTAGAGTCCCCTTTAGGCGCTGTGTGCCCCTCCACCAAATAGTTGGAGCCTATTGGCTCCCCTCCTCGACACTCTAGGGCCTCTCTCCCCTGCCAGTATACCCCTTGGCCAAGCCCAATTCGGTGCATTCGCCCCTCCCCCTCCTTTATTGGCATACCCCATTTCATTCCAACTGGGAGCATTCTTTGCACCTTGAGCTAGCACACTTTAAACCACCTAGCGCGGCACACCCTTAAACTACCCAGCCCAGCACACTTCACCTAACCCAGCCTGGTGCACTGCCCACCCGTGCCTTACCCGGCACATCCTAAACCTTTCTCGGTCGGCACACTCTTAACCCCTCCGATCTGGTACACCTTAGCCCTTCCTAACCCAGCGCACCTGTTAGCCCGTCCTATCTGGTGCGCCCTCAGCCCATCCAACCCAGCACACCCTTGGCCTGCCTGGCCCGACACACCCCACTAGCCCTCCTACCCGGCGCCCCCCCTAGCTCTCCTGCCCGGCACGCCCCAACCAGTTTTTACCCAGTGCACCTGCAGCCTGGTTTTAGCTGAACATTTCCCTACTCGCTAACTTATCGACCTTCCAGAGTTTTCTTAAAAGGTGTTGGTGCCCTGGCACACACCTCGAATTGTTGGGTCACGCCACTCCTTGTGGACATGTTCTCTTTACACCTCCCTTAGCGTCCGGGTCAAGGGGAGACGCTGCCGAATTTTTGCCAAAGATGACAATACGCGAGAAGGACATAAGGAAGTAACAAGCAAATGAGATGAACAATGATAAAACACTTTAATTAAAATGGAAGAACTACGAGGTTCCCAGTATAAATAATTATAAATAAATATAAATATTATACCCACTCCATGCAGGGAGGTAACAGGTAATACGTTGGACCCAGGAATATCGAGCTCGAGTTGACGGACAGCGTTTAGGGCAGCTCCGGCGGTGCCGACATGTTGCTATTCAATGCTAGCCGGACGTCACGTACTGACGATCGTGGGGACCACGCTCTGGTTGGGTGGCCGATCAGGTTGAGATTAGTCTCATTGTGAAGGGGACTTCTGGAGGAACGATCCCTGGGAGGTGATTGTACTGGATCACCTTGTGGATGGCGAGGCAACCCGACTTGTGAGGCATTGTTGGTTGCTATCCCGACCCTGTTTTGCAGTTTCAAAACTGCACAACCCGATGGAGATAGCTGCTGTGATCAGATCCGATGTCGGATCAAAGTGAAACCAGCACCGTTGCGAAGCTCTTTTGACGATCTAAGAACCCATGATGTTACAGAAATTTTTTTGGGTGGAGGATTTTCCATGGGGAATATTGAACAGGCTGATTCACTATTCTAGAACGGGCTAGACAGGATCTAAGTCACTGGAAGACGGAGGTGGAACGGGGGGGAAACGTGGGATCTGGAAGGCGGGGTGACTATGGAAGATGGTGGAGTAAGTATTGATCAAGCCCTCAAATTTTGAGGTCGATCGGAAGTGGTTTTGGAGGTGGGAAGGATTTTATGGTGGGAGAGGGTCGAATCTGGTCTGCAGGGGACATAACCAAATCAGGTTTGAACATAGATCAAACTCTAAAAATCATGAAAAAAAATTTGGAGAAGTGATTTGATGGACAGAATTCTCAGTCCAAATTTCAACTTGATCTGAAATTAGTAAGAGAGTGAAAAATGTGAAAAGGAGGGTTGCTAGAACACAGATCTGCACAAGGATAGATTTTGTAGATCGGGAAAGTTAAATGGAAAAGGGGGGCAAACGAAGGTGGAATGATGTGAACATTTTTGTGGAGAGTGGAAACTACGTGGGGAACTTACCCTCAAATTTTCAGCTCGAAAAGATCTGTGGATTGCGAGGGAAAATTCAAGCTTCAGGCTGTTGGATGGAGGTGGACAGAACTGAAATGGTATGGCGGTGGTGGCGCGACGGTGGGTCGATGGCGGTGGCGGTGGCAATGTTGAGCTTACCACTCAGAAAGAGATCAGATATGGAGGCTTCTCACCTCATAAGATCAGCTTTCTCAATTGCAAAGGGGAGGGAGAGAGGAGAGATAGGGGGCGCCCTTGAGCTTGGAGCAACAAATGCTGATTTTCTGCGTATGTCGACAAAGGACCCGAGTTACATATTAGGTCAGCTATTGCTTTGGACCGTCTTAAGAATTACATCTATGTTGAAGCAGACAAAGAAACCCATGTGAAGGAGTGTTGAACCCAGACTTTTTCTCCCAGAAAAAGTGGGAAATAAGGGTTCGAGAATGTCCCCGAACACCTCCCGGGCGTTATTTATTTGGCATTTCTTACAGCATGCCGGGTCCGATCGAGGGCCTCAGCCAACTTGCCATGACTCACGGTGACACCTACGACTAGTGGGGACCACCCCCGACCACTCAGTACGCAGTATTGCTTGCCTTAACCCGAGGGCGCCCCAGCAATAAGCCGCGCTGTGGGGCACCTAGCAATGAGGCTGGGAATCACTCCCGAAATTCCTCCCTCCGGTATTCTAAAGCTAAAGGATGATCTCCCTCAGCCGATCTTGGGCTTCAGGAGCCATTAGCTCGCTTGTATGGCCCATAGTTATGTGTCGGGAATTTCCCAGAACACGTAATGGGCGTACATTTTTTCAACAATTTTACTACAAGTCGGGGTCAACCAATGGCTTGGACGCATTCGCCACATCATGCGGTGACCCTCCAGCAAGTTGGGGCCACTCCCGACCATTGCACACGCGACAATGAGCCGCTTACTTTTAGCCACCCCGCCAACCCGCCACACAACACGGCATGTCACGCTAAGGTTGGGCCCTCACGGCCAAAATGCCTTCACTCAACTCCTACAAACTACTATCCCTGCCCTTGGGCTAGATACAAGCCAAACAAAATTGTTAACCGAGTCGTTCGGCAACTTGGTGTGTGTCGAGAATTTCTCTGAATACCTTGCGGGTGATATGACAACACTACGCAATTGGCCCCCCGCGGGTCAACACTAATGTCCCGAGGACCCAATCGCGCCAAAGGATGCCCACACACAATGAGGAACAACCCCCAAGGACACCCCTCTCAGCGGCAACTCGGGGGGGTGGGGGGGGAGTTCGCCCTAGGCGAGGCCGTGCCCAAGTGGGGGTGAACTCTCTCGGGTTCTCTTCGCCCAGCCACTCTCGTCCCAATCTCAGCTCGTTCCAGCCCCAGGCTTGCCTCGATTCTGTTCTACGTATCGATTCAGGAAGAATCCGTGGAGAGGAAGCTTGGAGCTTGGGATGTCGCACAAAGAGCCGGCTGTCAATGTCGTGCCATGGGCTCTAGTCAACCAGTCCGTATCCCATATCCTTTTGTGTTCACACTGGGTCAAAGTGGGCCCCAAATAGAAAAAATCAAGTTTTAAAGAATGCATGGTTTCATGGATATAGATTTTTAAAGGTGCATGTAATTATTAAGTTAACAGAAGAACATGCGTCAGGCTAACATGCTAGTTTAATTGGGTTATGTTTGGGAGAGAAAACCTACTTGGCGGTGGAAGAAAAAGAAGAAGATGAAGACGATGATGACGGACAGGAGGAAGACCTCATGAACTCATGAATAGGAAGGGGCTTCCCCTTAGAACGTCGCCGCAGCAATAACCCTTACTATGTTCGAACAGGTGTTATTTATAATGGATGAGTAGGAGAAGAGTCCTCCTATGTGCATGGAATCCTAATTTGGTTAAAATTTCCAAGATGGATCTTATCCTTTCCAAAACCTCAGCCGCTATCCTCCTTTGGTACACCAAACCCTAAAGCACATAGGTCGACCTGCCCTGTTCGAACTCTTCTTCGATCAGAGCCCATTAATTGTGGTAGTTAAAAAAACTCCCTTTAACTAAGCTGATACTAATGGCCTTTAATGTAGGTTAATAGGAAACCCAAGCCCGCTGGTTAGTGTTTAAGTCCATTAATGTTAACAGCTTCTGCATATATTAATATGGAAGCCCAAAGCCCATTTGCTATTTGAGGGCTTTAATGGGTTTTTGTTTAAAACTTATTTGTAGTGAATTTAAGGCTTCACAGGTGATACTAATTGGGTTGGGATTATTAAGGATTTATTATCTCAAAATATATATATTTTTTCATCCTATAATTTATTGGGGTGTTACACCCCCCACTTTATAGAATTTGGTCCTCCAAATTCACATAACATTTCTCTTCCAAAATAGCCAATAATATGCTAGAAAGGTAATGAATGGAATTTACTCTCCTAATGGAATGGAATAGGACTAGTTCAAGGTTAAGGGGTACCTCTCACTACTCTATCGGTAGGTTTGTTCAAAGTTTGAAGTTTTCCTTGATGTTGTGCCCCTTCATGATCTTTAGCCTGTGGAGGTTGATCCTTTGGAAGAGAACAACTTGCTACCTTGTGGCCCTTGCTCCCACAACGAAGGCATACACTTAACTTCCACCAACATTCCTCCAACCGATGATTTCTTTTCCCACAATGTTTACACTTCTTTTGCGGCACATCATGAACATCATGTCTATCTCCTCCCTTTATTTCTTTCCATTAGAAGACCCATTACTATCATTAGGTCTCTTCTTACTATTCTTGGTTCTCCTTGCTAACTCTTTTTTTTTCCTCTGAGCCTTGACTTTTTCTGCCATATCTACGACATCTTCTAACAATTGAGCTCTCTTAACCATCAAAGACAAAAGTTTCATGTGAGAACCAGAAACACTCATGATTATGCATATAATTCCCATGATAAACATGTCAAATTCCATGCAAATTATCATGTTTTCACTGAAAATAAATTTGTTCCAAATGGGTAGCATATTGTGTGCTTTAGGTGTGGAACACCAGGCCACAGGGCAAATGAATGCTGCCTAAATGCTCATAGAAGAAATTCTTCTTTCTGCTCTCACTGTGGAAAGCATGGCCATATAGTCAAGGACTGTTGGCATAAAAGACAAAATGATCATGTAGATAACAGAAACCTTCTTGCACCTGCACATAGATTCCATACTCATGTTAATGTGCATAATAGGAAGAACACAAAGCCTGCTATCTCATGTCATTACTGTGGCCAGATTGATCATTCTATGGATAACTATCATGTATTGAAATTTGATGAATTCTATGCTCAAAAATTGTAGAGAGCACCTTTCAGTGGTGCCAATGACATTTCAGGACCCAAGAAATCTTGGTTACCTAGAAATGTAAAATAAAATTTATGTTTTGTAGGTGTGCCTTGGAAGGAAATAAAAATGTGTTCAATAAGCTAAGGCACCTGAGGCGGTAAAACCCCATTTCAGCAACTTATAGGTTTGAGTTTTTGATAATTCCTTTTAGATAGATGCATATCATGATTAATCAGTTTATATGAATTTCATGTGTCACGCTCCGACGCGGAATACTTGAACGCGACAGTTATATACATTCATGATAAGCAGAGGAATAACGAAAATTTGAGAACATAATTTCAAGAGAGAGAATTACTCCAAAAATACCAATTTACTCATAAATAAGAGAATAAAATGTATCCAACAATCTCATAACATGTTACATCATGACTTAAAGAAAAGGAAATAAAGAAAATATTACAACTCTTAACGATGACTCTTAATGACTTTACTAAACAACGACTCATCAAAATCACTACGTGACCAATCCACAACTGTACTAAGACAACTGTCAAATTCACATCAAAATCACTCTTGCCCATCCTCGTCTGTTTGCGTTTCATCACTGGAGCTACCTGAAATTGGGGAAAACTGGGTGAGCGAACGCTCAGTAGGTAATAGTAGGCAAAGTTTAAGTAATTAACTAATTTCATTAGATGTCATGCGAATAAATAAAAATGGAATTAACAACAGTCATGATGGGAAATAAAAGAACTACTAGGAATAAGTAGAATAGAGATAAATCATTTCTAGGAATTTGGGCCGATCAAGCATGCAAATAAGTAAGTCATGTAGAGATAAATCCCCATTATCTAGGGTATGCATAAGGAGGAGAGTCTTGGATGTTTGCATAAAGGGGAGAGTATTATCTGGGAAAAATCATTGAAGGTCTTTGTGCTTCTATTCACGATTACATCTATTTAAACCTTGACTTTTAACATACTCAAAATGACTCCAAGCTGGACATCATAATGACTCATAGTTGCCATCATCAAAAAGGGGGAGAATGTCAAGCATGTGTATAACATGCTTAATTCTATTATTTTGATGATGTCTGACTATGACTCATTAGTATGTTTGACCTGCATTTGATAATGTCAACATTCATACATTTCAGGTCAAGCCACCATTGGAAACAAATTGTGTCGGCCAAGAAAGAAAGGAAATCAAACAAGGCACAGAAAATGAGATATGTGGCTACACAAGAATCAAGGTAGAATTCAAGATTCATGGTTGCACAGAAATCAAGGTACTGACAACACAAGGCAACAGGTTTCACAAAATTCTATGTAGCCAAGGTCAATGCAACTGCTGAAGTTAATGCAAATACTGAAGAGAGTAGTGTCGACACATACTACTAAAGTGTCAACACCATAGCCATTCCTCAGCAGACCAAGGTTGGTGCACATCTGCCATAAGGTCGGTGCACGCTTGGCTTGAATACAACAAGGACGGTGCACATTCAAGGCCAGCGCAAGATTAGGTCGGTGCATGTCCTACCTTTAATGCAAGACTATGGTCAGTGGATGTTCTGTTCAACCTACAACAAGGTCGATGCTAGCTTTGCCTTCAAGCTTCTGAAGTTGGTCCACATTGCTGAAAGTCTGTGCACATAAAGTCGATGCACATGTTGGAGACTGAAGACTAAGGTCGATGCACCTTTCGCTAGCACAAGACAAAGGTCGATGCACGTACTGTTCACACAAGACCAAAGTTGGTGCATGTCCTGCCTTCACCAACAAGGTCGGTGCAACTTCTGACTAGCACTGCTCACATGCGTGCAAGGTCGTGCATCCTCTGGCAACATCAAGGTCGGTGCACACTTCTCCTTATGCCTTCCAAGGTTTGCACTCATGTTACAAACAAGTCTGAGCACCTCTGCCATAAGGTCGGTGCACATTCAAACCTTGGTCAGTGCGCTCCCTCTCTAGTGCAAGTAGGGTTAGTGCACATTTACTACAAGGTCACTGCATGTTTTATCAGTATAACATATAAGGCCGGTGCACAACCAAGAATTGCACGAACCTAGGTCAGTGCAAGTATGGAATGCTCCAACAAGGTCAGTGTAGGTCTCCCAGCAGGTCGGTGCAAGTCGTGCCTTCAATGCAAGACCAGGTCGATGCAAGTCTTGCCTCAGTGCAAGACCAGGTCGGTGCAGGTCTCTGTTTCAAAGAACAATGGTCTAAGCACATATGAAGATCAAGGTTGGTGCAACCTTTGGTCAGCATAGCAAGGTCTATGCACATTCATTATGTGATAAATCAAGGTCGGTGCACATTCTTCCTCTAACATGAGAAGGTTTGTGCATATATGAAAGACAAAGTCTAAGCACGATGATGAAGGTCTGTGCAATGCATCAAGTCTATGCATGTTTATCCTCTAGCAAGACAAGGTCCGTGCAAGCTGCTAAAGACTCCAGCTCAAATCAAGTCTGAGCACTTTTCAGGGACCAAGCATCAAGGTCTGAGCATACTCCAGTCAAAGTTGGTGCACGCTGTTCCCAAGCGCCATCTATCCAAAGAAGGTCAAAGGGAAGTGTCGACCTATCTCTCTTAGGAGGTCGACCTGTGACCATTCCAGAGCATGTTATAGTGGTTGTCTCACCTGGAAGTGTCGACACCTTCCTCACAGGAGGTCGACACCTTTGGTCTTCCAGAAGCGCTCAAGCCAAAAGTCTGTTAAATCAAGGGGCCATCCAGAGAGAGAAAAAGGGTACCGTAAATCATCAACATTAAGAATTTTGGGGTCTGGACCACGTCCCGAGGTCTGACTTTTGCTCTACCATCTTTTCACTCACTTATCTATCTTTTGGAGATGGTTTTGTCAGAAATCTAGCTGGAGAGCCACTTCTATCTACCACTAAGTAAGTCTTAACTGTTTGCCTATCTATACAGTCTGCCACTGGGGAATAGGACACTACACAGTCTGCTATTATCTTGCTATCAACTAATGGGCTATCCAACCAGGCAGAGTACGTAGAAAAGTATACTTTAGTAGAATAAGAAGACTACATATCTGAGGGGGATTTAATGTGAATATCTGAAGCTGTTTAAAGAGAAATCTGGTCTGCTCCATCTCACTGTCTGCCATCGTACCAATCCTTGTACTTAAAGCTGGGATTAGCCAACAGGAAGATCACAGCAAGCAGTGCATTAAATGTTATGGGATATGGTCACCTTCCTCTTGTTGATTACCACTATTACACATGGCAGTTGCATTAGAAGTCTTTCTAGCTCTCACCTCTTGGCGCACGCTTCAAGGGGAGTTTTGGAGGGAAAATTTCACTGATCCGCTGGTCCAACAGAATACTTTTTGGGGAGAAATATTCCCAGGCTTTTCAACTGGTGTTTGTATAAATACCAAGCTTCCTTAACCAAAGAAGGTGCTGCAGCTATCGTCCACCAAGTGCCACACTTTAGAGCATCCACCAAGAACATTCCTAAGTAGCGTGAGAGCAGCCCAACACCTGTTGACCTCAGTCCAGTGTTGCTAGAGAAGAAAAAGAAGAGAAGTCTTGAGAGAAGAAGAGAGAGCAGCCTTGAGAAAGAAGATAATCCTGCAGTCTACTGGTGCTTGAAGAAAATGATCCTTGGCTCTAACCTTGTAGCGGCACTCACCAGCTCCCATGTCTTGATCTATTCTTTTAGCTGGTGTTTACATTATCACTATTGTTCCTCCACTACACTTGCAGTATTCCGTTTCTTTTTGTTTCGGTTCGTCAATCTTCTATTCATCTTGCTTTTCTGATCCTCTGTTTAGGGACCGGGTTCCCTCTATGGGTTCAGAGGAAGAGAGGATCAGATCCTCTAGGTGGATAGGAAGCTGTCAATCAGCGGTTCAAGCTGTTAGTCAGCAGATAGCAAGGTGTGTTGCTCAGCTATGTAAGGAAGCTGTGTTGCTCAGTGGATCAAGCTGTGTGTCAGCCAGAAAGCCTCACCGGGTTTGGTGAGGGGTGGACGTACGTTGTGGGTTAACAACCGAACCACCTTAAAATCCTTGTGTTGTGAGTTATATACCTTGTGGGCTTGTTCTATATCTTCTATCCCTCTTTCACAGGTTTGTGTGCTAGTCGTGTTGTTTATTTTCTCTGCACACTCGAGTGTTCGGCCTGCACAAATTGTCTCATATTGATCCCCTCGCTATAGTAGCTATCGTATATCTTCTCAGGTGTCTGCAGTACTCTTGCTTACAGGCACTTTGGAGTATCTTCCAAGCAAAGGGATTATCACAGTGTGTGAGCAGCTCTCTCCATTGTGTCATTAACTGCATTAACTTCTTACGTTGCCTACTGCACCCTTGCACACAGGCACTAAGGTGAAAGATTTGCCAAGGTAATTCACCTCGCTGTACACTCATGCACCTTAGCTGATCATAACAGGACAAACCCATCTCAAGGAGCCAATGGAATAGAAAAGAATGTTAATGTCTCATGTATAAAGTACGTAGATATTGTGGCGTCTTTCCAAACAGGCTATTTCATTTCTGGTGTTGCACCATATGGTGATGCACTGGTTGTTTTAGCCTACATTTCTGAAGGAGATGGTGCAGAAAAAAGCTTCAACAACACTACTCCTCGTCATCAGGTAATTTGTTACATGTTTAATTCAGTGTGCAAGTTTCATTGTTCTTGCATAGAAATCCATCAGTTATTCCTTCTGTTTACTTTCCTTTATTTTCTTTTTTGGATGTAACTTTTTATAAACTGATCTACATTCCTACAACTTGCATATTTTTTAAGTCTGTTGTTTGACTTGCTGATTGTTTTCCTTGTTTTTATCATTAATCAGTTAAAAATTATTCCTCTAGTTGTAGATTAGTAGTAAATTAGTGCCATGTTTTACATATCATGATAGATTCTCTTCCGTTTCCTAGTGAAGTGTTGATCCAATCAGTTCATGATGCTTACTTTAAGCTCCAACACTGTTGTCATGAACACTTGTAATAATTTGCTTTTCTTACATCGTGAATTTTAATGACACCTCATTTTAGGGTCATCTCATCTCCAGAAGTTTTAGGTTAGTTTCTATTGCTTTTTGGCTCGTTGAATAGCATGGACTTTCAACCAGAAATTTAAATTGTTGAGTGATGTCTGAGGTTGAGAAAAAATGGATTTGCTGTCATTCTCAGCTGTGGCTAAAGATTTTTGAGCAGGGAACAGCACAAAGGCCAGAGGTACACATTGTGACATGGAAGAATGAGGAACTTTCAACCGATGCTCTTCCTGTACATGGGTTTGAGCATTACAAGGCAAAGGATTATGCCCTTGCTCATGCACCTTTCACTGGTATCATATTTTTCTAATCATATTAGTGTAGTAAATCATGAAGATTTTGGAAACTCGGAGGTTGGATGTTGATAATGTCAGACCATTAAACTCTTTTGAATGTAGGAAGCAGTTATGCAGGTGGTCAGTGGGCTGCAGGTGATGAACCTTTGTACTATATCGTATCTTCGAAGGATGTAGTCATTGCAAGACCTAGGTTAGTCATTGATATCTTAAAGATTCAAAAAAATTCTTTCTTTCTTATTAGTTATTACCTGCTGTATTCCATTTCCACGAATTCAAATTGCTGAGAATTAAGTTAATTGACTGGGGGGAGAAGGTTTATGGTTCTACCACCTTCAAAGGGTCTCCTCTCCAAATGATTTTTTACCCTCTTTGGGGCATTTGAAATTTGCTCCCTCCTTTCATGCTTAAATTGCATAACCAAGAAGCTAGACTTTATTTTTCAGCTAGCTTCTTTAGAATTTTTCAAGAACTTAAATTGAACCACATTATAAAGGGCTGACGTCTGGGAGGCAACTAATTGAAATACTTTTCTCAAGTGATTGGACCCTTTAGATCTAGCTGACTTTGGATGGGATGCTGTTGGAACTCTTTTTTTTGGGTTATTTTCTGGAATGCAGTATTGCATCACGTGCTTCTGGATTTGTCACATTTATTTGTTATCTGAGGTAAATGCAAATCTGTTTATTTGAATTTGATCAAGTCAGACCTGATGGACGGCAATTTCTAGGTTCATTTAAATTTGGATCTTGCCAGCAAGCAAGCCAGCGTTAATGGTGTCTTCCTTACAGGAGAACCCTTGATTTCCACCATGCACGATGCCCCATAAATGTGAGATTTGAACAAAAGGTGGGTTCAGCACAATTGAACTAGCTCACTGAAGCAGTTTGCATGGATCTATATTTTAGATCAAATATTTTTGGTTCATTTGTTGGCTTGTAGTCCTCAAGGGGCTTCATTGACGGACATGAATCAGACTTCACTACATTTGACCAAGCATAGACAGCATTCATATGTTTCACATGAAATTAGCCAAGTGTTAGATGTGGTGTCCTGGCTGTGTCAAGGATTCAACATGGGGATTTGGCTGTGTTATGTGTATAGCATAGAATGTAGCTAATTGTCACATGTGTGACAAGAAATTTCATGACATGTATGCATGGCATAGTAGTGGATTGCATGCTATGATGACGTGAAAATCTGGTTGTATTTCAGACTCTGCGCGGAGATTTGGCATTGTTTATGTCAACTTGGTCTGAAAATTAGCTAAGTATGGAACTCAGTCAGAAATTTGGCCCAAGTACTCAGCCTGGAAATTGGCTATAGAATGCGTGATGTGCCTTCTGTGTGCAAAAACTTCCACAATAGTGGTGGAGCCAACTGTTTCACGCTCCTCCCTACCTCTTGGGTGCAAAAAGCACCAGATGCTAGCTTTAGTGGCTCTTTGGGAACTGTTTGTTACTAGTGGTGGCCTCCAAGGCACCACTGTCCACAATAGTGGTGGCCCTTATGGGCCATGATTTGTGAGTGGCAATCCCATGAAAGGCTTCAATTTTCTGTTTATTAAATTATTCTTTTCTGCAAAAATCAATCATCATCATCATCATCATCAGAGCCTTATCCTAATTATTTGGGGTCGGCTACATGAATTCTGTTTTGAAGGAGCAGTTAACTCATGAATAATATTATTTTTTTAATAAAAATTATGCAATGTATTAGAGGTATATTCACCTCCTCTATTCGATCTAAGCCTCTTAAATACCATATCTATTTGTTTTTCAGTAAGAGATTTATAAGTCGTGAATTTATCAAGAGCCTCATCTTTAGTAGTTATTAAATACAACAAACAAAACCTGAAAGCATCATCAATGAAAGTGATAAAGCATCTCTTTCCACCTCTAGTTAGAGAATTAGTCCCTTCATACAAATCGGAGTGAACTAACTCCAACACTGAGGTGTCCTTCTCAATAGATTTAAAAGGCTTCCGAGGTTGCTTAGCTTGCACACAGGTTTGACATTTATCTTTGTTCTTAATATCAAACATACGAATTGGATTTAAATGCATCATCCTTTTCATGGTATTCAAATCAACATAGCCAAGTCTAACATGCTAAACACCACATGATTTAATACGAAAAGCAATAGAGGAGGAACTATTTTTTGAATCACTTGGACCAACTACATTAAGAAGAAATAGTCCATCACACAAATAACATTTTCCTACAAAGTTTCTATTTCCAGTAATTACAACTTTATTGGACTCAAAAATAAGTTTAATACCCTATTGCACTAACAAAGATCCACGTACTAATCAAGTTCCTTCTGATATCCGGAACATGTTGCTCCCCATAGAGAACATTTTCCCTAAAGCGATAGTCAATGCGTCCCTCTCCTATTCGTGCAGTAGTAGAATTGTCCTTTGTCATGCTTTTGGCATTGGTGCATTAGTAAGAAGAAAATAAACTTCTATCATAGCAAACATGGACATTGGCACTTGTGTCTGCTGTGCCCCCTGGGCTTTGATGATGTAGTGTTATTTTGATGATAACAACTTATGATGGAGTGTTATTTTGATGATTTGATGACAGCAATTTATTGAGTCACCTCCTTCCTTAATAATTCAGTGCTTGATTTAGTCACCAACTGCTATGCATAATTAGTGTTGAGCTTGGTATGCTTGGAATTGTCCTGCCTGTTCCATTTGTTGCTGCAAGTCTGAGCATTTAGGAGAGTCATTGTTTATAGAAGGTCTGTTAAGTGCATTTAGGAGGTCTGCATTGAGCCTGTTGCAGTTGTTACTGCAAGTCCGTGCGTGTTCTATTTGATGTCCGAGCATCTTTCTATTAGAAGAGAATCAAACTCCGTGCAGGAACAGTGCACATCTTGCGATTACATGCTGGAGTCCGTGCACTTTCTCACAAGTCCGTGCACATTTTGGCTTTGTCAAATAATCAAGATAAACTTGGATACTTCATCCTATTCTAGGCTTATCTAGTTGTCAAAAAGGCCATTTACCAATCGTATTATTTGGGCGCGAATAAGTCACCTCATCTCGATTAGCAGCGGACGTGTGTGACGAGAAATTAAAGATGGGGCTCATACCTTTTCTCTCTAGTCAGTTGGTTGTCCCCCCTCCTCTATTCTTATTTCAAACAGGCCCTCATTGCTTTGCTTTTCTTCTTGGTTCCTCCCCATACGTAGTGTGGCCTAGGTTGGGGATGAAGTGAAAATGCACCAATTTCAAGTTTAAATTCAGTGGATTAGCCCCAATCAACTAGGCCATTCTGGTTTTCATTGAAGACTAGGAACAATTGTTTTCATTGATCCGAAATCCAGCGATCTCAAAGACTTGGGTATCATCATTGTATGCCAATTCAAAAACAAAATCCCAACTGGCCCACAAACGGGAGAGCCCTTCCTTCCACTTAGGGGAAGGATAACCGAGCACTCTTTGCTTCCATCCCTTTGTGTGGCCTCGTTTAGGCAGACGACGATAGACCAGGGTCTTTTATTGATCTCTATTTCCTCTTTTAATTACCCTATCAATTGCCTTCATCTTCTGTTCCGCTGGTGCGTCTTTAGATGGATGGATCTCGTCCGCCACCGTCTTTGCCCATCTAACCCTTCCATGTGGAGTCCCAAGGCTTCCCAAGAAAAAACACTGCAAAAAACGCCCATTGAGAATGTAATCGCAACAGGCAAGTAGTTGTCCCTTCGGTTGCTCTCTTTTTGGTGAACACATTCGTCTCCAATAAAAGAAACCAGTTAATTAATAATATCTTCTTACATTTGTCCGAAAGACCAAGTATATCGTCAAATAGTTTCTTCCCTTTAAAGGCTCTCCCTTGCCATGTATGTCAGAGAGTGCCGCCCATGTCAAACGAGACTCCTGTCGGCTAATTACTGATCAACTCAAGTGATTAGATTAGGAAAACACCACACTCGCAAACTGTGATGGCAGAATGCAAGATGCCCATTAGAACATATAAATTGCGTGTGTACATTTTTATCTCGTCGAAGTGGCTCCCCTGAAGGATTTTCGTTCCCGATGTGCATGCCATTAAAGAAATTGTAACATGGTGTCACTCCAGTGGCTAAAAGACCAAATTAACCTTGTTATTTTTCCAATAGCTGCTTCCCAATAATAATAATAATAATAATAATAATAATAATAATAATAATAATAATAATAATAATAAAACTTCCCTTCTACAGGAAAGAAGCTGGTGCCCCCGAGCTGGGGTGTGTCTTCTGCTTCTTATGCCCCCATGGCGGGGGGTGTTTCTTCTTCACAAGTCCCTAAGCCAGGGCGTATTATTTTGCCCTTTATGCCCCTAGGCCAGGGTGAAACTCTATTGTTGTTTATGCCCCCATGGCAGGGGTACATTTCTTCGTCGAATGCCCCCAAGCCAGGGTGTAACTTTTGCTTCATGTGCCTCCGAATTGGGGTGGATTCTCTTCATGTGCCCCCAGGAGCAGGGTGTATCTTCTCTTGCCTCCTATGCCCCCATGGCGGGATATATTTCTTCATTTTTTATTCCCCATGGCGGGGTATATACATGCTCTCTTCGAGAGTGGTGGCCGTGCTTGGCCTCATTGCTGTAAGGCATCCCCCACAGCGGGCAGGAATTCATCAAGCTACAGTTGCAGCTTGGTAGATCTTCTAACAGCCACTTGAGGGGTCCCCTTATGCTGGATAGCAGTAGCAAGAAGGAGGAATAGGCCAGGGCATTGCACCGTGGGCTTGGACCCTCCTATAGCGGGACGGGATGTCGGCCTCCTTCTTGTTCTCTCAGTCGACAATGCTGGCCAACCTTTCTTTTCTTCTCTTCTCTTTTTTATATGATAGACCAAGGTGGGTGTGTAGGAGAGCGCTCACCCCCTCAGGGAGGGGATGAGTGGTTCACACCACCACATCAATCCCACAGTGGTAATCATTATTCAGTGCAGATCTCGACAGATATGGCCGTACAACCCTCTCTCGCCAATTCTTCCTCTTCTTTTCTTGTCTCTTTGTTTTCTCTTCTTCTTCTTTTCTTTCTTCTCTTTTTAGCGGCCTTCATGATTCCTGAAAGCTGCAGGTGCATCGGAGTAGCATCTTCGAGGCCACAGGGACAATTGCGTCTAGTCCGACTTTTCTCCCTGTGGGGCTGGCGAAGATAGCACCCTGTAATTCATCAAAGCAGGCAAACATCGTTTATTAGGGGGCCATGAGGCCCTGAATCCCGACGAAGAGATGAAGGGTGGTTTTGGTCCCACCAAGTGTGCCAGACTTGTGGACATACTAAAATTCACATATAATTATTTATTCGTTTGTCGAGTGCGTGGGCGTGCCAGTCACAAAGTGACAGTTTATTAGGCCTTCGTGGAAGCCCATGGTGCGCTCGATCTGGCTCGGTCAGACGATTGTGTGGTTCGGGTCGGGACCAAAATCCGCCATGCCATAACGGTCACGACATCATTTACATCTCCTCGGAGAGGGGAACACCCTTGATTAATCGCCAGGAAAAAGGGGGACAAAAGAAAAATCAATCTCTTTTGTACCTTGTAGTAGCTGCGCAATTTTGGCCTCTTCAACCTGAATGTTTAATTTGAAAGTGGGCAGTACCATTAATTGTATTAAATCAAGCACGTGAATGTACAAGTATTGTCAATGAGCTCCCAAAAAGTCCTTGTACAAAGGACTACACCAAGACACTGTGGGACAAACTAGCCCCCCAACAAGACAAAAAGTGGGGAGTCGAGGGCATTAGCATTACCTAGCAACTCCGTCCATTCCCTCACCCTAGCACAAATGAAAGATACAATAGAGTCCTTAGCTCTAGCTTCCCTTCTAAAGATCCTATCATTCCTTTCACCCTACAAAGATCAAAGAGTAGCGTGCAGGATCAACCATCACACGATGTTGTCGCCTCTACCGAGCCACCTTTTGGCCCAGGGCCTGAAGAGTTGCTCCACTTCTCAAAGATCGCCAAGAGCACAGTGGGGTCTCGTAGCTAGCTACTCCCACACCACCCGCGACTAGGAGCATCCTACAAATAGGTGGTCTAGGATTTCATCCTCCTGACCATATAAAGAGCAGGTAGGCTGAATGCTCGAGATGAACTGAAGTAGTCTGTCTCGAGTGGAAAGTCGGCCGTCGGAGATCCTCCAAGTCAAGAGCTTCACCTTCAGCGGACTCCTCGTCCTCCAAACAAGAGATGCAAGACTGTGGTGCACCCCTTCGTCAGAGATAATGGAGTAGGTGGACCTAACAAAGAGTCCCCTCTCTACTCCACCTCCAAGTCCACGCATCCTCCGTATCGGAGTGCGGGGCAAAGTCAAGCAGAAGGAATAAGAGGTCTTGGAGTTGCTCCATCTCGTCGGTCTTGAGGTCCCTCTTGAAAGTCACTGTCCAGGTGTCCCCAAAAAGGTGAGGGTCAAAAGCCCAGTCAATCGACCACAGAGGGCCACCAGAGATAGCAAAAAGACTAGGAAAGGAAACGTCCAAGGTGAAGTCATCACACTACATGTCCTTCCAGAAAAGGCAATGGTTGTCTTTCCTTAGTCGGACCCGAACGCTGGCGTATATGAAATCCCTGCAAGTCAGAATGCCGTGGTAAATGGGAGAGGTATGAGACGGAACCGAAGTGGCCAAATTCCACACTCTCTTCCTGCCATAGTATCTCTGTCTGATAAGTTGTGCCTATAGCCCTTCATTCCCCGCCCTCAACCTCCACAACCACTTGTACAAAGAGCTTGATTTAAGTCCCCAACATCCTTGATTTTGATCCCCCCTGTTCCATACTAGTGTAGCCACTAAATAATGTAGTTCCAAAATCCATTTCATTATTCAGCCGAGCCTTTCCAGCAATGGGGCCATTCGGACAAAAAAGAACTCCAATTTAAGAGTGGAAATCTATCGTGTTTTTTTAAGTAGGCCTTGTCGTATCAATTGTGATGTAATCAATTGAATTAGCTGTTGGCATATCAGCTCTTGTGCACTCATAAGCACTTTGGAGAGTCCAAAAAACTCCATTCTTTTCTTTTCACGAATACGCTCTTTGCGGGTAAGGGTGGTAAGCCATGAAAGTCCTAGCTAAAGTGTGATATCCGCGCGCTAAAGCAAGAGAAGCCAACAGAGCAATAGGAGCTCATCTTTCCTTTCTTTTGCACTCTGCTTTCCTCATCCGAGCCGTTCATTAACTTTGGTATCCATTTTGATGACTATATTATAAAATGAATTAGAAACCAAGCCACCAGAAGTAGTCACTCAAATTAGCTCGTCCCCTTAGGCGCATGATTCCATCACTCCACTAATAGGGATGAGGCCCATATAACCAACACCTAGCCAGCCTGACTCCTTCGTTGGAATCTCACTTGGCATGTCGACTCGCTCGCACCGATGGGTCAACAACTCATTCATAAACAGGGATGTTGACACAATTTAAATTGCCTCTGACGGCAATAGAATCCCTTGTTATCACTAGTAGTAGGATTACCTTTTGAACTAAAGTCACCTTGTCCTTGAGTGAGCTCAAGCTTCTACTTTGAAATACGCTAGATTAGAAGTGATTTAGTCTTTTTTAGGGTGAAAGGTAGGTGCACCCGAAGAGTCACTCTTACTATCTCGACTAGCCTAGTTGGAAGTCTTTATTGATGGAACTATTGGTTAGCTCTTCCCCTCGGTCCACTAGTTGAGAGTATATATCAGGATTTGGAATCAAATTCTTGATTTTCGAAGTGACAAAGACCCTAAGCCCTAACTTCTTTGCATAAAGAACCTGAGTTGAACTAAACAAAAAAGTCATTCTTCATTATTGGAATTATTCTTCGAATCAATAAATAAAACTATGAGATGCGGACTCTCTGGCTGACCATCGCACAGTGGAAATGATATAAATAAATAGATCAATCGATCAAAGGGGAGGGAAGATTGGACAGAAGCTAGGCGAGCCCACACAAGACCATATTGACTAGTGAACCAGTGGCCCCTTCTTTCATCTACTTAAAGTTTTTAGTTTAAATGAAAGTAGATAAGGCGCTTGCGTAAGTGAATAGTTGATAGCAGATGGGGAAAGCCAAAGGCAGAGCTTGGATTGGATGGATTTCTTGTATGAAACCTCATTTTGGGAGAATAACAAAGCCTCATTGGCCTATTTGTTTAGAAGGTCCTTGGATGGTCCGATGCTTGAATGGTTTTACTAATTGGAACCTACCAAGGCCGGAGATTTTAATATCATGAAAGAAAATTCTTGCAAAAGTATCGGGACCGTGTTGGCCCGTCCTTGTCTATTACCGATCTTGTTGCCGAAAAGATGAAGTCCGATGAGGACTTTATGCAGTTCGCCGATAGGTGGAGGACTATGATCGAGAAGTTAAAGGACACGCTGTCGGAACCCGAGCAAGTGAAAATGATCATCTCTAATGCAACTCCATAGTTCTGGCACATTTTGGCCATGAACAAACTTAGTGCAATGGAGGAATTATATGAGCGGGCCCGGTATATTCAGACACAAATGAAGGATTCGCCTATTATAGGCATGTTCGAACCGAGGTCAAGGCTGATAAGGAAAAGCAACAATGCTAACCCCAATGGTGCCACAACCAAGGGGACCGTTACCAACGAGCAGGTAGGAGCAGTTGGCGATCCCGCACCTTTCCGCCACCCATCTAACCCTAGATCTCCATAGTCACTACAACCACAACCTTCTTTTCTCCCCCAACCTCCACCTCAACATCACAACCCCGCCCCAGCTTTTCAACCTCCACTTCCTCCACCAAGCCAAAACATCCCCCACAATCTCCCTGCTCCCCAACAATACCATAGTGTTCCCCCACCAGCTAACTATGACCCTTAACAGCCAAGAAGGCCCATGGGCCCCAAGAGAACTGAATACCCTCCACTACCCAAAAGTCTTCCCGATATCTTCAATGCCCTAATGGCCACAAACTTGCTCCACCTGTCGAAGGAGAGAACGGTCTGGCCACAAAATGTTGATACCTCCCGCTATTGTGTCTTCCATAGGCAGTCGGGTCACAGCATAACCCACTACTTTCATTTTAAAGATTATATATATGACTTGAATGATCAGGGAGGTATAGACTGGGACGAAATGAGAAAGGTCGTGGCTTCGATGAAAGCAAGAAGGCCACCGCGACAGCAGCTGCAACAGCAAGGTCAGCAACAACAAGGTCAGCAACAACAAGCTCCTGTTCCCCAACCAAATATGGGGATTATAAACAATCCACTACCAGAGCACCCGGCTCCAAATCAACAAGTAAACCCTGTTACCTCCATCCAGGAAGTAGAAAGAGGACAGGGATGGCATGAAGAATGCGCTTCTATCGGGGCCATCAACCAAACCAGTCAACCACCACAATTGTTAAGAAACCTTCAACCTGTACCTTCTTCCCACATCTTGCCCCTCAGCGAGGGAGCTTGTTCCATAGGTTGAATGGGAGGAGCCCCGACTGCTTCTTTTATTTGCTTATGTTGTGGCTGGAAAGCCCAAAAATTTGAGATGCATGCTCCCTTTTGCGTCAGATGCTCGCTAACTAGTTTGTTCTCCCGGCCCAGGGTAGTAGTGGCTGGGCAATACTTTGCCAGGAAAACCTCGGCATCAGCTGCCAGCTCACTCAGCTATTCGAAGGTTTTGACTTTGATGTCCATCACCCTTTGCAGGATTTCATCTTTTAGATTCCTCTCACACCTCTGAATGCTGTCTTCATAGTCCAGAGGGCTTCGACATCTTTCATGGGGGTCTCCCACTCTTCTTATAAAGCATGTGGGGAACCCATAGCCCTTTTGCCCAGTCTCATCATTTTGCCTCGGTAAACTCTCCCTCGATCGGCTTCGATTTAATTGCTCGCTTCTCACTTGGCTTATTTGCTGTTGCCGAGGCTGCCAGATCTGGGTGTGGGCTGGATAAGTTCAAGCCCATCTCCCCCATCTTCCACTTCACCATTTCGAGCTCCTGGCGTAGCTCCATTACGACAGTGGGTGACGCGGGACGAACCCGATCGAGACACGGGAACCTAAGCCAGCAATCAACGAGCGCAAGTCATCTAAGCGACAAGGCAAATGCACACGTGAGTCGCGGGCTCCACAAGAATCGAAGTGATGGTTCGGCGAGCTGTGGCTCGCGAGGAAGTCGGACACGGTCCGAGCAATGGGGAGGGAGGTGGTGAACCACCTGGGGAACAAGTGTGGGCGCTGGTTTCAACCAGGCGGACCGATACCGAGGGGGATCGGTTCTGATGTGCACTCACTCACCGGTAGCAAGAACTCATGTGAATTAGTGGAAACATGGATCGGGCACTCCTCATCAGCGCTGCGATTGGAACTAATACTAGACAAGCAGAGTGGAGTGGCAGCTGCACGTACCTAGCCCGTCTGAAGGATCGGCTCCGGTCGAAGACGAGGGCGCACCGGGGAGCGTACGCACCCGGCAGACACGCTGCGTCGAGAAGCTTGCGAAGATCCCTGCTAATACATGTACTACGCTCCACGCAGGGACGGGGGTTTCACAGGGGTGGGGGCAATCAATTACACGCACTACCCTCGCACAGGAGGGGGGATCGCGGGGAGGGGAAACCAGCTATCGACCGTATGCCGAGCTCAGACGTCCGATCGAGGTGCAGCCAACTCCTGGATGAAGGTCGAGGGATACCGAAGGGTGCCTGAAGGTCTGGCACCGAGCTGATGTTACTGGATGGAGACGGCAGCCGCAGAAGTGGGCCAGTGTAGTTCTACCGCGCAGGACTGGTTTGCGCGGTCGTGGTGCGTCGGCCGTTACGGGCACTGTGGAACTCCAAACATGATGGGACCAAGTTGTGGACATTGCTGACAGGGAGATCTACGAGCCCTCGAAAAATGGCCGCCGTCTGATCACCTTGCTGGACGTGGTCGCAGGAATAGCCGGTGTCAGGTTCCTGGGCAAACAGTTGGACCAATCACCAATAGCTGTAGTGGAACTCCTAGCTCTGACATCGGATCAGGAGAAGACCACTTGCGTTGGTTCCGTATCATCAAAGGATACAACTTTTCTGAAGACCATCTGACCTGAAACAGAGAGGAGGAGGGGGTGTCGGGGCTGACTTGACAGCAGCTTGTCCTGGGTGAATAGAGGACCCCGGGCCTGGTGCGACAAAGGGAGAATAGACGCCCTGGATGGAGAAGATGTCAAAACCAGGCGGGACCACCTCTGGTTCATCGGCGCTTTGGAGAAGAAGAACTTTTGTGAAGAGAACTCTGACTGAATCGCACAAGGGTGGGAGGTGGAGCAGCTACCAAATGGCACTCAGGTTCAGACCCAAATCTGGTGCATTTGCACGAGAACGGGCAAAGCGAGTGGAGGCGAGGTCGGATCGTGGCGGGACCACTTCTGGAACGAAGCTGGCTCGACGACGTACGACTCCACAGAAGACAATGTCGGCTGGTTCGCACAGTGGATGCCGGGGTAGTCTCTGCAAATGTGACTTCGACTGCAGGCAGGTTCCAGAGAGCAGCAGAGAGGTCTTCCTGATCCACGGGAGGTTGTAGTAGCGACGGGCGACTCCGGGAATGCCGTGGATGCACAGAGCAGGGGAGGGCGAACCTGGGTTGCTGAGGGAGAGGGGGCTGGGGCATGGGATGAAGGTGGCTAGGGTTAGGGTTGATGGGGCGCGCTGGTATTTTAGACATCCTACGGATCTCCAGTTAGACTATCATATCAGTGACGTTGTCACTTTACTCAATTTAATTGACATTTTATGCTTTTAAGTCCATCCCAACACACAGGTTATTGGGCCTAGCTCGTACATAAGGGGCTAGGGCCCATAGGTTGGGCGGCCAGGTTGATGGCCTCTCAGGTTGGCTGGGTCGGTAGGCCTTTGGCCACCTAGGTCTGGTGGACGGCCAGCCCCTTGGCCGCCCTTATTCTGTAGAAGGCCATTGATTTAGTCACCCTCCTGCAACTGCTGGTCAAAGAACATGGCATGTTATTCTGCCACACCTCGCACGAACCTCAGCCTCGTCACCCATGTCTGACTGCACGACATTGGAGGCTTCTAGAAGGAGGCCCCAATGGCAAAACTCTGAAAGGTGGGAGTTCGAAGAAGAGGGAGACACACACGGAGAAGGGAATGGAGAGAAGCAGACAAAAAGGAGGGAGTTCATGAGGAGAGGGGACGGAAGTTGGCAATCCCTTTCGAGTTCACTTCTGAGGTTCGGGCTTACAGGAGTCTTGGAACTCTGATAGCTCTGGGGACTGAAGAAGATTGACCTCCGCCACCCCCGCTTCCAGTGTCCTCTATCTTCTGCTTTAAGGCGGCCATAAGCTTAGTCACCCCCCTAGTTTGCTCCCCACATTCCCCCTTTTGTTCCTTGTTTCACGTTACATTCCCAGCTCACTTGCATTCAAAGCATCTTAGATAATCCTTAGATCCTACTATAGAGGTTTTCTCTTTAAACATATGGGAAGGTGGGTGGTCAAAACTCTCGACCATCCCCTCTTCCCAAACACCTCCCAGGTAATCACGCCTCCATTTCCTTCTCTTCTTCTACATTGCTTAAAATTTCTACTACACTTCTCAGAGCTAATTGACATTTGTTTCTTTGTATTCGTGGGCTTTTATCACTGTTTGTAGGATTTTTAGCATCTCGGGACTATGCAGGGCTCTCCATCCTTGGCCGGCCGAGCATGGAGAAGTAGGGTTCTCACAAACTCCTCGTTTGAAGGAATTTTACCTGATCATCACCCTATGAGGCTCAGGTACAAGTCTCTGGCGATCACTCCATTTATGTTTCTTTTGACTCGTGCACTATAGGCCTAGCTTCCACAGCATCTTCTGAGGAGGGATGCACCACACACCCCTTCCTTCCGAACAGACCCTGCTGCTACTATTGATGCCCCCGCCCAACCACCATCTAGTGCCTACACCTATGTTGTCAAAGAAGTCTTTTCGGGAAATGCTTACCGAACGGGAAGCCAGGGTCATTCACATTTTTACCAAGCGCTTCAGACGCGGTCCAGCCAAAGATCTCCCGGGAGCGGTCCGACCATCGTTTGATGGTAAGGTCTTTATCGAACTCGATCACGGCCAGCGGGGTATTTTCAACATGGTAGGTCAGACGCTGATAGGCCTGGCGGAGCTCGTCTTCGGCCTGCTTTCGCTGCGTAATATCCTGGGCGATGCAAAGGACATTCACCACCACCCCTTTGCGATCCAGCTCGGGACATAGCCGGATGTTATAATAGATGGGAAGATCTTCCGGCGCCAAATGGATCCCATATTCCTGTACCATGCCGGAGGTGAACACCGAAGCGATGCGCTGACGGAGCCGTGTTCCCTCGTGGTCCTGCCCGTCCGGGCCGGCTCCGGATGCCTCCGTCAAGGCCGCATTCCCGGCGAGGGTATTCTTCAACAGCGCACCCGCCCTCACGGCCGCCGGGTTGATGTAGGTCGGACGGAGCTCGCGGTCATACCGGATGATCGGGTCGGGCGAATTCTCCACGATGGCCTGAAACTCCTGCCCCTTCGCCTGCAATAACACCTCCGCATGCGTGCGCTGCCTGATCTCCAGCCGGAGCGCCCCATTGGTTTCCCGCAATTTGCGGATGGTCAAAGCCAGCACGCCATGGGCGCGCCGCAGCGATCTTTTTGCGTTTGTTTGGCCCGCGACAAGCAGCACCACGAAAAGCGACGACAACGCGAATATGAAAAGACGCGACAATTCCTCGAGACTTATGCTCCCTGAATAGGTCGGGCGCACAAAATAATGCTCGAAAGCGAGAAGCGCGAGCAGCATGGCGAGTAAACCGGGCCCGGTCCCGCCATACCATGCGCTGAAAATGATGGCGCAAAGGAACAACGAAACCGGCGCATTGACCAGGTTGAAGGAAACGATCAGCGCAAGCCCCACCGATGCGACGGCCGCCAGGTAATTCATTCCGTACATCCCGGGCGAGGGTCCTTTTTTCGTCTGCAGCAGTTCCGTGATCTTTTTTTTCTCGCCCA
Source organism: Amorphophallus titanum (assembly GCA_024336825.1). Lineage (NCBI taxonomy): Eukaryota > Viridiplantae > Streptophyta > Magnoliopsida > Alismatales > Araceae > Amorphophallus > Amorphophallus titanum. Next base: position 1,094,587 of record JANBPO010005995.1, read on the forward strand.
CGGCCTGTACCAGCGTCGGACTCTCGATGAATTCCCATTGTCCCTGCCGCCTGCTGACGGCAAACTGGTGAGCCTGTACGATGTCGAGGACCTCCGCGCCCCTGAATTTTGCAAGCGGGCCCCCCTTTTCACCGATATGCTACCCTGCCTTCGCCGGTACACCCCCCTTTCCTCCAGCGGCCCACCTTTCCAAAGAGAAACATAAGTAAATAAAAATGGGAGAACTTCGGGGAAATTAAGAAAATGATTCTATATCGTCCAGAACATTTGTGGTGCCTTCCAATGTCAATTGGTTATATTCATAAGTCAAGAAATCTGCTATGTCAGATCAAATAGTAGAGCAGGGGATTAGAGCATAGCAGAAGACTCCAGTTGTTGTCCCTAGAGACTGGTGGGTTAAAGTTATATGTGCTCTAGTTATTGACCATTATAAAAAAGTTATGGTTGCAATAAAGGCTAAAGGGAGAATGACAGCTGATATAATAGGTGAGGCCCTGATGCAATATGCAGTTAAATGATTGCCAAATTCCATTGATGACCTTGTTTCTGATGAGTATATCAGAAGAAATAGGTCATTGGCTCATCAGAAACTAGGTCATTGGTTTAAACCATAGTCTGGCTAATGCCATCTGATAAGGGTTCAGGTAGTACATTTAATTTCTTATTGACATTGCTAAAAGTTATTGTTGATTGGAGCTGAAGATCTCGGGAAAGAAAAATTGTTGCATAGGATAAGTGTGCAGTTAGACAAGGCTACTGTATGGGATCTTCTAATTCTGGGAAGGACACTGATGTGACACTATTTATAATGTGCATCTCATTTAAACCTGATGGGGGCATCCCTTGCCCCTCCACAATTTTTCGAGGCTCAGATTTTTCGTCGGCATGTGCCATTGTGTTCATCATGTGTTTCTGAGTCTAGTCATATTATTTTTATATTTTATTTGAGTCATAAATAATGTAATTTTTCTTCTATTTGAGTCTGCTACCTAGGTTAGTGAGTCATTTACCTAAGTTAGTTGTCATATGGTTGGGTTGATAGGTTATTGGGCCCAATTCAATGGGCTAGGCCTAGGGGCGCCCCTCCTTGGACTGTATGGTCAATCTGTCAATTGTCTCGGGGCAATTTGGTCCTAGGAAAAGTATGGAGCCTATAAATAGCCCCCTCTCCTCTCTCATTTGTCACCATTGATGATCAATATAATAGAGAAATCATTTGTGGAGTTATCCTCTCTCTCTCTCTCTCTCTTATCTCTCTCTTTCAAAGGGGGGCGCCCCCATTCTCTCTCTTCCCCCTCCCTCTCTCTCTCTCTAGGGTGCCCCTGCCCCTTCACCTTTCCCCTGTCCACCTCAGCTACCACATCATCCCTCTCTCCTCCACCTTATCCATTCTCCTCTTTCCACATCACCTTGCCCCTTCACCTCCCTAAAGACATTAACTCCCCCCATTAAATCCTCCTCAACCCCAAGAGTCATTCTCCCTCTCCCAAGGGAGAATCCCAAATCCCCAAGCACCCTTCCACTCCCCCAGTTCGCGCGAATCCGCTGGGCGGAACGTGGGACACGCAGTTTTTTCCGAAACTGCCGTAGGCGATTCAAATCATCCCAGCAGTCCGCGCCACAAAAACCACGCGTAGGCGAGCAAGAGTGCAATGCCGGCGGCGCGCGGCAATTTCCCGAAAAGAGCGATGAAGCAAAAATGCACCAGCGTCGCGCCGAACAGGATGAACATACTCACGCGAAAATACGGCGGCAGCGGCATCCAATGATACAGCGTGAACACGCCGAGGCAGAGCGGGATGGAAACGTGCGCGTCGCCGACTTGCGAGGCATAGACGACTTCCGGTTGTTTGCGCCAGCCGTAATAAAACGCCACCAGCGCATTGGGCAGCACCGTGATCCAGCCGCTCAACCAGCCGATATATTTTGCGCTGATGAAACCGTGATGGATATGTGAAATCCACGCGACCAGCCGATCGGTGCTGACATAGGTCGCAAACGCGCCGATGAGCAGCAGCGCAATGTCCACCGCGAACATGAGATTGAAAACGGATTTTCCCGACCGCACATTCGATTTCAACACTTCAAAGACATGAAAGCATTGCCAGAATAAAAACAGGCCGATCAAGATCAAACCGTCGTTCAAATTCAGATAACGCTTTCGTCCCATCACCCAAACGACGCCGGTGAAAAAAAGGACGGCGAGCAACGTGAGCAACAACGAAAGGCGGTTCAATTCATGCGCGTTGCCGGACGCGGCGGACTTCGCTTTTTTGGGCGGCGCTTTGATTTTGCCGGTTTTGCCTTTCACCGGAGTTTTGGCGGCGGGAATGACATGGATGCCCCAAATCACGGCGGGCAAACCGAGCACGAGCGTCATGTTCGTGACGTTGTTGACGAGCGAATTGATCATCACGTCCGCGCCGTTGCCGCCGGTCTGGCCGAGGATGACGGCGAAGATCAGATTACCGAGGCCGGTGCAATAAGGCGTGATGAGCGTGCCGAGAACCGTGCCTTCAAACCCGCGCGCGTTCATCGCTTCCAGCCGCCAAATCATCAGGAACGATGCCGCGAAGAACAGCAGCAAAAACAGCCACGGCGCGAGCGCGCCTTTCGCTTCAATCCAATGGATGAACGGATTAACCACGCGCGGAGTTTAGGGAAAAATTGATGAGGCGCGAATTTTTTCGGAAATTTGGCGCGCGAAGGACGCGAAGTGGACGAAGGATTTTTTAGCCGCGGATTGAGCAAGGATTTTTATTCTTTTGCGCCGTATTTTCGCAACAAATCACCAATGTCTTTTCGCCTTTCAATAGACGAGCCAACAAAGGGGCTGGAGAAGGGTCGGTGCAGGGTGGGCCAAAGGTCTGCGTACACCTGGATGAGGTCGGTGCAGGTTTGAATGAGGTCGGTGCAAGTTTGAGCTGGGCTAAGGCAGGGTCGGTGCAGGTTTGGAATTGCCCCCCACTGAGGTCGGTGCAGGGTTGAGATGTGAGGGGGCAAGGTCGGTGCAGGTTTGGGCTGGGCTAAGGCAGGGTTGATGCATGTTTGGAATTCCCCCCACTGAGGTCGATGCAGGGTTGAGATGTGAAGGGGCAAGGTCGGTACAGGTTTGGGTAAGGTCGGTGCAAGTTCTGTGTATGCGTTGCCTGGGCGGGGATAAGATCGGTGCATATGGGCAGCTACGCATGGGCAAGGTTGGTGCAGCCGAAGGCTGTGGGCTGCGGGGACAAGGGATGCGTCGAGGTAGCTGGACGATAGGTCGACCTGTCTAAGGGAGAAGATAAAATCCTCAATTACCGTGTGACTATAATCTTTCATTAATGTAATGTCCCTTAGTTCGTAAGTGGGCATGGTAAACTATCAAGCCTATTACGTAGTCATATACGAGTTCTATTTCAATTCGGATATCACCGGAATCCCATTTCCGCTAAACCGAGTAGCCATGGGTAGGGACTTTCCCGAGTATTACTCAGTGGGACATTCTCTCTCATGATACCGAGAGTGAATGATTCCATGTTGATTATTCCATTGTCTTCGCATGATTCACCATGTGCCCAATTATCAAACTGTACTAGACCCATTGAATACAGACCTATAAACTCGACATCAAAGCATAAAGATCCCCATGCAAGATATCCTTGGTGTCTCAAGTCTAAGGATCAATCATACTACTATGACTAAGGGAACCCAGATTGATAGTTAGGTATCAGTTACTATTAGCCATTTCCGATAATAGATCAATTCAGTAAACTCAATCTCTAATGAACATCTACATGATGTCCTTAGTGAGTCCACACGAGCGATTGTGAGATCAATCGCCTCCATCATATGAACATAAGTATCATACATGAGTCTATCCAATCCACTCGATATCCTTTCTCAAGTGTCTTGTGATCGGGAACATTTCGAACTTATGTTTATAGAGTATCGGCCTCACTATCATAATCTCATTACGATCTGATTCTCATTTGCACAAATTTGCAGACTTCATTGTGTACAAATCAATCATGACAATAAGAAGCATAATAAATAAAACACCATTTAAGCAATAAAGATTACAAGTGAGAAGTCCAATCATCAATCATGGCAACAAGAAAAATTGTGGTACATGAAAGATTTGAGCTCATTCTTATATCTGTGCAAGGACTCCAAAGAAATGAAATTTGAAACAAATCTTGTTTGCCCAGTATAGATGATATCTGGGCCCCCACTTGAATGTTCTCTGAACATGTTCAAGATCTTAGGATGGCCATAAATGTATTGAGTGATATTCTGTGCCCACCCAATTGTCTTCTTCACATTTTTGTCCTTCCCAATGTCTTCAAGTATCAAGTCCAGACAATGTGTTGCACATGGGAGCCAATATAAATGCTTATGTTTCTGCATCAACTTTCTCCCTACAGCCTTGTAATTGACTTCTTCATTATCGATGACTACTTGCACAACATGTTCCTCTTCAATTTGTTCTATTATGTCATCCATCAAATGGAACAAATAATTTGTATTCTTTTCCTAATTTGATGCATCAACTGATTTCACAAATACTGCACCTTCGATGTAATAAATCAGAAAGTTGATCATGGACTTCTTTGTGGTATCAGTTCAGCCATCACACATAATGGTGCATTCTCTCTCCATCTAGATATGCTTAAAGTTTTCAACCCATTGATGAAACTTCTCAACTTCTCCCTCAAGGTCACGTCCGTATATGTCTCGACGTGATGGGACCTTCAAATTAGGGCCAACATTTGCTGTGACATCAAGCATAGACTGTCATTATTCTGATTCAGCTGCATGTGCAGGCACACTTGCATGGAAAAATTATTTGCAAATACTTTTAAATGCATGTCCTGCAACTTCAGCTGATTTTTTGACTCCTCAATACTTGCTTGATTTTTGGCTGTGTAGCACTTTGCCTTCTGTGCACATAGTTGTCCATGGGGCATACTCTCTGCGAGGTTGCACCAGTGTCAGGACGTCGTGCTGCACCAGTTGTATTAGAGTGGGTCCCTGAACCTATTGGTGTTTTTACCTTCTTTCGAGCCGCTTGTTTACGCTCTACTGCTTCGGTCAGCTCTGGATCTGAATCCTCAGTGCTTTCCTCCTCCTCCTCCTCCTCATCATCCCTTCTTTCCCTTTTGCTTACTCTGCCTGAAATCTCTTCAGCAATTTCAGCATGATATTTAGCTCTTCGTTGCATCCTGTCTTTTTTACTCAGAAGACACTGGTGCATTTCCTTTGCCACCTGTCAGGGACATCTGTCGCATTGTTTGATCTCTCCTCTTATTCCTGTCAAATGTTGTTTTCTTCTAGTAATTTTGTTATGTATCTTTTTACTTACCACAATAATTACATTTGATTTTTCTTCTTTCAGCATCAACCATTACATTATGGTTTCTGAGATGCAACTTAACAAAATTCAGCGTCACAGTAGATTCAACTATGCAGATATCTGATGATCCTATTCTGCATGTCAGCTAATGAGCGGCCATCAGAACAGATACACAGCATGCTAGTGCGCGACAATTAACATATAAGTTTACAAGTGTGAGACAGATACATTGGTCCTCAAGATAGATATCCACTCAGCAAACTGGCTTGGATTTGTAAATGACTGTTGCAAAAGCTACTGGAAACAAGAATAAAAAGCAGAACTACCCATAAGAATGTATCAAAAATGAAGGTTGTTTGTCTTCCACCTGTCGGCCATTTTGCCTATTTCACCACCAAGAGCATCTACCTCATGAACAAGCTGAGACTTTGCAGGACCACCAACAGCTGGATTGCATGGCTGTACACCAAAAGATATACAATGTATAATGTTAGACTACAGGGTATAAAATTTTCATGTTACCATAACACGAGTACAGATAATAGTATCTCCAGAAATTCAATCAAGGCAAATTCATTGCTAAAGGAAAATATGGTTTAAGATATTAAGCGGAGCCTCAAGTAGAGTCTTGTCAAACGAAAAGAAAAACATTAAAAGACACAATTAACTGAAGTTCTGACTTCTGAGAACTTTATGTTTCTAAGCCTGGATTGCTCCTTTAGCAGGAAGAAGAATTTCTCTCCGACTTGAGACTGGATTGCATGGCTGTACACTTACAATGTCATAAATGTACCTATTTTATTAGGGGCACTAGATTCACAACCCTAGGTAGCACTGGGCATCTCTCTCATCTTTATTGCACAACATCTACTGGAACCAGCTGTTCTTTTCCATTGCATCACATGCTTATTTTATAACAAAGGTCATACATACTACAATGACTTGAACTTACCCTTTCTTTTTTTTCACCTTTTGTAACATACTCTTGCCATTGTTGTTGTTGTTCTTGCCTGCAGCATATCATTGTTTTTGCCATAAATGTTTCTTTGTTATGGTAAGGCATTGGATGATGTTTCTCTATAATACTCATTCTTTTCTTAAATTACATGTTACTTTTTTTCATTACCTTATTGATCTGTAGGTGGCTAACGCTTCTTATAATGATGTTTAATACTTTTTTTGTTACATGCTACAGCCTTTTCTTGTCCTTCATGATTCCTAGAACCATCAACCACCCAGATGGGTTGATGCGGAGTGAGACTCGCGACGTCGGACGACGGAGTTGATTGGCATTTTGCATGGTGACATTATTTTACACGAACGACGATTGGAGTTATGTTCGTCGGCACAGGGTTGGTGCCTATGCAAGAAAAGGGTTTATTCCTCGATCCAAATGAAATGTTCAGATAAGGTGTTCATTCGTCGATGCCAACAAGGTGTCAAGACCGGCGTGATTTATTTGTCCCTTAGTATGTTCATCGGCACGGGGTTGGTGCCTACGCAAGAAAAGGGTTTATTCCTCGATCCAAATGGAAGGTTCGGATAAGGTGTTCATTCGTCGATGCCAACAAGGTGTCGGGGCCCACATAGTTTATTTGTCTCTTAGTGCGCTTGTTAGCACAAGGTAAGTACTAAAACGAGAAATTGGCTCCTCTTTCCTTTTTATTTTTTTGTCTCTCTTCTATGTCTCTTTTTTTTTCTCTTCTCTCTTTTTTGTACAAAGGATGAACAATGACAAGACCATTTGGGCAACAGTAATGCAAATTCGCCCACGGCGGGGCGGAGAATTGTATTATTCACTGAATGGAGGAATTAGAGCGTGGTACAATCTCAGGTGTCTGCCATTAAGGTGCTGTGGACGCACTTTTTTTTTAAATCGTGGTTTATTTGTTGATTGGTTTGTTAAGATGGGTTTATTGGTTTGTTAAGTGCGTGGGTGTGCCAGTCATAAAGTGACAATTTATTCGTGTTAGGGTGCAGGTCACGGATTCAGAGAGAGGGTGAATGAATCCCCTTTTAAAAATTATAGCGGAATAAAACTTTTACCTACACTCAATGAGGTCCAATAAGACCACTGAACTCTCTTACTCATGAAACTGAAAATGCTGAAGATAGAAAACCCAAGGAATCGCGCAGACTAAACTCACAAGTTCGCTCAAGGGACTGGAAACACTAAGACGCATATGTTTCTATTGAGCACTCAGTCAAACACTTAACAACAGTACCAAATTTAAACTGAAATCACACAGGAAAACTTTTAATATAGAATGCTCAAACAACCTAAGAAGGGGGATAGATGATATGGAACAGTAGGCAAGGCAAACCACGATGGACAAGATGTTTTTAGGTGGTTTGGCCAGACCCACAGTCTGCCTACGTCCACCTCTCACCCCAAATCGGAGTGAGGCTTCCCTTGCAAAAGCAAGAATAGCAGACTCAATCTGCAACAGACGCTGCCCAACAGCTTGACCAGAGAAAAACTCTCCTCTCTTCCTCCAACCTAGAGGGAAACCACTAGTGACACCTTGTCACTAGCAACTGGAGACACTAGTCTCCCTTCCTCCAAACCAGAGGGGAAACCATGAGTGACACCCTACCACTCATAATCGGAGACCCAAGGTTGGTTTCCTACACATTGAAGAACCCAATGGTGACACAGCTTTGGGGCTTCTTAGTGTTCACAATTCTACTCCTTATCATCTTCCAACCTCCGAACGACCCGAAGACGAGCTAAGGAAGGCTTATGACGAACTTCTTAATAACAATCGCGTTGTTATTTGGGATCACTTCGGCTCCAATAGTGTTGACGCTGTTCTTAATAAAGTCAGACACATGGTGGCACTCGGCTGTAAGTACATTGTACTTGACCACCTTAGTATTGTTGTGTCTGACCAGTCTGGCGATGAGCGGAAACAGTTAGATGAAATTACGACCAAACTCAAAACACTTACAATGGAGTTGGACATTGCCGTGGTCGCGATTATCCATACTAATCGGCAAGGTCAAATACGAGGCACCGCTGGTGTTGAACAACTCGCGAACATCGTGTTACGTTTGGAGCGCAACAAAATCGACCCTAATGAATGGCGACGTAACGTTACTAAAGTTACAGTTGAGAAAAACCGATTCTGCGGGTATACTGGACCGGCTTGTTATCTATGGTATAATAAAGATACAGCGAGGCTAGTGGAACTTACGGATGAAGAAGCAGCAACATTTGAAAGAGGCGGACAACTCGGAGACGACGAAATCCCATTTTAACAGGAGTAATAAATGAGCGGAAGGACTTGGGTCTACAGTGACCCACACTTCTACCACAGTAACATCGTAAAGTTTGAGAATTACGACGGAACCAAGCTTCGCCCTTTGTGGGACGATGCTGAACGGATGACAGAAGACCTTATCCGCTGGTACAATGAATTAGTTCATCCTGAAGACCGTGTTTACATCCTAGGAGATGTTGCTGTTTCTGCCACTAACATGAGGAAATGTGTTGGAAGGTTGTTAGGCCGAAAGGTTCTAGTAAAGGGAAATCACGATCCAGATAAGCACAGAGAGATGTATAACGAGTTGTTCGATGACATCCGGGCAGTTGTCGTAAGGAGGGGTTTTGTGCTTAGCCACATCCCTCTTCACCCACAGTGCTTAACGAGATGGGGTGTGAACATACACGGACATCTACACGCCAACAGGATTGAGGAAGAGGGATACTCTGGAAGCGCAGACCCTCGTTACAAGTGCGTTTGTGTTGAACAAACTAACTGGCGTCCTGTATTGTTGGATGATGTATTGAAAGGGTGTTACGGATAGGAGTACTGATTGTATCTTGATAAAGAGAACGAAGATAAATAAGTGATCAGAAGAAGGCAGAGCTGATCTCTGAGTTCCCTCTGAGGTCTCAGAGGAATTTTCTTTTATTTTGTTTATTAAGTGTTTAGGATTAACACCTGTGTCTCAGGTTTCTTTTTGGCTTTCAAGAAACTGTTTTCATTTCTGAAATTTATTTGGTGTCGCTACATATTTCGTCTTCTCCTTTTTGATCAATAAAGAAATTTGTTTTCCTCCAGGGGCGGGAGTGCTTTGCATGTGCGCCAACTGGTTCAGGAAAGACGTTGGCATTTTTATGCCCTATACTTATGAAACTTAAGGTAGCCTCAATCAAGCTTTTCCAGCTGTCCATCTGCATTTGTGTAGCGAATCCTATAACACAGCTTCTCATGTGATTAGCATGGATCTAAGGACGGTGTGCGAGCTATAATTCTTTGTCCTACAAGAGAGCTTGCTGCTCAAACAACTAGGGAGTGCAAGAAACTGGTGAAAGGAAAGAAGTTCTATGTTAAACTAATGACAAAAGAGCTATCTAGAAGTGGTGATTTTGAAAAAATTCCATGTGACATTCTTATATCTACACCACTTCGCTTGGAATATGCTACTAAGAAAAGAAATCTCGATCTAAGCAGGTATGAGCTATCCTTATCCTTGGAACTCTGATTGTGGGAAGTGGGAACATGGTAATATTTTTCTTTGTAATGTTTTTAGTCAACATAGTTTTAGTGTGCAAATTCTTATCTTGATTAGTCCTTATTCTTGTTTTTTCTTAGGATTATGAAACATAATTATGTAAGAGACACTGGTGTGGATGGGTATCAAATAAGAAAGAAATAAATAGGTCATCAGGAGCATATCCTTACTAGGAAAGTGGATAGAAGTGCCAGCTCTGGAAAGATAGATGTTGCGGGGATCTCCCTCTAGAGGCAACCTTCCCGAAACTCTGCGATATTAGCTGTGCCTCTTGCCCCTATGTCTCACACCATTGACATTCAGCTTTCAGGGGTACATGGGCAACGACTTATAGGAGGAATCTTAGGCCAGATGAGATGGACCAGCTAGAGGGACTCCTCCTTTTCCTTCAAGACTTTACTTCAGAGCCAGGCAAAGTCGACGTCTATGTAGTCAGAGGCGCGCCTAGGCGCCTTCGGCCTGACGGTGCGCGGCCTCGGCTTCGTGCCGGCGCTGTTCCTGACCGCGCTGATCGCCGCCATGTTCTCCAAGAACTCGTCAGTCCGCCGCGTATTTTGAGGGCAGCGCCCAGGGTTGTGAACCGTTGGGTCGTGCAGGCGAGAGCTTGGTCGCCACGCATCCACCCTTCGATGACGCGTCTCGGCGTGATCGAGTTCGCGTCAAAGCCCCTTCCTTTGTAACTCGATATTGTGTGATTCTTCTGTTATGTGTCTTTGCAACCCTGCAGTTGCTTGTGACATGGTTTAAGTGAGACGTTGTCTAAGCTTACTTCAATTGCATTCCTATTCACTGTTTTTGATTGAGCGAAAAGTTTTTAAGGATCTATTCATCCCCCCTTCTAGATCCCGTCCTATCCTCTAAAAAGGGGAACATTCTCCACTTGACAAGCCCCTCAATCTGATTTCTGTTGAAACACCCATGGACCCCAGGGGCTTGTTTCCTTATAACATGGGGCCCGACGGATCTTACTCCAAAGGTGAACAACAATGGATCGCTTGGTCCGACAACCATTCAATCCATGCCTCTCAATTATGGTCATGGCAGCCCATGGGTTATTGAGATCCCTTGTAGGGTAGTCCTTGGGTTTTCAACGCCATTTCGGTTATCGGGTCGCTACATGATCGGCCTCCTAGCAGTTTACAAGACTGTCTTGGACTCTTCTGTGGTAGAATCTCTATTTCACTCCCTACAACGCTCGGGATAAGGGGAGATAATGCCGAAATCCACCCATAACTTTCCAAGGTTTTCCATTTACTTTGCTTTAATTAAAACTGAGATTTAACACGAATCTTTTATAGAACTTGTGATGCTGCTTGCAATTCGGTGTGGCATGTGCGTGCCCACCTTGAACTGAGCTAAGACCGTGCTTGAAAATGAACCTCGCATGAAGAACAAACAACGAACTCATCTCCACATTGGGGACGTTCCCATGCTAATGGAGAATCTTCCATTTCCATGAATTTCTAAGCTTGAATGAATTAATTTTAATAGACACCACAACATCAATAATATGTGGGGTCATGGGCCAAGTTGGGCCTCTGGCTTCTCCTACTAATTACTGTGTGCTTTTGCGTCGACCTCAGACTCGCTGGGGTCAACCTTCCTCTTTTCTGCTAGACCCCCCCCTTGAATCAGCGCCATCAAGTGAATTGGAGCAAGTGAAGTTCCCTTGTGTGCCAGTTCACTCCTCCCTCTCCACTTTCCCCATTCTATTCTATGCTGACCCATAGCCTTCCCCATTTTCTTCTGCGTCGGTTCAATGCTCTTCTCACCTCCCTCCGCCAATTCAACCACCTCTTTCCTTATGCCCCATTTCAACCGCCATCCATCATGTATATTTACTATCTCTCCCCCCTACTCCTTACCTTCTGCACCGATTCAATAATATTCTCCTTTGAACGTGCACCGATTCATCTTGCCCTTTCTGCTCATTCTCATCTACCATGCTGTTTCCTTAGGAGCAAGCAATGCAGGGACGGCACATGGACTCATACTCTCCCTCAAAGACCCTCTACCCATCCAAGTAAAAATCGACTAGAATTGACATCCCAAAAGGGACATACAAGTCAAAATCGGAAGTTGAAATTTGGTGGAATTGACGGCCAAGAAAGACCTTGTAGGTCAAGATCAAAAATTGAAATTTGGTGGAATTGACGGCCAAGAAAGACCTTGTAGGTCAAGATCAAAAATTGAAATTTGGTGGAATTGATGGTCCAAAAAAGACTTGTAGGTCAAGACCAAAACTTGAAATTTGGTGGAATTGACGGTCCCAAAAAGAACTTATAGCTCAAAACTAGAAGTTCAGAGTTTGGTCGAACTTCAAATTTGGGCAGAGGTGACAGTCTTAAATAACATGTAGTCTAACACTATAGATGAAATTCGGTATTAAGATATGCATGCCCTAGAGGGGACATCATAACGATGAGTAATAAAAGTTTCTTACCTCTTTTTTTCCTTTCCATTTTTTAGCATATTCCTTCCATGTTTTTTGTTTTCTGCTGTACGCACATGTCTAAAATTCCAAGGGAGGAGGCATTCATTTGGTATGATCTAATCCTCCCTCTTTTCATATTTCATGGATTTACTTGGTGGTCTTTTTGTTGTGTAGGCATCGACCATTGCAGATAATTCATGTCATAGGTGTCTCCTTGAGAATATGGTCAATTTACTCTTTGTATCACTATCTCATACAGTCCAAGACCTCGGTGGTTGTTTTTCTCTTTAGTTGTCTGGTTCCAGCATCCATCATCTTCTTGGCATTGCAGAAGCCTTGGAAAGGAAGAGCCTTGCCTAATTCACAGGTTAACTGATACTGTTTTATTACTTTACAAGGGAAATGTACTAAACTAGTGTTATATTGAAAAAACTTGTTCATGTTTGCAACATCATGTTTATCTTGAAGGGCATTAGTGTTTCAGGTGATACCTTCAGTTATAAATGGAGGAATAACAGCATTATATTTCATCGTGTGGGGGAAAGGGCTCAAAATATGTGGTCCCCTCATGTGAGTCAATATACTCTATAATCTTTTCTTTTACTATATTTCTCTGGTCTTGTTGGAAAAATGTCTGCTTTTAGGTCATTCTTGTGGTGAAATTCTTCTTTTATCCTTGAAAATTTACTGGAATATTGAGCCTTTGCTGTCTTTGTTGTAGATTTCAAATCTATATGTGCAATATGAATGCTTCCATTATGAATTAAAACATGTTCCATTATTCCATCACTTTGTCTCCAGTTTATGAAAATCATGACTCTGTGACACAATAAGTGGACGTTATTTTAAGATTGGGCACCAATTATAATTAAATTATGTTGATTTCTAAAAATTTTAGAATTAGCACCCGTGTACAAAGTCGCTAATTCTTAATATTTCCTTGGAAATTCTGTTAAATATTGAATGAGCGACACTTCATACAGACGCGTAATTATGAATCGACAGCTGTCTGAATGGACGCTAATTCTGGGTTCTCAATTTTTTTTACGTTTCTAGTGCATACCATGGGTTTCTTGGCACTCTCATTTCACATCCGTATATGGTGTCCCTATTTTCGTTTATATTTGATACCCCTCAACTCTCGGTGATATTTGAACCCTCCGTAGGATATTCCTTCCTTCGGACTGGTGATTTCATCATTGGGACCTCCGTAAGTCTACACTATCCTTAGATTCTGTCAAGACGACTGAGCCAGTTGTACCCTACAAACCCTACACACCGAGTCACAGTCATGTCCCTCTGAAGAAACATGACGATCTAGTCCTCATAGAGTGCTATTTCTGGCCTCTTTTGAGAAGTCTATGTTCTGTCTAGAATTTGCGACCTGGACATGGACGCCAAAATAAATTGGCGACCAGGCTAGTGGGTGCAAATTAATGAATGAGCGACCCTTTACGCAGACGTAAATTCTCTATGCCTAATCTATTCAGAGGAATAAGAGACTACCACAGTGGATGCCATTTCTAAAATCTGCGGCTATCTAAGTGGATGCCAATTACCTAGTTTTCATGACATGTTATCATTTTCATGCACTTTATTTGTATGTCATACTTCTTCAAGTTCTATCCATGAACTCCTTCAATCCGTGAAATCTACCTTATCGCTCTACAATGGTTATTCTTTTGAAAACTCTATATTGGCTATAAAACTATGGTGGATGCCTAAATATATATTTTACCCAATGCCTATGCACATAGGGCCCGCTCTGGTCCTGGGAGGAGCACTCGAAAGTACTTGTGCCCATGGAAGTTGAATGATCACAGTGTGGCATCATACTGAAGTGCATGACTTGCTTGATTAAGGCATTCCACGAATCTCGTGCTTGACTTGACATGACATGACTTGCATGGCCCGGAATGTGTATTTACTTGCTTGAAATAATACCAATTCTCATACATAACTTTATACTACATGCTAGGCAATTTGATATACTCTAAATGATTGACTATCTTGCTAGTTCATCCATATTATTTCTTGATATTTCAGACTCATCATTATTTTACATGAATCGCTAGACTTGCATAGTTCACATCTTAAATTCATTGACCATTCTTAAATGACTTAACAAAGGGTCAACGTGCTTTTAATTTGTGCTTTCACTCATAATCTTGCGCGACCCATCCTCCTAACTCCGTCTTGGCCATCCTTCAAGTTTATGACATAGCCCGGAGGAGGAAATGAAGAATAAGTTGAGGAAGTTCACGAGGGGTCTTAGAGGATCAGGAAGCTTCCCTCCCCTACCGTATTGCCTGTTTGGGATTTGATCTTTGGCTTAGGAAATTTTTGTTGTCTTTTGCCCTTTTCATGCATGCTTACGACCAGGATTTTCCCTACGGGGACTTTTCCCTCTTGACATGCTTTTCTTTTGTATTTAATATAACTTTTATGCATTTATTTTCAAAATAAAGACCTAATTGTACTTGGGCTTTGTAGCATATTTTTCCCTTTTAGGCTGTGACTTCCACCTACTAAGGTGGCGGGTAGGTTTGGTAATCTAACCTGGGGCCTCACCTACCCTCGTGAACCGAAGAGAAGAGAACGAGTAAAGTCTTTGCACTCTTAGTTTGGCTTTGACTTCCCTCGGATTTTGAATCACTCAAGTTTATGTGCTAAGCGTGTTGTGTGTGTGAGCAGTGGCGGAGCTAGAAATATTTAGAAGGGGGGACAAAATATAATTAATATAATAAAAATTATTTATTTTCATTCAAGTAGAAGATAGTTTACAAGTGAGTTGTCCATGACGGATCTTCATAGTCTGAAAGCGTTACATTATTATCTCATTGTCAATACTCTCGAATGTCTCCTTCTCAATATATGTCACAAAATTATCATTCATCCATTGATCACCGCAAAAATTACTTCACCTTCAAAATCAGGTGTAGTGTTTCCGACGAGTGGGAGTTGACTTTGTATTATATAATCGAGATAATGAATCACAAATAGGAATAATTGAGAAGGAGAATCAGGTTAAGCTACTAAGACATGTAAAATCTACGTGATTGAAAATACACGAAACAAGAATTAAAAAAAAAGACAAAATCAAAGTCCTGAATGAAATATCTTCCCAAGGTAAAACCCCATGGTAAAGCTCTACGATTCCAATAAAAGCCACCAAAAAGATAACAAGAGAATTGAGCAAAAGAGAAAACTCAGCGTATTGACAGAGAAGCTCCTCAGAGTGGAGTGCGGTGTGGGGGGGGCGGACGTGTGGATCGGAGAGACTTGCTACAAGCCTGCAAATCAACTCTGTGCATAGCTCGATAGCCCTTTTTTATTTATACTCAACTATCAATAAATAACCCTACATAGCTACGACATGATGGTTGCCTTCTTGGTTCTTGATGGTTCTGGGTTTAGGGGGATTCTGCCTTGATGATTCTTCTATTATCAATTGTCCCTTGTCTTTTTCAGGACAAAATGAGATGGTCTTGAATTCAAAGGGCCTTTTTTCATAGGGGTTAAATCCTAACCCTTCCTTCCTGAAATTGGCTCTAGTGCCTAAGAGGGCATCCAGGTTGGATTTCCCCTAGGTCATTCTTTATAGGACAGATTGCAAGTCCTTCAACTCTTTTTCAGCCTTCTCAAGGTTTTTTTGTAACTCAATGTTGACAGTGTTTATTGCCTCATATTTTTCATGACTAAGTTTGCTCTCTCTTTCACAGTCCTGATACTTCAAACTAGTTTGGCTTAGCTATTTTTTGAGCTTTTCATTTTCTTCCGTTGAGCTTTTCAGTTCTAATTGATTACTTTCGAAATCTTCAATCTATCTTTCCAGTTTTAAGTGTTTTCAACTCCTTGTTAACAGGATTATCATGAACCAGTGCATTGATTTTCTTCTTAAGGTGCATGTTTTCTTTCTTAAACACTTCATATATTTCAAACAAGATAGTATATGCCTCTTCCTAATCTTCAATAGAGAAATGATCAAATATGGTAGTTACCTGATCTTCTTCTTCCTCATTTTCACCTACCATTAGGCAAAAGTCATCCTGATCTTCTGATGCGGAGGGGCTTTCACTTTCTTCCTCGTCGTCGCTCCAAGTATAAACCATTGCTTTGAACTTCTTTCCCTTGGCTTTGCCCATATTTTTGAGCATCTCTAGGCATTCTACTTGCATATGTCCTGATTTTCTGCATTTGTAACAAGTGACCTTGTCAGAGTTTTTGGTTTGGGCAGATTTAAAATTGGATATCTTCCTTACCTGATCCATTCTCTTTTTCTTTTGGAATTTACCTCTATTCCTTAAGAACTTCTTAAATTGTCAAGTGAGTAGGGCATGATCAGCTGAGCTTATCTCTGGGATGTCATGATCATCAACCTCATTAGAGCTATTTGTGCTCTCAGAAACTTTGAGAGCCACAGTCTTCTTTGGCTTGACGTCTTCTTCACTTCTCTTCAGGTTGAGCTCATATGTCATGAGCGAGCCTATCAGTCTGTCAACTGTTAATATAGATAAGTCCTTGGAGTCCTCAATAACAGTGGTCTTAGTGTGCCATGCAGGGGTGAGAGATCTAAGGATTTTCCTAACAATGTTACTCTGAGTGTGCTCTTTTCCCAGAAGTTTTAAGCTATTTGTTAGTTGGGCGAATCTTGCATATAATCATGCACCTAGTGCAGGGGATAAGAATCTCAAACATACAAATTAGAGACACAGTCTTTTAGGTGGTTCGGTCACCCCACAAGATGACCTACGCCCACCCCTTGCTCAACCTGAGCAAGGTTTCACTATTGTGAAGAGTGCATACACACCAAGGGAAGATCCCTTACACTATGCTGGCAAACAACTTGGACCTTGTGAGCTTTTTCCATGCTCACAGACACGCTGATATACAGCTTACGAGTGACCTTGCCCAAATTAGCTATAAACTAGCCTGATCTGACCTCACAATATCTCGTACGAGAACAATCACAAATGAATATAATAGTAATAAAACCAAGAATGTCAAACTAAAATGCACAAGTCGAGCTAGAATTGTCTTCTTAAGAGGTTGGTGCTCGATCTTTAGAAGAACCACTTGTAGCAGACTGGAACAACGATAGCAAATTCTTCACGATCCAAGAGCTTCTATGTGGCCCTCTTTCCCTTGACATCTTTGTCTCCTTAACTGGTATTTAATAAAGCTTGATCAAATCAGACCTTTTCGCGGTCTTGCTTTCTTCCCACAGCCGGATATGAAGATGCTTGAGAGATGAATGTCTTCCAAGAAAATCAATCTTCGCAAAGTTGCTGCACCTTCACAAGCTGCCATCTCTCTCACCGGTGCTCCTCCTCTATCTCTCTCAAGCCTTGTTCTGTTCTTTCTGTGCTTCTCCACTAGCACACACTCGTTCACCACCCTATTTCTTCATGCACAACAAAAAAGCCTAACTACCTTGTGATATTCCCTCTTCTAGGAGAATCTCGTGGGGCCCATGTGCCAGAGGTAGTTAGAAGGAGAATGTTTTCCCTCTAAAAATTCCTTCTAGAGACTTCTTCCTCGAACGCACGGATCCCACCAATCATTACTTGGGATCACGTGCTAGAGAGATGGATCTCATTTAGGGTTCACTAGACCCATTTCCATTTTAACTCAAGTTGAGGTAGCCTTGAACTCGACTTAGTTTCGAATCCTTTTGAGTAGGGCCTCTACTAGAATCCTCAAGTCGACTTAACACAGCTTCAAGTCTACTTGAACGGGTGACTCCATTCCGCAGCTTTTGGATGGCATGTATAATTCGACTTGAAATTGGCTTAAGTCAAGTTGGGATTCCCACTAGTCTTGACAGCAGCTTCTGCATGAAGACTAACTCAACTTGGCTTTGTGTTCAAGTCGACTTGTCCCCTTGAAAGCCTTCCTTTCTACTAAGCATAAGGGCCTTGTGCCGACTTTGTCTTGGGTTTAGGTTTAAAAAATTTGACTACAGTAGAATCAAATGCACCTGGATCTCACATAATTCTCATCAAACACCTACTGAGCGAAGAACAAGGAACTTAAACAATACAAACACCAATTTCAATCGCACAGTAGACACAAAGCTTTTAAGGTGGTTCGATCTGAAACTAGAGATCTACGTCCACCCCACACTCCAACTGGAATGTGACTTTCTCCACTGATTCACAGCTTAAATTACTGGGCTCCACAGCTTGTCAACACTGCTGACTAACAGCTTGCGCTGGGGACTTACAGCTTAACCCGACCAGAGAACACTTCTCTACACGCTGAGGAGCTACAGCTTAACCTCTGCTGACGAACAGCTTGAAGAACAGGTTCAGAAAAATAGAGAAACAAAAGCAAGAAAAATACAAAGATCCCAAATGGGAAATGTAGCTCAACACTGAGCAATCTCAGCTCTGGTTCTGAACCAGGAGACTGAGTGACCTTTCTCTCTCACAAGCTCTCTAACACTCTACTTTCAAAGCGCCTCTTCTCTTCTCCTCTTTTTCTTCTCTGGATACTCTTCTCTCTTTTTCTTCTCTGGATCGCACAAATCAGCTTCTGCTCATCTGGAAAAATATCCACACTCATCTTTTCAAGAAGGAGAAATCTTCCTTTTTTTACCAGTAGTAGAAAGGGCGTGTGTCTTCCACGAATTCCCGCCTTAGAGCCTCCACACGTGGCAGCATCTTACCATCTACTTTACATGTGTCATGATCCTGGCACTACATCCAACCTTGGATCACGTGCCATCTTTATTTTTCTACAAAACATTATCTGTCAACACAAAAATAATCATTAGTTCAGTTGAAAATGAACGGGGAGTAGAAAGATGCACGGAGTATGTTTTTAGTACATGTAAACTGGCTGCTAAAGAATCTACTCGGACTTGCTGCATCTCAGGCAGTCATAACACAGACCTGCTCGGACTTACACTGGCTAGGCTACAGTGTATGCTCTGACTTCAAACATGCACAGGGTTGGACTAGCTCCAATGTGCTCGGACTTACACTGGCTTAGCTACAGTGTAAGCTCAGACTCTGCTAGTGAATGTGCTCGGACTAGGTGGTGTATGTGCTCGGACTTGCTCCAGCATGCAACGAACCAAAATGTGCACGGGCGATGTTATGTGCTCGGACCTAAACATGACATACACTGTCTCTGCTACAATGTATGCTCCGACTTTGTTGAAGGGCAAGCAAAACATGCACGGGTGCTAATGTATGCTCGGACTTGTTGAGAGAGGGATGAGGCATATGCTCGGACATGCGAAGCTTGTATAACAGTGTATGCTTGGACTTGCAGGGAAGGCATGATGCATATGCTCGGACATGCAAGGCTTTTATAACAGTGTATGCTCGGACATACACTGACTTGCAACAGTGAGTACACTGACATTTATACAAAGCGAGTAAGGTCATGCACGGACTAACTCCACAGCTGATAGCAGGCAGAGCATGCAAGGAGTTTGTTTGAGGAAAAAGCACGGGGTATAAAAAGTGCATGGACTTGATGCCAAGTCGTGGGCTTGTGAAGCAAGGCAAAACATGCACGGATGCATGTTTTGTGAGGCAGTCAGAACATGCACAAATGCAAGTTCTGTGAAGCAGTCAAAACATGCACGGATGCAGATTTTCAATTGAACATGCACGGATTCATGTTTCAAGGAAGCATACACAAGTGTAATTTCCTTCCAAGAGGAAATGTGCACGGACTTGCTAAGCTACTGCAAGGACAAGATGCACAGAGAAAAGTATGCACGAGGTTTAGCTTGCACGGACCATGTGAAGACATGCAAGGACTTTGCTTTAAAACTAAAACATGCACGAGATTTGGCTTCCACGGACTCTGTGAAGGCATGCAAGGACTTTGTTTGAAACACAAAACATGTACGGGGTTTAGCTTCCATGGACTCTGTGAAGAGTTGCAAGGACTTGGTGATGACGACTGTTCATGCTCAAACTTTGCCTTCCTTCCAAATAGAATGTGCATGGACTTATGTTCTTGGCTAAGGCCAGAACATGCATGGACTCAAAGGCACGGACTTAGAATGTAGTGGATTGTTCATCCACGGACTTGGAAGAAAAACATGCACTGACTATATGAAGACTTGCAAGGACTTAGTGTGAGACATGTATGGACTTTACAATGCACAGGTAAAATCTACATGGACTAAAAATGCAACCCAACAGAATTTTGTCTAAGTCCAAAATGTGCACGGGGTTTGTATACGACATGCATGGACTTACACTGCACAGACTGTACATGTACGAACTTAGATGCAAAGTGTGCACGGACTTAAGATGCAACCCAATCAGCAATTTGTCTAAGTCCAAAATATGCACGGACTTTGATCATGCGATACGGTGGAATGTGCATGGACTTTATGATAGCGTGCACGGACCATGCACGGACTTGCTGAAGAGTAGCTTGGACTCTACATAGCTAAGGCAGACGTGCTTTGAACATAGAAATGTGTTGGCCATCATCAAACCAAGGTTGTTGGCCATCATTAAAATAAGGTTTACAATAGAGACTTGTTGGCTCATGGGTTCCCAATAGAACGGGTCAAATGGATCAAAGAAGGTGGGGCTATGGAGGGCCTCTTCTAATTCTAGGAGTTGGTTTGCCCAAATTTCAATCTCTCCATTATGGATTAAATTAGCAGCATCGAGCGGAGTCGACGAGATGGTGGGCTTGATGGGTTGGATGAGCTCCAGGACTTGAGTGGTACCTTCGGGCTCCTTTGGGATCGGCAAAAATATTAAGAGCTCACAAGTACACCGACCTATAGTGCACATGGAAGTAATAGTGCCAACGGAGGGATAGGCAAGGCTATGGCACTTGGACTTGTTGGACTCCATGGCCAACATGCTAGTCAACCCTATTTGCCACTCCAAACTTCTAAAAAGGTCTTTAATGGTTTCCATGAAGCAAAAGGTTTAGAACGTGGTGTGAAAAGAGTGATGGTGGACTAGTGGGAGTTGTTGCTTCATGAGTGGCTGGCATGGAGTTGAAGGGTGTAGGATAAGGCCCCTTTTGAGCCAGTTAGCCAAGGGCTCGGCAATGATTAGTTCACAGGTGGTGGGGATGAGTTGCTCGCGCTAGTGGTCGGGGTTGTTTTGTGTCGTGAATATTTGAGGCTCATCTTCCGCCTTAGCTAGATGATTTTGTACGGCTTGCTCAAACATGGAGAGTGCTTGATAATAAGAGTTTGGGAAGTAGAACCTCTTCTTGTCTTCCAAATATTACACAAGACACTCTTTTCCTTCAGGATCTATGATCACATGTTGCTCTTCCGCCATTCTTTCCCCAATCTAATATGTGATCCGAGGGGCCAAATTTGACACCATGCTCCATTAACCCATGTAGCGGACTTAGATGGAACGGGGATACACAAGGTAGGTAGAACTCCACAAAGATCCATTCCTCATGGATGACAATTTTTCCCTCTTGTGATAAGGAGTTCACAAGAGATTGGGAGATGTAATGTAGCGCCCCTAGAATTTTTTTGAAATTATAAGAATTTTTTAAATTTCCCTATTTAACACCCCCCATTAACCCATCCCATTTTCCCGGATCTTGCCCCCCTTTCATTTATTATCTCCCCTCCACACATATATACATCTCACTCACTGTTTGCAAGAGAGCTCTCTCATTTTTTTCTCACCACCTTCTCCCTCTCTTCCTCTCTCTCTCTCTCCTGGCTCTCACTCACGGAATCCCTCCCTCTCTCTCCCGGTCACCACAACCTCCCCTCACCATTCCATCTCTCTCACTCTCTCGCCCACACCTTCCCAGTTTCCCCATCGCGCCGGGGCCGTCCTCTCTCCGACCACCGCCGACAACACCTCCCGTCGACCGCCGTCCCCACTCCCCGTCGGCCATCCTCCGACCACCGCGGCACCCCGCCGTCGACCACCCTCCGCTCCCCCGTTCCTTCCTCCGGTGACCACTCCGACCCCACGCCGTGCCAACGCTCCCTCTGCTAACACCCCCGCGGACTCCACTGTCACTCCCTCACCCATCTCCCTCCGCCAACCGACCTCCACCGGACGCCGCGACTGCACCCAGTCCTTCACCGGCAACCTCCACCCCACTCCCCTCTCCATGCTAACCCTTTCATACCCTCCACCGGCAGCATCCCCCCCTCTCCTCCGTGTCCAGCCCGGCACCCCCTCTCATCCCTGCCAGCAGACCTCAGCCACCTTCCAGCACCACCACCTCACTCCCTCCTAACCCCCCCACAGCCACCTCCGGCGATCGACCCCCCCCCCTCGCTACCTGCACCGGCCGGCCACCTCCTCCCACTTGTCCCCGTTGCCACCACGGCGACCCCGACCCTTCCCTGCTCGACCGACCACCCCACCGACTCCCTGCCGGTGCCACCTTCCCCAACCACCCAGCAGCCCACCCCCTGCATGCCCAGCCGAACCCACCCCGGTCTCTCTCTTTCTCTCTCTAACTCCCAGCTGCGACCAGCTTAGCGAGCCCCTCCCTCTCGCGTCCACACTTCTCCCACCGCCGACGACCACTCCGGCAACATCCCTCCCCTGCCGCACCGCCTTCCTCACGTCCCCCCCACTGCACTCCCCCCTCTCACACTCCCAGCCACCGTTTGCCGCCACCACAACACTCCACCACCTCCACCGTAGATTCCCCCCGGCCACCTTCCCCTTGCCGCGCGCCGCCGGCCAACCCCCCCCCCCCTTTCACCGCCGACGAGCCTCACTGCCACCCCACTCCATCTCGTTCTCACCGTCGACCCCCCCCCCCTCTTTCTCCAGCGAACCCCTCACCACCGTGAACACCCCCCTGCCACCAAAAAAAAAAATAATAAAACAAAAATAATTATTTTTCACTATGTTATATCTACTTTTCGATCCTACATAAGTCGATAATGATCAAACTAACTTGTAGACAGATGCTAGCAATAGCACAACATCTTTTTAAACGCACCTTAACGAGACTAAACTACTGCCAATTATATATACGGCCAGAAGAGAGACTCTTGGTTGCACATATAAACTAGCTTTTAGTGTGCGCCCCTTTCGATATTCTTAATTATAGGAAGCAGATTGAATATCCATTTATGTACGTTGTATGGTTTCCCTTTTCCTCTCCTCTATCTTGATTTCTTTAAGGAGAAAAGATAGAGATCAGATGGGACAAAGAGAGACTGCATATATACTCTAGAATGAAGAGTACCTACCATGATTTGTTGACAAGTACTAGATTAATTAGGAAGCAAATTAAAGGAACCGAAGGAGTACCATGTAAATGGCTAAAAAATAAGAAGGAACCAATTAAACTAACATATAATTAAACTAATGCTTGCGAGATTACGAGAATTTAGAAAATAAACAAAGAAGTACGAGGATGGACTAAACTAGCTACCATATATATAAGTGAGGATTAAACTAATGCATGGACCTTCACATATTAAGGACTTCCAACATCAGTCTGTGCACATGAATGCCGTCAAATTCTCTCTCTCTCTCTCTCCCTCTCTCTCTGTGTGTGTGTGTTTATCTTCGTTGGTCTTCATATATATAGAAGCAGTCACGTACATGAACATGCTTAAAGAAAAGAGAGGACAAAGAAAGCAAATAATTTTGTATTTACAAATTGAGTGGAAGCTAACGTACATCTTCTGGGAAAACCAACAAAAGCGTACCTCTAGGGTTCTGGTGTGGTCACTGTTCAGATGGGACATTCCCACCGCGTTCCGGTACCTGGAGATAATCCTGTCCATGCTGTTTGAGGTAGAACACAAGAATGAAATTGTGAATACCTCTCAGCACCCAACAATGGGAAAAAAGAATTTATGCTGCGAAGAACTCATCAAAGCAAAACCAAACAATACATATACATATATATGAATACACCACATATATGTGAAAGAAGCTAGCCTTCTGATCTTTGAAAACTTTGCACTGTAAATCTCATAGCCTTCTGATCTTTGAAAACTTTGCACTGTAAATCTCTCTCTCTCTCTCTCTCTCTCTCTCTCTCTCTCTCTCTCTCTCTCTCTCTCTCTCTCTCTCTCAATCTGTCTGTCTGCCTATCTAGCGAGGCATATATATGTCTTCTCCTAGCTGTGGAAACGATTTTATGAAGAATCATTGTCCCACCTAATAACCCAAGAAGAAATCCATGAAGCAAAAGGAGAACTGACTCTGTTAGTTCTCCTCTCTTTTCTATTCCTCTTGTTAATGATCTTCAAAAGTGATTCCATCTTCAAAGCAGATCAATTTCAAAGAGAAAAGCCTGAAGCTATCATTGAGAAACCCACTCTAGGGGCAGAAATTTCAAACCATGATTCCCTAGCTTAGGAACCTTCATCTGCCACCCTTAACCACACAGCTCCGATTAACAACCCTACCAGGGGCATTTGTTTTGTACATAATAGGTTAGATTTAGAAGAGTCGAAATCTTTGGCTACACCACACAAGAAGATTAGGGGCACCCAGACTCCCTACCAACTTTGGTCAGGTATAGCCGAGAGTTATAATTTGTTAACTCAAATCTTAATGATTAGTTTAATGAATCTGTTACAAGATGAAGAACGATATAACCCATCTCCTATGGCCGAACATATTCAAGTCAAAGAGCCCATTAATCCTAGTAGGTATAGGGGCCGTGTCCATGGCCACGTACTTACCCTGATCCACTTGAACCTTATTTTCAGACTACCAAGGAGGTGGACTACTGCTCTTCCCCATCCAGTAGTCCACAGAGTGCCTAGACAACACTGTCCGCTCTATAGGAACCTTTGTACATAGTTAATAAACTAAAATTAAAAAAAAAGAAAATCTACAAAAATTAGAAATTAAAGAAAGCCAACAGTCGGGCAGCTGCCAGGCATTTCACCCTCCATCCATCATGCGTGATAAGGTTAGGTTACATTAGAGCCTTGGTGGGTTAAGACATTGATCTACTGGAACCAAAGAGAATTCTTGAATGCAAAGTAGCTAATGCTCTGAGGGGTAGGCAATATGCACACACTCACATTAGTTTCAAAATTTGGCAATAGCCTAAAATGGGTGACTATCCTGATAATTTCTTGAAGACTCCAAAATCCTCCCTTGTCCTCTCTTCTCGACCGATCAAGACAATGGGCGCCCTTAAGGCTTTGAGCTTAGCAACTGAAACATAATACCCTCAGGTTAGAGTCACCTTCCTCACAAAATGAGATCAAAACACGTGAAGAGGGCAGTGTCCCTACAGATAAAAATTCAAAGTCAAAAAGAGAGTAAAATTCCTAAAATCCCAAGTAAAAGAATGAATAAAAAAAGAAAGAAAAATCTCAAAAGGGAACAAATGAAAAGCCTGGTCGTGACCCCCGCACCTACACATGTTCGACTGGAGCCGATTCAACAACTTGTTGCCCAGGTCGGACATGGTGAGGGCGGTCTTTGGAACGGAGACATTCTGGTTGCCATAGTAATTGCGTAATCCGGCCATCAATTGATCGAAGCGAGTACCGCGTGGGAGAGGACCGTGTCGTTGTGTCAGGGCATGATTAGCGATGGCGGCGATGAAACCAGGGACCGTGGTGATCTTGTGGCCTCGGGACGCATAGGCTGCAACGATGAGGCAGAGATCGTTTTCAGAGAGGGGGAGAGCTGGGTTGATGCGGAACTCGAGGCATAGCGAGAAGAAGGTCCGATGGTGCGCGCCGTACGTCTTCCGTGTGTTGAACCGGAGCGAGAAACCGATAAAGAAGTCTACGATGGTAGCAGGCGGTCGTTGATGAACTGGCCACTGTACACAACAGACACACAGGACAGACGATGCGACAGAGATGGGTGAGTACTGCGCCACTGGCGGACGATGTGTGTCCTGCCATGCAGGTCGGGGCGAGAGAGGAAGTCGGCGAGGACATTGTCCTGCCCGCTGCGGTGTCGTGCATAGACACAGATGTTGTACTGGAAAGAGATCGTGTAGATCTCGCGCAGGAGGCCGGCTAGGCGTGCACTCCGCGTGCCTGCCTGTTGTGGACGTCTGTCTCGTTATCGACGTAGAACAGGACGCTGCAGTGCCGCAGCAGGCTGCGATACGTGAACAAGGCGGCGTAGACTGCGAACATCTCACACCAGGTCATCTGACTGGGTTTGCTGTGAAGATGACGATGAGCAGGAGAGTAGACTCCGCTGTAACCGGCTCCGACCCGCATGTGCCGAGGCCATGTGGAGGTGTCAAGATGCGTCGGTGTAGATTCGAGGTAGAATCCAAATCCTTCCAGGCTCGCGTCGGAGGCGAAGCAGACTGGGTCGGACTGAGCACTGCGCCAGCGGGCGGTGCCGTTCCACTGAAGTAGATGCGCCTGCCAGAAGCGAACATCCGCTCTGAAGCCGCGGTCGGTGAAGACCTCGCTGCGTTGTAGGATAAAGTGGAGGCGGCGAGCCGAGCTGTCGTCGTGGAGGTGGAAGTGTCGGCGAAGCCGAACGTCGTGATAGTGTTGAAGGTCCAGCATGCGACGGACGAATGGTCGGGCTCCGGG
The DNA here is from genome assembly GCA_024336825.1 of Amorphophallus titanum. Classification (NCBI taxonomy): domain Eukaryota; kingdom Viridiplantae; phylum Streptophyta; class Magnoliopsida; order Alismatales; family Araceae; genus Amorphophallus; species Amorphophallus titanum. The sequence continues at coordinate 1,121,359 of JANBPO010005995.1, forward strand.
CAGTACTGAAGCGGCGAACTGGAGCTTACCGATCAGCGTGGCGAGCGACGAGAGGGAGATCTTGGGACTGGATGTTGCTGTGGCGAGCAGAGCAGTGAGCTCTGCCAGGCGCTCGGGCGTGCTAGACAGAGTCTGGTTGATAGAGTCGAGGAGAATGCCGAGGATTCGGAGGGTTTAAAACCATAAAAATATCATTTCTTCACCATATGTGAATGGGGGAGGGGATCTCACCAGTTGCATTGCACAATGCAGCCCGTGAGAGCCTCCCAACTCTCAATATCGGGCGGTCTCGATGGATGTGAGAGCCTCCCAACTCTCAATATCGGGCGGTCTTGATGGATGAACCGGGCGATACAACCCAACTATCCGGTTTTTCATTTTTTTAATTTTTGAAAATTGTACCGGTCGGTACCGGTAGAAAATGGGTAGAACGGGACCGGCTGAGGTCGGTACCGGTACGTATCGGCTTGATACGGTACGTACTGGGCGGTATTGAAAACCATGGGGGTGGGAGGAGGGTGGTGAAGGAGCTGATGAGAAGATGCAAGGCTGACATCCTGTGCTTGCAGGAGACCAAATGTGAAGGGGATGGGGAGGGCTTCATGAGGGAGATAGGATGTGACAGATTTTCGAAGGGTGGCCTCTCCGGCAGTGGGGAGGGCAGGGGGAATCATGATTTTGTGGAGCAGATTTTTTCATGGGCTGTCTCCCTCCACTTCCACAGCTTGAGGAATGACTTTTCTTGGTACTTCTCAGGAGTCTATGCTCCCTAATCCAAGAAGGGCAAGAGAGCATTGTAGGAGGAGCTGATCCTTCACCACCGTAGCTCGTGTTGGATTTGGTGTGTGGCTAGTGATTTTAATGTAGTGACATCGGCTTCAGAGAGGACGGGAGTTTGCCACTACTCGGGGGAGATAAAGGATGTTTGTGACTTCATACGGGAGGCAAGACTCATTGACATTGGACTGGTGAATGCTCAATTCACTTGGTCCACTTTGAGGGCGATACCAACATGTTCTAGACTGGATAGGTTCTTGGTGTCGGTGGATTGGGAAGATCTTCCCACTCGCACAGGCGTCTTGTTTCACTAGACTGATATCTGATCACAAACCCATCCTTTTGAAGACCATCTTTGGACAAGAGAGGAGACATGGATTCAGATTTGAGAGGTTTTGATTCAGGGAGCTGGATTTCATGGACACACTTAGGAGGGCGTGGTGTATGCAGAGACAGGATGGCTCTTTTATGGCTACTTTAGTTGAAAAATTTAAGCATCTTGCCTAGTTGCTTAAAAGGTGGGGTGCTGACAAAAACCTCCCAAGATTGTGTAAGGAGAGGATCATTCAATAGTTGGAAGGGCTAGACTGTTTGGAGGAGGGTAGGGTTGATGGATGACAATGACAAAATGTGTAGGGACATTCTTAGAGTAAAGTTTGATGAGATCCTCATCGGGGAGGGTTTGGGTTGGGTGTTCATGGCAGACCTGTCGTGTGCGCCCACAAAAAGGCTACCTGAAAGTGACGAAGGGCTAAACCCCCCTCGCCAGATCTTGGAGTCAATGGGCAGAAAGTGTTGGCCAGGCAAAAAGGGCAGCAGGGCTGTAGAGGGGACGCCCATCCTCCTCCAACCACAAGATTCTGAGTGCTGAGGTGGATGATGGGAACCGCTTGTGTTTAAGATTTCCGGGGACGGCTATGGGGTTGGATGGAAGCTTTGTCGTTTAACTTTATATTTTTTGAAAATGGACAATTAGATATTAAAATTTCTGAAAATACACAGATAGCTAAAACATTATATTATTTGATAATATTGGATGGCGTGTTACATTTTTTCTACGATAGTGTAGTTCATCCGATAGTCTAAGATAACATGGATAGAAACTATATACCATGCTCATCCAAACTAAGTAATATTCATACAGCTACATGTGAAACATTTGAGGTACATAAAATGAAGTTTCTATGACCTTAATAAAATTTATGGAGTTCAATAGAGTTTAAATGCTCAAGTAAAATTATGCAATCAATTTGCAATAGCTGTGTGTGTGTGGAAGAGAGGGAGGGGTCATGATGAAGAAGAGGACCAATCTTGTCAAAGAGACAGGATGTTGGTAATGCAATCGAAATGAAGATAACTGGATGAGGAATGAAGATGGTGGTGGCAGTGGAGCTGATGATGAAGAACGACCCCACACCCCACACCCCCCTTATTCCCACAGTCACAGTGCGCATGGGAGTCAAAGATGAAGAAGATAGATATGGTCCCCTCGAATGGTAAAAGAGCATCAACCCATGGTTCTCCGACTCGATTTTAAGTCCGGGTGACTCAGACAAATTTACTCGGATTCATGAAAATTTGAGATCCGATTGATTCGAATTGAGTCACTCCTCTCACCCTATCTATCTTTCTCTGCGAATTTCTAGATATGTTTCGACGAGGATATGATGATTGTAGATGAGATCTGGTGGTGCCGATGATGATCTGACCAAAAGAGATATTGTCAGTTGTCATGGGCGACTCGCAGGGGTGGGGAAGGGGGGTCGAGATGGCCTATCAAGGTGGGGGGGCATTGGGGTGAGAAAAGAAATCACCGTTGGAGTGAGAGAGTGTCGAGATGGGAAAAAAAAATATGTCAAGTGAGATGAGAGATGATCGAATCAACCTGAATTATACCTTGTACGACACAATCTAGATGTCATGCATATTGAGAAGAATTTTTTTGATAATGTGTTCAATACGATCGGTTGAAAATTTTTTATTATCCGTTGTGTTACCCGAACCAGGCTGACCGAATCCTTACAACGTGGGCCTCAAAGAATTGAATATCATAAGTAAAATATATAATCAATAAATATTTAGCTATAAATTTAAATAGATACCCCGAGGTGGTGGCAGTGCGCCTGAAGTTGATGCAAAAGAGGAGGGACTAAAGCCCCTCCCACTGCCCCCTCTCCTCTCACTCTCACTGCTCACTCAACCTCCTCGAAACATCTCTTTATTGAGAATAATAAAATTAATATATATTAATCCACAACTATATAACATTTACAACAGTTATTATAACATATGAAAAGATGTAAAATTTCTTACAAAATTTTTAAACGTTATCTATTTTCTCTTTAGACGCTAATGATATGTCTAACTCAACCTCATCTTCGTCATCGTCTTCATCCTCATCACAGGTACACTCTTCCTCCTCAAAGGACAATACCTCCCCTACAACATCGTAATTTAGCTTAGTAAAATCGACTTCTTCCACTTCATTCTTCTTATATAACTAAAGTGGCTCATCAAATTTGTGCAAATGAAGATGCATAAAAGCAGTCAACTCTACAGCATCAGCCTGCTCTGATTGAAAAAAAATCGGCATATGCATCCTCATCTACGGTTTCTGTCAAATCCAACTCATAATTGGGCAAAAGCTTTATTTTAGCCCTACAAAGTGTTCACCAATCTTTATTCCTAGATGATGAATAGCTTGAATAATATATTTGTTGGACTTGTATGGCCTAAATGAACGACTCATATGTATTCAATTTGGACTTATGTTTGGCATCGATAATCTCATATGTTGTGTCATTTCGAATAGAATTAGAATCCAACTAATGACACTTAAATAGGAATATATGGTTGTCTTGTCCCAGATACTGTAATTCTAAGACCTCCTTACGAATACCATGGTAGTCCAATTCATTTTTATTGTATATACTTCCCTTAACACATGCGCCGATGTTCACCATAAACTTATTTCGTCCATAATCCCTAGTGTGAAATTTATATCTATTCACAATAAACCCTAGATAGGCACGTGTGACTTTTAAAGGGTCATAACTTATCTTTCGAACTCTTTCATTTGTAATAAAACCCTCTTTAACCTATATATAAATCAGACTGATATTTCATTGGACATTTACCTCAATAGAATTAAATGGTAACGTAGATATTCAATATTTGACACTTACTCGATATTTTAGTCATCCAGTAAAAGACTTCTCTCGTTCCTTTTCAACCTCCACCTTAGTGAGACCTCTTTTTTTCCACTGAGTGCAGAAGACAGATGTCTATACCACAACCTTCCACACAACATATAAATGCATTGCAGAAAGAAAAAAAATCAGAGAATTGCAAGAAAAGTGGTGAACCAAAGTCAAATTATGCAACAAGCACCGGGCAAAATTAAAGAGAACTCACAATTTTCTCGAATGCAATACGATTTTCATCACTCCGTGGAAAACCATCAATTAGAAATATGTCCTTTTCACTTGATTTGATTGCTCTCTGGATCAACTTGACTGTTATCTCAGATGGAACAATCTTTCCTTCCTTGATTATGTCTTGTATCATTACTCTGCCACATATCACTGAACAGTTACTACGAAATTTGATTCATTCAAAAACAGTTACTATGAAGTTTTATTCATTCAAAAGCATATAGGCTGCAATGGAGTAAAGAACCAATCAAATGCATCCATCAAAATGGAATAGAGTAAACCAAAACATCATATCACTTTATACCCATTGTCACTGTTTGAAGATATCTCATTTCTCAGCAGATCCCCAGCACTAAGGTGCACAAACCCAAATCTTTCAGAAATCCTGACACATTGCGTTCCTTTCCCACTTCCGGGACCACCTGAACACAATACAAAGTTCTTTTACACTGGTCTAAATTGTATCAAAGTTATCTTATACTACAGATGTACAAAGGGGAAAAGATAATATTCTGAAGAGGACTCCTTGTGCACATTGCTTGAGTCACAACTGACTGAAGAATGAAACTTAAGGTTTACACAACTTCTGCATGTATTTCATCTCACTGAAGATGAGATTTTCAATGCTTCAAGAAGGCCAAAAATTGAAGATGAAGCAATCAGAAGAGTTGAGAAACATAACCCTGAAAACAGTTGGTACATGTGGAACCACAAATAATCAAAAATACCCTATATATCAGAAGTTGGTTGCAAGACAGGTAACCATCAGGTTGTGATAATCTATCGTCATTTATTCAAAGCCTTGTCACTTCTTCTAGGCAGCTTGAACATAGGAACGATCAGCTGAGTAAGCTTCGTGATTTTCCTATCAGCTACCAGAACCAACAGAAGAAAAGCATGGCCAAAGGTTAAGGCATTTGTAATATCCCCGGTCAGTTAGTTACCTCCTTATGTGTCATGGTACATTATTTCTTGATTTGCACCAGCTAATTCATAGCATACATTTTAGCCTGAAGGGACATGTTCTTGCAATCTCGATGCTCTTCGTTCTCTCAAGGGCCTCCAGTTCTTAAAGCTAGGAAAACAATTCCAAAGTAAAGCGTCCACCTCAGGGGCGGGGGGAGGGGTCTCGTGCCCGGGTCGAGTCAGTGAGTTTGAGCGGCGCATGACCGGCGCGATGAGCTTGTCGCCCTTCTCGCGGTTGCATCGGTGTCCGCACGTCGGGCACGGAGTGTCGTGGTGAGCCGGCGCCAGGTTGCCGCGCTCCTCGCCTCCGCCGCGTGCGAGCGGAACGACGTGGTCTATCGCGTCGCTTCCAGGGTGGCCGCACAGATGGCACACATCAGAAGCCGCGAGGATGGCCCTGTTGCGCCGCTGCCGCGTGCCGCCCGACATCCGCTTGTGATACTGGCTCATATCGTCACGGCTTCCGAGTTCCAGTCCGGGACGGCGACAGCGTGCGCGACACGACCGCGCTTCTCGGTGGCTCGTTCGATGGTGCTCACTTCGTCCCGGTGGTCGACCAGGCTGGGCCAGCAGTACGCCACGTCGAGCCTGTTCGCTTGGCACCAGACCTTGACGTGCGTATCCCAAGGCCGCGAGTCCAGTGGGGTTCGCACGTACCGACTGGCGTGGCCTCTAGGCCAGACCGTGGCGACTCCCCAGAGGAGACCTGGATAGGTGAGCCATGCCGACCCTGTTGTGCGAGCTTGGGCGACAGCGGCCGTCACTCGGTCGTCCTTCGGGCACGAGCGTCCCACGTACAACCCGATGAGCCCGTCGCCACCTGGCCGGTGCTCGATGGCGTCAGCGACGTGACGCATCAGGTCGGGCACCGGGAGCGCGTCGTCCTCCAGTGAGAGGATGTGGTCGGCTCCGGTGTCGAGTCCGACCTGCAACGCGCGCCGATGGTTGCCGCCAGCGCCGAGCCCTTCAGTGTCGAGCACGATGGTCGCGCCCACCTGCTCAGCGAGATCGTGTGCCCACTCAATGCGCTTGGGGTGGGCGACGACGACAGCGGTCAGCATCCGTGCAGCAGCTCTCGCATCTTGTCCGGGTCGGTGACGCCGCGGACCTGCTGCCACAACGCCTTGTTGCGGGCGGTGGCTGCCTTGTCCTCGTCAGTCAGGTGGTCGCCGGTCCATCCGGGCTGGTGGAACAGGTGGGTTGCAGGGCCCTCGACCCAGCGCGTCGGGCCGACACAGACCTCGAACGCCCGGCGCATGATGTCGTCGTCGTACCAGTTGCCCTCGGTGTGCTCGCAGTAGCCACCGACCAGGGCCAGGGTCTCGCGTGAGACGACGTTGACAGCTCCGATGCTGCGCCCGTTGCGCCGCACTCGCTCAGGCGTGAACGAGGTGTGGGGTTCTCCTGCTCGGACGCGTTCACTGTCGGCCGGCGACAGGTAGTGGTACTCGGTGAACGGGACCACGAGGCCCGGCTTCTCGGCTGCCAGGGCGATGGCTTGGTGGACCTGCTCGAAGTCCAGCAGCATGTCCGACTCGGTGAACACGAGAACGTCGCCGTGAGCGTGCGCGGCCCCACGGTTGTATGCGGCCGAGCGGTTGAACTGAGCATCACCCTCGCGGCTATCGGAGACCACGTGAACGGGCCACGGTGACGGCCTCCACCAGTCGAGGATGGCGTCGAGGTTGGCCTGCCGAAGCGGGTCGCGTCCACGGTCGCGGAACGGGATGACCAGCGCCGCTGTCGTCAGGCTCCAGACGTCGCCCGCCGCCAATGTCCAAGCGGGGATGGAAGCCTCAACCACCGAGGTACTCCTTGCCGGCGGCTGCGTACCGTGCCCGCAGGTCGTCGAGCTCGGCGAGGCTCATGGCCTTGTCCTGCGGCCCGAACGTCAGGTGCGCGACCCGAAACGACGTGGCGATGCGCGGGAGCAGCCGGTCGACAGCGCCTTCGTCCCCGAGTCGCCCCTCACGGTCCAGCATGTTCGCGAGCCGTCGCATCGTCGGGTGGGTGAACGCGATGCAGTTGATGCTGATGGCCTCGCCGGGACGCGAGCGGGTGTGCTGCGGCTTCCGGTCGGCGGTCAGGGTGCGCCAGTTGCTCAGGAACCACTCGTGGCTGACGCGGGCGAAGTCGGGGTCGGTGTGCAGCTTCCACCAGGCGCGGTCACTGGTCGGGTCGTCGACCGGGCCGACCTTGAACCGCTTGGCGACCAGTGAAGCGAGGGCCGGGTCATGTTTGGCGGCGACCACGTTGTTGACCACGTTGGCCGACACCACCGCGTTCGGGTGCGCCTCCAGTGGTGCGACCAGGTCGCCCAGCCGGTCGGTCTCGATGAACACCACGTCGTCGTCGAGCTTCACGAACACGGCGTCGGCGTACTCGTCGCGCTCGGCATACCAGCGATACGGGGCCTCGAACGGAGGCTTGTGGACCATGCACGGACAGCCACGACGGCGCTGCGGCTGACGACACGGAACCGGATGACCAGGGTGCAGGTGATCGAGCACGATGACCCGCTCGGATGCTCGGCTGCGCAGGTAGTCGGCGTCCTCGGGCGTTCTAGTGAGATCCCACAGGTGGTACTCGGCTTCGGGGTGCTGGTCGAGCATCCGGTCGATGAACGGCCGCTGAAGTTCCAGGTTCGCCTGCCTGCCGGCGAACACCACGAACACGAGCCTCATGCCGCCGCCTTGGTCACCCGGAACGCCTGCTGTTGACGACCGCGACCGATGCCCTCGACCTCGACGCCAGTGCGCTCCACGTACTCGCGGAACGCCCGCTGCTCGTGCTCGGTGCCGCGCTCAGGCTCCCCGTCGTCGGTGGTGTCCCACTCGTCGAACACGAGCACGGTGCCGACCTTCAGCGGCAGCAGGGCGTCGAGTGCAAGCCGGGTCGCGCTGTAGGTGTCGGCGTCCAGGTGGACCAGGCCGATGTCGTCGGGCCAGTCGAAAGCCGGGAGCGTGTCCTCGAAGTCGCCGGGGACCACCGTGGCGCCCGGGACCTGTGGTGTCGGGAACGCGAACGAGCCCTTCCGATAGCGGCCCCACGGCTCGGTCAGCCCGGTCGTGTTGCCGAACCCGAGCACCGGCATCACCGCAGCGATCATGCTCAGCGTCTCCCCGCGTCCGACGCCGAACTCGACCGCCCAGCCATCCGGCTTGGTAGCGAGCACGAGGGCGAGGAGCGAACGGTCAGGGCCCTGGGGTCCGCCGCAGCAGTCTGGGCCGAGGTCGGTCGGGATGCTCACGGTGCGAGCATGTCCAGCAGCTCGTCGATAGCCGCCTGCAACTCGGCCTTCACCTGGGGGTCGAACACGGCCCGCTGCTTGGTCCGCAGGTGCCCGATGGCTTCCTCGAGTTCAGACCTGGGGCTGTCGTCGGTGATGACCAGCACGGCGACCACCTCCGGGCATGAACAACGCCCCGGGTCACCGACCTCGGGGCGCACTCGTCCTTGCTTGTGACTGGTGCGCTCAGGCGCAGATGCCGAGCGCTTGGATCTTGGTGATCATCTCGTCTGGCAGGTCGAACCATTCACCGTTCGTGCGACAGCCCGCAAGGCGTCGGTGCCAGTCCTTCTCGACGTCATAACTGCCGGGGATGACGGCGAGGATTCGGTCGAATGGGTGCGCCGCTAGCCGATTCTTGAGGTTGAACGTCGTGCCGATCTTGACGCGGTCGCGGTACTGGATGAAGTACACGTAGGGCTTGACCGACTCGGTCGGCTCTGGCGCAACGACTCCCAGCCCAAGCGATGCATCGAACTCGTCGGCGACCGTGCCAGACGAGCGGGTGAGTTGGTGGTAGTGCCTGACGATCTTGAGGTAGTGGTCCGAGCAAACCGGGAAGGGCACGTCTTCCATCGGTGCGGCCGAACAGTCAGGCGCGCAGCAATCGGAAGCGAGCACGTCGCCGAGCTTCATCTCAGCGGGCATGACGGTCCACCATCACGACTTAGTGTTCCCTCCTTGTCAAGCATCCGCAAGCGCGGCGCGCCAGGCCTCTTGGGCGCGTTTGATCGCCGCCCTCTTGCCGGGATGCCGATGTTGGTACTCGCACTTGACGACATCGTCGACGAAGAACCGGTGAGTGCGCCGCGTCGGGTCCAGTCGCGGCACCGGCCTAAGCCATCCCTTGCGGACCCATTGGCGAATGGTGACGGGACTGACGCCAGCGAGAGCGGCGGCCTCGTCGGTAGTCACGGTCACGGTCACCACTCCTCGCGGTAGTCCCGATGGTCGGCGTAGGGCAGCGCGAGGTCACGAAGCGTCTGTCGAGCATGGTGAACCAGTGGAGCGATTCCCGATACCTGGTCCTTGGAACAGCGGACGACAATCCGTCGCTTCGCCTCACACTCGGCGAGCACGCGGGCGGGGTCATGGCGGGCGATGTGCGGCAAGGCGGCGGCGTTGTGGACTTCGGGCTCCCCCAACGTCACCCCCGACTGAGCGACCTTGTGCCAGTGACCTGCGTACACCCGTCCATGCTCCGGCTTGTCCCACCACTCCGCGATCTGAAAGGTGGTCAGATCGTCGCCGACGACAATCATCGCCTCCCGCGCCACTGTCTCATCCTCGGCGATCCGCGCCGCGATCTATGTCAGACGTTCGGAGCTTTTTGGGCTTAGCTGGTTATTATCAATAGTTTATTCAGGATTTTGCCCGTATTACGGCTCCGATGACATGGTTGACATAGAAGGATGTGCTTTTGCCTGGACGAATGAGTGTGAGCACAACTTTATGGAGTTAAAGAGAGTGCTCACCACCGCTCTAGTTCTCGTGTTGCCTTCCGGGTCAGGAGGTTTTGTGGTCTATACAGATGCTTCCAAGGTAGGTTTAGGTGCGGTGTTGATGCAGGAAGGGAGAGTAGTGGCATACGCATCCCGCCAGTTGAAGTCGCACGAGGAGAACTACCCTACTCATGATCTTGAGCTGGCAACAATAATCTTTGCTCTGAAGATCTGGAGGCATTATTTATATGGGGAGAAGTTTGAGATTCTTACTGATCACCGGAGTTTGAGGTATTTTTTCACCTAGAAGGATCTTAACCTCAAACAGAGGAGGTGGATGGAGTACATGAAGGACTATGATTTCACCCTGTCCTATCAGCCAGACAAGATGAATGTGGTAGTGGATGCGCTGAGTAGGAAGGTGGTGGTCAGCCATATGATGTTGAGGAAGTGGAGGCTTTGGGAGCAGGTGCCAATGGTAACTTTCAGGCTTAAGGTCCTGAGGGACCAGTGGTCAACCATGCTTGCTATCCTGATTGTTACACCGGCCATTCATCATCAGGAGATGGAGGCTCCGCGAGAGGACCCCGAGCTACCTTGCATCCCATCGATGGCGGAGGTGGAGTTCGGTGAGGATGAGACAGCGAGGTTTAAGGGCAGATTGTATGTCCCTGTGGAGGAGCAGGTGAGGAGAGCAGTGTTGCAGGAGGTAGATGGCACCCGTTATACGGTCCATCCAGGGGCGATGAAGATGTATCAGAATCTAAAGAGGTAATTTTGGTGGTCAGGGATGAAGAGGGGCTCTATGTTTGGTGTGCCAGCAGGTGAAGGCAAAACACTAGCGGCCAGGAGGTACGTTGCAGCCTCTAGACATTCCAGAATGGAAGTGGGACCATGTGACCATGGATTTTATAGTTGGACTACCGCGAACCCCGAGTGGTCATGATGGTATTTGGCTATTGGTCGATAGGTTGACGAAGGCAGCCCGATTATTGCCGATCAAGGTTGGTTGGGGTGTTCAAAGGTTGGCTCGATTGTATGTGGAGCGGGTTGGGCCTTTGCATGGAGTTCCTATCTCCATTGTCTCAGATCGGGACCCCCACTTCACTTCTGGCTTTTGGCCGAGTTTTTAGAGGGCTCTAGGGATGGAGTTGGCATTTAGTTTGGCGTATCACCTACAGTCTGATGGTCAGTTAGAGAGGCCCATTCAGACTTTGGAGGATATGTTGAGATCTTGTTGTCTGGAGTGGCAGGGTTCCTGGAACCATCATTTACCATTGGTGGAGTTTGCATACAATAACAGCTATCATTCAAGTATTGGCATGGCACCCTATGAGGCATCGTATGGGCATCCGTGTCAGACTCCGCTAGATTGGTCTGAGATCGGTGAGTGGCTCATGATAGGGCCAAAGCTTGTGCAGCAATGTGTGGAGGTGGTTCAGCTCATCTAACAGAGACTGTGGGCAGCGTAGAGTAGGTAGAAGAGCTACGCAGACCGTTAGAGGAGACCTCTATGTTTTGAAGTAGGTGACCAGGTGTTTTTGAGAGTCTCCCCCATGAAAGGGGTAATGTGGTTTGGCAAGCGCAGGAAGTTGAGTCCCCGCTATATTGGACTGTTCCCTATCATGGAGCGCATCAATGAAGTGGCATATAGGTTGCAGTTACCCCTGGGGCTGGATGCTGTGCATGATGTGTTCCATGTTTCCATGCTAAGGAAGTGCATGCCCGATGCTTCCCATGTCTTGGAGGATGCCGTGTGGCCCGAGGTGACGTATGATCTGTCTCTTCCTGAGTATCCCATTCGTATAGAGGATCGGCGTGAGCAGCAATTGTGGAACAAGGTTATCCCGCTGGTTAAGGTCGTCTGGAAGCGGGATTCCAGTGATGAGGTGACCTGGGAGTGAGAGGACGCCACGCAGCCACAGTTTCCTGACTTTTTCGAGTGAGTTTCTTCTCCTTCCTCGTGCTCCAACTTAAATTTTTAGGACGAAATTTTTGTAAGGTGGTGGGGATTATAATATCCCTGGACTTTAGATCCCGTGTTTTATCGATTTCGGATCGATTTAATGGGCCAATTAAAATTTTATTCAGATTTAATTTGGATCCCAATGAAATTATTAAATATTTTTGGATTTTCTCAAATTATTTGAATGGTCAATCATTGGAGAAGGGGCATATATATGATTTCAGTTTCTTTGGGGTTTAGAGAGAACCTAAAAAGGTGCCTCCCTTCTTCCCATTGCAATGTGACTTTTCCCCCTCTTTTTATCTCCCCCACTCTTCCCTTCCACACCGAGCGCAGGCACCCCTCTCCCTCTCCTCTCCGACAGCAGACAGTGAGCGCGGGGCGGTGGAGGATCAGCAACGGTGGCGGCTTGGTGGCGTACAGGTGAAGGTGAAGGCGGTGGTGACAGTGCATGCTCGTAGAGGTAGCCGCGGGCGTGTTCCTGACGTGTCGTCAGCACGTGCCAGTTGGGTCTTCAATTCTTCGAGGTTTGAGACCTCATTGAGGTAGGGGGACAGATTCTACCCTCACCCCATTGTTTTCCCTTCCAATCCATAGGTTTGGCATGAGAGAGAGGGTTTATTGCGTTTATGGGGGGATTTCCATGTTAAGGGCTGTGAGGATAGATTTCTAGTGTAAATTGGGTTTAATCGGTGGTTATGTGACCATGGAGGGTTACTATATGTTTTTTGGGGTTTTTCATGCCCATTTGGGGGTGTTTCTGGGTTGGGGAATGACCCTCTGGAAGTTGGGTTCTGGGGGAGACCCTTCACAGGTGACGGCCAACGAATGGGCTGTCATCTACCCATGGGTGGCTAGGTTTCTGGCCACCTAGGGGACCAACACCCTGGGCGGCCAACACTGTGGCCGCCCAAGCCGTGAGCTAGGAGGCCAGTGGGCTGGCCACCCAGGCCTATGGGCAGCTAGTACCCTATCCTTCCAGGGCCTTCAGACCGGGTTCACCTGATTTTTGATTCCTAGTGTGTTTAAAGGCTTCGATCTTAGTTGTATGCACTAGCGGTCATACTTGAGCTATCGGACAGGTAGCCTTTGGGTCTCGTGTTGGTGAGCCGCCTCGTGGTGGTTTGGTATGGTCTGGTGGTACTCCGGTGACTTTCGTAGTTTTGGTAGGTTCTCACCCTTGGTGATTCTATCCACTAGACGTAGCTGACCTGGGCACGCTTGCATGCCAACCCACCTGGGAGTGGTGGAGGCTTATCTTGTGTAGAGGTTTGTAGGCCGGTTACCTGAGAGCCCCTTGCCTTTGCAGTCTGAGTCCGATTGGGGGAAAAATTGACTAGAGGACCCGACCTAGGGCAGTTGGTCTATGTGTGCACACGTAGTCGGGGGCAGTGGACGCGTGCTGATGAGCACGACCCCGACTAGTCCTTGTTCGTTGGTACTGTGTACCGTGTGTAGCAACCCATCACAGCGGATATTGTGGAGGTCGAAAATGTATCTTTGACAGGTAATCAAGGGTATTTGGACTTTATGTCGATGTAAATAAATATCGACTGCGGTTGATGGGGAAATCTCTAGTACCCAATAAACCTAAATTCGTGGAATTAATAATGCGGACGTTACTTAAATAGCTGCAAATGTGCACCTATTCTTTTGAATTCAATTTTGTGTGTTGAAAACACCCACGTAATGTGAAGTTGTTTATATGGAGGATTTCACATGGCCAACTGCCTACTTGTGATTGATTGATCACATTTTTGACAGGGATTCCCATGGTGTGTGTCCTCTGTGGGGATGAGGAGGAAACAATGGACCATCTCTTTGTACGATGCTCCCTCTCAAAGGATTCGGACACAGGTGTTAAGAAGATTCCCAAAGGCTTTTATCTTGTAGAGTAATGTGCACTCCTTCATCCAGCATTGGCATAGGGTTGGTTGCTCAAGGGTGATAGGCGCATCTAATGGCTCATTCTCTATTCCGCCCTTTTGGGCCTTATGGGCAGAAATGAGTCGGAGGATATTCAGGAGAGAAGCGGCAGTGGCTGACAGGATCGTTTCCTTTATTTTGAAGAAAGTGTGGGAGTGGGCTTTGAACCTTTGTAAAGTGGCTCTTCCTTTTTTGCTTTGTTGGAGGGGTGTTAAAATTGTCTTGACGTAGCAATTTTTTGCATAGGGATCTTTTGGACCACACAACGTACACTTGTACATCCCTTCTTTTTACTTTAGTACAATATAGTGGTCACTTAAAAAAAATACAATATAGTGGTACCAACCACTTAAAAAAAATACAAGCAGTTCCTACCTATTGGCATGGCTAGGTCAATGCACTATATTGATGCTTTAATCTGTTTGACAGGCACGATCATGTCTTGTTTGTTTTTACATGTTTGCAGATATTTCAATTCTCTGCAGAGTGAGTGCTTTCCTTGCTGTTTCCTCTCTGATACAAACATGGTCATCTCTGCACCAACTGGAAGTGGTAAAACAGTGCTATTTGAGTTGTGCATATTGAGGCTTCTCTCAACATTCCTCTCTGGGGATGGAAAATTCAATCACATAAAAGGCACCCTTAAAACAGTATGTTTCCAATATCTCATCTTTTAATTTTATTCAGGAATGAGTTAGATGTTTTTTCTAATATAGAAGACACCGTTCTCTGATTGTTTTTATGTGAGTTTTTTGTTCAGTTTTTGGATTTGTTGTTATGTCTTACTGTGTAATTTTAATTTTTTTAATTACTTGATGTTATGCATGATACGTTATGAGCAAGTAAGTCCCCATATAATTGAACCGGGATGCGGGGCGGCCGTCAACCCATGGTTGCCGAGTCAAATTGACGCTCTGATAAGCCGTTGTGGCGATTATACTTTGCGTCACGCAACCTCAGTCCAACGCACACCTATCACGCCGTCTGCGAGGGCGCTGAACCCGGTCTGGCTGCCGGTCAGGTCGCCGGACTTCTGCGAGCGGGTTCCGGTGTTGTTGAAATCAACCGTGCCAGACAAGAATGCGCCGACGCGGTAGGTGCCTGACCCTGGCACTGCATAGGGTACGGTCAGGACACAATCCGCCCAACCGCCCCCGGGATGGGAGAACGCCTGCGAGACAACAAAATCATACGCGGTTGTTGAATTTTCCAGAGCCGCCTTCACTGTGATTGCAGCCGCGCTCGTGAGGTAAACCCCGATGCTGTAGATCGAAACACTGTTGGTGACAGACAGGCCCCTGTCTACAACCGTGAAGCCGGCACCGAAAGCCGTGGTCGTGTTGGGAACCGTGCCGGTGTGTACCGTGCCGGGAGAAATTCCTGCACGGCGCGAGGGCGGCTGAACAAATGGAGCGATGACATTCGAGCGCAATATGATCGGAAGCCGCATGTCATTCCCGGAAAATCGAGCGCATGATGCCCGGACTGACCCGCATCATCTCAGGCGCGGGCTCGCCAGCAAGCCAGTAGTCAACCGGCTTCTGAATCGTGTTTGTCGAGGTCATCGCCGGGGTCAGGCGTTCCCCGTAGAACGAGGCGATAAAGCCACGGTCGTTGCCGTTGATGTACCCATCGGAAACCGGATAAAGACCGCGCCAGGGAAGGCCGACATGAACCGCACTCTCGCGTTGGTTCTCGGTCAAGAGGCTCAAGAGACTTCACCCTTGGTGAAGGCGGAACCATCATCCCCGACCGTCGCCGACTGCCCCACAGTCGTCCCATCGTCGTTGTAAAGCGAGTAGGTCGTGGACGATTGCGTGACCTTGTTGCGCCACGCCTTGTAGATGTAGCCGATCTTCGCCACGAGGCTCGCAGTGGCAGCCGGGGCACCAGTGCCAGGCTCGGCAAACGTGTCCGTGTTGAGTACGTCAAGCACCTCGGCGTTCACATCCGCCTTCGCCTGCGCGGCGAGAGAACCAACCGAACCCGTGACATCGCCACCGACATTGCCCGTGACGGAACCAACCGACCCGCCCACATTGCCCGTCACCGAACCCACGGAACCGGCCACGTCGCCCCCGACATTGCCCGTCACGCTACCGACCGACAAGATCATATCATCATGAATGAGGTTTCGTTATCATCAAAATCATAGCTCAACACTAAAAATATAGAAAAAAATTATATTCTTATAGAGAATAAATAGTTTAACAATATTATCAACTGGGTCGACCCCAAATAAAAATTAGATTTGGCTGAATTAAGGAATTAATGGCCAAAATTCGTTGTTTTAAATGGTTCAAACTAGATCAACCTTAAAAGACCAAATTCGAGCCCATTCCTCAACCAAACGAGCCCAAACAAGGCCCATTGGATAGATAAACCCTAGTAGATCATTTTGCCCCTAAAACCCTAACCTCTAGAGCCTTCTTCTGGTGGCGGCGACGTGGATTAGGTAGGAGAACCCGTGATTTTCGCCGAAAATTTTCCTTTGGACTCTTGAGTCCAATTCAACCTGTAGAAGCCTCCATATACCCTATAAGTAGAGGAATTTTGACCCCCAGGAATCCTATTTGCTTCTCCAACTGGTGGCGCGACCTAAGGTGGTCGAACGAAGGCGAATTAGGATGAGGATCGGTGACGCGTTCGCGGTTTAGGGTTTTCACGTCGTCCCCCTTTCTTCCCCGATTGAGGTAGGTTTCTCTCAGGCTGTACCCACAAATAATATATCATCTTGATCGTCTCTGAGTCCCCTTTCCAGTGATATATAAAGCCCTAAAATTCATGTAGTATCCTGCGTAAATTTTTGATTTTAGTGGAAGCATGTCATAATTAGGGTTTTCCTTGTTCCACCATGATTAACATAGGGATTTGTAGGCTTAAACAGTAAATTGATCATACCATATTATGCATCATCATGTTCTCATTCTATTACATGCAAAACCCCCAATTTTCATGTTCCCTCTGGTGTGTATTTCATTATTTTACTAACCCTAGCCAACCCCGCTGGAGATGGGTAGGGTGAAGGTGGCAGCGAACTGTTCTGATTTGTGCGGCCATGCGATGGAGTGCACGTCTATATGAACGGCCAGACTGTGACCGCCTATGTTTAATTACGTTATTATGTTTTCATGGGATGAGCAGCCAGACCAGAACCGCTCAAAGACCCATGTGGCCCTCTACCGACCGCTCATCTCCTACCGAGCCCCTGCCTGCAGGACATGAACGGCCTGTGAACGACCGCAGAGGCCTCTTGAAAGGTTCTGGACGAACCGTTTATCTTTCCAGAATTATGTTGATTTTGAATTTAGCATGCTTCATCTCTAGTTACTTAATGTTAATGATAGGCTAGCAACCAACATGAAAATGAATCATATGTTATAATCATTGGTTTGGGCCTGCTGGCGCAGGATTTCGATCTTGGCCGGGTCGGCGCAGAACTGTTGGCTCCATTCGATGCCGGCGATGTTCTTGAACAGCATCCAGCCATGGCCGTCCTTCACCCACAGGCCGCCGCCGTGGTGGTCTTGATAGGGCCCGTCCGGGCTGATGAAGTTGGGCTGCGCCTCGCTGACGATATTGTTCATCAGCTTGCGCGAGGCGACGTAGGTCTGGCTGTCCGTCCGCTGGGGATGATCGGGGATGTTGATCGTCCAGGGATGGTCCTCGTGCTCGGGGTGCAGTTTCCCGGCCGAAGGTTTGTGCGAAGCGTCGTCAGGCATCTTGAGCCCCCGCTCGGTCGAAGCCGCGGGACGACCCCCGTCCCGGGTCCGAACACAGCTTAGCTTCGCGCAGAGACGGTTGCGTGACAACTGGTGGTTGAGCGGAGAACGACGCTCTTCCGCCTCGCCCTGGGCAGGTCCATACTTCCCATGTGACGGCAAGCCTGGGACCGTTCAGTGGCGCGAGACGCGCCGTAGTCGGGGGACTGACGGCCGCCTTGCTGTGCCCCCCGCGTTGGGCGCTGGCCCAGAACGTGGTCGCCGCGCCGTCCAAGCCGGGCGCGGCCGAGCCCGTCCCGGATTCGGTGCTGGCCGCCTCGGTCGACCTGTCGGACCGCATGACCGTGCCGGTGCTGGTCAATGGGCGCGGCCCGTTCCCCTTCGTCATCGACACCGGCTCCAACCGCTCGGTGCTGTCGGACACCCTGGCCGCGCAGCTGGGCCTGCCGGCCTCCGGCTCGCTGCAGATCAAGGCGGCGACGGGGATCGCCAGGACCGGCAGCGTGAAGGTGGCGAGCTTGGCGGTCGGCCACAGCCGCCTGACCAACTTCCTGGCGCCGGTGCTGCAGGTCGACAACCTGGGGGCGCTCGGCATGCTCGGCATCGACGCGGTCGAGGACCAGCGGCTGGTGATGGACTTCCGCAAGAAGCAGATGACCCTGACCACCACCGTGTCCCAGGAGATGGAGGTCGGCGCCGTGGTGGTGCAGGCCAAGTCCCGTTATGGCCAGCTGCTGCTGGTGGACTCCTCGGTCGAGGACATCCCGCTCTATGTGATCATCGACACGGGCAGCGAGGTCACCGTGGGCAACAACGCGATGCGCGAATTCCTGGCGCGCAAGCGGGCGCAGAGGGTCGACGTGATCGACGTGGCGGGCGGCACGGCGCGGGTGGACCTCGGCCAACTGCCCGAGCTGCACATCGGCCGGGTGGCGGTGCGCAACGAGCAGGTGGCCCTTTGTTCTTCCCTTCTGGCCTCGTGGCCTCGACCGAGATTATGTAGCACCTTCGGGCCAGTGCCTGGTTACCTCAGGGGATACTCTTGAGTATTCAGTGGGGGGGATAGCGCATTGTATGATGTTCATGGCGCTCTAATTGGTCGTGAATTTTTTGACCTGGTCCGATGTCCAGGTGTCATCTAAATCTGGTAAAACAAATGGACCTCTACTCACAACATGTCATATCATGTGATCCTGGGTACACAAAAAAACTTCCATTTGATTCTTCCAATATAGATAATTAGTTACATTGAAAAATGGAGGTCGATTGATGGCATGACCCTCAACTATCTGCGAAGGACGTTCCCATCGGATCTCCCAGGGTCGTTGGACCACATCTCTAGGGAACCTGCTCTGATACCAACTGTTGGACGGTATGAGAGGATCTAGAGGGCGGGTGAATAGATCCTTCACAAAATTTTAAACACCTCAAAGAAACACTAATAGAACTAAAAGTAGTAGGCCAACTCATACGCAGAACAGAGCTGAAATTGAAGAGCCATCGACGGAATGAAAAGAACTATATTTGGAAAATTTTAGAATGCCTTTGAAGAGGGGTAGAAGAGATGCATAACAAGCAACACATCACAACATAGGGCTTTTAAGGTGGTTCAGCTGTCACAAGGCACACCTACGTCCACCCCTCACCAACTTGGTAAGGCTTCCACTCTTTGGCCAAAAGAGATACACACACGTAACACGGGGACAAGCCCCCCCCCACACACACACACGAGGAGTAGGCTCCTCACGCTGCAACACGCAGCACACAGGGACAAGCTCCAAGTGAAAAAAGAAAAATCAAAAGACCAAAAGAAATACGCTGCAACACGCATCTCACACAGGGATGACTCCTTACACACAAACTAGTTCTGAAAGTAAAAGAACAAAATAGAAGAAACAACAACAAAAATCCAACAGAATGAGAAATCTAGCAAAGCTGCAAAATAGATCAAGGCTAAAGAACACGGTTGACTAGTATTCTGGTTGCACGCTTTCTCCTCCTCCCTTCCTCTCAGACCTTCTACTATGAGCTCTGAATGGGCACTCTTTCTACCTCTCTTCTCTCTATTTCTTACGTCCAACCCTTCTCCAGGCTTCACAAGTAGCAATGGCAGCAATAGCCCTCCATGCAGGGTGCATCCAATTTATAGACGTAAGCAATAGAGAAATTTCCCTCCAAAGATTTACAATTTGATTGACTGGAATAAATAATTGAAGTTTGACCAAGAGTCTCTGTAGCATCGATCGAGGCGGCGCCCGACATCTAGTTCGACGACGAGCACTACCGCGGCTGGCCGGCGGTGCTGGTGCGGCTGGACGCGATCGAGGAGGACGAACTCGCGGCCCTCCTGGCCGACGCCTGCGCCCTGCAGGCGGTCAAGCCCAAACGCAAGCCCAGGCCCAGGCCAGGGCGCTAGAGGCTTAGCGGGGTTGCGAGCGGAAGCCGGTTCCCACTCTTCCTCAACCCGCTCTAATGCTGCAGGCGCTCGCCCGAGCGCGAACGCCCCATCTTCGGGTAGAGCATGCCGGCCTGCCCGCGATAGGCCTCGTAGCGCGCGCCGAACGCCTTCAGCAGGTCGCGCTCCTCGAGCTGGATGCCGATCAGGATGTAGCCGGTGGTGGCCACGGCGAACAGCAGGTGGCCCTGGCTCATGGTCGGCGTGGCCCAGAAGGCGACGATGAAGCCTAGATAGATCGGGTGCCGAACCACCTTGTAGAACAGCGGGGTGGTGAAGTCGGCGGGCGGGATTTCCTTGCCCAGGCGATAGGCCCAGACCTGGCGCAGGCCGAACAGGTCGAAGTGGTTGATCAGGAAGGTCGACAGCAGGACGGTGGCCCAGCCGAGGGCGCACACGGCCCACAGCAAGGCGCGCCAGGGCGCGGGCACGCTCCAGACCAGTTCCGGCAGGGGACGCCACTGCCAGTAGAGCAGGATCAGGCAGAGGCTCGCCGCCAGCACATAGGTCGACCGCTCGACCGGCTTCGGGACGAACCGGGTCCACCAGGCCTTGAACGCCGGCCGCGCCATCAGGCTGTGCTGGACCGCGAACAGGCCGAGCAGCAGCAGGTCGATGACCAGGGCTTCGCCCACGCCCACGGCCGGGCCGGAGTCGATGCCCTTGGGCACGGGGGCGCCGGCGACGAAGCCGATGGCGTAGAGGAAGGTGAGGAAGAAGATGGCGTACGCTACCACGCCATAGAGAACGGCCATGGACTTCATGTCGGCCCCCTGCGTCTGACGGCTTCGCCAAGGAAGCGGGCCTTAGGATAACATTGTTATCTTAAAATTGCATCGACGGCTTTGGCGTCAGGGCGCCGGCATCACCATCACGCGGTCGCCGCGATAGGTGCCGATGTAGAGCTCCTTGCCGACCACCAGGGTGGTGGTGCCGTTGTCGAAGGCGGCCGAGCGCGGATTCACGTTCTACACCCACCCCGAGATCGAGTTCTTCCTGCTGAAGGATCGTCCGGCTGACGGCAGCGAACCGCAGCCGATCGACACCGGTGGTTACTTCGATATGACCAGCCCGTCCGGCCCTGTTTTTCTCCATGCCCAGGGCGGCGGGGTCCCGGCAGGTCAGGTGCAGTTCACCGTCATTGCCCCGGTCCCACTGCTGGTGAGCGTCGAAGGTGGCCAGTCCGGAGAAGACGTTGCCGCAGGCGGAGCAGCCCGAGGCATGCTCTCCCGTGACCGAGGCGTTCAGCGGTGTCCTCATGCGTCAACCCTAACAGGTACGTGGCTGCGAGAGGGTTCGAACCTCTGCCCCGGAGGGCCTCGCCAAGCGCAGCCGTAACCTCGTTCGCCGATTCTCTCGCGAGTGCACAGCTAATAGAGGGAGTAGTGCCGTTATGGCGGGCATCTCACAGCCGCCGTCCGGTCTCCATGTCTTCTTTACGGCCCCGTTACTGCAGGCACTGGGACTAGACCTCACCGGACAGAACCAGAAAGTCCCGCTCTCCCTCCACGATTCGAACGTGGAACCACCCGGTTAACAGCCGGGCGCTCTGCCGGTTGAGCTAAGGGAGACTGGCCCTACTGTCCCCAGTCACGCGGCCCCCTGAAGTTCCCGAAGCGGCGCACCGCGCTGATCTCGGTGCCGTCGGGAATTTTCCCCCGGGGCGAGCACTTCTCGCACCTTACGGGCAGGTAGTGCCCCGGGTGCTGCGGGTCCTCGCGCTTCACGTGGTCCGCGACGGTGTGCCCTCCGCGCCCTCGTTCCGCCGCCTTGCGCCGGTCACGCCGGGCCTTCGTCATCGCCACCGTGGCCTCCCGCTTCCCTTATAGGTCTTCATCGTCCGGGCCTTGCACTCCTGGGCCGCCGCGAAGGTGCGGTGCGCGTGGGGGCAGAAATAGAACCCGATCTGCGCACGGTACCCCTTCGGCCGGCTCCGCCACACGGTCTCGCTGTACCGGAAGCCGAAGCCCAATGGAACCGACCACGTTACCCGTCCCATGGTTCCGGCACCTCCCCGAAGTCCTCGCCGTCCAGCGGCTCGCACAGCCGCCGGTACAGGTCCGGCTCCCGGTACCTGATGCTGAGGGTGACGTACCATGCCCGGAGCCAGTTCCTGATCTTCTTCATCCTTCCTCCTTTCCGGAGGAACCCGCTGCGGGATGCGTTCGGGATGGGACCATCCCGCAGCAGGCTCCAGGGCCCCCTAGGCGAATCGAACGCCTGTCGGCTGATTACAAGTCAGCAGCTCTTCCGCTGAGCTAAAGGGGCAATGCGGCCCGCTCTCCCCTCACCCTCGGAAGAGGAGAGCGGGCCGTGGGGGGGTGATGAGGCCCCCCGGGCGGGCGCGGGTAGTGAACAACGCTCGAGAGATGGAGAAGTAGGAAACAGAGAGAGAGAGAGAGAGAGTTGTAGAGTGGCGTGGTAAGCCTGATCGGAGCGAACTACCTTCAAAGGAAGCTCTCGCTGTGACCAGCGGGCACTCGGGAAGTGCTCGTTGGGCTACAAGGGTGCTCAAAGTGCAGTCGGAGAGTGGCGAAGGCTTTCTCTCTTAGCAGCAGGGTGGCTTCTCTTGTCTCTTGCAGGAGCTGAGTAGGTTTTTCTTGGTGCAGTTCACCCTATCCTTGCATATCCGTCGTGGTCCCATTTATAGGGGGTTGTCCTAGCGGTGAGGGTCGGTCCCTTAGCAGGGAAGGGCGCAAGTCGTGAAGTAACACCTCCCCACGATCGCGGGAAGTTTCTCGTTGAGGGTTCGTTCCTCCATAGTCGGACGGTTCCCTGGTGAGTCTTACGACGTTGGGGAGGCGTGCTCGCCTTTAGTAGGATTGAGGCCGTCATCGTGGGAGATAACGTTCGGTTGCCGAAGGGTCATTCGACAGCCATTGCACCTAGGTCCATGCCCTTTGTGTGCTGGCGAATCTATGGACGATCCATCCTGGGTGGTCTATTGTGGGCTTCACGACTGTCGGGGCCCATTTACGGGCACTGGTGAGGCCCGACCAAAATGGGTCTGTCATACCGGGCCTTATATGGACCGAGCTAATTCTACCCTCCTCACTAGCCCCCCTACTCTCAGATACCGAGCACTCTTTCGGGATCTGAGAGTCTAGTTCGAGAGGGTGCGTCAAAGAATGGGTCCGAGGATGGTCTCCTCGTATTACCTAGGGTGGTCCCGGCCCTATGCCTGGTGCGCAAGGCACCCCTGGTGGTGGTAGGCGACATCTCTGTAATTATGACGTGGGCTGCCTTGTTTGGGAGCGCGAACGGTCGCCTGAGTTCGGCGATCGTACATTGATGGTGACAAGTGCCTTTTGCCCTTTCGTGTGATTTCGAAGTAGCTGACCCGCTTCTGGAGGCTATAAGAACCACCATAGGGTTCCCCAAGGAGCCCCATCTACTCCTTCAATGCTTGCCGCAATCATTAGCTGTTTCTTCCTCAATTTTTCTTTTTCTAGTGAGGGTTGTCTTCTTCTTCTAACTCTTGGGATCATGGCTTCTCATAGGAGAGTCCTCCGCTTAAGCTCCACGTCTTCCACAGAGGAGGCAGGAGTTGGCCGTGGAGGTGCTCCGGGCACGTCGGGCGCTGGCCCCAGCCATCCTCCTTCCCCCCTCCCCTCATTAGTCCCTTATAGGGTGGTCCATGGGCTGCAGGAGGCCTTCCAGATCCCATCCGACATCGACATCGTCTTCCCGATTGTCGACGATGACTTGTGAAGCCACCCTCAAGGTCGTATTAGGGTGCCTATAGAGTCTTTTCGGGTTGGCTTTCGCCTCCCTGTCCACCCCTTCTTTGATTCCATCCTCCACTACTACGGTCAGTATCCAGGGGAACTTTTCCCCAATTCTTGGCGCATTCTTTGTGGTTTTATCTTCATCTGTAACCAAGCCTCAGTTGCGCCAAACATCTTCCTCTTCCGGCAGTTCTATAGCCTTCAGTGCTGTCCTATCGATACCTCATCCTTCTACTTCTGGGCCAAGAGTGACCAAACTCTTGTCTGCATCACTCCCGCGGTGTCCAACATCAAGCATCGATCTGAGCGCTTCATTTTTATTACCATAGTGGGGGGTAGTGGTCATGCAAGTGACTGGAGTTTTGCCATGGACTTCTGCCCTCTTAGGGCTGATAAGCTGCCCAAACCCACTGTTGAAGAATCTAGGCCGGTTAAAGCCCTCCTTCATTATCTGCTCCTCGACGCCGATCTCAAGTTGACCTCGACAGTGCTGAGGGAGCTGGGGTTGAGCCTCCTATTGCCCTAGGGTACTAACTTTATCTTTTGCCATGCTTTGTTAGTTGCTTCACGAGCTAATCTTCTTTGTGCTGCCTTGCAGGAGTGCGAGAGTAGTCAGAATTACGGTACAAGATGGTCGAACTCCCGTAGTCCGCTCCCCGCCCCAGCGACCACATTGAACCTAGCACCGACCAGGTGACCATCGCCATCCCTCAGGAAGTGGTTGCCCTAGCTCTGGGGTGCTTGCCGTGGATGCTTCCCACGATGCTTCTGATTGAGGGTTCATTAGCGGCGCCCGCGGCGAGCGTCGGGTCGGGTGCTCGGAGGGACGTCTCCAAGGGCACAGTGATTACACTCGAGGTGGATTCCTCCATGTCGGTCGATCCACACATCTGGGTGAACCTGGACGAGGTGGCAATGTTGGACAACCAGCATCGCCAGAGAAAGAGGAAGAGGCTAGCTGCCGAGGAGAGCCGCAAGGTGCCTTCTCCTCCCTGGCCTGCGACTCCGCCAGCACTAGCACTGCTAGAGTTCCGGCTTCCGCTCTGACTACCGCAGCTCCTCCCGAGGGTGTCGCGGACAAGGGCAAGGCACCCTACCACGACATCCTCGAGGAGAGCCCGGTGAGCATCCATGAGGTGAGGGCTCACCTCCTCCCACTAGTGGTCCCCCCGGCTCTCTGCTTCCTGCCGCCAGAGGAGCCTACCATCAGGCATGCCAGTCGAGCGAAAGTGTTTTCCCTAATGGACAAAGGTATCCAGATGCGCGACCGGACTAGGGTGTTCGACGTTGGGGCCTACAAGGAATGACTTGACCTATCAGAGAAGACCCTAAGTTCGGTCACCAGAACACTCAGACTGTGGGGATACCATTTGACCGACGTCGCGCAAGAGCTAGAAGTCAGCCCGGACACGCGGCTGGGTTTGGCGGCCCAGTGCAACGAGCTCCGAGGGCGACAAGTGGAGCATGATGCCGAATGTGCAGAGCTTCGAGGGCGGCTCGAGCAGCAGGAGTGGGCCTTGGAGGAGGCAGCACGTGATCGGGATGCTCTCCACGCCTATGCCCAGGCACTAGTGGAGTCCCTCTAGGAGGCGACCAAGAAGGTGGAGGCGGCCAATGCTCGAGCGACCAAGCTAGGGACCCAGGTGGAGGCTACCGAGGAGAGGGCTCGGGTGGCGAAGGTGTGGTTCGAGATGCAGGCATCGATGACCACCATTGGGCTAGAGGCGATGGTGTGCTTCTACTCGTCCTTGGACTACCGGGATGAGCTGAACGTGGTGGCCGTTGAAGTCTATGGTCCAGCCAGGGACTAGGGCTTTCGGGAAGGCTAGTAGGCCACCCTCTAGGATGGTACTGATAGCTTAGGTGCCCCGGTGCCATCCTTGGCTCCCCCGCTGACGTCGTGCGAGCCGGAGGCCAGCGACGATGAGGAGGAGGTTGGCGAGGAGAAGTAGGATGCCAAGAAGCAGGCTGCTGAGGCCATATCATTCTTGGAGAAGGAGTTGGTCGACCTCACTGATGATCCCCTACCTCCTGGAAGCACGGCTGGGGCCCAAGACCAAGGGCCAGGGGATGCCGTAGCCGCCAAGGTGATCTCTTAGGAGGCGCATCGCCATTTTCTTTTTCTTCTCCTTTTGTCTTCTTTGCTCTATATTTTCTCTTCCTCGTTGTGTCACAATGCATCGGGGCAACTACCCCCTGTTTCGTTTCGGTCCGAAACCAAAACGTTTCGGCCGAAACTGTCATTTATGCAGACATGCATGTTTGGGACGAAGAGATGGTGTGTAAGGAGCCCATAGGAGGTGAAGTCTCCGTCTAGGACATTGTGCACCTTGTTTCATTACCGGACCCATTAAAGTGGATCTAGTCAACTTATGTGTGTGTTGGGTGTGTTAGGTGCATAGGTTTATTATCGGACCCATTAAGGTGGATCTGGGTAACTTAAAACATGTTTATTTCTCCCAGAAGTACCCCTAGTTAGTATACAATGTGGCAAGGATATTTTGGTTAGATTGTGATTAGATTAAGTGATTAAAACCTCTTGGGAGTTGTGCGGCTGGGAACATACAAGTGCCACTCCTCTTGTGCATCTCTTCTCTTCATCCACTCTTCCTCTCTTCTACTCTCTTACTCAGCACCATGTAACCATGAAAATCTTCATGAGACCGGAGGCTTCACCTTCTACAGATGATACTTCGCAAGAAATCTGCTAGAGATATGTGGATTCTCCTTAAAGAAATGTTTACTCTGAAATAGTACATGGTTCGTGTTTATCAGCTAACAAATGAGATTCATGAGCTACATCAAGGGTGTTTTTCAGTGGCAGGTTATTTTGCTACCTTCTGGAGTAAAAAGGAAAAACTTGACTATTATGGCATTGATGGCTGGGCTTGTGCAGAAGATCAGAAGGAGCAGCTCAACTATTTTCACTGAAACAACTTAAAACGTACATACATAAGTTAAAACATGTCTTACGTTAACCGGATCCACCTTGATGGGTCCAATAATGAACCTATGCGCCTAGCACACCCAACATGCACAAACATAAGCTAACCGGATCCACCTTAATGGGTATGGAAATGAACAAGGTGCATGAGGCTCCAGACCAAAAGCTTCATCTCCTACCTCCGATACCACGTTGGAGGCCCGAACTCAACACAAAACTTATTCATTGGATTCCCTCAACATATATAGAGATGAGACTCTCATGGATATCCGATATAGGACTAAACCACAGTAGAAGCCATTGGCTAACATGTTCCCCAGGCTTTCTTTTTGGCATTGCTTCTGGCCGGTGTATCCTAGCTCAAGCCTATGATGTTAGGCCCCAAAGGGGTGGGTGGGGTCAATACTTCAAAAGGAAGCTGAGAGGTAAGGGAATTGTTGATGTTGGAAATCTTCTTCCATAGCTCTAGGTCTTCCAAATTAAACTCCTCTATGCTAGATAGGTGGAAGTAGAGACAGGAATCCAAAATAACGTTCTCTCCGCATACATACGCATAACGATTGCTGGGCCATAGAGGCATGCTAGACGGGCAAAAGAAAAACCCCCTAGGTTAGTAGGGGGCTGAGCTAAATCGGTCTGTATGGGCCTCCTAGGCGGCTTTACGGCCATGCCTATTCTGATTGCCCTGTTTCTTGAGCGACATGGCCAGCACCATAGCCTGATACTTGCGTTCTTCAAGACGGTCCTGCTTACGGGCAGACAACAATGCAGTTACAGCTTGCTGCCCTTTCTGCATAGCACGCCAAAGTTGTATATCCTTCTTTGCTATGTCAGGTAAGGGTGCAGCATGAGCAGGCTTGGTTGTAACGATATGCGGCACATAATCAGGATCACGATGCATGTTGGAACGTTGATGCCTGGACACGTTAGGACGTACACCAACACGTTCGATACGGTCCTCAATAGGCACGTACTTTGCCTTGGGCTTGTGGAAATACAAGTCAAACGTACATTCCCCGCCTTCATTGTGTGGCTGCCTAGCCCAACCAGTACGATCAGTGATTGGAGACATGTCAACCAGTTCACGTTCAGACTTGATACGCTTGGTAGGTTGCTCAAGCAACGCAACTACCTGTTCACGTGAGAGACCATGGTTGCTCCAATTATTGGGCTGTACCTTGGCCCGCTGCATGGCCGAACCCCATGCTATAGCCTTGCGCTTGATGTGTATGACCTGCTTACTTCTCATTGGTCTTTCCTTTCGGGTTGAATATAAGACGTTGCTTCCAGGTGGATTGCTTGTATGTCGGCTGCTTATGCCGCTTACTGTAATAGTTCACATTCTTGTTGCGATGTGCAGCCAACTGACGCTTGACACTAGGTCTAGATTTACTCATGTTGTATATCCTCCATTAGCTCGATAGCCAAGACATTAACAGAGGATAAATAAACGCAAACAACATAAGCCACAAGTACGTATAATTACGCATATCAATACCCAAACTTATCAATAGACTCACCCAAGCTGTAGCCAGCCATCCAGTGTTGACGCATCTCACCCACTAGATCACATGATGAACGAGATAGACCGGCCCTATGTGCATCCTTGCCAGCCATGTACGCCTGTTCCTGGAGCTGACGTGTCTCAGCCATACGCTTGTTGTACTGTGCAGTGCCAGCCTCATGCCGGGCACCACTAGATACTGTTGTGTCAGGATCAGGCTTCAACCAATTCTGTACGTAGTTCCGATTTACTGTAGCCATCGAAGTAATTCCTTCCGTTGAGTTGAGTTTTACTTGGGTTTACTTACTTGGTTACTATGATAAAACTGTTAAACGCCAAATATTCTGGGGTTCATCTAATGACTCGGGGCATCCAAATTAAATGGCTGATCCGGAATAATGTAAAGAAAACCTCCCACCAACCCGCTGATCCCTTGAGCTCATAGGAAAGAAAATGGAGAAACAGATCAGATGCCTGAACGAACACGCCTTCGAGCCATCCTTGCCCTTGTAGCCTTCAAACCTTTCCATATCTGCTTCTGGAAGACAAAAAATCTGAAAGGAAAATTGCAGTGACAGTTGAATAATCATATCATTACAGCATGCTATCACTACAAATGTAAAATAATTAGGAAGGATGTCAGTGTGAACTATTTTATAAATGTCATGCTCAGGGAATGTATGAAAACAACTCAAGACAGAAACGGGGTTGCATGACTGTGGAAATAAATACACAAGCACCACAGCAACGAGCAATTCACATCCAGCATTTGGGTAGTCTTAAGGAACGACCAATTATACCCACAACCGACGTCATTCAATCCCGTGGGTTGACCGTAGACTAATTTTTACCTCAAGAAATCTCTCTCTTCAAAAAACTGTTCCTGTTGTGTCTACATACAATGTAAAACTAAGGAAGAAGACATAATCTAGTGAGTTTCTCTCTCCCCTTTCATTGGCTGGATCAGCAGATTCCCTCTTGATCAGGTGGGGAAGGGTTCGGCTGATCCTGACAAGATAAACAATTAGAAACCTGGATACTGCTAAATGAAAAATAAAAGTTGACATTTATCCACAAGTAGGAGGCAGATTCCAAATGTTAGACATCCTTCCAAGGTTTTCCACCATAATAGTAGTTAACAGTAAGACAATATGCATCCAATGCAGAAGACGGAAGAGAGGCTAGGCAACAACTATAAGAATTGGTAGGGGGAAAAAAACCACATAATTCATTTATTCCCTCTTTGGGAGTCGCACAAAAGCATTTACCTTCAACTTGTTCCTATTCCATCCATAACGGCAAACCATGCTAATACCATGTACAACTGGCTTAACCCGGTACGTTTTACCATGCCACAAATGGTATCCTCAAAAGAGGAAGCCAATCATCTCAGTTTCTCAAATGCACTCAAGAGCAGATGTGAGAAAAATATGGTAAATCAAATGCATATACCACAATGGATTAGAAATGGCCATGTTTATAGAAACTAGATTCAGCAAGACATTTTTTAGATTTTACGTATTTTTGGCAGGTTCTATTCTGGTGATCTGGCCTATTCCAATATTGAGTTTCTGACATTATGGATTCCATTCCAAAGGATTCTTTTTTTTCTTTGTTTAAACCCGAAACCACATGACCGGAACGGTCTCCGTGGATTTATCCCGGGTTATTCTTTCTTCCACATAGTGGAACGTGTCGGACTGAGCCAACACACTGGCTGTGGAGCCTACGTACATGTATACCGTATATTTCCAGTTACAACACTGTCCAAATGACAAAGGTAAAAAATGTCATTGTTGGATCTGCAATGAAGAGGGACATTATGCCAATGAATGTCTGGTACGACATACAACGTATAATAAATATAAAGTAGAAAAATTACACATCTTAGCAGAACAATTTCTATATCCTGTGGAAGATATCTACACATCATCCGATGACGAAGACATCTTTTATCTTGAAACTGATTATTCCAATACCATCTCTTCTGACTCTAGTGATGAAACTTCAAGAACTGATGACTCAAACTGATTCCAAAACTAACACTAATGAAGTTATCTATAATATAACCAATCCAAATAGTATACATGTAAAAGTCGAATTAAAATTAAAAGGTTATCGAAACTTCCACCTACATGCCTACATTGATACTGGCGCAAGTATGTGTCTCATTAGTCCTCATCTGATTCCCGAACAACTATGGAAACAAAGTGATAAACCTTTAAAAGTAAAAATTGGGGATGACTCTATAATCACCATTAATATTGAAATTCATAATCTTGCAATAGATATCGAACAAGTAAAATTTACCATACCAAAACTTTATCTCCTTCATTCTGGAATAGATCTTATTTTAGGAAACAATTTTTTGAATGAACATCTATCTTCTTCTATACAAGAAAAGAACATATCATCTTAACCAAAAATAAATCTTTAATATACGTACCTAAAGTTAAAGTTGCTTTACAAATTGGAATTTCAAGAATTCTTGACGGATTTAAAAAACATAAAAAACCCATAATCCAAAATATTACCTTATTACCTAAATCTGAAGACCATGATGGCGAACTTAACGTTTCATATTCTTTGGAAGAAGACTCAATAAGACCATTACTCCAAGAAGTATGTTCTGAACATCCACAAGATCTTCAAATTAAACGCAAAAAATTTATTGCACATCTAGAACTCCTACCAGATCGAAAAAACAAAATCATCCGTGCAAAACCAATGATCTATACATTAGAAGATAGACTTGAATTTCAAAAACTCATCACTGAATTATTACAACAAGGTTTAATTGAACTCAGTAACAGCCCTCATAGCTCACCTGCCTTCCTTGTAAATAATCACTCAGAACAAAAACGAGGAAAAAGACGTATGGTGATTAACTATTATAGCACACAATTAGCTTTTAAAATACCCACAACCCTTCCCATGTCGATAGGTTGCATGGGAAATTAGGGTTTTGAAATCAACAAGGGAAAGTGACTGTGGATATGGCAGGGAGGAGATTAACACGGGAAACTTTGAAACCTATTAGGATTCTAAGATCAAGTAGGACTCTTAGAGGTATAATCCTACAAATATCAAACCTGTTTGATCAAGCCAAGGCTGCTATTGCCGGGGCAATCGACAGGAAGTTGTTGCTGCTACATTCTATTGTTATGCATCATCTTCTTCCTCCTACTGCCGTACGTAAAGAAGGGGCACTCTGCTTCCCCTTCTCCCTTGTTCGAGTTGTCTTCCTCCCCTCCAGTGCATCGGTTGTTGCTGCTGCCACTATTGCTGAGAAACAAAGAAGCACATGGCTTCTTCTTCTACTCCTTCATCCCTATTCGTCATTTCCTATCTGCTTCACCCATGTAAAGGTAGGTTATCTCTTTAATCAGGCAAAACAAGATAAAAAACAATAGCATGCATGACATCCAAGCTATTTCCTCAATTAAATCTCTATTCATGTTCCATGATAGACTATTTTATTACGTTTTTATGTAGATGTTGTAGCCTTCTGTTTAAATAAGAATTGGCAACCAGGGCAATGGATGCTATTTAATGGGTGCCTACTCGGAAGAGCGTTAATTCTTGAATTAGCGTCAGCCGAATCGACGCCAATTAATAAGCGACCACCACTCCTGACGTGACTTCCTATAGTGTAATTAATAATTAATGCTTCTTTAAAAATTAATAAGTATGGAACCTGATTGTAAAATTTTTGCATGAGCATGTTTTTAGAATTATTATATTTTTCTCTAGTTTTTCATATACTTTGATTCGTGAAAGTCCTCATAAATAGCAAAGGGCTACTATTCATGTGTTCCTAAAAGACATGAATAGTATTTTGTGTCTAAAAATGTACTTGCCCGATACATGTCAGCCTGTAAACTGAAAGGAATTGGCCTCTGTTTACACGAACGTGACTTTATAAAATAGCGCCTCTTCACAGAGACGCAAATTATTGATTCAATTGTTAAAAATTAAAATAACCTAGAAATTAGAAATTG
The DNA here is from genome assembly GCA_024336825.1 of Amorphophallus titanum. Lineage (NCBI taxonomy): Eukaryota > Viridiplantae > Streptophyta > Magnoliopsida > Alismatales > Araceae > Amorphophallus > Amorphophallus titanum. The sequence goes on from JANBPO010005995.1 coordinate 1,153,513, forward strand.
ATGTCCGTCTACATGGACGTTGTTTAAGGAACTGGCTTCTCTTCACGAGGATGCCCATTTAAATTAATTTTATTTAATCATGTAAATTCTTGAAATTGGCACCTCTATTTAGAGACGTGAATATTAAATTGTTTAGTTAAAATCTATTAAATACAAGAATTGACGTCCTTTTACTGATCTAATTATGTTCCTCTTGTTTTTGTTGTGACTCAAGCAATGAATAATCAAAATTTTGGAAGCATCTTCCCTTGTCCCAGAGTATGTCGGGAGATGTAGCGGGTGCTCGTCTATAGAAGTCTAAGACGGTCTCTTAATCGTATAGGTGTGCATGAAGCGACAACACCCAGGCCCATATCGAATATAGTACCCGCTGTGGGCTAGCCTACCATGGGGCACAGATCATCCGAGGGGCTTCTTGATCATGTCTGCGCAAATCTTTTGACCCACCGTTGACACTGTTGCATACGCATGTAGGTTCAAAGGTGAACCAGCGTAGCCTGGGGCCATCGAGTATGGGGTTAAGGAGCATCATAGAAAGCTCATTCGGACATCGATTCGGGACTAATTTATGTTGAAAATGTAGTAATGCAATGGGTAATCCTCTATGCACATGTTGGCCTATGATCCGGCATGATTTAATATTAAGAAATGAGACAAAACCCAACAAGAGTAGAACCGACCTAAGGGGTTATCGGCCCTAAAGTGAGGTTAGGTCATGGCCATAGCAGGGCAAACCCATAGGCCCAAACCATGTTTGCAATAGGCCTTGTTTATATTTTCTTTATTCATGATTCAAGGGTACCAGATCGAGCTAAATAGTTGCAAAGGAGTAGTCCCAGGGGGTCCAGCCAGGGCAGTACAGTACAGAGTCAAGTCCAATGATCGGCAGTAACATGAACGATGAAAAAAATCTATTTCGGGCCGTAGCATCGTGTTTGGAATGAAATTAATAGAATTTAGCCCTTAATGGACCTAAAATGAATAGTGAAAAGTTACTATTCAATAATGCTCACTTTTTCGCCGATATCTAGTTATCTGGGAGCTTAGAGAACCTCTCCTAAAGATAGGACATAAGGGGTCACTGGCTTGAGCCCCGATGTGAGTGGGATGGCGGTACGAGGTCAAACAGATACCCGGTGAAACGATTAGTGCATTTAGGTGAATAGTAATGTGAAAGCTATAGCGATCTACTGGATCACTTGACTGAAGGAGAAGAAGAGTGGGGCTACCGAATCATGGCACCCATGGGTGCCAGATCACATTTCCTTTCTTTTTTTAGGTATTTGTTGTCTCCTTGTCTCTCTCTTCTTTTTTTGTTTCGATTTGGTTATATTATTATTATTATTATTATTATTTTAATACACATATTTTGGATGTTTTCTGATTATTATTATTTGTTGTTTTACTTTTATCATTTTTTGTTTTGATTCTAAAACTGACACACCTCTCTCTCTCTATCGTCCAGAAGCTGCAGTACACGATCGAGCGCGAGTGGGAGATCTTCGAGCGCGAGGCGGACTTTACAGCGCAGCAGCACCTCCGCGATGCGCAGCGCATGTGGCTCTACTCGGCCGATGTCAGTGGCGACATTGGCATTGCGCGGCGTTACCGCAAGCGCGCAGGGGAAACGTATGGCACCAAGGTCGTCGCCATCGAGGCCGACCGTATCTCGAATCCCAACCGACGTGCCGACACCGAGTTTCTGCAAGCCGGCGTCGTGCTGTCGGCAGATGGCGAGGTTCTCGGTTGCCACATCAGCGACCGCCATCCCGGCGATCGCCTCGGCCGTGCGCTGAGCTGGGGTTACGTCCCTCGCCGCGGTCCGAGCGGGACACTGCAGTTTATCCTGGCGGCACGGATCACGCGGCCGGGACAGGTGCGTGGTGTGCCGTTGCTGGCGCCGGTCGAAGAGACGATCAAGCAGCTCGGCACATATACCGAGACCGAGGTCAAGGCTGCCATCAACGATGCCTTCCTGGTCAGCCTGTTCCAGATTCTGGTGCAGAACCCAAACATGACAGCCACCGAGGCGCTGATTCGTGCGCAGGAGAAGGGCATGCTGATCGCCCCGGCCATGGGTCGCCAGCAGTCGGAGTTCCTTGGGCCGCAGATCGTGCGCGAAATCGACATCCTGCACCACGCCGGCCAGCTGCCGCAGCCCCCACCTCAGCTGCTGGAGTCCGGCGGCATCAAGATCGAGTACACCTCGCCGCTCTCAAAGCTCATGCGGGCGGAGGAGGGTCAGACCATCCTTACCAGCCTGCAGGGCCTGGGTCAGATGGCGGCCGTGAAGCCGGAGGTGCTGGACGTAGTGGACTGGGACGAAACCAGCCGTGACTACCTAGAGGCCTCCGGGTTCCCCGGCAAGCTCGTCATGGACCCGGATCGGGTCCAGGCGATTCGCCAGCAGAAGGAGCAGGCCATGCAGGCGCAGCAGATCGCCATGGCAGCGCCGGGGATGTCGATGGCAGCCAAGAACCTCGCTCAGGCGCACCAGGCCATGAACGGTGACAGCAGCGGAGCGCCCGCGGCTGCCCCCGCATCGGTGGCTGCATGAATTCCTTGCTCCGCATCTTGTGCTTGCTGTTCCTGGCTGCGCCGGCTTTTGGGCAGCAGCAGGTCATAAATCTGGGTGTGATCCCCAACGACGGCACAGGAGATTCACCGCGTGCCGGCGGCATTAAGATCAATCACAACTTTGGTCAGCTGTACTCCTCCTTTGGAATCTGTGGGACGCTAGAGTCCGCGAGCACGGTCGCGCCCGTGGCCGGGTCGATCAGCGGCACGGGGTTGCCCGGCTTGGGCAGGAAGCGCTCGGGGTCGAGGCGGTCGCCAGCGCGCTCCAGCGTTTCGATCACCATCTGCTCGATGCAGTTGGCCACGTCCAGCGGCGAGGACATGCGGAGGTCGGCGATGTACTGGACCGCCTCCTTGAGCACCGGCATGAGCGTGCCCCACTGCTCCTGGCGCAGGCGCGTGTTCGGCTTGCCCGAAGAGCCGGCGCGGATATCGACCGACACCAGCGTTTCGAGATCGTCGACGGTGAGCGTCTGGTCCTCGGTCGCCGGCCAGAACGCCTCCGGCCCGGCGAGCATGCGCACGTCCTCGTCCTTGTACTCCTGCAACGCGATCTCGGCGGTGTACTGCGCCAGGTCGGTGAACATTTCCTCCAGCGAGTCGCGCTTGTGGCCCTCGCGCGCTTCGGTGCCGGTCTGCTGGATCTCGGCCTCGCCCAGCGTCTTGGCCGTGCGGATGGTCGAGGACAGCGCCTCCTGGATGCCCCAGATCATCTCCAGTTCGGAGCGGATCTCGGCGGTGTCGTAGAGCGCGGGGTCGACGCTGTTGTACTGGATCGGCCACACGACGTTCTTCGGGTCGTCGCCCATCACGTCGAGCCCGACCATCTCGCCGATCGCGCCGGCCTCGAGCTTGCTGGCCTGATCCTTGTCGACCGCGCGCTTGTTGAACCCGAGCTTGGGGATCGCGCGCCGGCGGTGCTCGCGCTTGTTCGAGCGCACGCGGTTGTATTCGTCGAGCAGCTGCACCGAGCGCTTCGGCAGGGATTCGGGGTGGCGCTTGCCGTCGACCTGGATCGGCGCCCACTGGAACAGCGAGTAGAAGCGCGTGGTGGCTGGGCGCGGCGGCGACGGCGGCCGGGCCCAGCGCTTCACGCCCTCGATGAAGGTGTAGATCAGGTTCGCGTCACGGCACTGGATCTCCCAGACGCACACGTGCTGCGCGCCGCAGGTGCCCTTCGCGTTCAGCGACTCGCCCGTGCGGAAGCTGTCGGCATCCTCGGCCGTGGCCTTCGAATGCTCGCCGGATTCGATCTTCTCGGTCGGGTCGCGCGGCTTGACCTGCTGGTAGACCGAGGCGTTCCTGATCAACTCGGCGATGCCGGGATAGGCGGCCTCGAAGGCTTTTTCGACCTTGGCGATGCGGCTGGTGAAGGAATAGACGGTGACCGTGCCTTCCTGTTTTGCCTGCGCCAGAAGTTCGTCGGGCGACAGGCTATCGAGATCCTGCGCCGCATTGCTAGGATAAACTTCCTTTATTACATAAGGCCCTTCCCAGTTTGGTTAGAGTTTTGAGCGAGTCCCGTCAGGTTTCACAAAGCTTCTTTTAATCACCATCTTACCGACCTTAAATTTTCTCTCAATTACTTTCTTTTGATAAAAATGTGAGAGCTTATTTTGATAAACTTGTGCATGTTCAGCGACGGCCAGACACTTCTCATCCAAGACTTCCAATTGTGCAAGGAGGGATTCGCGGTGCTCATCAATAGACAGCTCCTTGTCCAATTGTACTCTGAGAGAGGGAATAAGAATCTCATAAGGGACAACCGCCTCCATTCCATAAGTGAGGGCGAAAGGAGTTTGCCCTGTGGGAGTGCGAATGGAAGTATGATAGGCCCAAAGAGCCTCAACGAGTTTCTCTGGTCAATCCATAAATTTATTAGCCTCACATGTTTTCTTGATAATTTTGATCAAAGTTTTATTTGTTGCTATTGTTTGCCCATTACCCTGTGGATAATAAGGTGACGAATGATGCAATGTAATGTTATATGTGTTGCAGAGGTCTTGAAGTTCTTGGGAGATAAATTATGGCCGTTATCGGTGACGATGCACTTGGAATGCCAAATCTTGCAATGATGTTCTTCATAATGAATTTACAGATGGTTGATGCTTTAATTTTCACGTAAGCTTCCGCTTCTGCCCACTTGGTGAAGTATTTAGTGGCCGTGAGTATGAAGGATTTGGATTTCGTAAGGAGGTTCCCAACACCAAGAGGTCCAATGATATCGAAAGCCCACATGGAGAAAGGCCATGCGGAGGACATAGGATGGAGTGAAGAAGCAGGAGAATGAATCTTATCGATGTGCAGTTGACACTTAACACACCTTCGAACATAGATAGAGCAATCCTCTTCTAGAGTGGGCTAATAGAAACCTAGCTTAAGGATTTTCTTAGCTAACATCTGGCTATTGACATGGGCATCACAAACTCCTAAATGTGCCCCTTCCATAACCTTCCAAGCTTTTTCGTCATCAAGGCACCTGAGAAGAACACCAATGGGACCTCTTTTATAGAGCACGCCTCCAATCAGAGTGTATCTTTGGGTGACTCTCCTGATAGCTTTCTTTTCTTCCGTCGTGGCCTTCTCGGGATAAGACTGATCTTAACAATATTTGGAAATCTCTTGATACCACGGCTTTTCCTCATCGTCCAATCTTTCCTCTAAATCCAATAGCATGACCTCCTTATTCTGAATGATCTCTCCTTTCATAGCCTTCTTAAGCAACTCCTCCTTAACCCTAAGGAAAGTGGGATCCTTAACGGTAGGAGTGACGTGCCTATGAATGATAACAGCAAAGAAATTTATCTTGGGAGGGAAAGCCAAGGAAGAAGCTAGAGAAGCGAGAGTGTCAGCTAAGATGTTTTGGTTGTGAGGAACGTGGACAAAGATTAGCTTAGAGAAGATCTTAGCATAAGTTGATGTGAGTTCCTGATAGGGTTTAAGCTTAGGATCGAGCGTGGGCTATTTGGTGAGCACTTGGCGTAGAATAAGCTGACTATCACCTACAATCCACAATTGGGTGACACCATACAGATGAGCGACCTCCAGTCCAGCCAGAAGAGCCTCGTATTCAGCTATATTATTTGTGACAGGGAATGCAAGCTGAAAGGCTTGTGGAATGGTGACTCCCTCAGGTGATAGAAGAACAATGTCGATACCCTTGCCTTGAGAATTCAGAGCTCCGTCAAAATGTAACGTCCAGATCGAATCAGGCTAATTGACGGACATTAGTTCCTCATCTGGAAACTCTGAGCGAACAGGGCCAAATTGACGAAGAGGGTGGTAAGCAAGATGTTCTGCTATGGCATAGCCTTTAATTATCTTTCGATGAATGTAAGTGATGTCGAACTGAGAAAGGAAGGCTTGCCATCGTGCTAATCGATCGGTAAGGACTAATTTCTCGAGAAGGAACTTGATGGGATTCATACGAGCAATGAGATGAACCTCGTGAGCTAGGAAATAATATTTTAATTTCTGAACTACCCAGACTAAAGCTGCGTAGGTCTTCTCCATGGTTGTATACTTCTGCTCATAGGGGTTGAGGAGCTTAGACAAGTATTAGGCTACCCTCTCCTTTCCTGCATCATCAACTTGCGCCAGGACAACACCTACTGAGTTATCTAGGACTGAAACATAAAGAACAAGTGGTTTACCTGGAACTAGCGGCCTCAAGATAGGAGGACTGGATAGATAGTCTTTCAATCCGTCAAAAGTCACCTAACACATGTCATCCCAATTAAATTTGACTCCCGGCTTGGTGAGCTCGTAGAACAGCCTACACCTTTGTGGATACTAGGAGATAAATCGGTGAATAAACTACAACCTCCCGATAAATCTTCGAACTTCTTTCAAATTCTTTAGAGGAGGCATATCTCTTATTGCCTGCACCTTATTGGGATTAATCTCAGTACTCCTCTTGCTAACTATGAACCCAAGCAACTTACTAGACGATACACTGAATACACACTTCTTAGGGTTCATTTTCAATTGATATTCTCGGGACCTTTGCAAGACCCTAGCTAGAACCCCAAGATGCTCAATCCTTGTCCTTGATTTCACTACCAGATCATCAACATACACCTCGATATAAATGTGGACCATATCATGAAAAATAGCCATCATAGCCCTTTGGTAGGTGGCTCCAGCATTCTTAAGTCTGAATGGCATGACCACATAACAATAAGTACCCCAAGGTGTAGTGAAAGAGGTCTTCTCTTGATCCTCCTCAGCCAGGCGAATCTGATTGTATCCGGAAAAGCCATCCATAAAAGAGAGGGTCTCATAACCTATCGTGTTATCAATTAAAACACCAATGTGAGGGAGGGGAAAATCATCTTTAGGGCATGCGCGGTTGTGATCCTGAAAGTTTATGCAAATTCTGACCCTTCCGTCCTTCTTCATCATCGAGACAATGTTAGCCACCCAATTAGGATAGAGGATGATCCTAATGAATCTAGCCTTGTGAAGCTTATCGACCTCTTCTTTCATTTTTAATGCCATATGTGGGTGGAAATGCCTCAACTGCTACTTGACTGGGACGGATCCTGGCTTAAGTGTTAGATGGTGCTCAACAAGTGTAGAGTCCAGACCTGGCATATCCTCGTAACTCCACGCAAACGTGTCCTTGTATTCTTGGAGAACTCGAATAAATGCCTCTTCTTCAGAGGGCAGAAAATTCTTACTTATGAGGATAATCCTAGGGCTTTCCTCAGTACCCAAATTGATCTCTTTGGTGGGATCTTCTATTGAGGCTGACGACTTGTTGAATCTCCTCATGCCACTAGCAAAAGTATCACCCTCATCCTCATGTTTTTTATACTCTCCATCCCCCTCCACGACAAGGTCTTTATCATTCATAATTTCCTAAACACCAAATCCTTCGTCAAAAACACATACATCCTCACATTCCAAGTCTGGCAAAAGAATCAGATCCTATACAAACTAGAGGATGGCCAAACATGCTTGACATCTCCAGGCTAGATCCATCAAGAACCTACGGGGAATCTGCCTACCCTTGACCTTAGTTCATTAAGCGCCCGCGCGACTTCCTCTACTTCATCCTGTGGGGTCATGGTTGTGGCTCCTCTCTCTCGGGCATCGGTGCAGAGTCGATGTTGCGGTGGGCGACGGTGAAGGTGAGGGCCATCACCCAATCGTTCCTCTTCCATGCGCCGGATCCGTTGATCGAGTCCCACAGCCGCGCGTAGTCGTCTCGGGCCGACTTGTCCGCCCACGCCGAGCGGCCCGCTGGCTTCGGCTCGATCATCCATTCGGGCGGCGCGTCCCCCGATGTCGTTTGGTGCAGGAGCGCACCGCCATGACCAAGATCGCGGTATCCCTGCCACCAGTTCGGCCCAACGACAGCAGAGCATCCTTCCGCGACAGCGTCCGCCTCGCTGATGTCCCGCAGCCGCTCGACCCGCACGTCGGTCACGGTGAGCGTCAGGCGCGAGGCGCAGCGCGGCATGTGGATGCCGGGCTTCGGCTTCGTCCAGTCGCCGTCGGGCGGATTGCCATTAGCCCAATACCAGATCGGACCGATAGGAGCCCAATGGCGTGGCGACAACTTCGTCTCGTCGTAAACGTGCAATCCGCTGAACGCCTCGCGACACCAAAGCCGGTCGCCCACTTCGACAACCGGCCGCACGGCATAGATGCCGCAATCCTCGCTGGCCGTCGGCTCGTCCGCCGGATGACAGAATGGCACGGCGATATGAGGATCGGGGCAGTCGCTCATTGTGCTCTTGGCGCGAGCCACCGCTTCGCCGAACCGCAAGCCTTCCCAAGGGTGCGACTTTCCACGCCAACTCGATCCCAGCACCTCTGTGTTGTTGCGGGAGAGCATTCGCCGAGTCTGCGTCTTCCGGCCGGCGAGCAACGCCCGGACCATCGGCGCGCTGAAGAGGATGGGGCGGTCAGCCATTCCCAACCTCCCTCAGCGCCGCGTCCCGCGCTTCATTGAGTTGCGCTCTCATGTCCGTCTCTCCGTCCGTCCGTTAACCTTCCTCTTCCAAGGCGAATCCTTCCCGCAGGGGAAAGAGGAGCGCTTGCGAAGGCCGAGATTGCGGGCCTCCAGCCGTCGCACCTTGGCAAGGACGCCGGCATCGCGCGCCGTCTTCGGCTTATGGCAGCATTCCAACCCCAGCAGCTTTCCGTCAGCCGCAGTGAGCGGGCGGCTCTTGTCGATCGCCAGCGCGTCGGGGATGGTGTGGTCGATCTGCCAGCGCTTTGCGCCGAGCACCAGGCCGCATCCCTCGCAGCAGATCATGTTTAGCCGGGTCGCGCGCTTGATGATCTCGAATTTGACCAAGGCGAACCGGTGGCGGGTGCGGAGGTCGTCGAGGATGTGCTGCATCTGCTGCGCCACCTCGTCCCACCCTTCGTTCGCCTGGCGGCTCGTGGTCTTGTAGAGCGGGCCGAGACACACCAGCTCGGGCTTGGTCTCACGCAGCACCGCCTCGAACGCTGCGAGGTCGGCACGCTTGCGGAGATCCACGCCTGCGGGCCGGTGCCACAGGTGGACCCGGTTGCGTTGGTCATCGACACCCGAGAGTGCGAGAGACGACTTCCACGCCGGCGTCACCGCGTCGTCGACGGACGCTTCGGGGTTCTCGAGGTCAACGATCAGCGTCTTCACTGGTCGGTTGCCTCGCTGATGCGCGAGCGGGTGGATACCGAACGACGCCGCAACCCCGATCTGTCGCAACAGCCACGTCTTGCCGACACCCTCGGGAGCGACGACGACGACCCGCCAGTCCCTTCGGAGCAGTCCGGGCACGGTCCACTCGACCCGTGCCTCCTTCGGCCGGTTGAGGAAGTCGGCCATGTCCCACAGGCCCGCAGGGATGCGCCCCGAGGGAAGCTCCACCGTTTCGAGCTCGGCCCGGAGTTGGTCGATGAGGTCTCCGGCGTCCATCCCCGTCTCGGCGGCTTTCGCTGCGTTGGTGCTGATGCCGTGGATACGTCGTCGCGCTGCGTGTTCCAGGACGATCTGGGCGTAGCGCTTGAAGCTCATCGGGTTGGGGCAGCCGGCCATGGCGTCACCGAGAACCGAGCCGCCCGCGAACTTGGCGTCGAGCTTCCGGCGCTTCAAGAGATCCATGACCGAGCGGGGGTCGGGCTGGTCGCCGTCGCGCCACACGTCGGTGATCGCTTGGAACAGATCCCCGTGCATGGGCCGGTAGAAGTCCTCTGCGGACATCACCTGGGCGACGTCGGACACGATGCCTGGACGGAGGAGCATCGCGCCGAGGAGGTCTCGTTCGGCGTCGAGGTCCTCGAAGATGGGCTTGGTCACTGGTACACCACCTCGGGTTCGCCGTCGGTGCCCGGCTCGTCCTTGCCGGGCAACGGGTCGGGGCTCTCGATCGGTTCGTCGGCCTCGAGGCACCTGCCGCCGCCGCGGCGCTCCCCTCCACCGCGATCGCCTCGGCCAGCCTGTGGCAGGCCCGCCAGCCGATCTACGCCACCTCGGTGGGACGCTGGAAGCACTACGCGGCGCACGTACCCGAGCTGCACGGCTTCGCCTGAGCGACAACGCGGATGCGGCGTGGAGCAACGCGGCGGGCGTGCGCGTTGCGGATCGTCAACCCGGGAAAAGAAACAATTGCACCCCCCTCCTGCAGCCGTGTGATCAGCTCATCAACCTCCGGTTCAAAAAAGTCATCAGGGAGGAGTGGGACAGGTGGTACAGTGAGGTGGGAATGTACAAGAAAACCCGCTTCGGCAACCCCGCACAGGCGAGTGAGGAGGAGGCGGAGGGGTGGGTGGCAGCAGCGGTGCTGGCGTTGGATGAGGACCTGGTCCGCACCAGCTGGCGCATGTCAGCGGCCGTCGACCTCTCTCCCCTGCACTTTCCGGATGACGTCTTCGGCGTTCTCCTGTCCTACCTCGATGGAGTGGGCGAGGACGCTGGCGCGGTCAACGTGCTCCGCGACTCTCGTGCCGTCTACGCGTCCTCGCCCACAGTCGTCCTCCCCTCGAAGAAGCCCAGCAAAGGGAAGAGGAAGAGGGGGGCGGAAGCCCTGCCGCTGACCCCGGCGGAGGTGGTCCTCCAAGCTGAGCTGCGGGCTCAGCAAGCTCAGCAACGCCTGCATGCGGAGCAGGTGACAGCGGCGGCCTCGGCCGCGTATCAGGCGCAGCAGCTGCTCCTACCCGGCCCTGTCCTGCACGCTCCCTCTGACATCCCCAGGACCGCCCTGCGGCTGTTCCCTGGCATGCAGGTGGAGGGCGGCCAGGAGCGCTTCATCGAGGAGGGGGTTCGACAGGGGATGGCTGCGGTGGAGTCGGAGCGTCGGCGTCTGGAGGAGGAAGCGGCAGTGGTTGCCGCGCGAATCGAGTGGTACAGAGGGGCGGAGGAAGCGCGAGCGAGGGCGCGTGCGAGAGCGGCGGCGGAGGAGGAGAAGGTGGAGAAGGAGGAGGAGAAGGGCGGAGGAGCGGAGAGTGAGGAGGAGGAGGAGGAGGAGGAGGAGGACGAAGAGGAGGAGGACGAGGACGAGGAGGAGGACGAGGAGGACGAGGATGCGGAGATGGTGGTGAGGGATGTACCACAGCCGGTGAGCATGGAAGCCGAAGTGCGACGGTCGCTGCGAATGCAAGAGCAAGGACCTCGTCGCTCTGTGCTCTCCATGCTGAGATAGAAACATGCTCCCACTGTGGTACCGGGTATGGTTCGTCCACTGGTGGTATGGTTTGGTTTGGTTCTTCAACTGTAGATCTCGATTTCGCCTTCATCAACCAAGCTGAACGTGGCGAACTTGTCTTCTATTAGGCACTCTACTGGCTGAGAAAGCAGGCCTCGCGCCACAATCGGCAGATTTCGCGCGGCTGCCGGTGAGTCTGCAGTCTGCACCTGACTGCTGCAGGCGCTTTACCCCTGCACTCGGGCTGCGGTTGGACTTCGCCTTCGACGGCCTCGGCGCGCTCTACGCGCTGCTGGCCACCGGCATCGGCGCGGTCGTCTTCGCCTACGGCACCGCGTATCTCCCGCGCCACCTCGAGCACGCGCTCCACGTAAACGAGCGTGACCATGTTAAACAACACATAACAGGTGATGAAGATGCCGATGCCCGCCACAATCGTGGCGAGCACAAAACTACCGACAATTCCCTGCCACACGTATTCGCCCGCGTGCGCCCGGAATTGGGCGGGTGAAATCGCCAGTATCCATGCAGGTTTTATGCAACGGCTGCAGGCGGTATGCTGAGAGCGGAGCGTGCGATGACGAGACGGCGATGGATTGCCGATGCATGGACGGAGACGACGGCGACGCTGCATGGAGAGCAGGCGGCGCACCTGGCGAGAGTGCTGCGCGCGGAGGCGGGGCAGATCTTCGACGTGGTGGCAGGCTTTACCGTGTCGATCACCACATTCGGCGAAGACGAGCGCACCAGCGGCTGAGCCAGCACCGGCGCCGGGGCGCCCCGGATCCACTGCACCGGCCGCGCGAAGCAGGCCGCCTCGCGCGCCGTGCCTGCCGCGCGCCAGTCGCCGGCGTGGGGATAGAGGGCGAAGGCGAAGCGGTGGGTGGTCAGGTCCGCGCCGGGGTCCGGAGACATCGCGCCGCGGACCATGGTCAGGGTCATGTCCCCGTCCAGGCACGAGAAGCCGTGCCGCGCGTCGCTCAGCAGGGAGACGCCGAAGCCCGGCTCCGAAATGTCGGCCCAGCGCTGGGCGGGGACTTCGTACTGGGCCGCGTCGGCGTCGGTGTTGGCATGGGTCGGTCGCTCGGCGACGCCGAACATGGTCTCGTAGGTGGCTCGGGACGCGGTGACGGCCAGCGGAAAGAGGGCCTTCACCAGGGTGCGGCGGTCTTTCCACTCCAGCTCGTTCTCGACGCGAAGGAAGCGGCCGCCGGCGTCCAGGCTGACGGTCTGCGACAGACGACTGTGCCGGCCCAGCGGGCGGACGAAACGCACGGAGGCCCGCAGCGGACCTTCGGCCACGACCTCGGCGGACTGGGCCAACTGGGCGTCCTCCGCCGTCTCCCAGGCGAAGGGATCGATGTCCCAGGCCTCGTAGTTGGTCGGGCGATCGTCCAGCAGCAGGATGCGGTTGGCCGGCGCGGCCAGCGCCTCGCGACCGGTCGCCTTGTGCGCTAGGGAGCGGATCAGGCCGTCGGCGGTCAGGCGCGCGCGGATCTGGCCGTTCTCCAGCACGATGGGCTGGGTGCCGAGCGATGCGCTCGAGATCAACATCGTCGGCGATTACACCCACGACACCTCGCAGACCCAGGCCACCACCCTGCTGCAGGCGGGCACAAACACCTGGCCGCTCCAGTACCAGGGCGTGCCTTACGACAACCGCTTCGTGCCCTTTGGCCCGAACCGCGGCGATACGGTCTACAACGACCCCTATATCACCTATGCCAATTTCTACGATCCGGGTGTGACCTGGTCGGCCCTCAACGCCGGCGGTGCGCCGGACCAGCCGAACGGGCCGTTCCAGGTCGATCCGCAGACCGATCTCAAGAGCTGGGGCGTTTCCGGCACGATCGATTACAAGCTCAGCGACAATTTCGCGCTCAAGTCGATCACCGGCTACCGCCATATGTTCAGCGTGACCGGTTCGGACAACGACCACTCGCCGGTGGTCTTCATCCAGGACGATTCCGATTATACCCACGAGCAGTTCAGCCAGGAGCTGCGCGCCGCATCCACCGGCGAGGGACCCTTCAAATGGGTGGGGGGACTGTTCTACAGCCACTTCCAGTCCGTCTGGAATCTCTACACGGCGGTCGAGAACCCTTCCGCCTACGTCGATCTGGGCACTTTCGGGCCCGCCACCACGGCGGCGATCTGGAACCTCACCAATCCGACGACCATCTCCCAGTACGCGGCCTTCGGCGAGGGCACCTATGCCCTGACTTCGCACCTCAAGGCGACCGTTGGCCTGCGCTGGTATTCCTACGACTATTCGTTCTACGATCACTTCGCCGGCTGGGGCTCGCCGCAGGGCGGCGCCACCCCGTCGGTGGACTCGGTGTCGCAGGACCACGAGGGAGTCAACCCCAAGGTCAATCTCGCGTACGAATTCGACAAGGATCTCATGGTGTATGTGACGGCCTCCAAGGGCTATCGTCCCGGCGGCGCGAACCAGCCGCTGCCGACGACCGGGCCCCTGTGGGCGCCGGGCGGCGTGCCCCTGTCGGTGAGTCCGTTCAAATACCCGAACGGCCAGTGGCCCAAGAGCTACGACCCGGACACGCTGTGGAGCTACGAGTTGGGTGAGAAGGCGCGCTTCTTCGATCGGCGCCTGACCCTCGATGCCAGCATCTACTACGGGCGTTCGTGGAACGAGGTGACCACCTCGATCTTCGGTGGCAGTTTCCAGACCGAGCGGTTGCTGGCCAAGGCGGGCCTGGAGGGTGAATGGGCGCTAAGTGAAGCCCTGACGCTGCGGCCCAAGGTCAACGCGTTCTACCTGCACGAAACCACCGACCAGTATACTGAGGTTGTCATATTTTTATCTTTTGTTTGCTATTCTTTTTTTATTTTTTTTATTTATTATTGTTGCGATTATTGCCCATTTATGTATTTATTTATTCCCCCTTTTTTGTTTCTCTTTTTTTTGAATTTTCTTAACTGCTATTATCAATGTCATTTTCTGCTATGTATTCGGCACACTGGCTAGGAAGGGCGTCGACGCACCGTTGAGGTGCGTCCACGCAGCGAGAGGGCCAAAAAGGGGGGCGGGCGGATCGGCGAAGAAACCAAACGGCAGATGCGTCCACGCAGTGGGGGGCGCTGCGTTGACGCCGAGGGAGATGGGTGTACCGGCGAAGGGGCCAAAGGGGCATTGCGTCTACGCCGTTGGGGTGCTGCGTTAACGCTGAGGAGGGGAGTGGTGTACCGGCGAAGGAGGCCAGAGGGGAGTTCACTGCGTCCACGCACCAAGGGGGGGTGCGTTGACGCAGACAAGGCTGAAGACAAGGCGTGCCGGCGAAGGCCAAAGCTGAGGGCTGCGTCCACGCACTGGGTCTATGCGTGGACGCAGTGAAAGAGTTCCAGGGGAAAGTGCGCCGCTGAAGGCCAAATCAAAAAGGGGGGGCTGCGTCCACGCACTGGGCCTGTGTGTGGACGCAGTGAAATGTTTGAAGGGGCCAAAAGCGTGCCGACTAAGGCCAGCTCAAAGGGGGCTGCGTCCACGCACTGGGCCTGTGCGTGGACGCAGTGAAAGAGGAATCAGCCAAGGCAACCCAGCAGTCACTCCATTTGATGGCCTTAAGGCCTTTCTTTTCTTCTGTCTTTTACTGGATATGATTTTAAATCAATTAACTCTTTAAGATTACCCTGGTTAAGGGGGTTTATTAAGTGTTATTCCGTTCATTTATTGCCTCTTCTGCCCTTGTTATGCCGTTGTTCTGACGAAATTTTGGCAGCATCTCCCCATGACCCCGGGCGTAAGGCAGATACGGGGAACGCGCCCACATGGAGTGGCGGAACCCAACAAGCGGGGGGTGGACGTCCGCAGACGACAACACCTCAGTCAAACCTCGGAAAACACGAAGGGGATGACGGGTGGGAGGCCAATGCACGAGCTGAGGGGTGTTGGGGCTGGTGGCTAAGGCTGGTACGTCGGTCAGTGAACCCAAAAGAGGGAGTGTACCGCTGAAGGGGGGGCAACTGGGAGGTATGTTGTATAGGCCAGGGACTGTGCCGGTGAAGGGGCCAAGGTAAAGACAGGGGAGACTCCAGCGTGCTGGCAGGCCAAGGAATGGCTGGGGGAACTAGCCACTCCACCATGCGGGCCTCGTGGGCTTGCCGAGCAATTTCGTGAGGTAGGCTGAGCAGGACAAGGGGCCCTGGGTTACGGGACGTGTGTGTCACCCGGAGGGACGAGGAGAATGGTTTGTTGATCATCATGACCTAGGCGGGAGGTCCAAGTTAGAGGATCGTTCGTCACCCGAAGGGACGGAGAGAAAAGCTCGTTGATTCAGTTGACCTGAACAGGAGGTTCAAGTCGAAGGATCGCCCGTCACCCGAAGGGACGGGGAGAAAAGCTTGTTGATTCAGCTGGCCTGAACAGGAGGTTCAAGTCAGAGGAGCACCCGTCACCCGTGGGGACGGGGAGAAGAGCTTATTGGTTCAGATGACCCGAACGGGAGGTCCGAGTCAAGAGTTTGTTCGTTACTTCGATCCGAAGGGATCCGAGTGAAATGGTGTTCTGTTGGCGTCGTCTAGGTGACGAGGCCGTCTGGGTTTGTTCGCTTCATAGAAGGAATTCGTTGGCATCGAGTCAATGCTGACGCAAAGAGAGGGTTTATTCCCTCACCCCGAACGTAGGGTCCAGGTGAGGTGTCTCTTCGTCGACGTCACCAGGTGTGGTGAGTCCGGCAGGGCTTATCTGTCTTTTGAAATGGACGTCGACACTGGGCCAGTGTTGACGCAAGAAAAGGTTTATTCCCTCGTCCCGGACGTAAGGTCTGGGTGAGGTGTCTTTTCGTCGTCGTCACCAGGTGTGGTGAGTCCGACATGGTTTATTTGGTCTTTTTGAAGTGGTCGTCGACACTGGGCCAATGCCGACGCAAGGAAAGGTTTATTCCCTCATCTCAGACGTAAGGTCCGGTTGAGGTGTCTATTCGTCGGCGTCACCGAGGTGGCAAGGTCGACAGGGTTTATTTGGTCTTTTTGAAGTGGTCGTCGACACTGGGCCAATGCCGACGCAAGGAAGGGTTTATTCCCCCGTCCAGACGTAAGGTCTGAGTGGGGTGTCTATTCGTCGACATCGCCAGGGTGGCAAAGCCGACAGGGTCTATTTGTCTCTTGAGATGTTCGTCAGCACTGGGCTGGTGCTGACACAAGAAAAGGTTTATTCCCCTGTCCAGACGTAAGGTCTGGGTGGGGTGTCTATTCGTCGGCGTCACCGAGGTGGCACAGCCGACAGGGTCTATTTGTCTCTTGAGATGTTCGTCAGCACTGGGCTAGTGCTGACACAAGAAAAGGTTTATTCCCCCGTCCAGACGTAAGGTCTGGGTGGGGTGTCTATTCGTCGGCGTCACCGAGGTGGCGAGGCCGGATGTGAACAAGCAAACCATTATATGCCTAACAGATGAAAATGGAATCCTTCAAGCTGAAATCACTAGGTTGGAAGAGATCATAAGACAACTTCAAAGCCAACCTAAATCAATCTCTCACGATCAAACCATGTCGGACAAGCTAATCCCTGATGAGAGGTTGATTGAAGAAATAAAAATGGTAAAAGAACAAAATGACATGCTGCTTGAAAGATTGTCCATCCATGAGAAAGGCAAGGATATTGCCAATGAGAGTTTTGAAAAATTGAGTGAACTTCAATTGGAGATTGAAAATTACAAGGGGGTTAATGCCATGCTCAATGAGCAATTGACAGTGTGTGAAGAGGACCTAGCTGAAACCGAGCTGCACGTCTCCTTATTGGAGAATAAAATCAAAGACTTAAATGACTCTTTGTCTAAGTGTAAGCAGGATAAAGAAAGCGTGGACAGACTCTTGAAAATAAGACTAAATCCTCATAAGGGAGATCTGGGTTACAAACCCGAAAATCAACAACCCTTCAAGAGCAAGACCTACATCTCTTCTGTCAAGGGTAAGGATGAAGCTAGCACATCTTACTGCCTCCCAAAACTACATGCTGCTCATAAAAACCAAAAACGCATTGGTAAGTAGAAAGGGAAGGCTCTCACGCAAAAATAAAAAGCTAAATTTGCTAGTCTTGACATGCATAACAGGAAAAGTCATGATGACTATCATGCCTCTCATGAAATGAGTGTCTATTACTTTTATTGTGGTATGTTTGGTCACATCGTGCATGATTGTCTCACATTGAATAATGATGAACTAAGAGCAGGGAAGGATGCAAGAATTGCTACTGAAATCAAGGGCAAAAGACAGGTCAACTCTGGCACTGCATAGTACCGCTTGGGGAATCAGAAGAGTCGACACTTCCATTTGGACAAGTCGACACTGCCCATGGCCTTCAGCAGAAATCACCCTGTCACGCCCCGAGCACGGAAGATTTCTCGGATACGTGACGTGTCTATATAGATCGTGTCATTAGAGCAATAAGTATGTTCGACATACATAATTTACAGAGTGCATAAAATTACTAACCACTAATAACCTCAATATTTTATTGAATTAACATAAGAAATTTACAGATGGTGTTCATGACAACTTCAAATAATTAGGCGACATGGCTGGAAATACAGGACAGACTTAATAAAATTCAAGACGCGGCTATATGACACTCTTCACTCGGTCCCATTCCCGATCGTGTCGCTATCCGAATCACCTGAAAATGTTAGGGAGCAACTGTATGAGGGCTCTTCCCATCCCCTTTCCACCCCATTTTCCCCCCTCATCTCCCCCAAATCCATCCTCTTCTTCCTCTGCCACCCAGGCAAACTCAGCAGTAAATCTGTCGACCAAGTTGCAGCGACAACCATGGCTCCCTTGAGGGCCACCTAGTGACAAGGACTCCATCAGAGGATTCTACTCCAAGCCATCTTTCAAACAAGTGGTCGTGCAACCCCATCCGAGGTGGGAGCTGGTCGAGAGACCTGTTTCCGTCAAGCTGCGCAAATCGACTTCGGCTGCAAACAGAGGCGAGTTACAGAAACCCTCCCGCCCTCTTCCTCAGGAGTCTGGTCATGATTTTCGGTCGGGGTGTTCCCTTGTGAGCCCTCTTTCACCTCCAAGAAGAATGGATCCATTCGGACACCGGAGCACCCCTGTTCGACCTCTTTCCCCAACGTGCACAAGTTGCTCGCCCCAACCCCAGGAGTTCTGTAGCAGTCGGGTTGCAGGAGCCACTATTTCCTCCTCCGGGATCTCCAGCTCATCACCTTCGGTGTTGGTGGGCCCTGGAGCCCCCTCTTTGACTCAGCACTGGTCTCATCTCATTCTGGCACCAAGGCTGAGAGGACCGACCCCAACAAGGCTCCCATGTCCTGTCAGTGACCTAGGTTGTGCGACCTTACGAGAACGGACGACACAGGCGCTCCTCACCTCAGATTGTGATCATTCCAGCAATGGATCATTCCCAAGGTGTCCTTCTTCCTGTCGACTCTGGCCCTGAACCAATCCGGCATCATACCAGTAAGATACAGCCCAGGTGAGTTGACTTCATTTCCTATTCCTCCACCCATTCTGACCCGAACAGCATCCAGAAGCTACCACCAAGTTGTTCGGGCGAGTTTGACGATGATTTTTGTTGGAGGCACACAAGACTCATCATTCTTTTAGTCAGAAGTGGTCCCACCTCGATCTGACATCCCAGCCCAGAGTACTACTCCAAACAAGAGCCCTCTGGTCAGCAGAGGTGCAGTCTGCGCAGTCCCACGGGATTCAGCGTCCCCGGCTCATCCGGGCTCTGATCAGGGCGATTCTTCTTCCTGGTGTCCCCCAACTTGTGCCTTCTGCACTATTTCGGCGTAGGTAGATATCTCCATCGGCGCCAATTGATTGATATAGTGAAGCTTCAAACCATTTAAAAATCGCCTGGCCTTCATTCTCTCAGTAGAAATAAGGTGTGTAGCATACCGAGAGAGCCGTGAAAACTGTGCTTCATACTCGGCTACCGAAAGACCACGCTGCTTCAAAGCTGATCTTCTCCACCGGGACCTCCGTAAGTCCCCGACAGCGAAGGATTCCCTCTTCGTTCATCGGGCAGGTTGTACCAATTGAAGTTCCCCAGAGTTAGTCGACCCATTCGTGGTGAGACGAGTCACCCTAGTTGGCACGGTGGTGGCTGAAATTCTAACTAGGGTTCTACCTTTTGTGTGAACTTCTAATTGGTAAAAAAAAAAGAAAAAAAATAACACAAATAAAAAAAGGGACGTAAAACATCCACTTGTTTGCTAATCTCTACTATTTGCTTGAGCGTGTATGTTATTACGTTCTGGTAAGGTGCTAAGGATGGTCGAATACAACTATGATGATTTTGAGGCTGGGGCCTTTGACTATGAGCCCCAGATGTATGGCCAAGGCCATGACGCGTATGGAGAGTATAACCCGGACCAAGGCCACCTAGGTGAGCCACACGTCCATGCTGTGGACACCGGTCCACCCCATCAGTCCTCCCGTAATGGCCCTGGTGAGGGGGAGAGGGGGAAACATATTTTTCTTTCAGAATGGCCTGGAAGGCCTAGAGTTGCTCAGGGCTGAGCTGAGTGGGCAAGGACACCTAACAGGGAGGAGACGTCCTGGGTAGGGGATGCGTCCCCGACTGTGGTCCTCATGCTGCTCCTTTTAAGGACCTCGTGGGTCAACCACCTCTCTCATTTCGGCATCCCTTGCGGCCCCAAAATATGGCTGTCCCTCGTACCCTGGTCCGACCGGGTCACCATGGGCAAGCCTCACTCCCCTTCTCCTTCAAGGCCTCCAGGTCAAGCCGCTCCTCCAAATTCACAAGTCACGCCCCTCCAACAAGCTCTCATTGACAAAATTGATCAAATGGATGAACAAATAAAGTGGGTCACAAGTTTACTACCACCTCCTCCTCCTCTTCAAGTCAATCCCCTTCACGCTTTCTTGGATAACATTACTAAAATGGAGAAAGATTGGAAGGAGAGAAGAGATGAGCATGGCATAGAGGACATAAGTGAGCAAGATGTTCTTCCAAGTTTTAACGATCAAGTGGATGCCGTCCGCTCGCCACCCATTTATCACACTCTTTCACATGGCCCTCCACCTTCGCATTCGCATCCACAAAATCCTCCACATCGTCATGTTCCGCCGCTCATCAACACGCCTCCACCACGGCACCCATTTGAATT
Organism: Amorphophallus titanum; assembly: GCA_024336825.1. Taxonomy (NCBI): domain Eukaryota; kingdom Viridiplantae; phylum Streptophyta; class Magnoliopsida; order Alismatales; family Araceae; genus Amorphophallus; species Amorphophallus titanum. Next base: position 1,173,845 of record JANBPO010005995.1, read on the forward strand.
TGATGATTATAAAGAATTGGAGACAGCGCATTATGAAGATTTTGAAGGTCTTCAAGATACACCCACTCCAAGTTTTCCCCGTTTCCCTTTTCCACAGCTTCCACAATAAGCCCCTGCTAAGGATGAAGCCACTATCCCTATCATTGTCTATGAGATATCATGGTGTTACGATGACGGGTCAATACTCCAGCAATCTATGTCAATGCACCGTGAATCAGCCATTATTCCTACCTATGTCTCTGAGACCTCATGGTGTTACGATGATGGGTCTATTCTCCCACAACCCGTGTCAATGCACCATCAATTACCCCCTACACTGGATGCCCCACGTACTACCAAAACCTCCACACCATCGACGTCCATCGAGCCTACCATTAACCATTGTCCCCAACTAAGAATCCCCCCATCACTTCCACTTAACACCTCCGCTATCCTTATAACCCCGAACCCAATCACTCCTATTCCTCCACTCAACCCCTTACTCAAACCTGTGATTAATCCTGAGCAGGGTCCATCTATTTTTGCACCCGAGCCATCCCCGTCTACTTCCGAGCAAGAGGAGAAGCTCGTCGTGTTTCAACCTCCACCTACCCTTCTCATAGCACCTTCCATTAAGCATCCATCATTTATTGAGCCTTCCACCTCCATCTTACATCCTTCTGCCTCCCCCCGGAGCTGGTGTATCTCTACAAATACGTGTGCCAAAGATGATGTTCAAGAACCGGTCAAGAAGAATTTGGTCACGGTTATGCCATTCAAAATCAAAAATTTCATTTGCCGAATGTTGATTCGGGTTCTTGTGGCGGGCATCGTTAAGAAGGTCGAGCCTCCACCTACACTAATATCAACCAAGAATGACTCTCAAGAATTGGTGCTGAGCAAATCATGGGCCAAAATAATGAAGGTCACATTACTCATTGGCCAAGATACTTTCAAGGCTCTCATTACCCCTTGTTCGGTCATAGTCCAAATGGCTAATCATGAGAAGGGGTTCTCCTCAAGCATAGTGATGACACATTCCACTGCAAAGAAGATGATGAACTCTATCCTCAAGGGCGGGTCAGGGCAGTCCTTGTTGGAAGTTTTGACATCATGTCTACTCACCACCAACTTCCATGCGTGGGGCGAACACCTATGTTACCAAACATGTTCACGTGTGATATTCTAACGACCTTGAGCAATGGGCAACATATGAAGCTCCTTGTGCCGAAGTCAAGGAAGCTATTTCTAAAGGAGCCATTCCATGTCGACATTCCGACTTCACAAGTGGAGCTCTCAAATTTTTACTATGATTATTTGCCAAGGGAGTTGCCGTTCATTTTTGAAAATTCATCGAATGGGAGTCTAGGGGCAATGACTACACCAATTGAGTTGGGCGAACAGGGCAAAACAAGGTCATCTGTAGGGGCACCTCGCTGGAGAGGGCATGCGAGGCCAAGAGGCCAAGAAGTTATGATATTGAAGGGTAAGGGGCTGCACTGTAAGAGAGTAGCTACCAAGAAGAAAGGAAGGCATAAGGTGAAGCCTAAGGACAAGAAATCCCTTGGTGAGAGGGCCCTCATTGGTTCATCCACTTCTTGTCCCATTCCATCACTCCTCTTACTGTTGTTCAACTTCTTTTTATGGGCAATCCATTGACTGAAGGGACGCTTTCTATCATCTAAATCCACACAATCAAGTTCCTTCTCTTCTCTAGGGTCCCTGGACCCTCATATCTCACCTCATCCGGAGTCTTCGGATCCTTCTTTGTTTAATTCTTTGCCTTTATCTATCCATCGTCATCATCTTCCTTCGGAACCTCCAGATCCTTCATTGATTCCATTCATTCTATCCAACCCGCATTCTCCTCATCAGGAGCCTCCATATTCTTCTTTATTTAATTCATTGCCTTTATCCATTCCTCGTCATTATCTTTCTCTGGATCCTTCATTGACTCTATTCATTTTATCCAAACCCTACCCTCTTTGTCTGGAACCTTCAGACCTTTCGAGGTTCGAGTTTATGCTCGGTTCTTTTACATTCCCAGGGCACCGCATCCCGTCTCATCACCTCCCTCTGGAACCTCCGGACTCCTCAATTCGTTCTCTTGTTTTTCCAAGGCACCGTGTCCCTCTTCCTTATCCCTCTCCGAAACTATCAGATTTCTCATGTTATTCTCTGAATCTCCCTGTAAGGCATCGTGCCCGCACTTTTCACATCTTCTTGGAACCTCCAGACTTTCCCATCTTTTCCAATTTGTCCTTTTGTCCTGTTCCTATGGATCTTTCTTCTTTCAATTCATCCTCTTGTTCTTCCGAAACATCACGTCCTTCGTTCTTTTTCCCCTTTCGAATTACCTTTTTCCATACATTTTTCCAGTGCATCACGTCCCTCATCATCCTCCTCCGGAACCTCTGGGCGAGGTTCAGGAGTATTTATATGAGCTTGCAGGGTTGAAGGAGTGTGGAGACCACGCTTCTTGCCCTGGGATTCTTCCAGAAGAAAAGGTCTCTCTGCCACGTGTCAGGAATGAGGGCTTCTCGGATCATGTGCCCTGGCCCCCTCCTCAGAGATGGTCGAAACCCTGTCAAATTAACCAACTCCTAATTAACATTAATGTTTAGAACCAGAGAAGAGAAATATGCATGGAGTTAGCTTTTTGAGAACGTGCACAAAGTGCACGGACTTGTTCACTAGCAAAAATGCAAGAGCTTCAAAAAGTGCTCAGACTTGAATGAGCACAGTCTAGATAGACAAGGTGTAGAGTCTGCACGGAGTTTGACATGCACGGACTCTGTGAAAACACACACAAGGATTTCGTGTTAATGAAAAAACTGCATTGGGTATCATGTCCATGGATTTTATAAAGACGTGCAAGGGCTTTGTCTAAAATAAGAATCTGCACAAGGTTTCAATTGCACGGACTTGACAACCTTTAGAAAAACTGTACGGGGTTTAGTAAGCACAAACTCTGAAGAAATTGGGACAGTCTGTGTCAATGGAAAAACTTGCACGTGGTACAGTATCCATGGGGTTCATACAAGTGGGCAAGGACTTGATAACAGGAGAGAATGTGCATGGGGTTTTGATTCCACGGGGTTTGTAACCTGTGCAAGGACTTTGTAACCTTGACGAAAACGTGCATGGGGTATCATGTGTACAGAGATGAAGTGCTCGAGGTTTCAGGTGCATGGACATGAAGTGAGCACTGAGTTTCATGTGCTTAGACCTTGTAAAGGTTTGTGAAGACTTTAGATACAAAATCTGCACGGACTTAGTTCCAAGAAAACGTACACGGACTTCTTTGAAAAACATGCACGGGATTCATTGCAGAAAAACTGCATGGACTTCGTTGAAGTAAATGTGCACGGACTCAATTTCAAGGAAATGTGCACGGACTTCATTGATGAAAAACATGCACGGGGTAAAGTCTGCAGGGACTTGAAGAAGCACATGCATGGGCTAAAGTCTACACAAACTTGTAGAAACATGCACGGACTTAGTCTTTCAAAACACCCCTGACTTATGCATGGACTTAAAGGAGAAAAAGTGCACGGACTTTGAATTGCATGGACTAAGGTTTAGGCTGTATGCAAGTATGCTTGAAGGTAAAAATCTGCACAGACTTCAAGTCGATCAGATGCAAAGAGTGCATGGGCTTAGTACAATGGAAATAAAAATGTGCACGGGGTTGAACTTGCACATCCACAAGTAAAAGAGAATCAGTATAAATCACAGAAATGGGAATAGAAATAGAGTGAGCTAATCTCATAGCATCTAGCAATGCACGACCCTCAGCTTGAATGATATCACCACATCCATAAAAGAATGAAAACCCCAGAATGATTTTCCCACTGCTATCTCTAGCACATCCCCCACCGCCAGACATACCAGAAATAGGTTTGCAGCAGCCATCAATGTTCATAGAGTGAGTAACTAATGGAGGGATCCATCTGACAAGCTTGAAAATAACCCTTTTAGTAAAGACTCGAATGTTAAAAGCCAATAGAATGTCATTGTACCCACAGTCCACAGGTTTCTTAAACTTGACATTTTGGATAACCAATCTGATAGTATGGAGAATCTCATTTACTGTTCTAGTGAGATTTGGCTTACCTCCTTCAAATCTGATATGACATCGGAGCTTCCAGATTTCCCAAAGAGTGATAACAATAGTAAGGAGAGGGATGAAGCCATTAGGAGAAAGCAGATTTACTTCAACCATCAACCAATTAAGCCAATCTAAAAAATTATTGTGCCTGCACCTGTACTCAGCTAACAGCGGATTTAAGATATCCCAAAAAGCTACAGCAATTTCTCCTTTAATGAAAAGATGATTGAAATCTTCAAAATCTTTTTTGTCTTGGCAGCAGGAACAACATGAAGCAAGCTGAATGCCCATATTCTGTACCCTACTGTCAATCGGGATAGCTTTCTGGATAAGTTTCCAGCAGAAAATACCAGCTCTGGGTGGAATTTGATTGTGAAGGACTTTGTTTCTACTGCCCACAAGTTGCAAAGATTCCTGCTTTTTCAATTGCCTATATACTGATTTAACAGTCAGAATCCCTGATTCTGTATGTATCCATACAGGGATATCATCCCCCTCAAGCAAAGTGTAAGATTTGATGGCTTGTGTTACAAAATCATCATTAAGAAAACTCCAAGCAGGATGAAGATCATTTGAAAGAACCTCTCGAACTGAACAATTGTCCAATGCAGGGGAAAGAGGACTGTTAGCAATAAAAGGAAATGTAAACCATGCATCCTTGAAAAATTTTGTGCTATTACCATTTTTGACAGCCATCCGAAGACCAGCCAAAAGTAAGACCTTTGCTCTATCAAAATCACATCTTCTGATTCCAGCAGGAAAAGGATGAATACAATCAGAGAGATGTAAACCCTTTAAATACTTGTTTCGAACAAAATTGGCCCACAGTGAGTCACTAACCATGGCCAGCCATAACAGCTTAACATGAAGACATATATAATACATCAAAATGACTCAAATAAAATATAAAAGTTACATGACATGACTCATAGAAATGTAAGATCACGAGGGCATATGATGACGATCCATCCGGGCTTCAAAAATGTGGCGGGGTAAGTGATGTCCCCATCATTATCACAATGTTTACGCACCACTTTGGAAGGTGTGATGGTAATGGAGAATGGCCTATTATTCTTCTTAACTTTCTTCTCTTGAGAGGACTCTCCTCCATTACTCAGCCTTTTCTTATTGAATGTGGTCTTGAAGGTACCGGCACTAGTGACATACTCCTTCTTGTCTCTCCCACGAATACTATCGGATAGTTCCATGGCATCTTCTAGTAACTGGGCTCGGTGCACTATCTCCGAATAGACCTGTATGTCCATTGGCGCCAGTTGAGTGATATAGTGGGGCCTGAGCCCATTCAAGAATCTTCTAACTTTCATCTTCTCGGTACTGACTAAATGTTTAGCATACCAGGATAACCTCGAGAACTATGCCTCGTACTCGGCCACCGATGAAGATCATTGCTTAAGTACGGTGAATTCGGTGGCTTTCTTCTCTTGAACTCAATCTGAGAAATACTTATTATTGAAATGTTCCACAAATTCTTCCCATGTAACCTGGTCTTGGTCTAACGTGGCTTCCACCGACTCCCACCAGCATCGGGCGTCTCTTTCTAGTTGAAATGTTCCTAATAGGACCTTCTCTTGGTCCGTGCATTGCATAACTCTAAAGATACGTCCAGTCTCCCTGATCCAGTGCTCGGCGTCATCTGGGTCAGTGGAACCCATGAACTTAGGAGGGTTCATGTTACGAAAACTTTGGTGGAGGTTTCCAGATCCACGGTGTGCACCTCCTTATGTGACTTGTTGGAGTGCTTGAGTAAGGCCCTGAATGATCCTTTGCATATCGCGCCATTGTGCACGTTCTGCAGCCATGGTCCTACAATTACAATAGCTATATTAATATGTGATTATGGCCAAAAGTTTTAATTTCTAAGTTAGCTCAACCCTTAGTTCTACCCAATCTCACCGGGTAAAGTTTTAAACCTATCCTTGGACTTGGGTTTCCTAGGAATTGAATATCCTAGGCTCTGATACCACAAAAACTGTCACGTCCCGAGCGCGGAAGATTACCCGGAGGTCGTGACGAGTTTAATCAATCATGTCAATCAGAGCGTTAGTGTATTCGACACCAAGACAAAGTGCGCAAATATAGCAATAACCCAATCCTTTATTAAATCATAAAAGTAATTCCATTACAACTTCCAAAGACTAAGTTCCAGGAGCTACTCCTCCTCCTTGACTTCGCCTCGCACCCCCTCATGGAGGATGTGTGGACTTAGAGGTGGGATAGGGAGGGGACTTTCTTTGTTACGTATGCCTACTCTATCATCTCGGACGGCGGAGTGCGACACAACCTTGCCCCCTAGATCTGGAAGCCGAGGAGTCCGTTGAAGGTGAAGGTTTTGATCTGGAGGATTTCGCATGGGAGGCTTCCCACTCGAGACAGGTTTCGTCATTTTGTGCCGGGGATCCAGTCGACTTATTGTTTGTGTGGCTTGGAGGTTGAGACTCTGGACCACTTGTTCGTTGGTTGCTCCTACTCACAGGCAGTGTGGGACGGGTTGGCCACGAGAGTCCACCGTACACTTGGCCGGTACACAAGGGTTCACCACCTTGTTGGGACTTGGGGGAGGAGTTGGCCTCTTAGAGGTGATTGCATTGTGTGGTGGCTCATTCTGTATGTCACTCTATGGTCCTTATGGAGTGAAAGGAACAACCAAATTTTTAGGAGGGAGGTTAGAATGGAGGACTCTCTTATTTCTTTTGTTTGTACTAGAGTGAGGGAATGGGCAGAGTTGCTGAGAGGGTGCCGCGCCGGGAGCATTGCCGCGCCGACAACTCAATTATACATTGCAAATAAAGGGAAAAGGAAATAAAAGAAAAGAAGAGTTTGAAAGAGAAGTTATGGAAAATGGAAAAAAACTAATGAGATTAAAACTATCGAGCTGTCAACTAAGGAAAGCCAGCACTGGGAAGTTGAAGCACAAAATAAGACTAGCAGATACTGTCTGGGACTAAGTAATGCACCTGCAGACACCGTGCCGCTTATTCTGCACTTACGCTGTCCGCAGGTGGGGGGCATTTGTTGACATGTAAAATATAAACAGAGTCAAATGAGACCAAAGAAAAGATCAAGGCAGAAATGAAGCTTCAGAAGACTCTTACAAAGTCAGAACTGACGAAGAGCCGCCGATATCAACACTATATCCAGCTGAAGCCCTCCTATGGCCAGGCTGCTGTCCGACATTGTCGTCACGTTGACGGCATTGTTGATTAAACCATACTAAGTACTGTTCAGTCAACTGACTGATGAGACCGGCCTTCGGAAGATTCTGACGGATGTAAGAAGTCAAAGTACATGAGACAGTCAACTTCATGAGACGATGAAACAGCCAACATTATGAGACGATGAGAATTTGCTAATGAAATGAGATAATGGGTCAGTCAAAACTATGAGACAATGACAGTCAACACCACGAGGTGATGAGACAGTCAATTAATCTCATTCCATCACAGTTTAAATTCTGTAATCAGTTTAATTCCATTGTGTTCTTTTAAGAAAAGTTTAAAAAATCCGCCATCTCGGTGAGGGGACAATTCAACCCCCCTTCTTGTCCGACATCTCTATCTGGGCCAACATCCTGGGTATGCCTTCATCAAATACCGATAAGAGAAGCTGACTGTGCAGATACTCTCCCCGTCTGTTTCATCTTTGATCAGTTCGGGGAGGCATACTTCTTCATACGGCTCCTTAACAATGGGCAAGCCGCTCAGCTGGTGGAGGCTCCATAGATCAATCGAGGTCTCCCCTTCCGTGGTATAAAAAGTGTTGAGCTTCGCATTAAAGACCTCCAACATCGCATAGCGTAAACCCTTGGAGATCGGATACTTGAACCGGGAGGTGTAGACACTGTGGTACACTCCAGCGCGGATTAGCAGAGGGGCATAGTGATACAACACGTGGTCTGTGAACTCCACAGCTCCCTCCCGAAAGTTGTGGGCATCATGGACTTTACAGTCAACAAACCAGCCTAGGGCCATATCGTGCTTAAAGTGGATGGCCAGGCAGTCCAGTATGAAGGGCTCCTCCCAGTATCCCCATTTCAGTGGTGCCAAGAATAGACCGAAGTAAGGCTACTCCCTATGTACTCACCCGACCGCATTATCCCACCGAGTCAGGATAAACTCTGAAGCCCGCATTAGCTTCCCCTCAGAGGGTGTGATCCCTTCCAGCCCCAATACAGGCTTCCATTCTCCCGGCTCCCCCAATAGATACATCAGTACGCTCCTAGCCACGCTGTGGCATAGACTATCCTGAGACTTCAAAATGGCATGCTCAACGTCTTTCACTGCCATGATGTCTCATTTTCCCCGAGAGCTAAAATGCGTCAGGAAATGGACCAAGTGTTTGTCCTTTGGATGATCCTGTCGGTAGTTGTTCCCCCGGTCGAATACATAGTCGGCCTTGGTTAATGACAGGCGGTTGAAGTCCATGGTGTCGGTATCGAAGCCTAAAGACTCCACCAATGCTGCCACTTCTACATGTTCCCGATCAAGATCCCATACATTGAACCACGTCACAACAAGGGAGTCAACCGGGGGGCAAGTGATGTGACACAAGCTAGGACCTACTAGCAAGCACAATAGCGAACCGAGACGGGCCGTATTTGGCGGCCGACTCACCCGACGCTCACCCAAGACCTGGGGTGACTCGGCGATGCCGAGTGGAGGTTGTGGGGGCTGGTCCCTTGCTGGTAGAGGGCCAGCAAGGCCAGAGGGTATCACAAGGCAACAAGTTTCACAAAAGTCTATGTAAGTCAAGGACAGTGCAATTGCTGAAGTTGATTCACATACCACTGAAGTGTCGACACCTTCTGCGTAAGTGTCGACACCACAGCCATTCCTCTGCAGACCAAGAAGGACCAAGGTCGATGCTTGTAGGCCAAGGAAACAGACTAAGGTCCGTGCATGTTTCTACTACAGTATAGCCAGTCCAACGTAAGGTCGGTGCAATTTTTACTTCAAGTCTGTGCACATTTGTTCCATTTCATTTAATGTCCATGCACGTTTCTATGTAGACCAAGTCCATGCATATTTGTCTTAAGCACGAACCAAGTCCGTGCAGTTTTTGGTTGTGTCGAAAATAAAGTTTGTGCATATTTTAGAGTTGAACACCAAGTCCATGCATAGTTTGTTTAGGCACGATTACAATCCATGCATATATGTGAGTCCGTGCATATGAGTCTGTGCACGTTTTCAAGTTGAACACTAAGTCCATGCATAGTTTGTTTAGGCACGATTAAAGTCCATGCACATATGTGAGTCCATGCATATGAGTGCGTTCATGTTTTGGCCTTAGTAGAAAATTGGAGTCTGAGCACGGAAAAGTCCATGCATCATTAAGTCCGTGCATGTTTGCACGTCTATAAACCAATTGCATAATGTGAAGTCCGTGCATAGTTTCTTAGACTAAGTCTGGGCATATTTTCCTTCGGCTGAAGACTTAAGTCCGTGCACATTTTAGGTTTCCAGAAAACCTAAGTTCGTGCACATTTTAGGCTTCCAGAAACAAAGTCCGTGCAGCTTCTCAGACTAAGTCCATGCATATGCCAGGAAACCAGGTCCGTTCACAAATGAAGTTTGTGCATGTTTCCTTGGAACAAAGTCCATGCACATGTCCATACAAAGTCCTCGCATCTTTCATTTCTGCAAACCAAAGTCCATGCATACTGTAGCAAGGTCTGTGCACATATAAAGTCTGTGCAGTTTTTCATTGCTCATATGAAGTCTCTGCACATCAAGGTCCGTGCACTTTTCATCCTTGGACTGAACAAAGTCCATGCATATAAAGTCCTTGTAGCCTTGAGTCCGTGCATGTCTTCGCTTTGATCATACAAACTCCGTGCATCTTTTGAAGTCCGTGCATACTTAGGTCCGTGCACACTTTGCTTCACGCTACAAGAAGTCCATGCATGTTTCTTTATCTACTTTGCAAGTCCGTGCATATGTCTCTCATGCAAATCAAGTCCGTGCACATTCATCTGCATCTCAAGTCCATGCACAAAAACCCCCGGACCAGGGGAGGGAATTACCCTGTCTGATCACCGCTGTCGGGGGTGAGACATGGGTTGTCCCCTCTGCGAGAGGCGCAGTCCCGAAAGTACCGACGTCATCCGTAGCCGGGGCAGATGCCGACACAGGCTCCTCCGCAAGGGCTGAGAGAAAAGAAGACCCACGTGAAGAGCTTTGTTTCAAAAAAATGAAAAGATGCCAAGCAAGGTAAGAATCCTACCAGTGGGCCCACTCATTTTGGCCAGAGCGGCCGCGACGACTGCCCGAAACTCTCTCATTTCGGCCATCTTCCGCTCCACCTCCTGCGGGCTGAGCGTCACAGAAGGGGTCTCCACCGAGAGCCTCCTCACTGCAGCTGGAAGTGGAATAGACATAGGTTATACAAAGGCAAGAGGTCTCCCAGCGAGGGGGATCGAAGGCCGAAAGACATTGACATCAAAGACCCTACCTACGGGGCTTCTCGGCTCGACCCGGGATGAAGCGTATTCGGCAAAAGAGGGGACTGGCAGGGGAGAGGAGGTCGAAATCATCTGTGACACCTCTGCCCTCCTCCGCTCCACCTCTTGCTCGGTCGCCACCCTTGCGACGGCAAGTGCCTTCCCCACTGGCGACGTCACCAGAAGCTCCTCAGCGACTCCAGACGAGCGGACTGGAGTGGACGGCAGCTCAGGCCCCACCCAAGGCTCATCCGCAGCATGGGCTAGCGAAGGAAAGGGTTCCTCCCTAACTGGCAAACATAGAGGACTCCTGGCATGAGCATCTCAATCCGAAGTGGAGACAAGCCCGCATCGGGGACAAGGAGGACGAAAGAAAATTTTACCGGTTGGTTGGCTCGGTGCAACCTGGCCCGCCTCGAACTCCTCAAAAGATGAGATTGGAGGCGGTACGGGGACGATCCTTGAAGATTGGACAGTCTCCGTCCTTCAGCGTTTGGCTTCCCGTCGGCCGGCCACCTTCGCGTCACGTATCGCCTTCTTCACCGGTGACCGTGCCCGAGACCTCTTGGCAGGGGGAGGCAGAGGAGTAGTGGTCGGGGCCGCTGGCGCCTCCTCAAAATACGCCGGCTTCTCCGCCTGTCGAAGGACATTGCGGTACGTCGCCAGCTGGTTACCGTCCGGGTGATCTGAAGAGGCAAAGAAAACAAGAAAGGCCGAGAGTTAGTTGACATTCGGCATTCAGAAATAACTAACAAAGACGGAAAGGAAACCCAACGTGTGAGCATGAAGATGCATACCATGCGGACCGGTGTAAAGGCGGAGCGACACCGGCCAGTAGGAGAAAATTACCTAAACATAAAAATTCCCCCTCCTCCACTTAGGCCGCCCCCTCCCATCTCCGTCCCCACAACCAGCGTGCCCCCCCTAACCCTAGCCAGCCCACCAGCATCCCACGCCCCTGCCCTCTCTCCCTCTACAACCCAGGTTTGCCACCCCCTACTCCGTGCATCCACAGCAATCCCGGAGCCGCCCCGTCGCCGCTACATCTTCCCGTGGATCAAGATGTCCTGTTTTGCTGCCCTTTGCAACAAGCCTGCAGCAGAGCCTCAGTTGGCAGACCTTCCAGCAGTGTCCACAGTGTGAACCAGCCAAAGTTGTCTTCTGTGGAGTCGTTCTTCGTCGAGCCAGCTTCGCTCCAGAAGTGGTCCCGCTGTGATTCAACCTCGGCTCTGATCGCATCGCCCATTCTAGTGCAACTGCACCAGATTCGGGTCTGAACATGAGTACCATTTGGTAGCAGTTCCACCGCCCACCCCTGTGCGAATCAGTCAGATCTCCATTCACGAGAGTTCTTCTTCTCCAAAGCACCGACGAACCAGAGGTGGTCCCGCCTGCTATCGACAACGCCTCTACCCGGGGCGTCCATTCTCCCTCAGTCGCACTAGACCTAGAGTCCTCTATTCACCCAGGACAGACTACTGCCAAGTCAGCCCCGACACTCCCTCCTCGCCTCGGTTTCAGGTCAAGCAGTCTTCTAAAAAGTTGTGGATTTTGACGATAAGAAACCAACGCAAGTGTTTTTGCCTCGTTCAGACGTCAGCATTGGAAGTTCCACCATGACCATCAGTGACCTGTCCTACTGTTCACCCAGGAACCTGACACCAACCATTCCGGTGACCACATCCAGCGAGGTGATCAGACGGCCGCCATCTTTTGAGGGTTCACATAGCTCCTTGTCTGCTACATCCACGACTTGGTCCCGTCACTTTTGGAGTTCGACAACGAGCGTACCAGTCGATGTACCACAACTGCGCCATCCAGTCCAGTGTAGTAGAACTGCACAGGCCTACAGCTACGACCACCGCCTCCATCCAGCGACGTCAGCTCGACGTTGGACTTGCTGGCATCCTTCGGCATCCCTCAAGCTTCATCCTTGTGTTGGCAGCACCACGATTGGATGTCGGAGCACATTGTACGATCGCTGTTTGGTTTCCCCTCCCCTCGTTCCCCCCTCCTGCGCGAGGGTAGTGCGTGTAGTTGATTGCCCCCACCCCCGTGATCCCCCTCCCTGCGTGGAGCATAGTAAATGTAATAGCAGGGACTTCGCCAAGCCTCCTCGACGCGGAGAAGACTGCGTTCCGTTCGAGGTATGGGCATTATGAGTTCTTGGTGATGCCGTTTGGGCTCACCAATGCCCCTGTAGCGTTCATGGATTTGATGCATAGGGTGTTCCGTCCGTACTTAGACCAGTTCGTGGTCGTGTTCGTGGATGACATCCTTGTGTATTTGCGGTCTGCTGAGGAGCATGTGCATCATTTGAGAGTGGTGTTGCAGACCCTGCGCGATCCCCAGTTGTATGGCAAGTTCAGCAACTATGAGTTCTGGCTCCGAGAGGTGCACTTTCTAGGGCACGTGATTTCTGATGATGGTGTTTCCGTGGACCCGGCTATGGTTGAGACAGTGGTGCAGTGGCCGAGGCTGAGTTCGGTCACGGAGATTCGAAGCTTTTTGGGGCTTGCGGGCTATTATCGACAGTTTATCCAGGATTTTGCTCGTATTGCAGCCTCGATGACCAGGTTTACGCAGAAGGATGTGCCGTTCGTCTGGACGGGAGAGTGTAAGCAGAGCTTCATAGAGTTGAAGAGATTGCTCACCACTGCTCCAGTGTTGGTGTTGCCATCTGGATCGGGAGGTTTCGTGGTATGTACGGATGCTTCCGGGGTAGGTCTCGGTGTTGTGCTGATGCAGCATGGGAGAGTTGTGGTGTATGCATCTCGGCAGTTGAAGCCACATGTGACGAACTACCCTGTTCATGATCTTGAGTTAGCGGCAGTGATTTTCACCCTAAAGATCTAGAGGCATTATCTGTACGGTGAGAAGTTTGAGTTGTTCACTGACCATTAGAGTTTGAGGTATGTGTTCACTCAAAAGGACCTTAACCTCAGGCAGAGGAGGTGGATGGAGTACATGAAGGACTAAGATTTTACTCTGTCTTATCGGCCTATCAGGATGAATGTCGTGGCTGATGCTCTGAGTAGGAGAGTAGTGATCAGTCAGATGTTGTTGAGGAAGTGAAGGCTTTGGGAGTAGGTTCCAGCTATGACTTTTAGGCTCAAGATCCCTCAGGATCAGGGTTTGGCTGTCCTTGCGAGTGTGACTGTCACGCTAGCTGTTCAGCGACAGGTGACTGAGGCTCAATGAGCGGACCCCGAGCTACCTTGTATTTTGTCGATGGCTGAGGTGGAGCTTGGAGAGAATGGAGCTGTGAGGTTCAGAGGTAGGTTGTACGTCCCGGTCGAGGAGTAGGTGAGGCATACAGTATTGCGTGAGGCTCATGGGAGTTGGTATGCCATGCACCCTGGATCGGCTAAGATGTAACAGAACCTGAAGAGGTAGTTTTGGTGGCCTTGGATCAGACATGTCTGCCTAAAACACTTAATATGAAGATTTACTTTGATTAACTTTGGTAACTAACATGTTCTCATAGGTTGGCTACAGAGATGATTGATTATAGATTACAAAAGCATGATAGATCTCTAGAAGTCAGGATAAAATGTGCTATATAGACAATAATTCCCCAGCCATCGCAGAACACCTCCGCCCTCTCTTCCATTCTACCACCACAAGCACACCACCCCACGGCAGCCTCCACTCCACCTCCTCTGCATGCAACCCGCCTCCATAACCCAGCCGCAGCCACCGCCTCCCTCTCTAACTCCCTCCCTGCACCCAGCTCCTCCCCACAGCCATCACCACTCGGCCAACCCACACCTGCTGCCCCCCTCTCTCCTGCCAGGCACCACCGCGGCACACCCCAACCACCTCCCACCTCTTAGGCATCACCTCCGCTCCACCCTCCTCTCCCCTTTGTCCTCTCCCACTGCCCCTCACCTCCTCACAGTCCCCCCGGTGCAACTCCTCCACCGTGAGCCCATCACAGTCCATCCCTGCGCACACCCATCTCCCTACCGTCACCCACCTCCAGTGCACCCTCTCCTCTCTGGCCCACCTCCGGTGTACCTCCCTCCTACGCCACTGTCGTCGTCGAGTTAGCCACCCACCGTCAGCCACCGCCGGCGTCCAACACCGTCGCGAACCATGCCCAGCCACACCAACGATGCCGTCGTCCACATGACCGCGTGACCCACCTAATTGCTCCACGCCCGTGACCTCCTGCTAACCCCACCGATGACCACTTAGCTGCCCTCACACCACCTTGTCGGCGTCACCACCTCATAGCACCACCAATGTTGCCACCTGCACACCCCCGCGACCACGCCGCTCCCACCGAACCGCCCCTGCGACCCAACCCCCATCGACCACAGGCGCCTTCACTCCCCTCTCACCTGTGCCGCCATATGAACACCCTGCTCCCTTGCCACAACACAAACCTCACACCTCCCTCCGCGGCAACCTCCGGTCACCCTGACGCCGCCGCCGGCGACAACCTCCCAACGCCACCGTCGACCTCCCAGACGCTCCCTCTCTTCCCCCCTGCACACGCCCTCACCAGGCCACGCCCGCTCACCACCAGCACCCTCCACTACTTCTACCACTTCACCGCCACCTTCGGTCACCCCCACGAGACCTCCCTCACCCACAACAACCATCCACTCCGCCGCGGCACTTCCCCCTGCTCACCTGCACGACCACCGCAACCGCACTCCTCCGCGTCCACACACCTCTACGCACCCCGAGGCACGCTCCGGGAGAAGCCGTAGGGCTGTCGCCAAACGGAGGGGGACGGTGGCTCCAGGGGAGTCAGACGGGCCAAAGTCACTCTCGGCCGAGGAAGTGGCACAAATCGTGTCGTTCCTTCGGTCTGATAGCGGGCTGAAGCTCCTGGTTCCCCTTCCTCCTCCCCGGCCGCTCGTGACGCCTGAGGAAGGTCAGCTGTTGGGGAAGATGCTGGCCGGGCTCGTGGCCCGAGGTGAAGAGGGGACACCAGTGGGCGGAGAGGCCCAGCCCTCGACGGCGATGGAGTCTGCCCTACTTCCTGCCCTTCCCCCGATCGAGAGCGAAGAGGAGCAACCCCTTGCCGTCGTGGAGTCAGGCAGCACCGTCGCAGCTCCAGCAGCTCCCCTGGCCGTGGCTGGTCGAGGATTGCACGTCGAGACGGGAGGCCCGAGCGACTTGTCCGTGGCGCTTCCCTATTCATCGGCTGTAGTAGATGCGGAGATATGGGGTGCTATCGACGAGATGGTCGAATACAGCCCACCGGAGGTGCCCTCCATTAGTCACACTGCCTCAGATGCTCCCGTCTGACAGATGCTAATAGCATTGCGCTCTTTGATATTCGCGGACCCTGCTCTCACGTATCAAGGGGCGCACGCGATAGCAGTGCAGCTGACCAGTGCGCTACGGGTGCTGGGGTGTCCTCTGGGGGAATGGTCGCGACGCGTGCTGCTACTGTTGAAGTACATAAACCGTCGCGACTCGGGCCCCCAACGAGCTTGCCGCGCTCAGGGCTCAGGCAGGGGAATACTCGCAAGCCTTAGAGGAGTGTCGAACCAGTGGCGAGCAACTCGAGAAGGCCTTGGACGGCGGCCATCGGGATGTTCACGCCCTCAAGGGCGTGATTGAAGAGCTGGAAGGCCGCCTCGCCACTGCTAAGTCCACGCTGGCTAAGGCCGAGGCGACCGTGGAGAGGACCGGCGAGGCGCTGGCCATCACTAGGGCCGAGGCGATCTCCCTCGAAGCGGAGCTGGAGCGTCTCAAGGGGCAGAGGGGCTGATTGAATGACATGGTGAGCTTCCCCTGTATCGGCATCCTCCCCCTCGAGGATATCTTCCGGGGAATCGACTGAGTGCCACCACCCCCGGACCTCGCAATGTATCCCGTGCTCCCCTCTTCCTCTTTCCGTCTCCCCTTTTTAAAGTGTAGCTCAGGGGTATGCCTCGTAGCAAATGTACCCCTTTTGTTTTGAAATGGAAAAGAAACATTGGTATACATCCTTTTGGGCATAGGCCCACGAATGAACTTCTTCTTATTCTTAAACTTCCTGAACTGGGACTTGCCCGAAGAAGCAGCAACACTAGCAGCTGGAGTGGCAAAAGGAAATTCTGGAATAGGAGGTGGATAACCAGATGTAAGCTGAACCGTCGACTGAACCGACACTGCCTGAGAAGGAATCTGGGATCTTGCCAAGTCCAACCCCAACGCTGCTACAGCCTGATACACCTCATTCATATTAGTCACACGAGCAACAATCAACGGTTGTCTCAATTTAGCACGGAGACCACGAAGAAACTGCTCAGTCTTTAAAGCTTCGATCGCCAGCACATGGGGCACATAACGGCCCAATTCCATGAACTTGTTTCTATATTCGAGCACTGACATTCCTCCCTGGACAAGCTACAAGAACTAGTGCATTTTATCCATCCTGAGGTAAGCCGGACTGAAAGTAAGTTCAAATGTGGTGACAAACTCTACCCACAAAATTTGTCGGAGCGGACGAGACTGAAAAGTAATCTCCCATTCCGTGTTCCACCATGTCAGCACCGCGCCCTGAAGTTGAAAAGTGTCGAGCATCACATTCTCGTCTTCCGCACATTCCATAGAGTGGAACACACGCTCGGTCGCGTCTATTGTAGACTTTGTTTTGATGTTTTGATGATGGCCAACAATCTTACTCTGATGATGGCCAACACTCATGCCTTATTCTACGCTCTTGTGCCTTAGTCTGGTAGAGTCAGAGCTTCCCTTCATAAAGTCCGTGTATATGTAATGTCCGTGCATGTCTGGTTCATCATATAGAAGTCCATGCATATGTTGGTCTGGCATGAAGTAAAGTCCGTGCACATCTCATGCATGTCTTAAGTCAGTACATTGCAAAGTCCATGCATTTATAAAGTCCGTGCATGTTTTATGTTTGTCTTAAGTCCATGCATTACAAAGTCCATGCATATTCTGGCCTTGGGCAAGAATAAAAGTCTGTGCACATTTTCATAAGTCCATGTATGTATCAAGTCTGTGCATATTTTGGTCTTAGACATTTTGCTATCTGTGTCCCATTCTGAACCCCGTGCATGAACAGTCTTTGCAATATAAATCCTTGCATGTTTTACGTTGAGTCCTTGCATAAACTGTAATTCATTCGGCTAGTCCGTGCATACTTTCTCATGGTCCGTGGAAGCCAAACCCCGTGCAGGTTTGATTTTCTACATGAAGTCTGTGTATGCCTTCTCATGGTCCGTGGAAGCCAAACCCCGTGCAGGTTTGGTTTTCTACATGAAGTCTGTGTATGCCTTCACACGGTCTTCAAGACAATACGAGATCAGCAAAATGGTAACCAGCCAAGGGGTAACAAGCGCTTACCTGACCGGTGTGAAAACACTGATCCCGTTCGGAGACGTGGGCGAGCGGGGAGGCGTGGGTACGCACCCGCACGCCGCGGCGGTGATGCTTGACCTGAAATTAACGTAGGTACAACACTACGTCTCACGCAGGAGGGTGGATCTCAGGGTGGGGGTTAAGTATTACAACCAAAATAATACCTCCACGCAGGGAGGGGCCTTCAGCCGGCCATGCGGGGGAGGGGGTGGAGCTAGAAACCTAAGGTGCCGGGCTCCTCGCCGGGGCTGCTAGGTTCTGGAATCGCAGGACAGCCGGATGAAGAATACACAGCCACGGATGCTCCCGGACTCCAAATGGACCAAGACTAGAGCCAAAACACTCCTATCTGGCCCAGGAAGGCGCTTGAATTTTTTGGAATCACCTTGATATGGCCACTGGCTGGTGCAGGTGTTGGACCAGGGCTGGACAGCACTGGTACTGACTACTCCCAGAATGTTACTACAGGAAGATGGAGGCGCCACGGGCTGTTCCGAGCTCGGATGGAGGTGGGGCTGGTACCAAAATGACCGTGGACGAGTCTTCTTTCAGATGAGACTGACGGCACCCTCAGAAGATGTCCGGGACGATCGTGCTGGCCAGAAAGGTGGAGGTGGGTCTGTTCAAGAATAGAGGAACCAACCTGGCGCAACTTCGGGAGAAAATTCGTAACTCCTGATGCCGGGGTCCGAATCTCATTCCACTTCTTGGGGATGATGGAGGACTGGTAGAAGCTACTCTCAGCCAAGTTACACGTCCAGATCTGCCAAGGGGAGGTCGTGGTGGTCGAGCTTATAGGGCTCTGGTTCACTGCCTGAGAACTCTTGCATAGACGGGAGAGATTCACTCTCACGGGCCGCTCTGAGCTCGGATGAAGATGAAACCACCTTGCTTGGAAAGCCCTCTGGACGAACTTTCCAGTGGTATAAGGTTTTCCACTAGAAGAGTTGAGGAAGGGCCGAAGAAGCTGTCGTCTCTAGGAGCTCTGTTGTCTGCCTGCGACCTGCTACCCGAGCTGCAGTCCAAATGGTGTCCAATGAAGCAAGACGGGAGCTGCAATGCAAGAGGGGTGGAGGCTGTAGGTTGGGGAGTGGGAGGACGTGGCTGGGGTCCCTTGTAGAGATGAGGGGGCCATGGAGGAGGTGGTGTGATGAGCTGGAGTTGTTGGAGAGTATGGCTGGAATGAGAGTGCACTAGAGGGAGTGAGATGGGGAACTTGCGAATATGACGGCTGAGGTTGAGGTGGTGCAGGAAGGTGAAACTGCGACTGCTGCGGCTGGGTGAACTGCGAGAACTGCGTCAGAACTGACTTCATCGGGCAATCTCGGACAACGTGACCCGGCTGATCACAGCGATAGCAAACCACTGGCAGAGAACAGGGAACACCAGGATGGCTGCCACCACACCTCAGACACGATCTCAGCTGACTCACTTGAAAATCTCGGCACTGCTGAACAGAAGGAACAGACTGCTGCACCAAATCAGAAGACACAGATTGCTGCGGCATGAAACCTGAAGATGCTTGACGATGAAAATGCTTCTTGGATTTACAAAACATCCACCTCGAAGGACCACCAGAAGTAGCCACAACTGACGGAACACCAGGTGCTGACGACTGATAGGACTGCTGATATGGCACAACCGGCTGAGCAACACTGGACTGAGAAAACCCTGCAAACCTCGCCAAATCAAGTTCAACTGCAACTGCTGCCTGATATGCATCATCCATAACACTGACACGGGTAGCAAGCAGCGGCACTCTCAACTCGGCTCGCAAACCACGGAGAAACTGCTCGGTCTTCAAGCCTTCATCAGCGATAATATGCGGCGCATACCGAGCCAACTCGATGAACTTGTTCCGATGTTACAACACAGTCATCTCACCCTGCACCAGATCGAGAAACTGATGCATCTTATTCATACGAAGATAGGTCGGACTGTAGGTACGCTCAAAGGTAGCCACGAAGTTTGTCCAGGTGATCTAATTAAGTGGTCGGGAATGGAAAGTGACTTCTTACTCCGAATTCCACTACATCAATGCAGCACCCTGAAGCTGAAAAGTAGCGAGCATGACCTTCTCGTCCTCTGCGCATTCCATCGATCAGAATACACGCTCAGTCGCCTCGATCCAAATTCTCGTAGCAGCTGGATCTGACTGACCTTCATATGTCGGTGGGTGGAATAGCAGAAATTCCTTAAGTGCTTTACCATGGCCACCTAGTAAGTCATCACGTGGAGCTGGCTCGACAGGAACAGGGACTGGCGCAATCGGTGGAGCAGGCGCGACAGGAGGCGGAACACTGTCACTTTCTTCCGGGGGAACAGGAGCTCTTCTTTTACGGGGTGGCATCTAAAACATACAACAATGAAAAATGCATTAATAATCATGGAAAACATCCTAAGCCAGCAACAGACAACACGACCGGACTTGTTGTAGACAGTCGCATGTAATTTCAATCCTTTACACGTTTCCCTAACGCATGCTTTGATACCAAACACATATGACCGCACAGGGGGCTACCCACGTCACTATCCTTTGGACCGTCACCTCTGCTGTTTCCTCCAGAGTTTTACACCTAATGGCATGGAGGCCGATGATCAATCACTTCCAGAGGAGAGGAGTCGCCTTGAGAGGGCGATACTGGCAGGGAGAGACAGCATGCAGGGGCTGTGCTCTCTGACTTATCCGAGCTATCCAGAGGGTTTTACCCGGCAGAGGCAGTACCCGGATCGGCAGAGTCTGGGCTCTTTTCAGCGGCACGAGAGTCTTACTATTCGGACCGCACCATTGTCTCCGCAGCCTGGCACTTGCATGGACAGCACAAGACCATGGACCAGGTCGTGGATGGTCTTTTTCTGACTCCCACCGGAGCTAGCTTTGCGCAGGAGGAGTACGCACACGATTGCATGATTGAGAGGGTTTTGTCTTTGAAGACTCCCAGCTAGTATGGGAAGTGGTATGTTATCCCGTCTCACAGCTATCATCGGGGCGCTACAGAGTGGCTCTGGGGCGTTCTGCTCATCTACCGGTCGGTGTTGAACAGGATTGGGATTCGTCATGCAGTGACTGCCGTCCTGTACTCCTACCCTTGTCACACCAGCCTACTGCAGGCTTTAGTAGAGAGATTTAACCGCCGGTGGAACACTTTTGTCACGGCCAGAGGGGAGACTTCTTTGGACGTCTGGGCTTTCCAGACGATTTCTGGCCTTCCGATCTGCGGGAGACCATATGAGGAGCTATCACTGGACGATCTACATCTTAGCTCCACCGACGGTGCAGGACGGTACACCCTGCCATACTGCTTCAGGTTTTTGATGAAGACCTGGAGAGACTTGGCCCGAGTTGGCACGGATCGGCCTCCCCGCACACCGAGAGTGACACTGAATGCATGGGTGAGCCATTTTTATAGCGGTCCTTTCTGCTTCCATGAGGAGTTTGCGCAGTCCGGCACCACCTGGGAGGAGTGCCGAGAGGTCAGAGTAGATGTTCCTCCTCATCCTCGCCACTTGCCTGCACCGACACAGGGATGGAACTCATGGGGGCTGCCTCCTGTTACTTATCTGGCGGCCTATCTGGCGTACTGGTTGGCCAGTTTCGTAGTCCCTCATGGAGAAGAGGGAGTTCTGCGGGCAAAGGTGATTTATCCGGCCTGCATGCTTGCTTGTGGACAGAGGCTTGCCATCGCACCAGCGGTCCTGGCGAATATTTTTCATTCGTTTGGGGCTTTGTCTTCCCATTCGTCACCGCGAGAGAAGAGTATATTGCTGCCTACCCATTAACAAAACAAAACTCACCAGCGCGTGGCGGTCACGGCTCTCCCTCGCAACACAGGCAAATGACGCCTGTAGCTCCTCACTCTGATAGAAGGAAAAGAAAGAGATAAGTTTTTTTATAAACATGTGATGGCATAATTGAATTTAAGTTTAAAGGCTTACCCGGGTGGTGAGCTCACGCTCCGCCTCCTCCGCTCGAGCAACCGCACCTGCGAGCTGCTCCTCCAAAACCTCAGTACCGATGCTCGGTCCCCTCGAGCTCGAAGCACCACCGGTCCCCCTCACCACTGCTCCCTATTGCGCACGCTGCATCCAAAGAAAGATCATCAGTGGCTAATAATCAATAAATCAGGAATTCGCATGTATTTAATTTAACCACTCACCAGGGTCTCTAAGTCGGCTCGTGTGGCCACCAACTGGGCCTCTAAGCTGTGTAAATGGACTTGTGCGTCCATCACTACCAGATCCCACGCATTCTGCATTCATCACATAATTAGTTACATAAATAAACACGCATCATATAGGAAAAGAAATACATTTTCATTTGCTCACTCCTAAGACCCTCATCTGGGGCCTGCTGCCGTAGACCTCCCAATAGCGTCGGAGGTACTCGAAGCTGTCGGCCGCCTGAGAGGTCACCCTGGTGCCGTCACGCTGCCAGTCTGCATACTGCTCTGCAAACCGGATCCTCCAATCGATGGCCTTTGTCTGGCCATGGGTCTTCTGCCCAATCCCACGCAGCTCTGCGACCTCCACCCACTCCTGGTGGAGGCCGAGGGTCCTCATCACCAATCGGAGGCGCAGGGGCTCGATCTCATTCAAGCAATGGAGCCAAAGCTCAGGCCCGAATAGAGGACGGCCTACGGTCATCCAAGGTTGACCCTCCTTGGTCATGCCCTGGTACGGTCTCCAGACCACCTGCATTCACATCACATCATCAATAGTTAGTCAGGCATGTATATCACATCATATGCATATTCATTCATTTTGCATGAGTCATAAGGTAAGAGAAGCGTACCAGTGAGGGTGGGAAGTCCCTGAACCCCCGTCGGAGTACGTGTAACTCGAAGGCGTGTGGCGCTCCGCTCACGTAAGGCAGCCACCTCCTCGCGAAGGGGAAGGCACCCTCATTCTCCGGTCGGGTATCTACTTGCCTCATAGGCATGTACAAATGGCTCCAAATCTACATTTTTAGCTTGCATTAGTCACATGCATCAAGTCAAGACATTTGCATTCATAATCATTAAGAAGGACATGCATACCTGAAGAAAAGGTGAGAAGCCACTGACTCTCCCAGGTGGGAAGAACTCGACCCCGTTGAGTAAGGGGTAGCTACTCGTGTGTCGCTCTAGCAGATCCGTCACTACACCAGGAAGCGCCGAGTATACTCCACTCCTAGAGATCGACACCTACTCATCCCGTATACATCCTATATGCTACACTGAGGAGAATGAGGCTAGAGGTGGACACTCCGGGGTGGGGTCGCTCTCAAGGAAGGGAGACAGCTCAATGACTCACTAGGAATCACTGCTGTGTTCCTTTGGTGACTAGATCCAATACACTAAGAAGAGCTGAACCCAATGCTAGCAAGTCCACAACATGTGCATAAGGACCGACTTGCCTCGTACTCGAAAGGGACAAACATTGCGAGTTTACGACAGACTCGACCGACTCATGACATACTGGATAAACAAAGAAAAACACTAACTCTTACATGACCCTAAGCCTACAGTTAGTCCTACCCAAGCATATACAATGGTGGACCAGGACACCCGATTGTGTGCCATGCATACATAAGACTCAACCAAATGTTGGCGGCATAGGGAACTCCTAGACATTCGAATATGTCCCTAGCATGCGACTGCCTATTGGATTTGGGAGACTCGAGAGGGCTAGGAGAGCCAAATGCTCCATCTTCGTCACCCCTAGATGATAACCGTGGAATGGTCCCCTAGCCGAGTGTAGGTGGACTAGCCCGTGGGGGAGGGATGTGATAGTGGACTCCCTCGAAGAAGTGAAGTAGATATGGTGGGTCAAGGGGTTCACTAGGGAATGGGTCGAAGAGATCAAAGAAAGTATGACCCCTCGAACTGGGCTCCCATAGGTCACGATCCCAATTTTGGAATTCTTGAAGGTGTAGGTGGTTACCTTCATCCGTTATGGTAAATGAGATAGTGATCTCATAGAGAAGGTACAGTTCCTCCCTCGGGATAAAAGGAATGAAATCGGGCTCGGCTGGCATAGGGAGGAATAGAAGAACCTCCGTGGTGACATGACCCATGGTGCACACGGAGGTACTGGACCCTAAGGCGGGATGGGTAAAGCTACGACTTGTGGGTTGGTCGAAGTCTCGGGCCAACAAACATGTCAACTTCATTTGTGAGTCTAGTCCCATAATAAGGTCCTCCAATGTATCAACATGGTGACTAGTCCGAAATGTGGTGTGGTAGGAGTTGACGGGCACTATTGGTAGTGTTGGGTCCATGGGTGGATAGCAAGGTGGGGTAGGGACCAAGCCTGTCCTAAGCCAGCTAAGAAGTGGCTCGGCTATGAGTAGCTTTCCCGTTAGAAACTGCTTGTTTTGCCCCGGAGGGGGTGTCCGCTGGGGCGGTGTGGGCGGTGACCGGAGTGAGGGGTAGGATATAGCTACGAGAGAGATGCTGGAAGTTAATGGGCCTCGGGCACCCCCTCTCTTGACCATATCTGTCTCAAAGTGGCACTGTGCGCTCGCCTTTTACGGAGAGTCAAGGGGACACCGAGTGACACGGGAGATTTTTCGAGCTAACGGGAAACGTGGCTGGGGTGCGGGCGTGCCAGTCGATTTCTCGACAATCACCTGTGGAACCGAACGTTTAACTGGGGATGCACCGCCAGGGCGCAGCACGTGGACTTGAGGGATGAGCGACACGTGGAGGGAAGAACGGTTCCGTGGGTGCGAGTGCGCAGGCGACTGTGGGGAGTCATGTAAAGGATGTCTTTCCCCACTGACCGCAAGCAGTCGGTGTTTATTTACATCAGATTGAATCAGAAGACCTTCGTTCCGTGCTGAAGAGAAGTCAGTATGTTCCTGAAGCCCAGGGTGAAGAACCGAGAGCACTTTGCAGCTGTAGGTTCGTCTCGGACTGGGTCGTGTTGGCTGGGGGTAAAGGGTGCTAGAGGTTCACGCTAGGTGACACAAAGGGTAACTAGAGGCCCGAACGTGGATGCGAGAGCATACGTCCAACTGGTGGTGTAACACTGAGATGTATATATTTTTACAGGTGGGCCGTGATGGCCCGGGTACAACAGGGGCATGCCTCGGGAAAATTCTGACGTGCTAATCGGTCCTCGGGTCGATGCGTGATATGTGAGTACATGTGTGTTTTACAGAAGGTTCCTCCCGTGGCATGGGCCATAGCCACAGTGCCGAATAGAGGCTTGTGGTTGGCTGGGCGACTAAGGGGATACATCGATCTGGTGTCTGGGTGAGGGTCGATCACGGCTTGAGTTGAGCGGTCAGATGTGGCCTCGTTACTGAGGGGAAGCAAGACGTCATAACACGTGCGTGGTCGCGCCTGACGGGCACGTGAGGGGCGATCCTAGCATGAGGGGATGCCCGTCCTTGTCATTGCGTCTCACATGTGGCGCACGTGGGCTTGTGCGTTTATGGCTAGTTAACACGTGAGGAAGTGCAAAGGACATACCTTCGATGTGCTAAGAAGATTGACAAGTCATACACATGCAATTCTCCTCGGCCCGTTATGGGGAGCCTGCTCGAAGCCTTGGAGTCATCGGATGCTGAGTTGAGTGCTGAGTGCTTGACCCTTCGTATATCCTGCCCCTTGAGCCCCTAAGGGGTTTTTATAGGAGAAGTTGAACTAACTTAGGGGACAACCCTCCGATACATAAGTTAGCACTCAGGAGACGGAGAAGCAGAGAAGAAGGGGAAAGGGAGAGAGTTGGTGAATGATATAGCAAGCCTAGATGATCGGTCTGCCTTCCGGGGAAATTCCCTCCGTAACCAGTGGGCGCTCGGAGAATAATTGCTGGGCGGTAAGGGTACTCGGAGGACAGTCAAAACTTGGCGGAGGCTCTCTAACTTTGGATAGCAAGTCGGCTTCTCTTTTCCCTTGTCTGATGCGGAGCATGTGTTTCTTGGTGAGGTTCACCATCCCCCTGCTTGTCTGTCGAAGTCCCATTTATAGGGGGTTATCCTGGTAGCAAGAGTCAATCGCTTAGCAGGGAATGGCATAAGTCATGGAGTAACGTCTCCTACAATCGTGGGGAGTTTCCCGTTAAGGGTCCATTCCTTCAGAATCGGATGGGTCTCTGTAGAGTCTCACGGCGCCTAGGGGGCGTGCTCGCTCTTAGTGTAGTTGAGGCCGAGATTGTGGGAGGTAACGTTAGATCACTGGAGGGTTATCCAGTGGCCGTTGTGCTTGGGTCAAAGTCCTTCTTGTGCTGGGGGATTTGAGGGCAATCCATCCTGGGCCGTCCATGATGGGCCGCGGCTGTCGAGGTCTG